>JBBKCR010000001.1:27218903-27278742 GCA_037577295.1 Ladigesia roloffi
TAAATAAATATTAAACATTAAAATGACTATGCTATAGTGCTGCATTTACAAATAATAATAATAAAGATAAATAATAAACTAAGAAATTATAAAGCAGCTAAAAGTTCATTTGGAGTGAGTCCAACTCTTTTAGTTTCGGGTTAGAATTCGGGTTATTATTCTGTTCTCAATTCGTTTTTAATTAAAAAAACACAATGGAAGTACCGATAAGAGTACCAATTCTACCAAAGTTGGGCCCAGCAAGAAAAGTTTGGGAACCACTGTCCTAGGCAATGCCTGAAGGTATCAGCCTTGGCTGGAGTGACTGTGCAGTGCAAAGCATAGAGGAATAACTGTCCTAGCAACGAAGGGAAAGGAAACTGAATCAGCAAGACCTAGCCCTAAGGGAATGCTTAGAATTTAAGGAAGGACAAGTCCAAAGCTTTGTATCTTATTCTTGCCAGTAAAGTGATTTCAGGGAGGTTATGGTTGAGACATGTCACAGCATTTTGAATGTTCTGTAGAGAAGATGGGAGAACCGCGAGGCTGTGATGAAGGACTCTGCAGGATCTGGTGGCACATATCATATTACTACATTACATCAAAATACAGAAGTTAATATTTCACATTATTATTATTACTTACTTTTGCAAGTTAAACCAAATTATTACATGTTGCAATGAAAATTTTGCATATGAGCGTTGAAATAACATTTTGTATATTATAAGAAAAATGTTTTATTTTATTTAATTTTAATTAAATTTTCACTAATAAGTATTCACTTGAAACCCGTAATAAGCAGGATTTTAACATGCAAACAAAGACATTTTTAGCTAAACCTGTTCAACTATTTACTTTAAGACATCCTTTAAATGTTCTACATTTTTATAATTTCCATTTTTAAACTCAGCAACTTGGTACCATTGGAAAGGGACGCACAGTTAAAATAGATTAATGCCTATTTAGAAACTGACATAATATTAACATGATAACCGATTTATTCAAGACATTTAGTTTTGATTGGCTTAGCACAATCCAGCTTGGTTGCACTGCATTTTAAACCAAAATTCTACATTATATTTCTGGAATCTGCACTCCAGCTGAAAGGGGTTTTGCCTATACTCTTTACAGCTTGTCCATCATAGCAGCAGTTGCTACTAAAGAAAACATGTGGAACATAAACGGATTCAATCTAATGCAAGCACAATACCTGGTAGGAAATGCAGTATTCCGACACTTTGTGTCCATATTCTCATCATGGCCTACTGCCTTGAAACCCTGTGCTTGGTCTCTGGAGCCTCCCCTGAGGGGATCACACTGCGCATCAATCTCTGCCTGAATATCCTGGAGAAAGATTGTAGAAACAAGAACAAGCAGAATTTAAAATGACCTCAATTCATACAAGCTCAGTGGTCTCTGATTATGTGAATTTCCTGTGATCAGAGCTGTCAATGACTAGGATTGAAGCCAGTGCACACAGTCTGAATAGCTGGCTGATGAAAATGTTAGAGGCAAGATAGGCATGGGAGTACTTTCAATAGAGATGGAAATTCCGACTTTTTATCAGGCCATACAAAATAAATGTGTAAATGATTGACTTTGCATGGGCTCAAAATAACAGAACTATTTTATACATTTCCACATCAAATACTTGACTTCCTTCGCTATAGTGCAATTCATTATCATACAAAGTGTGAAAGTCTCATTTACTCAAACTTTCTCCTGCTTCTAAAATGGCGACACCACTGCTTTTCATCATGCCTCATTGCCTTGATGTAAGAGAGCACGAATATTGCCACAGGTCCTTCGAGTCAAAGCTCTCTTTCTATATTTTAAATTAAAAAGATTTGCTTAGTTTCTGGATTTTGCTTTTTTTGTTTAAACTTCTAAAATGAGCATGTGGAAACCTACCCTAAGGGACTTTTACCCCCTTACTCAAGTCATGGTGCCATCATTAGGGTTTCAACTCTTGAAATGTAATGTGGAGCCCTTAATATTGTCCTGTAGTGTTCATAATATGTTGTCCAGCATCAACATCACACCGTAGCTGCCAATTTAATTTACAACAAAAGAGCTCTGAATAAATCAAACAACGCTGTAGTCACAGTTTATATATCTGATTTACTGTGACACATTATCAGTAAAACATCAGACTTCTATCAGTGCCGTCTCATTGGTTTGTGAGAGCAATGGCCATTCTCTCTCTTATAATCTGGAATGGGTTATAAGGATCCACAAAATGATCTACAGCCTCAGTGAAAGACTTCTCACACACACAATCTAAATCTCAGTGGGAAAGAACTGATTCTCCCGCCACACATAATCAACCAAAGACAAACAATACCGTCGGTGCTCTACATAAGCTTAGCAAAGTCCATTAAACTGCCCATGCAATCTGTCATTCAATGACATGAGTGCATGGACAGTGCTGGGTAGCCTAAAGCTAATCTCCCTGGGCCAAAATATCCATTGCATTACACACCAATCAACTAAGAGATGCATTAAAAACACCTCCCAGAATCACCTCCTGTCAAAACACCCTCTTTTGTTTACCTCTTTGTGGCCTGTCATAACCATCTCCTGTCCTAAACATGTCTTGATATGGCACCAGAAGTAAACACCGTGCACCTTGTGGACTCTTATCTAGGCTTCTCAGATTCTATAATCAAGACAAATTTGAAGCAGCAGAGCGGCTTCTGTTTATTGTTAATCTATGAGAGTAATTACAGTCTTGTTGTTGCTGGAGGGCTAAATCATTAAGAACCCATTACAAGCATAATTAAGGTTATGAAATTAAAATGGTGTCATTTCTTCCAAACATACATTCAGCGAGAAATACTGTAGGCACGGAATTTACAAGGCCTTATCATTTTGGAATAAAAACAGAGTTTGGGGTTGACAGTGCCTAATTGTTTTAGAATTGGTTTTATAATTTCCCTGCATGGACATTAATCATGGCCTAAAAAATACTGCACAGGAGACAATACACAGTAAAAGGCGGTGAAGAAAATGTAGCTCAAATTTGCTTTTTGTATGATTTTGTTTTAACACGAAGGAGTTGTTTTGGTTGAGGTCAGATTCAGGGACAAAGAGGCTTCTCAGCGCTGGCCTTTAAAACTACAACAGTGAGACATGTGGAATCACTGGGTGAAATTAATCACTCCATCGACTGTTGTATCAACTTCAAAGCAAAGTGTAATAAGTGTGGCTACACTCCACTGCATGCAACGCACCGTCATCTTCACATCAGTTGCAGCTGACAGCTGTTGAGTGGTTTCATGCTCTCTACTTATTATGCAAGGTAATAACGGTAATGTTCTACTGATCTCACATTTATGTTTAGAGCATGCACACAGGCCTAATGCTTTATTCACCAGGGCTTTAATGTCAACATATGGTCACACGTCCTGTGAGACTACATTATTCTAATGACAATTGTCTTCATTTAGTTTCAAACAGATGATGAAAGGCAGATCAGACGGCTGATGGGGGGTCACTGCATGCTATTTTTTTCTTGCTGCTGGGCTCAGGCATCTGACTTTCCCATTTGGCACGCTTCCTTTATAGAGAGAGTAATGAAAGCTCAGCGTCCACAGCCACACTGACCGACAGCCTCACTAAACAATCAGATGAGGATTTATACACATGAGCTGTGTTAAAAGCTGCGACTCCCTTTTGTTCTGATCCACTGTGTAGACTTGCCTCTCTCCACCTGATTAAGATATAAATTACACAGCTCCATGTCGTCAATACAGCTACCAGCACAACGGAGCCCCTTGAGTAAATTGCTCTGCCACTACAAGAGCAGAGTAAAACAATGATTTGCAGTAACAGAGCTTTTTGCTAATTGTTTTTTTGCATTTTTTACCTTTCCACCGCACTTGGAGTAATACTTAAATAAATTAACTTCAAATGCCAAGGGTCTCCTCTGCAGCAAAGCACATGTATCATTAAATAAGTTAACAATTGCACCGAATAAATCTGCAAAGAATCTCTATGAGAGCTGTAAACAAAACAGTTCTAAATTATTTCTCAACAGGTTAATCACACAAGCTTTTGAAATAAAAACTTTAAAAGCTAATTCACTGTTTATTTTAGGTAATCAAACTGGCATGAGCGCAGTCTATCCCCATTCATTTGTGAATTCACATCTCTGAATGTCTACAAAATATCCCTTCTAAAATTAAACTGGGAGACTCTTCAGCATTAAAATCATTGTGACTCTCATCAGTTTGAATTCAGGTGAAAAGAATAAAATCTATTTGCATGAGAATGTCCAATATGAACGCAGTGAGTACTTCACATTTGTGGCAGCATGAGGATTTCCTAAAATTGTTTGCCTTCATGTTACTGGCATCTATCTCACACTCTGCCTGGCTATAGCACCCATAATAAGGCTGGCTGTCTAACTCCAAGAGTGGGTAGTAATCAATTCTGGCTTTATCACCTGCAGCAGGTGTCCGATACCAGAGCGTTTCCATTAAGGCTTTTCAAAACTACTACATTAAAGTAGACAACAACAACCTGCCATAGCATGAATAGGAGGATGCTATTTGTGATAAGATATACATTTTTTATTCTTTTACATTCACCCTGTATACTCTATATGAATCTGACTTGGAGAGAAACTGAAGAGATCAAATAATTTCGGAAGATATTTCTAAGAACTGAAAAATTCAACTTCTTTTCACCTACTTATTAATAATTAGCATCCCTTATTTTTGATCCTACCCATAACTAAACAATAAATATCCCACAGGCCTCAAAGGCACAGCGCACTGGTCAGATATTAAAGTAAAACATACCACCTAGGCAACATTTGATAAAAAGAAAGAATAAAATTAATCCTACCTTATACAGTTTCTGATATCTCTGTGATGTGAAAGCAACCCTTTGGACTCTGTGCAGAAAGAACATCACTTTCTGTAGTGAGGACCTCACCACTGCCATTATCCTCCAGCTCCTGGACCTCTGGAAGCTCCTAAGGATTCTCATCCTGCAGACATAAGAGTCACCTTTTCTCTCACAATGGGCTGTGAGCATGTAATCCACAAAATCTGTCTGCTAGTCCAGTTCCTTTCTTCAAAACAGCCTGTCTCTGGAGCTGAAGGTCATAGGTGAGTGCAAAAGGTGGAGAAGAGGCTGAAACCAGTTGCAGGTCGCAGACAAACAGAGAAACCCCACTACGATCCCAAGCCAGACAAACTCACATAGAACAGCAGGTAATTTAATGGAACAGCATCTGCATAAGAACCTCAAGAACAGCTCTGACGCCTTCACAGCGCAACAGTCGGTTCCCTTGTCAGCTACTCTCCCTACTTGAGGATGAATTGTGAATGAGGGAGAGACAGAGAAAGGGAGGGGGAGAGGAAAGCACATGGCAAGCCACTCCAGACATCCAGCCTTATGAGAACTGTGTCCTCAACTTGCCCTTTTTGTGTAGTGATAGAGTGTAGGGGAAACAAAGCTGTGCTCATTTGAGCGACTGGCAACAATGAATGTCCAGTATAAACAAACGTTATTAACTTCATTACTCTTCCATCCAGCATCACTCGCTAGAAGGGGAGGAATAATCGAAAGCAGTTCTGTCACTCTGATGTAGAGGCCATGATACTGACAGGCTTGTTGTGACAAGTGACAGCTTTATTGTGTATATAAAGGATACATTTAGAATGTGCAATAAGTGTATGCATTTACTGCCCTGCTGTTTTTAGCTAATGTGCTAAAATGTTAAACTTCTCTGGTTGTACAACTTCAGTAGGTATTATCCTGTTTAACACTGTTAAAAGTAAATACTGACATCTGGTGGCATTCCGACGCAACACCTTAGGCAGCGACAAACTCGAGACCAACACTGCACAAACATACCTGTTTTTCAGGGTTTGGGCTTGGCCCCTTACTTCAAGTGAAGGACAATAATCTTAATGATTCTGCAAACCAATACGTTTTGTTCAATGCCATGCTTCCAACTTTCTGGACACAGTTTGGGGAAGAACCTTTTTCCATTCCAGCATGACTGTGTCCCAGTGCACATAGCAAGACTCATGAAGTCAGCTAGAGGAGTTTGATGTGAAGAACTTCACTTGCCCACCCAGAACCCTGACCTCTACCCTATTCAAAGCCTTTGGGATGAACTCAAAAGGAGATTACAAGCCTGGCCTTCTCATCCAACATCATTGCTTGACACACATTTTCACAAAAACACATCAAAATCTTGTGGATACCTTCACATAAAGGGTGGATGCAGTTGTAGCTTCAAAGGGAGGGGGTATATCCAAATTACAGTGTATGTTTTAAATGCCATGTCATTAAATCCCTGTTGGTGTAATAGTCAGTTGCTTCCAAACTTTTTTTCCATATATCTTAAGATAGATTTTTCGCAGGCAAGCTAGATAGACAAGGCACGTGATACAAATAAAATAACTATCCACGAGTTTCTATGGACATACGAGAAAGTAATGATGTGTGAGGAAATTGTTGATATGATTTTCGGGCTCGTGTATTTTAAGTAAGGCATTTTACTGTCTGGAGACAGAGACTGAGACCGAGACTAACTGATTAAACAAGCGGACACAGGCGTGCTGCTACTTGACTGGAATGAGGACCAGCAGCCACTTCTGCTCCAGGGAAGTAACGCTGTAGCTGGGAGTGTACCTGCTGGGATTTTATTTAACGCAAGTCGTTTACAGTGGAAGATTCAGATATGATCCTGCCAAAGTCCCTATTCTTCTAAAATCTCTGGTGTCTTGCATCAAACCGATCCCAGTTTAATGTTATCCTACAGCACAAATGTATGGTGTTACTGTTGTGTTGAAAAATGGCAAATCCAGTATTTCTAGGGTATCTTTGCACTTAAACACACAGAGACACGCACGCACACAAATAAATATGTTTGTGTTTTTGTACATATAAGCACACGCACACACGTATATATATATATATATATAGCCTACAAATATATTTTTGTTTTTGTGTTTAAATATCGTACATGTCCCCGTGTGCATCAAACCCCTTGACGATCTGATCAGACCCTTCATTCTCGTAAACAATACATCCAAGCGAGGCGTAGTGAACAAGTGGTCAGTCAATGTTTTTTCAAGCGTCACATTCTGAAGGAACAACTCAATAACGTGTGAGCAATTTATACTCTGCGCCCCACACAGACCTATTAGTACGCGGCTCATTTTAAATGCTGTCCATAGGCAGTAAATCGGTGCTTCCTCTTTAAAAGTGACCGGTTATTACTAGGAGTGGGGTTCGAACCCACGAGGACATGAGTCCATTGGATCTTAAGTCCAACGCCTTAACCACTCGGCCATCCTGATTTCCTGATTACTCATGCATCATAACTCTAGTCTTGGATTGTCTCAAATACATAACATGTATATGCTGGCTACCCATAGTTAAACAGTTTAAATTACTCACTCCTCTTTACCTTTAATCCTCTCCATTGTTCTGCCATATAACTCATGTAACAGATCTTCACGTTTATATGGTACTGGCCCGGTCTGTAATTCCCCAATGTCGACTGTAAATTCAATTGCTTTGTCTCCTGTTGCCATCTAAATCACGTTCCAGTTATTGTACAGCGTTGTTAAATTGGACTGCTGAAAGTTTTTTACCTAAGCTGTTCGCCCTGTGTCTGTTACATATCAATTGTAATGCGACCTTGGCACGCTATCACGGTTTCCAAATTCTGCAAGCAGTCACTTGTTGTTATTTCATTTTTAAGATGCCATTCTCGCTACCAGGAGCGGGGTTCGAATCCACGCGGACATTTGTCCATTGGATCTTAAGAACAACGCCTTAATCACTCGGCCATCCTGGTCCACACATGCTCTCACTCAACTAAACACGGCAAATACAGACAGACTGCATCAGAAAGAAGGGCAGTAATGCTAACAAGGCCGAAATTGTTCCCTGCAGTCTGGAACTTCAATTCAAGAGCAGCTTCACAGAAGCCACAATGAACTTCAGTGTTTTCCTTGAAATTTTTAGTCACCCAGGTCTAAACATCACTAACATTTTAGAGAGAAGTACCCTTAACAGCTACTCAACAAACAACAGGAAGCTCTCCAAGAACAGTTTATTCATTCAGTATGTATAGGCCAGTATTTCACTACAAAATGCATTGGACTTGTATGACATTTAACTTGGCTTGTATTCAATCTGGGTGCAGATACTTACACTTGCTGTTTGACATAAGTGTTGCTGTCTAAAGGTCAGTGTACATTTAGTAAGAAACAGATGGTTGGATTTTTATTCTATAATCCTTACACATTTAAATATCCTCTTGTATTCATATATTTATATATTAATCAATAAATGTAGATAAATTCATCTATTCCTGTAAAGTGACCTTGAGTGTTCTGAAAGGCACTTATAAATAAAATCTATTATTATTAATCTAGACATTATTGGGTAATATGCGACTGCTTCTGCTAGAAGGCTAAAACTTTATAATACTGTAAATAAGCCTTCCAAAAAAAGATGGCAACCTCAGTCTTTAAAACCCTGGTGAAAATCTAAGAGGCAAGCTGAGGTGAGTAAAAGCTAGACAGTTTTTTTTTTTTTTGGTTTAGTGACATATAAGTTAAGATATAAATCACACACTTAAAGAGTTACTGCTCCAACATGTTTAGGCATTTAACATTTATTTGAATATCAGGTTAGTTCTCAGTATGAACTTAGCAATGACTCTGCAGCTTCAGTACATTTAGCTGGTTTGTGCAACATCATTGCCTCTTTAATTAGTATTCTTTCTGTAAAACAGAGGTGAATTTACGGTCAAAGAAAACACTTTAATTCGTTTTTGGCTCGTTAGGAATAAGGCCAATATGACCTCAACCTGTATTTATCTTCACAGTATTCAAAATGTACAAATTGTGTTTTTTGTTACTTTAATTTGGAACCATGACATGATTACAGTGCACTCTCAGCAAGTATCATGAAGTATGTTATGTGGCCTCTTGTAGCAGTATCATTTAGGATCTACTAACTAAGCTGTACTATATATATATATATATATATATATGTATGTATAGATAGATTTAGAAATTCTTGCATGCCTTTTTTCAGTGTTCTCTACAACATTTCAGCATTCATTATTGCGACATTATGTACTGCACACTCATCCACTATCAGTTATATAAAGGAAATTAGAATAGAGAAGTTCAAAGATACCAGTGAAATTAGCTTCTTCTAACACAAGACACTCAAACTACAAGGTACAACTATTTATTAAATTAATGACAAAACACAGAACATTAATAAAATCTGTTATGGAGTGGCTGTTCATTGTCCTCATTTGAAGAACATGTTTTTTTACTTTGCAGACCAGGTCCCTTTCAATAACTTTAAAAATGCACAGACACATGTAGAAATACATCATGAAAATCCACCAGAACTGTTCTCTACAGGCCCTACACGAATGTCCTTAAGCATTCATATAGAAGACGCTGTTATAGAATTTCAACACCATGTATGCATTAATGTTGTTGTGGTTGATATCACATTAGGTTCAGTCACACCCATCAAGATCAGGGCACTGAGCTCTGTCACGCATGATGAAATATTCACAATGCACAAGAAACAAGATGACAGAGTTTAAAAGAGCAAGCCTGTTAAACACATGGCTCTCATCCAAAAACAGCCTGTGCAAGCATGACCAACCGCCCTGTTACTGAGAGAGGCATGATTGTGAAACGGACAGACATGGGAGGGCATTAATGCATATTATTTATCACTTATTGCAACACGGGAAACAGCAGCAGAAGAACTGTCGGCAAGGGTTTTTCTTCTTATATCTCACAGCCTTCTTTAATCCTTCTGTAGCCTTGCTTACATAATCTTCTGTCGCCAGCACATTGGCCTCAATGTTGTCCACCATAGACCCTTGCTCCTCAACCAGCAGGGCCAGCTGGAAAAAGAGATCACGAATGTCCCGTATGCGGGTCTCCAGTTCCAGAAGTTCCTTGTGACGGTCCTCAATCTCATTCAGGGCTGAGCGGGACATTCGCCCGTCTGTGACAAGGTCATCAGAGAACACATTCCACTTCCCGGTCTCAATCATTTCTTCAATCTGATCCCCAGTCACCTCCTTGCCCATTATCTGTGCCTGCCTCTGGATGCGCAATTTGCAATTTTCCCTCTGTGCCATCTCAGCCTCATTATACTCAGCCATTGCCTCGTGGAAGGTGTGCGTGAGGGAGATGTACTGGGAGTGGGCCATACGGACCAGCACAGAGTGAGATCCATGGTTTTCCTCCAGTTCTTTGCAGTGAGCGTCCATCTGCTGCAGCTTCGCATAGAGCTTCTCTCCTTCAGCTTTGATGTTGCGTGCAATGGCATTGGAGTCGCGCTTGATGCTGCTAATGCGCCGGACGGAGGTTAGGAAGCGGGTGTTCTGCTTGCCCAGCCTCTTCACCTCCATCCTGAGGTGAGCAATTTTTTTGTGCATCGACTGTGCCTCCCTGAACACATCGTACATAACATCCTCACTCTCAAACACCACGGCATGCTGATCCAGATCACCGTTGTCTATGCTCTGTCCAATTTCCAAATGGAGTTGCTCCTCTTCTGAGATTTTAGCTTTAACTTCATTGAGGTCACACAGTCTGTCCTTCATTTTTCCTAGACAGTAGCAAGAGAAAACAATTAGTGGCAAACTGGGGATCACTTTGAAAATCATGGTTCAGGACATGTTGAGACAAATAACTACTTCGTGTTATGTGTCACTGAGGGTGAGAGCTGACATTCTGCTACACTCATCTGCAAATGTCTCATGACTTTCGGGAACTTAGGCCTCGACAATAGTAAAGCGTAGGAGTAGGTTTAGTCCAGCCAACAAAATCCCCTTCTTACAAAAACCCTGAATCACAAAACCATGTCAACGGCACTATGATGTAGAGTTACTTTTTCCAATTTAGTGAAATCATGCATTCATGATGCTTACTTCCTATTAGAGCAAGAATAACTTGAGAACCAGAGGGTGGGGACTTCCCTACACTTTAGTTAGGAACCAAGACACTAAATTAAAACATGTCTGTATTCAGTACAAATCATTATTCAATACTGATAGACTTGAAGAGGTAGAACAAATAGCATGTAAATCATGGTTCAGTTTGGTTTAAAAATCATCTGAAGTACATATATTTACGTGACATATTAAGTCAATATACATATGGACAGATTTTAGATAACAGGAATTCAGATATGCAGCAGCCGCAGTCACATCAGTGAAGATGGTTCCCACATCAGTCAATCATAATGTCCTCTCTGAGCACATTTCACAGTCTAATCAGCCATATACTGCCAGTAAACACCAGTGGCATCACACTTCATGGTCGACATCACAATTCTGGTGTTTTCTCAGAACACCTGCCAGCGACTCAAACTTCAAGATTGAACTTTAATTAAACTCACAAATCTAGACCAAGTCAACGCCCCAAAATCATGCATGTATGAAAACAGCGTGCAACCGAGGAACTTACCTTATTTCATGATCTGCCTGCTATCCAGAATGATTTAAAACTGAGCAGTGAGTTTCTGAAGTGCTCTTCCTTCCTTGCTCTCACATCGTCGCAGGAAACTGCAGACGAGCGAGGGGTGGGAGTTTCCGAAAGTAGCAGTGGTCGACTTCGCTACACGCAGCTTCGATCGGTCCATCAATCCTCAAAGACCAACTTTTGCTCAGCAGTGCACCAGTCAAAATCTGGCAGGGTGAAATGTGTCTTTAGCTTAAAACGGCGCATCCTCTGCAGTTCAAGTCTTAGGTGAGGTACTGAAAGTGACCGGGTGAGACTATCAGACACTTTTCTGAAGTGCAAACATTTCTAACACTTGATTTTCTGAGTGCAGAGGTTGCCAGATCCCTCTAGGGTCAATCCACCTGTTTGACTACTGCCACTTTTTCTCCGCTGTACCTAATAAAAGCCGCAGCAAGGCCAACACCTAACCTACCATGACTGTATTCATAATTATGCATTGAGAAATATCTAGCTCTATAGTACACATTCTGGTTAAATGTACTGAGTCATGTTTATACAGTCATGTTGGCTATGCTCCATTTTATAATGCATTGCGTGGACAAAAGTATTGGGACATAACCTGATTTTCAGCGGTTGGACTAGGCCCCTTATTTTAATGCTTATGGCAAATGTTAATGCTTTAGCATACCAAGACATGCTGAATGGCCTAGTGGTAAGTGCACCTCCCAGGCGCTGTGTTCCTGGCTGCCTGCTGCTTCACTTGTGAACGGGTTAAATTCAGAGAAACAATTTCTTGCTGCGGTTGTTCACATATTACAGAATGGTCACCCTGCTTTGGACAATTTGGGGAAGGCTCTTTTCTATTCCACCATGACTGTGCCCCAGTTGGTGAAGTTTGGGCATCTCCATATTAAAGTCTATGTATTTGAATGCAATGTCATTAAAGTTCCTGTTGTTGTATTTGTCAGGTGTCCCAGTACAGCTTATGACTGTATATGTCTGGTCTGTAATCTCACATTTTGTTCAAATTACATGTCTCTCTTGTTATTAAAAGTTCTCTAGGATAGATGTTTGGCCTGGATATTGCATTAATGCATAGCAATTATTATTAAAGTCTATGTAATCTTAGCAATGTCATTAAAGTCAGTATAATGATCAGGCATCCCAATACTAGAGTCCATAGAGTGTAGGCTATATTTAAGTTATTCAGTTTCTTGCTTGAACATTTTCCTAGTGCCACAAGTCATTGCTTTACTCTGCCATTCCGTGACACTGACTTTAATATTTATAACAAACATTTATTATGCTCATAAAATGATCCTGTTCCTGTTGCAAGACGGTTGTTTTTAGTTTTTTTTGTGTGTTTTGTCAATCTTAAATATTTCATTTATATATAACAACTACAGTGCACTTCCTTATTCAGATGCTAAAAAAAATAATAAATAAATTAGCTTTCTGTGTGAGCGCCATGTACAATATGTATGTGTATGCTTCCTCTTGGTGTAATTTATAGAAAGGAGAAATGAAAAAGACATGTGTCAAATCAAAACAAGGCTGGTAAGAACTTTGTAAGGCTGTGTAGAGGGAAGAGGCCTCTACAAACAGCAGGCATTTTGCAAAAACATCCACACAAAATAATCCACCAGGCCAAATGAAAAGAACTATTGGACATTCAGTACCTCCCATTCTTTTCTGATCCCAATCCCAGCTGATTAGAAAGGAAAATCAGGATCAGCTGAAATGGATAATGTTTTCCTACTACTAAGCTTTAACACAGCCAATTTTTATAATGGAAGCCGGCTCATGCTCATACTACTCATACACAACGGGATAAGATCATATTTGTATTTTCCCACCAGTATCCAGTCCAGTGTTTTATAATTGCAACGAAATGGAAGGAATTTTAGATCTTTAAGTCATGGTGTTTAAATGATGTATTTCTGAAGTATTTATAAATGAAATTCAGGGTCTTTGGATCAGTTTTGTGAAAAGCAGTCTCTAAATAATTGTATTTAAGTTAATGAATGCAGGTATACTAGCACAGATAATTAATGCAAAACTGTCCTGAAAGTAAGAGCAAATGTTTTAGTACAGATAAAACAGCAGTAACATGGTCTGATCATCATAGAAGCAGCTCTACATTTGTCTTCAATGCAAGTTAGCAAAAAGGCCAGTATCATGGACCGATAGTAGTCATTGGATGAAAAGTGCGATCAGTGTAACCAAAACCAAGACAAGGTCTGTGGTGGTTTAATGTCTGAAGTCTGAAGATCTAAGGTCACATGTGGTTAAATATCTATAATAAGTGTCGCAGGCCTACATAGAGACTGTGCATTGTTAAATAAAATTTAGGTTAAACTGGTGGCCTAGTGGTTAGAGCTCCTGCGATTAGAAGCTCTTGTGTTCGAATCCCTGTATTGCTAGGTATCCTTAATCAGGATAACATCTGAACACATTGCTCCCTGCTTCACTTGGAGAATGGGTTTCATGCAGAGAAAGAAGTTCACACTGTGACGATCTGTGCTGCGTACATGAGTGGTTTCAAGGGGCCAGCATAAAAAGATAATATTCTGGGCCTTTTTTAAATTCTGTGGTTTTTTTTCATGTTTTTTTTCAAGTGTTTTCAAATACAGGATTGGCAGGCTGTAAGCAAACATTTCTGTTAGCATAGCCTATGTTAACAAAGTCATTCAGAAATATAGTCAAATGCTCTATGGTAAACTAACCTCATGGTGGCAGTAGAGCTAAGAATGTTTTTTTTCTACACTCTGTATGTCCAAAAGTTTGGAGACACACCCCTAAACAAAATTTCCAGTCTTCCCCAGATTTGCAGACACACAGATTTACTGTGCAGACGTCTGCACTTAAGATTAGGCATGTGATGCAAAATACACAAAAACAAAAATGTTTCAGAGTTGTAAAAAACAGTACTTGAGCAAATGTGCAGATTTTTCTGTAGCAAGTATTTAATTCAGTGTTTATTCCAAAATCAGATATATTAATAGGGAATTAGACTCCCATGTGCTGCAGCGACAGCATTAATACTTCTGGGAGGACATTGATCTAGATGCTGAGAGGATCAGATTGCCTTCAGCCACAAAAGCATTAGTGAGGTCAGGTACTGATGTCAGATGATAGTTCTAGATCACAAATGACTCTCATTTGATCTGGACTGAATGAACAACTACCCAACAAAATGCATAAGGCCAACATTAAAAGTTCTCACAGCTCACAGGCCTTAAAGGATCTGCGGCTAACACCTCGGTGCCAGATACCACAGCACACCTCCTGGGAGTTCGTGCCTTGATGTTCAAGGGCTTATTTTGGCAGTATAATTGGACATCACCAGGCTTAGCTAGGTGGTTTCAATGTTTTGGGTGATCAGTGGGTGGTTACATATTCAAGCAGACAACATCCTACAAACCTAAGGTCAAATCTCAGCAAACATCAGGTTTAAAATCTTGGTAAAAATTTTATTATTCAGTCCTTGTTTATTTCATGAAAAGTTTTGGCAGTACATCACCAGTATCAGCCAAACATCACATGCAAAAACTAATGATATTATGTAATGTAATCCGGACCGGATTAGATCAGATACAGTCAGATGACAGCGATTTAGATAAACATATTTGCTGTGAATCACAAACAAATGCCTTACAGGTGGGGTAGCTAACCATTACTATATGTGAAAAGTTGTAATACACTTGTTTTGCTTTTATTCTGTACATATCATTACTGTTGCCGCAAAGCTTTACACCTCAAATCTGGCATTAGTATAGAATAATTTAAAAATTATCTAAACATCATATATCAAGGTAAAAATATTGTGTAAAGGAAATGGGAGAAATCTTATTAAGTAGAAATGTGGCAGAAATGTGAAATTGAGTCAGATGACATGTATCTGGGTCAGACTCTGAGTGAGACTCTTGTTCAAGTCTCTTGTTCACTCTCAAACAAATTGGCAATAATAACCTTTGACATACTTCTAGTAGGGTTTTACCATTCACCTGGTAGCATTACAAGAGGAGAGTTTTGATTACAGCAGTGTTTTTATACATTTCCTCATCAAAAAAGATTTGATTCAGGTGATCCCCAGTCAGTACCTCATAAAGCAGAAGAAGATGTGCTTGGGTAGGAATACTGGCATGGAATGCTTATCATACTTATAGACGCTGGTTTGAAAAAATAAATTTCAGTGGTCTCTTATTCTGTTCCAGAGCTGTATATTTACTTGGTGAAGCTGAAATTCACTTTCAGGTGAGAATGTGGTGTGGAATTAACATAGTTAAAGTCCATGAGGCATACTAGAGAATAATAAAAGACCTTGTTAATATGTTAAAATTAGAAGTTTTCTAATACCCATAAACAGATTATGGAAGCTGAAAAGTCCAATAAAGCTCTTCTCTCACTACATCCACCAAAAAGATAAACCAACAGTATACCTCATTCTCCAAACATTTAAACTGATTTAAACCTCACAAGTTTTCTGAGTGATAATGACTGCAATACACAATATGTCATTGTATCCTTAAGCATTATACACTTTCCTTGGATAAACTGCTGCCAGGGAGTCAATAGGATTATTCAATAAAAAGAATGAACAAGGTAATATAATATAAGGCTGGAATAACAGTCAGATAGGGAAGTGAATCAAAGTGGGTGGAGGTAGCTCAGGACTGCGAGGTCCTGGGTTCGAATCCTACCCACAGCACCACCACTGAGTTCCTGAGCAAGACCCTTAACCCCAAGTTGCTCAAGGGAGACTGCCCCCTGTAGGTAGAAGTGAAAGTCGCTTTGGATAAAGGCGTCTGCTAAATGCTGAAAAATGTATACCAAGTATGTTCATTTGTTTTTGGGGCTGGTTTGTGGAAAATATAAGCAGCCGGAGAGGATGAGGACTCAAATAATCCAACCCAATAAAACAAAGATAACACCAACATAACCCCATTAACTTCAATTTGTCATTCTAGCTCACGAAAGGTATTAGTAAACTAAGGTGAAAACTAGTACAGAGGCATGTATTGGTGCACACAGACACCAACCCTGCTAACTAGCTCTAATGGTACAGCATAATTTTTTCATGCTACTGATACCTTCTATATCCCCTGATACATATACCAGTCCAATACTTATTTTACTCTCAAATCTAATACTATTTTTATAATGTTGTTTTTAACTGATTCTGTTAATATCAGTTCAGACAATTCATACACTCTGCTACCCCACAAGAAAAAATTCACAGCTAACAACATTACATTACATAATGTGAGGACATACTTTTGGGCTGGATTTGTTACAGACAGAATTTGAGTTAATAGTCCTGAGTAAATCATAGCATATACAAAATAGATTAGTTTTCTTCTGCATCATTTACCTTATTTTGATAAACTGTCATTTGCTTTTAAATTATGCTTTATAGAACACCGACATATTGAGAGAAATGTCACCAGACGTTCTTGAAAATGAAGACACAGCTGTTCGGCTCAATATTTGCACCTATAAATGGTAAAACCTAAGAGACTGAACATCTTTGCAGCAATCACAAATTTTTTTATTGGAGCTGTATGTAGTGGCCAAAAGGAACACCTGTTGAAAACCTAATCTGTGTTGTTAAGGGCCCAAACACTGTAATGCTGTAATGTACATTCCTCAAATAAATAAACACATTTTCTAAATTTTTTTCAATGTTTTCTTGTCATGGTCAGTCTTACCTTAATCACAGAAGTCAAATACTTTTACCTCTATACCGTTCAAGCTGGAGTTTAATGATTGCTCACTTTTGTTTTGTCAAGGACATGTATTATTTCAAGTCAAAACATGCATGCCTCTGAATGGAAAAACCTTGGAATAAATGAATAAGCCAATAAGGGAAATTACATTTTATAATTTCCGCCTTGACCGGTGTGTTCAGCTGCGCTCGTAAGGGTTTGTGGATGACTGTACCTTGTGACAGAGGATGAAGGTGGATGAAAACATGACAGGATGTTTCTGATATCGATAATAGGGTATCTGGCAAAGATGATTTCTGATGTCTTGTTATTTCAATCCTCGTGGACTCATTTATAAATTCAATCCTCGTGTGCTTTACTTGCAAAACATGTGCCAGGTAGAAGCTACATTAAATGATGAAAATGTTAATGGTTTTATTCATGGGTGACACCACCATTTAATCTGATGGGGCGCACCCAGCACTGTTGAATCTTGAATTTTGAGTGTTTCGCGAAAAATCCATTCCACTTAATCCATGATAGAATACACATACCACTGGAAATCTGCTCCACCCCCACCCACTAAAAGGACCAAGACTTTGCAGGCATGCAGCAACCCACCGACCAACCCATTCAAACCCTGCCCCCACCCCAAACCCCGCCCCCCACGCATAGACCTATGTGTCCCCCTCACATTAAAAATGCTTGTGATGCCCCTGGACTCATTGCTACATTTATAGTTATTAACATCATTCAAGATCATTTGAAAGATAATGGTGGAATCCGAAGATGTGACAATGTGAATAAACAATAAATCCAAGCTCCATCTCTTTTAATGTTACTACATTTCAATAATGGTCAGAGTCAAACTGCATCTAAAATAGACCATGCTGATTGAGCCGGTGTTACACAGACACATAAGTGTTAAGATCCTTTCTTAAAGAAACTTTTTATTGTCCCTAAGATTTTGGCGTAATCACAAACGTGATTACTCAGCATGAAAACACAGACGTCTGCATGCGGTGTTGCCCTGTTGAGGTGGTCACAGGCATTTCTGGCATCTGTGTGCAGAGCCCCTAACCTGTACAAGGTTTGGAAATAAACATCAGCTGTTTTTGGTTAGGCAAGCTGTGACTTAAATTAACTGATCCCATTAACTAACTATGGGAGCCTGCACAGCAACACCAGTGTTTCAGGATCTTTTATTGGATTAACATTTATGTTTGTCATGGGTTTGGAAATGTGTCTTCAGCTGAGTGCTGACCACATATTTTACTCTGTAAAAGAAAAAATGAAGAAAACCATGAATTAATGAACCCAACTGGTTTAGTTGTAGGCTTAGTAGTTCCCTTTGTTGTACATGTATTGTTTTCACCCTCCACATGAATGAAACTAGCTTTCCTAATATTTTTGCATTTAACTCTATAGAAAACCAAATCTCTAAGAACATGTTGCACTTTTTTAAATATCCTAAGAGGCGACATTCTGATGAGTGAAATCCAAAAAATGTCTGCTTTCAAAAAGTCTTCTGTGTGCTGCTGGCAGTGGCAACAGATGTTTTTGGAAAGAGATATCAGAATCCACAAGAGGTTACATGGACAGAACACCAGGACCTTCATCCTGTATCAAATCTGAAACATTTTCCAGTAGCAAAGCTACATCTTTGTGGAGTTTTCTGGCTCAGACTGCTTGTTGCAGCATTTGTTTCCATTGTGCTGCCTGTGAAACTGGGGTTATGAACTCAGGGGAACGTGACCTGACCAGTGTTGTATTATTCACTGTTCCCCAAGGTGGGTGGTGGCCTTTGATTCCAGCATAAATCCAAAATTTTTGATGTGGACTACATCAGGATTTAGAAAATTTCCTTAAACAATGCTGTGTTTCTTCCCTGCTAGATCAGGAATTGTGTTCAATAGGCCCACCAGCAGATTCAGCAGAGGATATAGCATAGGTTTGTTCAGCTATAATATAATCAATGACTTCTGCTCAGAAGATTTAACATTAGAATGTGTGCTGGTTCGTCCAGCTGGTGAACTACACAGCACAAACTATTCTGAACTACACCGAGGTACCCTAATACATGATGGTACAATTGAGTGATGTGTAGCTTTAAAAACGTCCATTCCTAACTTCTTAATTCCTAATAAAATTCCTAATATTGTGTAATAGTGCTAAACTTTGGTATTTTAAGCCTTTTGCTCATGTTTAAGGTCATGCTTTTTAAAGAAAGGAACAAATATGTCTTCAAAATGAAAATGTAATTATCAGAGTAGTCCTTAAAGGATGAGACACATAAGAGAACCATTTCAGGCCGTTTTGTGGGAAGTTGTTTACCATGCTCGTGATGCCCGTTTCACATGGCCTTGTTTAATCTCTAAATTTCATTACGATGAAGGCTGTTCCTTTCAAAATAACATTTGACCAAGTCACTTGATCTCAATTCACTGTTTGTTCTGGCAGGCACGTCTTCCCTCTTTGTGAATATTTGTTTTGAATACCCAAGTTTTTATTTTAGGTTTTGGAAAACTGTTATTATTCATAATGAGCAAGAGATCTCTAGCAATTAAGATCACTTCCTTTTGTGAAAGCCGCCACAGGACGGTTCAGACAATGGTTCAGCTTATTCTGATGTAGATGGACTGAATAAGCTGGCCACTCTCTCAGACTCATTACATAATTTGTTTACAAGAGCTATGTGAGGTCTTCACCTCTCTTCTGCTCTAAGTGTCCAACTGAACAGAGTTTACACCAGAAGAGATAGAGAACAAATCAAATGCACTTTTTTTAATAGGCTTTTCTTCTTGGTTCCCCTCCACATACACACCAACAATCATCTATCAAAACTTTTTTCATTTTTGTATCTTGATGTATTATGCAGAAAAAAATGGCCAAATGAACTGTGTGACTGCAATTAGTGTACATATATTGCGTAAGAGCTATAGTTTCTTCCTAGTTTAATTTGTCCTGAATTATATAATATGGCTGTGCATTTACAGGGATCATTACAATTACAAAGGTTTTTATAATAAATCTGTTTATGTCTTCAGTTCCCTGGCTAGACATTAAGACTGTCCATTGCACTAACCCAGGGGTAGTCCTCTAGTCCTTTTGGGATGGTCTCCACAGTTATAGGGTTCTCTTCCTCAAACATATTTACAAAACATGACAATTAACTGGTGAGGTGAACCATGTGTTTCAGAGAAGGGAAATCACCAAAAGGTGCTGGACCATGGCACTCCAGTACTAAGGTTTGACACCCCTGCACTACCCTCTTGATTCAGGTTTAGAATCACCATCCATCTTCTAGTATGAAAATAGAATAAAATCTGTTAAAAAGCAGACATTTAAACTACTGATGGTAGAATATTTATGAAAAAAACATGGGAACAATTACATGAAAGCAGTACTCCACACACTAACAAATTCAGTATTCTGGAGTTACTTATGATATCCTCAATGCTCAGAAAAGCATATTGTGACACACTTTGCTGTAATTCATCCATAATTCACTTATAATACTACCATTGTGGATGGTGGTGTTCTGTTGGGTAGGATATTTGCCTCTGGACCAAGAGGACATGGTTCCTGATCAAGATCCTTGTCCCAAAGTTACTCTGAGGAGAATGTTCCCTGTAGTTAAGTACTGGAAGTGACAAGTGTCTGCTGTAAATGATAAAAAATACATTTGTTATATTACTCAGCCCCATTCTGAAGTACTCTCTTCAGTGATGGATCTAACATTGGAAATAACAATGCAGGGATCTGGGCCTTCATCTCTACATAGAACATGCATTCAGAGGCAGCTGGAATATCCCAGCACTGCAGTGCTAGCTGTTTTCCCTGCTCTAATGCTTGACTCAACCTTAGTTATTAAGCTCATCAACAAATTTAATACATATATTACATTTATAAAGCTTGTGTGCAGAGACTGTATTACCTTCTACTAACTGAAATCCCCTTCTACTACCTGAAAAAAAACAAATTAAACAACAGCAATTTGGAAGCAGCCTTAATATTTTTGATTAGTTCTCACTATCTTTCAAACCAAACCCTAAAATAAAGTAAAAGCAATAACACCCCTTCGCACATGGAATGGTACATAGATGTGTGTGCGTGTGTGTTTGTGTATGTGTGTGTACATGTATATGTAAATAGAGGTAAAATTAATAACTGTCAATAACATTATTTATAACATTAGTCATTTAAATTTTATGCACAGTAAATCAGTGTGTTCCTGTTGAAGCCCAGTATTACTTTTAGTTTCCATCAGAAACCTGGTTTGGCTACATTAGCCCTTCATTAAATTAAATCAGAAGCTGCTGATGAAATTTCACAAAATGTTCTCCTCACCAGCTCACAAAATATTGAATACTTCTTTTTCAACCAAAAGAAATCTGCATACTTTTTACTGTTTTCATGTTTGCATGTATTCTAAAGTTAACTTTAGCAGAAAGACAAATTACAGACACTTATTAAACTATTTGTGTAGGTGCAGAAGACGTTTGCCCTGTACTGTATTTGCAAAAAATAAATTCATAAGCATCACAAATCATAGGAGGAACTGAAAAATTTGAATGTGAAATTGAAGCCATGGCAAGGTCAGATTATCCCGCCCTCCTCTAACATCAACAACTGAAATACCCTTGCCTGTGAAGATATTAAGATTCTTAGGACACCACTGAACCTACAATTATAACTGTGTTCACCTTTCAGCATTTTATTTTTCACTAAAATATTTCAGCAACATGAAGTATATAAACATGGATTTATGCAACTTTACAAAATGGTCACAATATTTAGTAGTCGTGAGGATGAAGATGTTATTAGTAGTAGTAGACATAGTAATCGTAGTAGTGGTAGCATTCGTTTGCTAATCATAATAACAATAATTATTATTTTTTGTATTATTAGTGCTAGAAGTAATGGTAGTTTTTGTATTAGTATTATTGATGCTGTTTATTAGTGTTGTGATTATTATTCTTGTTTTTGTTATACACATAATGAGTTTGTATCTGAAGCATGTGTCAGGAACATGCATGCGAAAGGAAGTATGGAGAAGAAGTTTCATCCCCCCCTCCTCCGTGTTGAGGCGGGACAGTTCTCTGTGCATGTGATGGCGAGGGGAGGATGCTTTCTAAAAAAGCGCGTGCAGAGAGAGCAGCTGCACCAATCGCCAGTCTGACCGCGCTGGACGGGCTTTTACAACACCCGGCTCATATCTCTGGATTTGCCTTTAAACTGCAGACGCGTGGAGCTTGCCTCGGGACAGGGGAGGAACCATGGGGGCGACAAGCTCGCGGGACAGCAAACGTGACGAGGACACGGTCACGGAGCCCAGCGCGGGACAGGACGGAGCACAGGAAGGCGATTCCGAGGATAAGGTAAAGCCGAGCTGGTATAACGGAATGCTGCTTTGGGATGATCACTTGAGCAGGAGAGCAGTAGAACGATACTAGGGTTCAAACTGCAGAGAAACATTAGAGGTCTTCTCTCTGCAGCAGTCACTGCAGTGGTGCTGGTTCGCCAACATGAAAGGAAGCCAAGGCCTCATTGGATCTCTTAACCAAACACTTAAAGCATTAAACGATGATGAATATGCCTCAGGAATGAACATGTTTGCTTTGGTAAGAGAAAGAAATGTTGCCTGCAGGTTCATGCATTTAAAGTGAATGTAAACTCACTGAAGAAGCCTTTGGCACTTTTCCATCATTTCAATCTATCACACACAACACTGGCCCTTCTAGATAACTGATGGCAATAATGTTTTAAACACTTCATAGAAATTGTCATTTCTTTTTCAAAAATGATTTGCAATGTTGCAGGCTAACACTACTATCACTCATTTAACATCACATTTAACATAACTTTTAATGCAGTGTTCTAGGCCTATTTCTGGCAGTCTTCTCCTGCAGGAAATATAGACTTTCCCCCAAATAGCTGTTGTATTGATTTTCCATGTTAAAGATGATGAAGTCAGCCTTGCTGGAGCAGGAAGCCTGATGGCTATTACACTTGTTCAAATGTTGAGGTCTTATTCAGCAGTGTTAATTAAGTTTAATTTTTATTCTTATCCAACATTACAATTAGCCTATGTATGTATATACAAATTTCTGGACACAATGGAAAAACATATTAACCGAATCAAAGCACTTCTTGTACACAAAAACTCTACAGATAACTGCTGTATATATCAGTAATGTTTCGTTTGTATAGCTTTAGAAATTTCATTTGTTTTGTTTTGGCATGAAAAAACACATTGAATGTCAGGACAGATGATGAACTTGTATTTAGAGTTTTAGTGATTTTGGCAGTTATGCACATGTCTGCATTCAGCCTGAAGTACATGGTGAATTATCATACACTTAGGATTGTTACAGAATTTAGCATCTGTTCCTCCAGATTCACTAACTGTTTATATTTTTAAAAAAGCCAAGTTATTATAGTACATAAGTAGACTGACCCAAGTTGATCACCATCCATAGAATCTACAAGAATAGTGTTGTAATTGGGTTTAAAGAATAAGGTCAATTTTTAAAGCCAGTTGAGATCATTTTTGGGTCACAAGCAAAGCTACGCACATAGGCCAATGCTGGAATGTTTCTCCAACACACATTTAACAAAATGTTTTTATTCAGCTTTAGTCAGCTTTCTGCAACTCTTTCTGTTCTGTTGCAGACAAACTGAACACCATACTGCATCTTTACTGCAAAAAACAAACCAGTGTACAAATTTGAATTGACTGTTTCCTCAAAATAACATGCTTAAGATTATACATACAGATCTGAAATGTCTTTTGCCTAGTTGACATGGCTTTGTTTTAGTGGTCATGATTAATTAGAGCTGGCAAAGTAATTCACAGCCATTTCCAAACATCCTCAGGTTCCAAGATCATCATATGTTCAGATTATTTAGAGCTGTGACTTTGTGAAGGTCCAGAAAAAAACTGGTCCAAATGCACTCAGGTGCAATCCAAGAATCACCAATGAACACGGTGGGCTGGAAGCTGTTGGACCACTGGTATCACTTAACCAATTTTTACCTACTGTGAGCACTGAGTTTTACATTGCCATGCACTGAGAGGCTAACATGCAAGAAAAAAAGTAGCTGCTCTAAAATTGACACCTTCATGCACAAAGGAGGACTAATAATAAGTCTTTGTGGAAAGGTTTTATAATGAAGAAGGGAGATTAAATCAGCATTCTGCTGAAAATTCATCAAAAAGTTTATCTCAAGTGAGTTGATAAACTGATTCTCCTGTACTGTTGCAAATTTCAGTAAGAGTAAAATAATAATTATGTTATCTTAAACACAACATTAAATCCTTAAGTTAAAATCTGTATCCTTAACTGGGTGCTCTATTAAAAGACCCTAAACACATGTCAAATCTAGTTTTTTAAATAGCCTTCACAAAGTCCTGACCTTAATCCAATTACAAATCCATGGAATGTGCTTAAAAGACAGTGTGATGCCAGAAAATGAACAAATTGGGTTGAACTCTGCTAAATCTAACAAGATCAATGGTCAAAAATCCAAACAGTATCCTGTCAGAGGCTTGTTGTTCTTGCTGTACAGTTTTGATCCTGTGTTGTTTTCAGGAAGCCCACAGATTCAAATTTGTGAATGTTGTTTGTAGTAAAGGTATATAGTGTCCAGTCATGGTCAGTAAACAGAAACAGATGCAGAAATCAGTGAATATGCTCAAGTAACATATTTTTAATAGTATTAACATTACAAGAAGCACTTCTTGGAATTTATTAATAAATTCCAGGTTAATCCTGGATCAGTTAATACTGCTTTCTGGATCTGTATGCATTCAATTTCACTAATTCTGCAGTAGTTATTTATTCATGTTTTTTAACAATCACTGAAAAGCATAAAACATATAAAAGTGGGTTGACATAGGGATTTTCCTGTAATGTTTTTACCAAAGGTAAAGAAAAAAATCTTCAAACAAAGTTCTAATGCTGCTGGTAATGCTTCCAAGGGATTAGGCTGCAATTTGGAAGAATGATGCTGTTAGCCTGTATTCCTGTGGGTCTTCCTTTCAGTCAAACAATACACATATTCACTCAGAAATGTTTCAAAATGTTACAGTAAAATAACTGAGAGTGGAAATGCCTATTAATTGGGCATAATTTACTGTGTAAGGCATTAGTCATGGAAGTTGGTTTGAAGTTGTGTCAAGATTTTAGAGTCAGTCTTATCATATACAAAAACATGTAGACTTAAATAATCTGTTATAATGAACAATGTACATTTGAAATGACAGTGAAATATTTGGTGAAATATTTTTATTCGAATGGATCAAATGACATGTTGTGCTGTTGCTTTTTCAGACATGTATGCCTTTTGATCATAATTTTCATTATAGGTTTAAATTGCATGAAACTTCCTAAACCAAGACTTCTCAGACCTGAAGCTTCTCTATTAACTTAAGTCTACATTGGTAAAACCATTCAAATTTATACTTTAGCTTTTGTTTAAAACTTGTCTCACTCTATGTCTAGTTGCTACAGAATAATGGACAGATCTCAAGTTTGGATGGCAAGACAGAGAACCAGGCTGATGTGTCAAATGCCCCCTATGAGGAAAAGGTCCCTGTAGAAGGTAAGGTTAGAATAATTTTCCTTATAAACTTATTTTGCTGTATTATTTTCAGATAAATGAAATGTTTATTTTCACCATAACAAGTTACATAGACCACAGATTAAACCTTAACTGACATGTCATATAATTTCAGCTGTATCTGGATTGGTGGCTCTGAAAGAAAACAAAACTGAGACAACTGAAGAACTTCAGGAAGTAGAAGTCTCTCAAGTAAACACTGAGGAACTTAAAGTGCTTAATGCAGATTGTGTGATGGTAAAAGAGGATGAGATGGCTGACAACAAACAAAATGATATTGAAGTTGGTTTCACAAAATTCTTCAGATTTATTGGACTTAAATTTACTCTAAAAAAAGACAAGTGTGACAAAAATAATGTGGAGGAGCAGGTCACAAACGAGCTGGACATAAATGTTGCAACCACCTCAGAAGACTTCAGGAATACTACGGAAGAATGTCATGCCATCTTAAATGAACAGGATGCAGAAGAGACTAAGAAGGACATAAGAAATGATGTACAAACTGAGTCAAACTATGGTGACACATCTTCTGAGACAATCAATGAAACTGCAGTGAGTCAAATCTCTGAGAACCCAGAACAAAATGAAAATCAGCAAGAGGAAATCACTCCTAATAAAGGAGAGTTGGAGGACAGCACACAAAGCCCCAATCCTGAAGAACCCATGTCACCAATTAAGCGATTTTTCACACAGGGAATTTTTGCTACCTTAAGAAAAAAGAGAAAAGACGAAGATTCACCAAAAGAGAATAACAAGGATGAACTTGAGACAACTGAAAAACAGGAGGGTGAAAATTTGGATGAAGCTAAACAAGAAGGCAGTACATGTATATGCCTTGATATTGCTAGTGTTACACCTGAAGAAAGTAAAGATTTACAGACAGGTGGGCAAGATGGGAGCAAGCCTCCAATTGAGAGAGAGTTAATGGATTCTCAAGAACAAAACAAGGTACCAGCAAGTCCACTAAAGCGGCTTTTTAGGAAACTTTCAACCAGAAGACCGAGGGAAGCAAAGCCTACTGAAACAAACATAACTGACTCTGGAGAAATCCTTAATGAAAAACTTCAGTCCTCCACAGAATTAATCACAATTCAGAAGGAGGATGAAGAACAAGCAAAGGTGGAGGAACCAAAGCCTGCTGAAGAGAATCAGAACACAGATGTTATCCCTGAAGAATTAAAAAAGAAGTCAGACTCAACTGTTTCCTGGGAATCTCTCATATGTATTGGGTCTACCAAGAAAAGGGCCAGAAAAACATCTGACTCTGAAGACACGATACAAGAAAAAGGTGAGGAACCCGGAAAAACAACTGAATCGCCACTTGGTAGCTCTACTGAAGGTGATTATGACCATGATACATCTTCCAACGAACAAGCTGGGAGTGCAGCAGAAGAAGAAAATGGATCTACATGGAAATCTCTCAAAAAATTCGTTACTCCAAAGAGAAAGGGGAGAATGGAAGAAATTGGCTCATCTGAGCAGATACCATCAGACACTGAAATGACCAAAGATGAATCTCTATGTTCATTAAAGAAACTTATTCCAGGGCGTAAAAAGCGGAAGGTTGATGGTCATCAAGACCACACATCCTCGGATGAGACAGGTAAAGGCCCTGCAACAGACAATGAGGATGACGAAACACCAGCGGTTGTCCCACTCTCTGAATATGAAATAATCGAACCTGCAAGTTTGAAAGAAATAAAGGATGAAACAGAACCAGCGAAAGAGATACAACCTATTATTGAAGAGGAAAAACCAATAGAAACAATTCCTCCAGAGATATCTTCATATGATGTGAGGCCAACAGTTGTGCCTATACCCTCTGATTATATTGAGGATTTAACAGAATTCATAAGCAAGCATCAGCAACTCAGTGACATTCCAGAGGAAGGAGTTGTTGAGGAGAGTGTTGTTACACCATTATCCTCTGCAGAATGGACAACTCAAGATGACACACTAGCTGAGGACATTATGGAGCTGACAGCTGATGCAGTCACTGCCCCTGAGCCTGCAACTGAATTTAATGGGGATGAAACTACAGAGATGGTATCAGCGGTCTCCCAGCTAACAGAGTCTCCTGAAACATCTGGAAATGTGACACCAGTACCACTCGAGTATGATCAGAGAATTGCAGATGTAGTAATTCAGGAAGTTGTTGAAACTATCTGCATGACTCCAAGTATAATGTCAGCCACTACAAAAGACAAAGAACCAGAGGCTCTATTACTGTCCCCTTCTCCTTGTATTGAAGAGTCAGATGCAACAGATGAGGCAAAGGTTTTAGTTGCCCATGAGAAAGCAGAGGCTACCTCAATTTGTATAGGCCTTGTTCCCCAGGAAATTGGAGGTGTTGAGGAAGTTCTTCCTTTACTTCTAGTTGAAGGAATATCTGAGTTAAGTGAAGCTGTACCAACAGAACTTGTCTCAGAGGAGGTGAAAGAAGAATCTGAGTTTGCATGTCCTGCAACAGATGACATCTTTGAGGCTGAAGTCAAAGAAGTAAAAACTGAGATTCAAGAAATTTTTCCAACTGAGAACATGGTGATACAGGAAGAAGAAGTTAAAGAATATTCAACAGAAGCAATTCATTTCAATCAAAAACTCGAACCAGTTACGATGGAAGTCATCAGTGCAATTCACGGTGAAAATGTACTTCTTGAGGAGCAGGTTATAAAAAAATTGAATGAGATTCCTGAGACAGATATAGAGATATCATTACAGGAACCATTGAATGAACAGCCGGTACTCTGCACTGAAATAACTTGGGAAAAAGAGCACAGCCTTCCAGAAGTCAAGTTATCAACTACGGATATTGAACAAGTCGCTGCAGAAGTTGCTATGTCAGTAGCAGAAAATGTTATCATCTCTGTGCCTCACAGATCTCCAAATGAAGTATCAGCAATCACCATCAGTGCTGTCACTGTAGCTGAAATAGCTGAAACTCTAACACATTCTGTAGTATCAGAAACAGACACTGCTGAAAATAAGGCCTCTGAAACTACAAATGGATTGGCTGAAGTTGTTGTATCAACTGTTGAACATCCAGAGACCCCTGAGGCAACTAACATTGTAAGCCCATTCTCAGAATCTTTCAATGTAGTGGCAGGAGAGTTGAAGGATGAGGTAAAAATGTTACATGTTCCTTCTCTACGTTTTCTGGATAGTCATGAAATGCAAGTGGAAACAAAAGACTGTGGGTTAGGCAAAGCAAGCATTCTTGACATTGCCACTACAGAGAATGTGGCACAAATATGTGAAAAAATAGAAGAAATCAGAGAAGGACCTGAACTGCAGATTGATGCTACAGTAGAGAGTGATGAAAATCTTGCTGGGGAAACAGTTCAGATCACTGAAGTGGAAAATCTCTTGGAAATTGTAGCTGAACACCCACTGGAGGCAAACATAGAAGTCAGAGATGTCACTTTTTCATCAGTTTCAAATGATGAATGGAAACACATAGAAACACACATAACTTTGGTGGAAGATCACGAAACAATAAAAAGCACAGTGTATGAAGTAACTCAGAACAAAGCTGAAAAGGAGGTGGAAAATATACAAGCACCTGTTATCTATGAAAAGACAACTCTGCAAGAGGAATCTGCAAAGGAGGGATGTCAACCATTAACATTGGATAACACAGAAGGAACACAACCACAAAACGCTGAAATATTTTCAGACACAGAAGCACATCCAGCATGTTTAGAAGAATCTGAAATGACAGAGAATAAAACATGTATGGTTGCTGAAGCTGGGAATTCTGGCACACTTTTAGAGGATGGGTCAGACCACAAAGAAAGAACAGTAGAGCCTGAAATAAAATCTGAAATTGCTAAAGAACCTCAAGAAATGATAGAGGCAATTCCAAAACCTGAGCTTCACGACACAGAACAACTACAAACAGAATGCATTCTTTTGAAAGCAGAAGAAAATCAAGCAACTGAATCAAGTCTACAATTATCCAAGGAAGATAAGCAAGTGGCTGAATGTATTGTGGAAGTGACTACACCTATATCAGTGACCACTAGCACTGAAAGGTCTAATGAAATTAAACAAACATGTGAAGTAGAGAAATATCCTTTAACTAATCTAAAAGGAGGGGAAGGAGAGCATGGCCAAGAAGATCTAGCAGAGGCTGTACATTTTGAGGCCTCCTTAGTACTTGAACAGAAACCAGAAGCTATGATCACACCTGAAAGTGAAGTAGGTGAGCTTAGAGAATCCAGTGAAGCTGTAAGCGAAGAGAAGGTTGACATAAGAGCAGGTTCCCGACAGAACACTGACACCTCAAATGTGACTGAACATGAAGTAGCAACTGCACTGCAAGTACAAAAAGCAGAGGCCCCTGCAATTGTCAGAGAAACAGTGTGTGTAATGGAACAGAAAGAGGAACCAACCATGACCATCCCTGAAGAAACAATAGCAGTCTCATCTGAGCAGGAAAAACAACCACCAGTGGACAGTGAAACTAAATCTGAACCCTCAGCAGTCATGCAACCTGAAATACAAACACAGGTCATAAATGACCACATAGTAGAAACTTTGGAAGTGGCAAAAGCAAAGGTAGACACACATGTAGCTGCAGAGGAAACAGCAATGCTTGGGACAGAAACACCAGTAGTGACATCAGTAATAACAAAACTTGAGGCTGAAAAGCCAGTTATGACATCAGTGGTAATAGAACTTGAGGCCAAAACTCCAGTAGTGACATCAGTGGTAACAGAACCTGAGGCAAAAACACCAACAGTGACATCAGTGGTAACAGAACCTGAGGCCAAAACACCAACAGTGACATCAATGGTAACAGAACCTGAGGCCAAAACCTCAGCAGTGACATCAGTGGTAACAGAACCTGAGGTCAAAACACCAGTAGTGACATCAGTGGTAACAGAACCTGAGGCCAAATCACCAGCAGTGAAATCAGTGGTAACAGAACCTGAGGTCAAACCACCAGTTGTGACATCAGTGGTAACAGAACCTGATGTCAAACCACCAGTTGTGACATCAGTGGTGACAGAACCTGAGGTCAAAACACCTGTTGTGACATCCGTGGTAACAGAACTTGTGGCCAAAACACCCGTAGTAACACCAGTTGTAACAGAACCTGAGGCCAAAACCACAGCAGTGACATCAGTGGTACCAGAACCTGAGGCCAAAACACCAGAATTGACATCAGTGGTAACAGAACCTGAGGCCAAAACCACAGCAGTAACACCAGTTGTAACAGATCCTGAGGCCAAAACACTAGTAGTGACATCAGTGGTAACAGTGCATGAGGCCAAAACACCAACAGTGACATCAGTGGTAACAGAACCTGAGGCCAAAACCACAGCAGTGATATCAGTGGTAACAGAACCTGAGGCCAAAACACTAGTAGTGACACCAGTTGTAACAGAACCTGAGGCCACAACACCAGAAGTGACATCAATTGTAACAGAATCTGAGGTCAAAACACCAGAAGAGACATCAGTTGTAACAGTGCCTGAAGCCAAAACACCAGAAGTGACATCGGTTTTAACAGTACCTAAGACCAAAACACCAGAAGTGACATCAGTTGCAACAGTACCTGAGGCCAAAACAACAGAGGTGACATCATTTTCAACCGTACCTGAGGCCAAAACACCAATAAAGACATCAGTGCTAAAAGAACCTGTGGCCAAAACCACAGCAGTGACATCAGTGGTAACAGAACCTGAGGCCAAAACACCAGAATTGACATCAGTGGTAACAGAACCTGAGGCCAAAACCACAGCAGTAACACCAGTTGTAACAGATCCTGAGGCCAAAACACTAGTAGTGACATCAGTGGTAACAGTGCATGAGGCCAAAACACCAACAGTGACATCAGTGGTAACAGAACCTGAGGCCAAAACCACAGCAGTGATATCAGTGGTAACAGAACCTGAGGCCAAAACACTAGTAGTGACACCAGTTGTAACAGTACCTGAGGCCAAAACTCCAGTACTGACATCAGTAGTAACAGAACCTAGGGCCAATACTCCAGTACTCACATCAGTAGTAACAGAACCTGAGGCCCAAACACCAGTAGTGACATTAATCGTAACAGAACCTGCAGCCAAAAAAACAGAAGTGAAATCACAGGTAATAGAACCTGAGGCCAAAACACCAGAAGTGTCATCAATTGTAACAGAACCTGCGACCAAAACACCAGAAGTGACATCTGTCGTAACAGAACCCGAGGCCAAAACATCAGCAATAGCAGAACCTGAGGCCCAAACACCAGTAGTGGCAACAGTGATAACAGCACTTGAGGCCAAAACACAAGAGGTGATATCAGTAGTAACAAAACCCAAAGCCCAAACTCCAGAAGTGACATCAGTGGTAGCAGAACCTGAGGCCAAAACTCCTGTAGTGACATCAGTTGTCACGGAGCATGACATTGAAACACCAGTAATGATATCAGTGGTAACAGAGTTTAAAGTAGAAAAACCAGTAGTAACATCGGTGGTAACAGAACCTAAGCACAAAACACCAGTAGTGAAATCAGAGGTCACAGAACCTAAGGCTGAAACACTAGTACTGACATCAGTGATAACAGAACCTCAAGGTGAAACACCAGCAGTGACATCTGTAGCAAAGAGTCTTGTCGTAAAAGACCTTTCTGTTGCATCAGTGATACAAAAAATTCAGCCAGTATTATCGGTCAAAGAGTTAGCAATAGCTCAAGAGTCCACCGTAGGAGAAAGGTCAGCACTAGCAGTAGCCACAGAAATACAGAAAACAACCGTGATACCAACAGTGTTGAAAGAGGGAGTGCTGTCTGAAGTTTCAGAAGAAAAGGATACAAAAGTCAATATAAGTGTTAAAGCTTCAGCTGCGGCAATAGAATCAAAGTTAGAAACACCTGTAGCTCCAGATGTAAGCATACAAACTTCAGTGGCTGAAGCCCAAATCCCTGCTGTGGTGTTAGCACTTAAAACAGAAACCCAAAAGGAGACACGTGTGGAAAAGGATCTCAATAGCCAGAGTCCTGTTTTGATATCCGTGAAAGAAGTCAAAGAATTAGGGACTTCAATTCCGACATCAATAGTCAATGAAACACCAGTGATCTCAGAAGTCCAAACATTAGTAGGATTTCCAAGAATACAAACACCTGCTGCTGTTACATTGGTGACCAAAACAACTAGTATACCTGCACCCAACTCCAATCCACCAATAACTGCAGCACCAGAGGTAAAAGAAATAAAAGTGGAAACAGCCGTAGTAACGGAAACAGAAATAAAAATACCAGCTGTGTCATCACGGATAAATGAGCTTGAAGTGACACCAGTAAAAAAAGAAGATAAAGAAGGAGCAATATTGGCTTCTGTTAAAAACCCAGCATCAATAACCCCAGTGGTCCAAACATTAACCATGGCTGAACCACAAACTTTACCAGCAGTTGAACCAACAGTGGTCCAAACATTAACCATGGCTGAACCACAAACTTTACCAGCAGTTGAACCAACAGTGGTCCAAAAACTAAGTGTTGTTTCAGTGGTTCCAACATTCACAGTTGCCGTAGCAGTAAAGGAACAAGTTCCAGTAGGACCAGAGGTAAAGAAACAACCTGAGGAGACCTCAATTGCAGCTGAGGTCAAAATTAAATCATCACTGACTGAGGCAGGAGTAAAAGTAGCAAAAACAACTGAACAGGTCACCCAGGAAGTAGAGCGTACAGGAGATTTTAAAGACGAGGGTCCTGAAACAGTCAGAGGTTCAAAAGACATTGTGTTCTCCATGGCAAAGACAGTTGAACCGCCACCTGATGCAGAAGATGACGTGTGGGAGGATGCTGTAGATGATATAAGAATTGATGTGTTTTCATTCGCCAAACCGGGTGTTGAATAGCACGAAACCACAAAGTGGGGCAAGAGTTGTAAGTGGTTGAACACAATTGTTATAAAGAAAAAGTACATTTGACAGTATTGATTGACAGTATTTGATACCATCATTATATCTTTTACAGGATCACCTTTCTGGAGGTTTGTCTGGAGATATGAGTATGACTCCGAAAAGTGGAGGGAATATGGCACACAATGTGAACATCAAAGCTAGTAGAACACCCCAGCCACAAAATCTGGGAAATGTTAAGCTTATGTACATGCAAAAATGGCACAAGTGATATTTCAACTTCTGATCACTCACTGGATGTATTTTTATTTTAGAAGCCTGTTTAAATAAGGTGATTGTTCAAACTTGAAATAAGCAAGTATGATAGGAATGTTTTGTCATGTAATAATGCAAATTGATTTCAACCCTTTATACACCTGATCAGCTATGAATGTAAGGGCAACTTTCAAACTGCATGAGAAATATGGCAATTATATACACAAACACATTGCCCTCAGTAATGACAACCTTCATGAAAGTTCTTTCATCTTCCCTGAAATACACAACCATTGGCTATTCAGTATATAATGATATAATGCCATTATTTGTTGTTAAGCATCAGTATTTATTTATGAATTAATTTGAATTGTTTGCAGATCCGCACATCTAGAAATATACCTCTTGGGAACACAACTTCTCTACCAAGCGAGTACATAGAAAAGCCATGTCTTGCGCTACTATGTCTTCAAATCAACCTTCTATGCATCTTAGCAATAACTCTGCTATTTGGATTTTTGAGCCTGTAGTACGTTTGTTTGAAATGTAATTTCCTTGAATTGAAATTCTCTGATTAATTGAGGATCAGGAATATGATTTCCTCTTCTGCAAAATTTCCACATAAGAAATACTAAGTTGCTGCATTAATCGAAATGAACAATCAACACCTCTTTACCGATTTCAAAGTATAAAAGCTTGCTTGTGCCTTGCATTAAACCACCATAATCATTATCAGACATTATTTAAGACTATATAAAGGTCATGCGTGAGCAAACTATGACTCACAGAACAGACCTTTTCTAAACTGGAAAGCAAGAGGAAAAAAATGAGTTTTCAAAAGAATTGGAGAACAGTTATACCTTTAATCACTACTGTTATTTTTTAATGTGCTAATTTCTATATTTTAGGTGCAAGTATGTAGACATGAAAACACTTGTACAGAAAGTTCATCTTTGCATCACATAAGAAATAGCATTAACAAGCATTAAAACATGTGTTTAAATGAATTTCCAAAACTTTTATGAATCAATACAAGTTTATTTAAATAAAATTATTTTAAAGGGTCTGTTGTTTCATTTTTTTAAGAGACAAATACCATCAAATAAAATAATGAAATTTGTTCTTAAATGTATAACTTAAATTTATAAATTAAGTACAAGACAGTTTCCTTATAATCAAACAGGGTAAAAAGCATTATCTCAGCCAGTCAGAACAGAAATCTAAACATTTCTGGTGCACTTGGCAACCCTATTAAACACAGGAAAACTGACACACATCGAATGAGATAAAAAGCAGTAAGTGGCACACTGTGATGGTAAAAGAGAGAAGGCTGGGCATTTTACATGAAAACCAAGTAAAAATGTAATGTCAAGTTGAATTAATACTTCAAATGAATACTTTTGGGTTTAAACAGAACTTTAATTCTGCTAGGTCTCCTCAGTAGAAGTGGTCACTGAATCTGTATTTGGGACGGATTCTTCAGTTACTGAACTGCCGTTCGTATGTTCACCCAATGGGTCATCTTGTACAGGTGTCCCCGTCTCCAGCTTTGGACACTGATGTTTTAGGACTTCTGAAGGACTACAAAATGGCAACGCACAAAGACTGCATTTGTAACGCCTAATTGAGGACATGAAAAGTGCCTCCACTTGGCTGTTGTCCTCACCTCCACACAGCACCATGCTCTGTTTATTCACCATTGTGTATGACTCCACACCCTGAATCAGGCACACATGTCTAGAAGCCTGGCTAGCTCTGCAAAAGTTCTTCCCACAGGTACTGCATTTGTATGGCTTGCCTGTGTGGATGTACATATGCTCCCGCCAGTGGCTTTTCTGGATAAATTTGCGGCCACAAGTTGGACACTCAAACTTCCGCCGTTTCACCTCGCGTTCTAAGGCTTCTAGGTTGTCTATATCAGCAATATCTGATGGAGGCGGAGTATTCTCCCTCCTCATTTGTAGCTCACCATCACTCACATCATCACTGTAAACACGGAGAACCTCGTCTTCTCCGTCCTGACCTTCCAGTTCCATAGCAAAGCCATCTGCCATAGAGGACATGTCATGTTCAAATGACTGGTTAGCATGGAGAAGGAGGTGTTCTTTTAATTGGCATCTCTGGTTGAACCGACTCCCACACTGACTGCAAGTGTAATGTTTTCTAAAGGAGGCCTTTCTCCTCATAATACCAGAGGTGATGTGTTGAATGCTGCTGGTTGTAGAGATCTCACTAGGGGCTTCTTGACTGTAAACATCTGTAACATTGACCTTTGCTTCAACACCTTCAGAAAAGTATTGAGTCAAGGTCTCGCCCGAGATTTCAGAAGAGGTGTGGAGTTTGCATGTTGTATTACTCCTGGGCAAGCCACATTCCAGATCAGAGATCTGAATTCCATAAAGAGAATTTGTCAAAGGAACACACTGAGAATCTGGGTGAATAAAAAGACTGGCTTCTTGTAAAAGAGGATATGCATGTAGGAATTTCACTCCCTGCTCCAGGTGATGAGGATCGATCATCTGTGTAGTCAGTTTTCCGGTGTACATTAGGTTAAGCAGATAGCTAAAAATTTCTGGTTGTATGTCTGAGGGCTTCAGACGAACACATTCACTGAAAAAGAGAAAAACAAAACAGAAAATAAGAAACAACCACTAGAAAAAAAACCACATTTTTCTAAAGCTCACAGGTACAACATTATTAAAACAAGATAATGTCAGACAATAAAGAAGTTAACAAAAAAAGCATTTTAAAAAGTGTTCACGTACCTGTCTTGGTGAATAAACAGCATGCGGAAATAATCAGAAAAAGCAGCAAGGATGGTCTTGTGAGCTTTGAAATAAACATCCCCAATAGCCACTGTACAGTCACAAAGGAAACCATACTCTCTCTGAGCATTGAGCCGCTGCAGAAGAACAAGACCATGGTGGGCCAACTCCATCCTTCAACCTATGCAACTACAAATTAGACATAATCATGCAATTTAAACAGGGCACTCTTGAAAAAATCTTAATTTGTTGTATATTAATAACATGTTTAAATGGAAGCAGCATCTTGTGTTTCTTTCTGTCCTCATGATGAAAGCTTGCTCACCTCAGGTAAAATTACTCTTTTTTTGAGAGAACCCTGAGAGGATTGAAGTTTAAACATTTGTTAGGCTCTGAAAACGTCTATACTTGGATTAAGGTATAATGAGTAAAGTAAGATCTTGTCAAATCACACTAATTGACAAACAGTTGCATTTATAACATTTAGTCTAAAACATTTGTATCTAATAAATGGTAATTATGCATCACATTTTAAATAACTGTCATACTTCAGATTGCTCCATGCAAATGCTGAATTTAACATATTTTCACAGAAATATACCCCCTCAAATTTAAATTTCCAAGGGGCTTAAACTTTCATAAACAAATACACTATATGGACAAACGTATAGGGATGCATGACTATTTGAAGATATTGAGTTAGAAGGCTTTTCACAAGATTTTGGATATAGAAAACGACATTCTTGCAAATTTATGGAGACAGTTTAGGGAAGGCCCTTTTCTATTCCAGCCCCTTTTCAGAAAAAAAAAACTGTCCATTTAAAAGGTTAGGCACTGGTGTTGAACGCGAAGGCCTGGCTCGCAATTTCCGTTCCAGTTCATCCCAAAGGTGTTGGATGGGATTGAGGTCAGTGCTCTGCGTGGGGCAATCAAGTTCTTCCAAACCCTGTTTGTCTTTATGGAACTTTGTACACTGGGGCATAGGCATGCTGGAATAGAAAATGGCCTTCCCTAAACTGTCTCCACAATTTTGCAAGAATGTCGTTATTTATATTGCCTTAGTGTGGTAAAGCATTAAGTTGATTGTCCTTCAGTGGAAGTAAGGTCCCCAGCCCAAATCCCACACCCTGAAAAACAGGTGGGCTCAGTAATTTTGTTCATGTAGTATTGTAACGGATAATAGGCACACAAAGGCTACAGTGTCGTGTTATTACATCTTAAATATATTCTGCCGTACATGCAGGTAAAAATGTAGGATATTTCAAAATGTTATTTTAAGTCATAACTATAGTCTCTCGTACCTGCACGACGAAAAAAGTGGATATTTTAAAATGACAAATTTGGTTTTGTTTGCCTATTTGCAGACAACTTCTAAAACACTGCTGCTGGTTCCGTTAGCACGTGTCCGAGCCAAGAGTAGTTTTTGGCATTGAACAAACACACGCAGTAAATTGAGATTTAACAGTGTTTACTAAGATTAATTCCTTCAACGTTAAAAAACTTACTAAGTTGGGCAGAAAAACACCCAAAATGTCAAAAAGAAAGTGGTCAGCGAGTTGGGTTGAACTCTGCTTTACTCATCAAGCTAGCTACTGGTAGCTACACATTTACAGGGGGTTCGTTCATTTCTGTAGTATATATTCCTCTCCAGTTGACTGAAAACCGACTTTATATTTACTTACAGTGTTCCTCCTGCACGTTTTAGATCTTCAGGACACGACATCTAACAGGGAACAACTAAAACTGCCGTGGATGGAGTCGTTGTTCCGGAGCCCCACTTTCAATCACATGATCTAACAAGAGCCATCTTATTGAGTCGGTTCTTTTCACTCGATTCAAAAATCCTAACTGAATCGAACACATAGTAGCGTTTCGACTATGTAGTAGGTTTACAATATAATACGTTGTTTTTACAAAGTAAGTTTAGCGAGTCACGACATAAAATACCACACTGCAACGCAAAAATTATAATTTCCATTTTCTTCCAGTAGATCGTAACTTTGTTTCTGCTGAGTTAAGGCTACGGTCATGTACGTCTGCCCTCACTCACTGGAGAGAACATACACTATATGCCCAATAGTATTGGGACACACCTGATTTTCAGGGTTGGGTTTAGGTCCCTTACTTCAAGTGATAGGTTTAATCTTAATACTTCACCTTGATACGTCGGACAACGCCATGCTTCCAAATTTGTGGACACTATATATTAGTCTATATAGCTGACTCAGTGAAATGTCATTAAAGTCACTTCAATGGTCAGCTCCATTCATTTGTCCACATAGTGTAGAAGACATTAATCTAGTGAACGTCAGTTGTTACAGAGAAAGCTGAGGACGTTTCCATGGAAATAAATAACTGAATCTGTTGATCGATTCATTCGGATAGAATTTTAAAAGGAGTCGTCTCAAAAAAACTGAATCAAGCGTCCCAGCGCGGGCTCTCGCGCGGGACGTACTTCAACAGACTACCCCGTGTGAACATTAGAAATGAGGCTGGGCTGCAGTTACACTTTTTGTTGTTTTTCTGTATCGTGTGTACCCAGCAACACAACCAGTTGGTGGCCTGGTAGATTTCCCCCTGCGATCAGAAGATTGTGTTTGGACCCAATGATTACCAATGACACCACTGAGGCACCCTTGAGCAAATTCCCATCCTCACACACTGGGCAATGGGCGCTGAACTGGTGGCTGCTCACTGCCTTCACTTGGTGAATGGGTTAAATGCAAAAAAAAAACACAGTTAAAACTGTGTGATGTGATATGTTCATAGGTTACTAGAAGTGGCCATTTCTCTTTAACATGCTATTTTCCACAGCATATGAAAATGTGCTTCACAGAGAGTGCAGCTAATCTGTTCCCTTCATACAATGAGTCAGTAATTTTTGTCCTCCCACTGTAAGAATGAGACAGCCTTTTTAATACCTGTGATCTTTTATTTAATTCATGAAGACTAAGAGTGCAGCAAAGCTACAACAATTACAAGATTCAAATAAATTGTATAAGAACTTTCACTAACATCAGAATGTGGCAATGTATTAACACTTAAACAATTTTTGCAATTGTTTCTGGAAAAATATTTGTTGGTTCGCTGGTTTCATATAGGTTCATCCTTCAAAGTGCCTCTCCTCCCATCTCCTCAGAATATCACCCGGGCTAGTTCAAACATCACCTTCAGGCAGAATACAGGAAGATGGAAAAAATTACTTTTGCATGAAGTTACACAATATTTTCTAGCTTCAATATGATTAAAAAAATTAAAGTCTAAGCACTGCCCACATACAGGGGGTCCTCAAGTTACGATGGAGATCATTTCCTACAACAGTGATGTAACCAGAATTTTGGCTTAAGTAAAACACCCCCTTAAGTAAATAACCTATCCTAACACAACTGTACAATCTAGAACATAAAAAAACTACTAAGTCACAGAAAAGGAAAAGGACATAAATATACTGTACTTGTACACTGTACTGTAGTTATAGAAAAAAATGAGTGTAAAATATGCCATAAGCCATAAGGGACCAAAAGTTGCCAAACAAAGCAAGACAAACGGAACACTTGCGTTTAGATAAGCACCCACCCTTACTCATATGCTGCGTAAATGAGTATTCTGTGCATTCACAATGCACCACTAAACTTGTTCGCTCGTGTGAGTGTTGTAATGTCTTAATGTTGTATGTCAAGACCCTCGTAATTCAAGGATCCCCTGTAATCAACATACTCTTCGAAATTTAGAGATGTCAACATTGAATTTACTCAGTAAGATGTGCTTTTCAAATTAAAAAACTAAAATGTAAAACAATGTTTATATGTATTTTGTTGCATGTTATCTGACCTCTATAGCAATGAGGACTACAATCATCCACTCTAGCCGGAGACTGTGCTTTTCACTGAGATGATTCCTCATGAGATCTGCCAGTTCAGTGCAGTGCTGTAGCTTCTCATTTACAACCTACGCAGTAAAAATGTGTGAAATCGCACCACCAGCATTTACGCAAGTTTGTCTCAGCGTCAAGTAAATGTGATTAGTTCACTTAGCTTGCACTTTTGATTCAACTAACAACAAATCACAATGAATTCAGTATATAAACAATATAAACACACACACACATCAAAGACTGAAAGCAGACATAATACTGTTACCTTGACCCTGCGGTTAATGCTCAGAAACTGACAGGTTTTGTCATATAGCTGCTCCAGGTCCTCTCTATCCCAGTAGAAATCAGGTGTGATTAGCAGATCAGAACTGAGGTTTATGCAGTGCCTGGAAAATATTTTAATTGTAATGTTTCCATGTTAATATGCTCTACATCTTGGTTAAATTTTTTCCTCAAGGTATGTAGGTTGCTTCTCACCTCAAAGAAAAGAGTTCCCCTATTTTCTGCAAGACTTCTGCTCTGGAGAGCTTAACTGATTTTCCAGATTTCAGTGTCTGTAAAGGGAGTATAATATTGTAATAGAAGTGTAATCACACAATTCAGTTACAATCTCTATATTTTACAACTTTTTCTTTAAAATATATATCCAAGATAATGCCTGATTATATCCAAATCTATAGCAATCAGAATGATCCTCAGTATACTGTGTCTATAGAGATTACTGTATAAGTGGGTCTACCTCAGGAATTGACTGAATAGATTCAACAAAGTTATCCAAAGAGATCTCCCATATTGCCAGCTTAACTGCAACAACAAAAACAAATGGAGAAAGGCTAATGTGAGGGAGGAAAAAAAAAAACCAAAGATTTGTGCAAAAACAGAAATAACAGCCCACCTGATAAAGATAGAGCGTTGGAAAATGCAAATTTCTCAAGAAGTATTTGTTCGTAGTCCATTTCAATATTAAATATGAAGTTTCCTCGATGTAGTTTTGAATGGCCTCTGAGTGCAAAGACAGTAAAACATATCACATTAGAGAGTGGTAGTAATTCAAAGCTATGTAAACCATATACTGTCATCAAAAAATGTCCCGTTGTAACGCACTCGCCAACTGTGTAATTGATCTCTTCATTTTCCCAGTGAACCAAGGCCACCTCATATGGCTGAATCTCATGCTGCTCCAATATTCTCATCACTTTCTTTATCTGTAAATCAAATAGAAGGATACAACACCAGTAAAAACCTTTGGAATATTTAGAAAGATTAGGGGGAAAACCCCTATCACAGTGACATTTCACCCTTGTTTTAGAAACGGGGAATCGGTAATGAGAACTTCTGTCACTTACAGCTATCTCAGCAACATTCCAGAAAACCACTGAGCCTTCCCTGTGGAGGAAGCATTCTTTTTTATGCGTGCATATCATTAAATCATATTGGTAAAAAGATGACAGCAGGCATTAGAAAGACTGCATTTCCGCTTACCTGAAAAAAAATATTAAAGCAGAGTCATTAGGTTTGGATGCCATCTCTGTTCCAATTACCAAGACATTAGAAGCATCTGAAATAAAGAGTTTACCTTCTTCAGTCATGTCAACAGTTTATAATTTGAAGTTGGAATTTATTCATACTAAGTTTTGATACTTGGATTAAACAATAACTAAACAAACATGTAAATGCATTTAAGCCATTAACACATTGCACCACACCTAAATAAATAACCTGAAGCCTTTTATAGAGTAAAATTAAATCATGCTTGTTCCGACTTCATTTCAACATTTTACATGTTTGCTTGCTAAGTTTAATAAGCAATCTCTTTTTAATTCAGTTAAAATAAGGAGGCGATAATTGTACAGTCCAGCTAACCTCTGGGCAGGTCTTTGATCTCAAAGAAGCCGTTGGCAATTAGATCATGGCAGAGCGTTGGTAGGTGGTACTGGTCTGCAGTTGCATAGGCAATACACTGCATTATATCCTGTAAAATTAAAAATCAAAACATATGCGTAATAAAATTAGAGAGAGGGAGATGAATTGGCATAAAATAAATACGCTTTAGATTTTTTTCCCCAGTTGAAAACTGATATTACAGCATGTGACTTGCCTCTTCTGTGGCAGGAAGATTGGTTCTGGATGGCTGTTTCGTTCTTGGTCCCTTTAACGTTCTTTTGCCAGGCATGCCCCCTTGCTTCAGAACGGATTTTGTGGCTGTTGTCGTGGACTGTAATCTCCTGTGTAAATTACACTGTTTGGACCGCATACTTAAGACAGCTGGGTTTCTAGATTTAAAAATAAGAGGTCCTTCAAGTGCTCCTCGTTGCAGCCATGATGACCATGAATTATGTGCTGTGACAGTGTGACTGTTCTTGTGGTCTGTGAGACTTTGTGAAGAGGCACCACGATCCAGCAGATCTGTTGGAAAATACCTGACCCCAGAGCAGGGGCCATTTCCCACCTGATCTGCAGTTCTAGGCAGCACTCTGCAGAAAAGTATCCTCTCCAAAGGCTGCTGCACTCTCCACAGTGTCAACGCTGAAAAAGACCTGGCCAGCATACCTAGCCAGCTGTGTGAATTAAACAAATTATTAACCCTTCGTTAGCACGTTAGAAGGTGCAAATGGATTTTCTGTGGTGTGCCTGTGACTGTCTGACCCACAATTCTGCATTTTGACCTTCACTAAGCCAGGCGTGATGAAACCATATACAGATCGTTAACTAACACAATTCAAACAACTTCTACACTTTGCACCTCGTATTTTTTTAGACAGGAAAGCTTGTCAACGACTCTTATGACTTTCACGAAGAAGCCCCGAAGACAACACCTAGCAGAGGTCTTACGAATACACCATGCTCTAGATACAACTACAGGCTAGCTAGCAGAAAAGGCTAAACTGCACCCTGCACCAAAGTGATTCAACACATCTAGAGAATAACAGCACAAATACAGTTTATTTCACTACATACCAAGTGTTCTCCTGAAGAAGACAAAACAACTGACAGTCATAGCTTTATCTAGCAACTTTTTACTGTCTATAGGCACATTTTACAGTGTTTGGACCACTTCTGATGGAATTGATGTGAAATATACTGAGCGGAGAGGCGTGCACCCAGTGCGTCGTGTTTTTGTAACGTCACAAGTTGCGTCAAGAGTCACGTGACTGAAGCGCAGCGAAATGTTCAGCATCGGCAGGGTTTTATTCCTGTTATGCATCGGAAAATTTGTTGAGAGAGAAAATATGAAACAGTGCATGACTGGCATCTCTACGGTGGCCCTGAAGTGCAAACCACACCAACAAATTACCCAACACAACCACAAATGTAGAAACACAACAAGTTCAGAAACACAACAACAACATTGAGAAACACAAAACAAAATAAAAATTAAAAAATAAAATTAAGGAGCACAAGATCAAATTGAGAATCACAAACACCAAATTGAAAAGCACAAAAACAAAAGAGGAATCGCAAAAGCAAAAAATATCAGCAAAAACAAAAGAGGAGTCACAAAAACTAAATATGAATACCAAAAACAAAAGAAGAATCACAAAATCAGAAGAAGAAAATGCGCTACATGCAGAGTAACTTTCGGTTCCAAAGAAAAACAGTGAGGTCGACTGGTACCTACCCTTTCTGGGAGTGCTTAGTGTAATTGTGCTTCTCAATTTGTTTTTGTGATTCTTCTGTTGTTTTAGTGATTCATCTTTTGTTTTTGTGATTCTTATTTTGTTTTTGTGATTCTTCTTTTGATTTTTGTGCTTCTTCATTTTATTTAAGTGATTTTTCTTTTGTTTTTGTGCTTCTCAATTTTTTTTTAAATTCTTAATTTGGTTTTTGTGATTCTAAATTTGTAATTGTGATTCTTCATTTTTAATTGTGATTCTTAATTTGTTTTTGTGCTTTTCAATTTTGTTTGTGTGCTTCTTAATAGTTTCCCAATTTCTTGTTGTGTTTAGTAATTTGTTGGTGTGGTTTGCACTTCAGGACCACCGTAAGCATCCTATTAACTGGGCGTGTGGTGATGCAAAGTCAATTTCTAGACTGCCAATTATATTTAAATGCACTAGTTAACTGTTTCATCCCATTGGTTGTCACTTAATCGTTTGTTAAATATGTAACAGTTTTCTGGTGATCCACATTACAATTATATTAATTGACTTGTTATAAGACAGTAGTGGTAAATAAATAATGTAACATTTTCTAGCTTATAAGTGTACTCAATATTGAAAGTTTGATATATTTTTTAAAACCAAGAATAAAACAGCAAAAATGTGGTTAGGGTTTTATCAGTACGTCTCCAGTTAAGGATTACTCACGGTTTTCCAGTTACATTTTTCATCCACTATGCAACAGGACCTTTGATACATGGCTTGTGATTTCTCAAAAAACATAAAAATGAGAATGTAAAGCAATAGGCATTTTACTACCTAGCCAATAAATTCACTGAGAATAAAACTATGACATTATTTAAACCATTTGAGGACTTGTTAATTTATATTCCAGATAGTTAAAAAAGATGTTCAGTAATGCAAACTCCAGTCGAAAAATGTATCTTGGTCAACTTTTAAGCAATCAGGTAACAAGAAAGGCAAACAATTCAAACAAAACATCAGTAGAAATAACAGACCAGCCACATAGAGTCATACATTATATAGACAAAAGTATTGGGACGTCTGACCATTACACTAACATGAAATACATAGATTTTAATATGGATTTGGTCACCTTTTTGCAGTGTTAACAGCTTTCATGTCTTTCAATGTTTTCCACCAAATTTTATTTTCTCTGTAAGTTTGTAACAAATGTTTCTATAGAGCAATGTTTCTCAACCGTGTCAACATTAAGGCCCTCCTATCTATCACAGCATGTTTCCAAGGCCTATTTAGCCTCATTAGATTACATTAAATAACCAATTGTGGACCGATGGCCTGTCTCAATTTTCAAAAGCCTTTGCGGTCCACTGGTGGTCCCCGGCTGATGTTGGAGGAGAAGGCCTGACTCACAAACTCCATTTCAGTTCATCCCAACGGTTTTGAAAACAGGTGTGTTCCAATACTTTTGCTCTGAATCTGTCTCTTGAATCTGTCCTTCCAGTAGCTCCCCCTACCGGTGGAGTCACCGACCGGTCTGTTGCTTAGAGACAGTAAAGAGAAACACTGACACTTCAGTGCGAAGGAATTTATCAGGGTAAGAAAACTCTACAGAGATTGAACAGATAACAATAGTGTATGCAGTAAATATTACAACTTGTTTCATAAAAATAGACGGTTGAATTGAGAGTGAAATGCAGAGTCTCAGTTAGTAATTGGTCAGTCTACTGAACCAAGTTTTAAATCTTAACCCTGGCCCCTCTAGACCAGGCTCAAACTATTCTGTAACTTCAGATCTTTTATTTAGATGGCAACAGTGTCGAGCAAAAAATCTGGTAACAATCCGCATGTGTTAATTTAATTTGAACTTTAACAGTGTGTATAAAACGTGTCATGGTTCTATAAGACTTAGCTTATTGCTATACTTCAAATAAATTGTGCCCTAATTTACCGCACTGCGGTCTTGTTTAAACCCATTTTCTCGGTGTGTGATAATTTGTTTTTCTGTTACCAAATTTAAGATTAGAATAAATGCAAACAAATAAGAGAGCAGAAAATATATTAAGATTTGTTTAGTTTGTAAAATTGCAAGGGATATTTTGTGAGATGGTAAGGAGAACACAGGTTCGGTCTCAGATTTCACCTCGATACCTCCAGGCATTGGTTGGATTTGTGAAATTCCATCACCAGCTCCTGATTTAATTCAACGAGGAACAGTTCAATAACAATCTGAAAAAAAAAAAAAAAACAAACAAAAAAAACATCTAAGGTGGGTTTAGATGTTTTTTGCGCATGTTTTTTAGCCTTCTGCACAGAACTGTACATAAAGCTTAATATCCACAAAGTGAAGTGCGGTGGACAGCAGTAGTTAACCTGTGTCCATTTAAACAGGTAAAGACCGTTTACTGGTGCAATGGATGATTCTGTGATGCAGCAACACCTGATTCACTACAAACAGGCCACTGAATCTGCACGGGAGGAGCTGGCAGCCGTCCAAATCAAATGTCAAAGCCTCCAGTCACAGGTTATCATCCCATTTAATTATTCTTTACATAAACAATAGGGGTGCATCTTTAAGTAGTTTATCAGACAATGTTTTTGTCTAATTTAAACAGATGCTGGACACTCGGTCAAAGATTTCTTCGAAGGAGGCTTTGGTGCAGGACCTGAGAGAGGTGATTGACAAGCACAAGGAGACAGAGGCCAGACAGGCATCTCTCATCACTTCACTCAGAGAGCGGATCCACAACACTGAACAAGAAATGGGCTCTGTAACTTCCTCCAGAAAAATCATGGATATGAAATTACAGGCCCTTACTAAAGAGAACGAAGAGATGAAAGAAAAAATGTTACAAATGGAAAACAAGTCAAAGTAATCATAGTTGTTTCCCCTTTGCTTAAAAAAAATCAACAGGAAATGCAGCAAATCTTAAGAAAAATTGTAAATAAGACAAATGCTTAATGTTATTTTTCTAGAGAGTATTATACCAAATGGAACCAGACAAAGCAAGAGGCAGATGATTTGCAGATGAAGTGTGAGGAGTTTGTCTCTAGACTGGCCAGCAAACTCTCCAGGGACTTAGCTGGGGATGATAAACCCATGGAGATAATCATCTCTCTGGTGAGTGCATGAGCCATGATTTCAGTATAAACATCTACTTTTTTACCTGTTGCTAAACACATTGTATTACAGGTGGATCTGTGCTGCAAGGAGAGGGATAGACAGAAGACTCAGATAAGTGCCTTAGAGGAGAGTGTGAAATCTCATGAGGTTGAGTGCAGGGCCAGCAGGGAGACGGTGAGGAGACTGGTGGCTAATGTGGAGCATGAACAGAAGTTCTCAGCCGCACATGCCAGTGACCTGACCTCGGTCAGACAGGTATAAAATGATCTTCCTAATGCTGGGATGAACATTTGCATATTGTGCCTCTGAGGTTAAAGGGATTTGTCTATTTATGCCTATTCATAAATGTTTATTCAAACTTACACATAATAATGCATCTATGCATTTATACACTACTGCAAGCAACTGAATGCTTGTTTTCCCTGCTGTTGTCTTCCTGCTTTGCATATCAGGAACTTGAATGTGTGCTTCTGAAGAAGCAGAATTTGGAAAGAGAGAATCAGAGCCTGAAGAGCAGACTGCAGGAAAGTGAGCTGGCTCTTCTTGCTGCTAAAGAGGATTCTGACAGCTCAAAGAAGTGCTCTGAGGATTTGGAGCACAGGCTGCTCAGGAGCCAAAATGAAGCTCGTACATCACACAGCCGCATGGACGCCTTTATGAAGGAAGTGGAAGTTCTGCTTGGGGATCAGCCTCCAACTGTCCTGCCTAAACAGGAGCTCATTGTGGAGAAGCTCAGAGAAGTCTGCAGAAGAGAAAAGAACAGCAGTGTGGTACAGTGTAACACTTGTATTGTTCCTGTGGTTTGTGCTGTCTCCTGCTGGTATACCAACACCTCTGCATTAACATTATTCATATTTTTTCATTAAAGTCTAGTAAACCATGGTAGTAGCTTTTCAGGTGAAGGTTATGATGGACTAAACACCCATGAAGGACTATCTTAATGATAATCTTATATATGCTGTTCTCATATACAGTCTGTGGCTGAACTGGAGGCCAGGCTGGAGGCGGCGTTGAAGGAGCTCACCAGACAGACAGATCTGCAGAGAGCAGCAGAGCAGAGGGAACGACAGATTCAGCACCGAAATAATGAACTGGAGTCTGAGCTCCTTACCGCTGGAGTCAGTAAGGATGGGTTGAGCCATGAAAAACAAGAAGTGAGCATGCATACATGGTTCATTCTGTCAGCTTCTTTCTTTCTTGATACTACCTTTTTTTCATTATTTCCACCATGTTTTCTGCATATCTGCATATTTCACTGGTAAAATGCTCAGTTCTAGACTCTAGTTTAATGTGGTGGTGATAGGAACCAGATGTCCAGAAATGTAATGACTCTAAAACCTGCCTTACAGAATTACATGGAATTGCTAAGAATACAATGCTTTGATACACTCTTTTTTGATAGTCAAATTCAGTCATGGCACAATGGTACATGCAGAGAAAAGCAGTCCTCAAAGAAACACAACATTTCTTAGATGCTACCCGAGATGGTTTTACCATAAAGATGGTTTATTGGTCAATTTGGATAGTAAATTAAATGATTTCCATTGCAGATATTGCCACCTCTAGTTCTTACATCACTAAGAATTTTGAGTGAATTGTGTAGCACTGTATAAAGAGGAATTCCTCTTTAAAACGTTTTGGGCCATTTTTTCAGATTAGACTAGACCAAAACAAATTATTTTTGGGAATTTTCGGGAACCTAGCAAAAAAAATTTTTTACTAAAGTGGAATGTAGTAGCTTGTCATAGCCTTTGATTTTCTGTTTTGTCTTTTCTCATGTAGTACATGAAGTTTTTGGAGCAGCTCTCTGAGAAAATGAGGATTGAGCACATAGCCACTGACCTGGGCTTTGACATGAGACTTGAGGCCATGCTGACACGTGCAGAGCAACTAACAAGACAAGAAGGCACTGCTTTAGTGGAAGCTAAAACTCTGGTTTACAGCCTTCAGAAAAAGGTTTAGTGTTGCTTTTTCACTGAAAGAATGTATTTAACACACTAAACCAGGTTTCTCTGTTGGCTGGTATAAAAGGACAGACTTTATATAATATAAATTTGTGGCTTAATATAACCTCATTTTTACTATATCATTATAATTACTGAATGAGCATACATGTATATTCATAGTGTGGCTTGATGTAACATTTGTCTTTTTGGGGTGCAGGTGAAGGAGCAGAAGGAGAGACTGGGGAGTAAAGAGCTGCACATGGAGCTGCTAAGGAAGAAGATGGCACAGCTGGATGAGGAGAAGAGGGTTCGCTCAGCTTTATCTGTGGAGCGGGATGATGCTACATTGGCAAACAGGAAACTTCAAAAGAAAGTGGATCGTCTTCAGGCTGAGCTTAGTGTCATGCGTTTCTCCAAGACTGAGCTGAAGGCCCAGCTTGCTGACACCAATGAGCTCAAGGTAGAAGGAAGGACAGCGCTGGCACACAGACCAACAAGGGGCAGAGTGATTTAACCATGAATAATTGGAGATTAATTAATGTGGATGAAAAAGTATGTTACTATTTAGTCTGCAAATCATTTCCACATGAATTAAACATTTTACATCAACCCAAGTAAATACAATTCATTATTTTTTCAGTGTATTGACAAAGTTCCTCTATACTACAATGTCTAAAATAATGTGGAATATTAATAAGATTTGCATCACATTTGTGCAATTTCAAACCATACTGTGCCACATTTTTTGTAAACATGTAAACCTTACATTAGCTGAGGTTTTGCTGTGTTTGGTGCAATAAGATCAGGGTGATGGAACAGAAGCAAGCTATTGAAGAGCAGAGTAAGAGTCTGGGCAAACTTGAGAAGAACAAGACCAAAGTGGAAAAAAGACTCACCACAGTGAAAACCGAGCTAAGGAACCAGGAGTGCAGGGCCAGAGATGAGCTCCAGCAAGCACATAGGCTGCTTCATAGCCAGGCCAGTGCCATGGCAGAGCTCACTCACAGGGAGAAAAAGGTATGATGAGTGATATTTATGCATAACGAGCTCAGTGAGCATTCTGCTCAATCTCATGCAGTTCAATCCTTCTAAACATTTGACATCTCACCTTTCTTTTTTTCTCCACAGCTGTTGGACTTCTGTATTGTGGTGTCTAAGATGTTGGGTTTTGAAATGCCAGCCTCTCTCCCCAACAGTGAGGTAATCAAAAGGCTGGAGGTTCTGATTAATTCATGTCATCATCAAATCCCTCTGACCTACCACTGTGCATCACCACATCATCAGCACCTCATGACTTCTGCCTGCTCGAGCATTCCAGTAGCACAGGATCTGCCACAGCCTCCTATTACAGATACACCCTGAGAAGTATTTGCAATTGAGTACATATGATATTGGTTTACTGAGAACTATAATTAGCCAATCGTGCTAAATCAAGTATATTGTGGTTTACCTTATGCATTGTGAATTCAGGTCATTTTTGTCTTCAGACTGTTTGAATAAAACACATTCCCCTATTCATTTAAAACATTTTTGGATTTAAATTCCACTGTATTAAATGACTGGTCCACACCAATTGAGGAAACCTGGAATATCAATGGCATTTAATTTCATTATTATTTGTATAATTTGATTACAAAAAATAACACTAAGCACATTATTTGTATACTGTTTGTTTTTGCTGCAAAGGTTTCTCAGGCCTTAGCAAACTGTACATGGATAAATATCATATCAGTGCTTTTTCATACAATACTGTATATTCATAACATGTAAGTTGATTATAACAGCAAGTTAGTTAAAATTAACATCCGTGTTCAACAATGACAAATCCCAAAACGTATAACTTTTAAAGCAAAGGTTACCACATGCAAAAAATACATATAAAAAATAGTTGCAATATATAGTTCTTAAAATGTTATTTTACAGGTTTTTCATTTCTTATAAGCAATTTCACACTTTACTCTTTGCATTAAAACAAACATAATAGTTCTACATGAAAAAACTGAAAATAAAAATTAGGCCTGGTGACATGAATGACAACAGATAAGTCCCAATCTCGGGTGAATATCCAGTGTTAACAAGTAAAAATCTAGTTTAATGTCTTTTTCTCATTTTAAAATTGGAAGAACTTTATTGGTACCATAAACAGTCCACCTTTTCCAACAGAGTATAACTAACAACCAGCTTTATTACAGTGTGTTAGGTTTCAGTGCAATGAGCTTCTTCATAACATCTACAGGAGACGTGGGCACACTTAGCAGCAAACCATACAAGGACACAATAATGATTAGCTTTGACTGCTAATGTAATGGTGCAATTTAATTGTCCAAAGCCCATCTGTAAGGAATGTGTAATACAAACCCAGGCTCATATAGGTGGAGGCCCATTGGTGTAGCTGAGCATAGGGTGGAATGAACGGGCAAAGTTGTTGGACTGGGCACATTTGTAGTCTTCCTCAGATGTAGGCACCAGGCAGGCCAAGGCCACCAGCAGCAACAGCAGCAGGAGCTGCACAGGCAGTGAGGCCCAAAGGACTCGTTGAAGGAAAGTTCTGCACCAGGACCGGGATTCTTTCTCCTCAGAATGGGAGGAAACGGATCCACCGGCGCTGGGAGACCTGCTCACATAAGGGACATAACAGATCAGACAAAAAAATAAGAAAAGGTTGTGCTGAAAATGGAATGCAATGAATACACTTGATTGAGTCAAAGATATTTAATGAACACTGTTGTCTTTTTGTAATTTTGGCATTAACTGTGTTGATGTAATGTTTAATTCATTAAGAAATAGTGTGTGCTTTTGAATCAAGCATATTAAATGCTTCCGTTTTTATAGTGGGTATAGCTCTACCTCACAGCATCATTATTTCCAATATGTCAATGTGAATTTACTTACTTGATATTTTTTTGTATGTGGGGGATTTATTCATACTTGCCTGTTTAAAAATTAAGTCCATGCACCTTCCGGTAGACTTCATTACTACTTTTTCTGACTCAGTACACTGCTGTTACTGTTCATCAGTGGAAACTTTAGCTGGTTAGGTATAACAGGGTTAGCTAGAGGGGAAAGCAAGCCTTTACTGGTATAAGAAGTTGAGAGCGCTCCACTTTCACACTCCGCTGTTCTGTTATAGAGCTTTAACAAGGAAAGTCAAGAGAAGAGAGCGCTGCCAAGCAGTAGTTCCACTGGGAAAGCAGTTGAACTGCCATCATGTTGTCACTGCAAATTAACTGAATTTGATAAATTTACTTAAATAATGAAGAACCGATGCTTAACCGATGTCTACCACTTTACATATTTTGTAGAAAATGTAGAAAAAAATGTATTGTTGTTCAAAATCTTATTCTTGCTAATGAAGAATGACTACATAGCAAAACTAAGATGCTGAACACTTTGTTTAAAGGATATTTTCTTGTTGTGCACTTTAAAAATTATCATACTGATGTACATGACACACAGACAAAAAAGTGCCTGCATTTTGAGACTTGACAATATGGCTGCCAAGCAGCATTTGAAGACAACCCTCCTCACATGCCCCAGTCACTAGGTCTTTTGACTGAACTGTGAAGATCATTCACCACTCAGTTATGATTAGACTGAACCAAAAGTGCCCTCCTACCCTCCTCAGATGGAGACTTGAGAGGAGCAAACCACAGATGGCAGATCGGAGGGGGAAGAAGATGGTGGATTAGTTATTGAAAAGATGTGACACACAAGTAAAAGAGGAAGAGAGAAAGATAGATTGCGGCCAAGACTTTGTTCATTGCAGACACTTGCTGGTTACGCAGATGGTTACACAGATGATGAAAGAGTTGCTCAGCAGCAAGTAGCCAATTTCGCTCTTTTCAGCCACAAAGTATAAGCAGAAAAATTTAAAGGTAACTGTAATAAGCTCATTGAGCAGTATAAACCTCTCCTCTGGTGCATGGTCTCCCATTCATGATCTCTGACTAAAACCCCTACCCTAAGTGTCTAGAATCACAGAAGATGATGGAATTCATAAACATGAGCCTTTGTTGATGTTCTGTCACTGGCTTTTTCCATTCATACCAGTGATCTGACCTGGCTGTAGGGCTTCAGTCAATAGTACTGTGCTTAATGAAACCTGAGATCAACCCAGACCTCGTCATGCTCGTGTTTACATTAAGGTCATGGGTTGAGTTCCATTATCTTCCAAGTGTTCTAGAAACCAGTAGACAGGTACCTGAGGTGTGGACTGCTCACAGAGGGTCCAGGCTGTGACAGACTACTTTTGCCCCGTGGCTGTTTGCAATGAACAGGGGGGTAAAAGAAAGAAAGAATGTTTCAGTCCAGGCAAATAAAGACCAAGCTACCGATGAAAGAAACCCAAGAGAAGACCAGCAACAAAATCAAATGACAGGGGTGACAAGAATTCTGTGTAGATAAAGAAACTGGTTCTTATAAGCATGCTGTGGCAGAAAATCTGCATACATTTATGAGTTATATTAAATACATCTATTTAAGTTTTAATATGCTTCATAGCTCATCAAACATTTATAGAGCTCTTACACAATCAGATTTAACAATAGGTTTCAATAGAAAAAAACAGAACCAGTATTCTTTAGACGTTACAAGTGTGGGATTCTAGAGGGATCATGAATAAAGGGAAAATGTGCTGGAGAACCAAACAGTGCAGAACATGGTGGTGTGGTTCACATCAGGTGGGAAATGCATTTGGGGAAAGATGTAAAATGGGATTGAATCAAAGGTAGTTGACCACATAAAGAGGAATCAATACCATATGCTGATGTACTGAATTAAGCTCAGAACGAGGAGGGCATGCAGGATGGACACATAAACTGTTTTGAATCTGGAGGGGCACTCAATACATATACGGTGTGTTTCGTGCCTGTAGGCCAGGTTCCAGGGACATCAGGGGCAAAAGTGACAACCTATTGCCTTAATGTGACACAACACTTTCATACTTGCAGAACCCCCCAGAACATCAGGGTCATATGTTACCGATCTCTGGCGACTTGGAGTGCTCCGTCCAGACACGGGACTCAATGAACCAGATGTGTCCAGTTCATCAGCAGATGACCAAGATGACAGATCCTGACAAAAGAAATAATAAAGAGGTAGGAATTAGTATATTTTAAATGACATTGCCCACACCAAACCCCTCATTAAGTAAGCAAGCAATGCTCGATTCAATAGACCAAAAACATGATCCTTCACAGATGGGAAGCAAATAACGTTCATTATTTTATTGCACAGCAATGTCATGCATTTATGTGGACATCAGTTTCACATACCACTTTTATATCTAATACCTATCTGAGATTATTTACCCGTAGCAACACTACACTCATTGTTTGAGAATGGTTTGCAGAATATTGCCATTATTTCTCAGTACTGTCCTGGCTTTCTGAATCTGCAGGTGTCAATACAACTGAGGAATGGTGGTGTATGACAGAAAACCAGAGATCCAGTAGCGTTAATATACTGGCTGTTTGGTTGCATTGCCACAAACTGTATATAAGGCAAGTGATTTTAATGGTTTGCCTCATTGGTATATAATTCCACTTGGAGAATTGCACTATAGAGTTCAGTGTGTTAAAAGTGACAATCCAAAATACCTCGAAAACTATTTATATTTGCCTAGCTGATGCACTGACCTGCTGACTGCTTGTGATGTCCAGGGTCTTTTCCAGTTCTCTGATGTCTCGTGTCACCTCTTTTAGCAGCAGCTTAAGGCGGTTCCCAATTACATGTACCTTTTCTTTAGCCTCCAAACAGTCACTGCCCTCTGAGTGTACCAGCAGCTGCAAGGACATGTCTTGCAAGGAAGCAACCTTCAGCTGGGAATCAAGCAGCTCCCGGCGAATTTGCTGGAAAGATAAATCAAAAACAAATAAGTGTAAGGACTGGATTGTCCGAAACTGGATTAAAAAAAACGAATATCGGGCACACAAAAATTGATAAACTAACAAGACACGTACTGAAAGTGTTTTGTGATGCTCCTGCAGGGTGTCACTATCCTGACTGTGATCAATAGGTACAATCTCATTCCTCCTGCGGTCAATATTCTCCAGCCACAGCAGTAGACCATGACTCATTTCATGGAAGTCCTGAAGGACAAGTGTAAAGAGTCTACTATTAACTTTAAACAGATAATGTTACTTATGTGAGTTATAAACAACGAAGTCTGTTACATAACTATATTATATTTATCATATGAATATACATTTATTATACATGTTTCAAAAAAAGGAATTTGAGCTTATTTGAGAGCCCTTCTGAAAACACTCTTTTTCATATATTTAAACATAGGAGCTAAAAAACGAAATATTCTGCCTGCAACAGTAGCTGACACACGTGCCTGGCACTGCATTAATGCTTCTTGGAGAGAGCTCCTCCATTCATCTAAAGAGCTGGTTAGTCGCTCCCGACGGTTATTCATCTCCTTCAGTCTGCCTTGCAGTTCCCTTGACTCATCACTGTCTGACTGCAAAAACTCAGCACTGCACAGGTTTATAGACATCATAATGGCCTTCCGCTTATCCATAGCTTTCTGCAGTTCCTGGACAATAAGATAAAAACTTAGTCACTCAAAGCAAACTGGAAGATGATATTTTAGACACTTTTATTGACCATTATATCATTGAAATTGACCATTATATCACTGAAAATAAAGAAAATGTAATGTAATAATGTTCTAGTATGGCTGAACTGTATCATTATGTGAGAGTTTAGCGTGGCTAACCTTGAGCTTCTTAATACGCAGCTCAATGGTCTGGATATCTGTGCTGGCATCCAGTGTTCGCTGTTGCTCCAGTTCCTCCTCAGCCTTAATAAGCCAGGAGCATATGCTGTTCAGGTCTGAGTTAAACTGCTGCCACTGCTGCAAGTTCTGCTTCATGCGAAACTCTTTGCTGAGAGCCTGAGCCTGTAGAACCTCCCAGCGCTCAATCACACCTAGAGGGCACAGGTACACAGAAACGGCTTATAAGACAGTCAACCAGAAACAATGGCAGATGAGCAGGTTTTGTAGCAGACATGCACACACTGCACAGTACTTCACAATCCAGCAAGCAGTTAAATATTACTGTACATAATGTTAAATATTTTAAGATATTAAATGTAAGATTTAATATTATTTAGTGATAAAACATATGTTGTTTTCTTAGTACCTGAAGTCTGTGATTCCGAGTTGGGGTTCACAAAGCCTGTCAACTTGTCTTCTACTTCCTTTAGCTCAAAGCCGACCCTTTTCACTGTGTCAATACTGCCACGACACTCGCCAAGCAACCGCATCTACACAGGTCAAAAAGAAAACTCATCCGTTTGGCTCAGTTAATACAGAGCAAAGTTTAGATAAGGTATACTGTTGCCTGACATACACGGTCATCTGCATACTCTTACAGGTTTGTTGTTTATTATTTGAACCCATTTCTAATACTCTGCACTCTAGCACTCTGCTCCAGAGACCCTATGTCTCTCTCAAGTTTCTGAGGACTCACATAGCCCATGTAGGAGGCATCCAACTCAGGCCCAGTGGGCGTGCGACTGCGGATGATGTTCTCTGTCTGCTGCAGGTGGAAGTGGCTCGTGTCCAGGGCTTTGGCCAGCTGCCTGAAGTGAGACTCCAGAGAGGCTCCTTCCCCTGCACGGACACAAAACAGTACCATCAGGGTGTCAAAGGTTTTTGATTTGGCACTGGGTTACAGTTAAAGCACAATGTAGCTTTATTAATCCTTTTAAAATCATTGGGTATTACTTTCATTACTGGATATCATGCTTTGTGAGTTACATGGAGGAGATGCCTAATCTCCAACAGAAGTCACATAAATGTTTATGGGCATTATTCATAATAGTTCTTTGGACAATCTACTCCAATTAGCATAAATATTTGCATCGATTGAGCTTGTTCCCCCGTCTGATTTGTCATAAATCTTCATCTACTTTAGTTGAAAGGCATTGTGAATAATACCCAAGTGCTTAGGAAAAAACTGCAATAAAAACACCCTTTGAAAATTGAAAAATTAGCAGTAAGCGATGCTAATGCAAAATGTAGTGTACATCAGCCTACTCTAATTACAGACTACGACACTACATGCAGTAGACAGAACTGGGTTGAGCAACCCAGAGCAAAAGAAGTAAAGGAGGTTAGAAACTGTTGCAGCTAACTTTAGTAACTTGATTCTGTACTCTGATCTGATTGGTGAGTAGAAACTGAAAAGAATCAAATTCCCAAACAGCAGGCGGTGAGTGACTCTCTAAGTTGGTGAGGGTTATGTGCCTCAGCACTACAACATGCTGTGGCTACTAGTGCCTACCAGATGTGGACCTCAGTGTTTGCTCTGTTAGTTTTACATATGCCTCAGGGCTCTCTGGAATCTCTACATCTGGAAAGAGACATATACAATGCAATGCATGTAGTAAAGTCTTGGCAGTATGATCATTTTAAGACGCCCAGTAGGAATTATTTGCTGATCTCATGAACACAAAAACGAAAACGTTTGGATCGAAAAGATTTACCCTCTTTGATTAGGGCTGGAGCACTGGCTTTAACACCACCTGGCAGCCAATTTTCTCTTTACCTCTAATGTAGTCAATCAGCCAAAACATGTCAATCACACACAAGTCTTTCAGTCTTTTCATTAATTAAAAACTACTAGCTTTGTTTTGGTGCAAACCTAAAGCATCAAACATTTTTGATAAAGCATCGTACGGTTGGTCTACTATGTTTGAGGTAAAGGGAAAAAGTAAAATGTTTATACAAGACAGAGAATTTACATATAGTACTAAGCTGACTAAAATATACCTTAACCCCAAAGGCTAGTTTAAACAACTTCATTACAGGCATATATTAACAATCCATGCAGACTGAGGCAAAAGCACCAACCTGTGAGTGCAGAGGCTGATCCCTGGAGGTAAGCTCCATCCTCCTCCTCTTCTCCTTGTTCTGAGGCCAGAGCCCTGCTTGCACTCTCCAGGCCACGACTCAGGTCATAATCATGATCCCACTCCAGGGGGATAGATTCCACACTGGCTGGGGTGTCCCGCCCCGAGCGTTCTGTCCGTAGAGGGGGAGCCAGAGAGGCAGAGCGGCTGGAGGAGGGCAGTGGAGAGAGTAGACCATCGCCCAGACGCTCACTCCATGGAAGGCTGAACATATCACCAGGCTCGTCTAAATCAAACTCCCGATCAGAGTAGGACACGTCATGCTCATCATCTGCGAGCTGTACATATAAAAAAGGAATTATGTCAATTTGGAAAAAAATCTTAATAGTAATTTCTAATGACTACAATTTCTAATGACAGTCAGTTAACAAATATTATAGTCAGTTTGAATGGTCAAAATTTACAAATCCCACACAAGCAACTCAAAAACAAAGATTATATTCTAGCCACAAATATACAAATAGCAAAAATACAATGGGTTCTGAATGATGTATGATTTTCTGGGTTATGTGTCCATTTTATTAATCTTTGTAATTTATTGTGACTTCATGAGTACTTTTGTTTCATTTTGGTCAAGCTACTGTAGTTTTTACTACCGCCTGACCAATATATTCTTGACCAAGAAGTAGCATTTTCGAGTTACACTGAAGTGACCACATAAATAAACTCTTTAATTCCTACATCTATCTACACAATGGATTGATCTTGTCTCATTTGTACCGGTAGGCGAGTGAGTTTCTTGTAGTAGCGTTCTACCCGTCCAAACACCTCCTGGCAGTAGCGCTGCAGCTCCTCTAACTCCTCTTCAATTACAGTAGCATCTAAAGGTTCACTCTTTTCTATTAGGGCCTCCCCCTGGTGGAAGATGTGCTCAATCTTGGCTGTGTTTAAAGAGATCTCTTGTTGAAATGCCTGCACAGGCAAAACAAACACAGCACAGACAAAACCATTGAGGACAGCACAAAAAAATAACTCAGCTGGCATTTGTCATACTTTCATATTCTCTAAGTATTTGGTAGTGGATAGAGGCTCACTCTAAGTTGTTTGATTTTGGCTTGGACATCACACTCAGAGAAATGCTCAATATTTGTCAGCTGGAGGTCCATCTCAGTCAGCCACACCAGTATGCTGTCTCGAGCTGTTTCAAACTCCTCCCTTTGGCTAATAAAGTGCTGCAGAGCAAACAGGAAACAAATAAATTACTAAACGATACACAAGCAACAAACTCAAATTCTATTTAATTCCATAATCAAGACCCTGTGGACAGGCTTTTGACAACTGAACCAAAAAAATCATTAAATACAGATTTTTGATACAATTATTCAGATAATTCTGCATTCTGAATTCTGCAATCTTAAACCAAAGTTTGAGACCTGGGTTTAATTTTAGAATGTGAGCTGTTTTAACAATAAAATAAATGTTGTTAACGTTTTTTATGTAAGAGCATTGCAGAGAAACTTGTACATTTGTTAAAAACAGATATTATTATAACAAAAACAAAATATAGAGCTCATATCACCCCTGTTTTAAAAAAGAAAGAGCACCAGTCACATGTATCTACTACTAAGATAGAAGTTTTTAAATTTCTAACTGGCTGTTTATGTGGATAACTCCGTGAATGTGCGTCTGTTTATGCTCCAACTAGGCTTGGGCGGTATCACGGTAATATGGTATACCGCGGTATCTAAAAATAACAACGGTATCAGTTTCAATACCG
>JBBKCR010000001.1:27278842-27303476 GCA_037577295.1 Ladigesia roloffi
TGTGGAAAACATGCTCCCGTTACATACAGTAAATAGAAATAAAACCGTAACTTCAGTGTGGCAGTGTACTGTCAGAGGTTTGTTTTAGCCTTAATGAGCTGTAAGGGTCCATGTTGTGGAGGCAGAACGGACGCAAGCAGACGCGGAGTTTGGCTAACGAGGAGAGGCGTACTACACCCCCCCTGACTGACTTTTGGATTTCCATGCAGTACTTTCATGCAGATGCGATACTGATGTATACCTTGAGGCGTCGGAGGATTGAGGAAACACGTCTCTGCAGGTTATCCCAGCGCTGGTTACCATCGTGAGCCATCTCCCGTAGATGACAGGCGGCATCAGTGCGGTTCTCACGCGCCAGTCGTCTGTACTGCTTATTGATCAGCTCCAGCTGGGTCAGGCTCTCATGCACCTGCCTCTGGAAAGCCTGTTAAAGAAGTAGTGTTTTTGTTAAACACGATGTTCACACATGTTTGATTGCTCTCCGTTAAAAAGAACAAGTTATAAAACATGATGACAAACAGAAGTCACCTCAAACTTTTTCAGCTCTTCTTTAGCCACCGTGTACAGCACACCAGAAGAATTTGGCAAGGCAGCTGTCCTCTCTGACATTGTCAGCCACTCATCAAAGCGAGAAAAGTCATCCAGAAACTTTTGCCAGAGCCGCCATGTTTCTTCAATCCTATGAGGTAAAATTACATAAAGAGAAAAGGTATCAACCTGTAACCGTTTTCGTATGTCCCATAGTATTCAGTTACAACTAGTAAAACACATTGTACATGCTAATCTGTGTCTGCTAATGCGGCTAATTATGCAATGAACTCAACAAGATGTCACACTATGAATAACAAGGCTTGAAAGCTCAACCTAAAAGTGCATTCAATGTTATGAGTTCTTAGACTCAGCAGTCATACTTGAGCCTTCTCTCCATGGACATGGCACAGATGCTCCTCCAGCGGCGATCAAGGGTGCGCGTGGCCTGCTGAATGGAATCACATTCTGCATCTGTGGCGCAGGCATCACAGTCATGCAGAAGTACCTCACATAGGTTCAGCACAGAGGCCACACCTGTGCTGTGCTTCTCTATGTCCCTCTGCAGCTCCTAAACACACAACACATGGAACATGACATTAAATAAATGGTTCAGTCATGGGAAACCAGTTTAACAACTTTTTAATGTTCTTTTAAACTATTCCTGTACTATTTTGGAAGTGTAGTATGGTATATTACTGAAAGGACCATTTCTGTTGTCATGAAGTGGTGTACAATGCAACAAAGTTTATGCAGGTGCTATGTGTTAAAGCAACATCCACATGAATGCTAGAACCCAAGGTTTCCCAGAAGAACATTGCTCAGAGTATCACATGCCTTCTTCCCTTGTTTCTTCTCTTTAAAGTCATGCACATGCACTTTGCCGTTCACATAATGCAAAGAAAAACAGGATTAATCGGAACACGCCCCCTTCCACCATTGCTCCATGGGTCAGTTCTGATGCTCATGTGCCCCAGTGTAGGTAACATACCAGTTTTGAGAGCTGACTTCATTGTTGCCTTGCTGCAATAATGTCACTTGCTGCATAATACATATCACAACTTGACATGTGCTGCTTCCTGTCAGTGGTTTTAATGTTGTGATTGATTGTGTTATCAGGATCTACTAATTTGCATAAGTATGATGACTGTGAGTGTGAGTGTCTGTGACTGTACCTGCTGCAGGTCCAGTTTCCTCTGGATCTCCTGAAAGTCACAGGTGTCATAGACAATAGGCCGGGACAGTTCAGTCTCAATGTGAGCTAGCCAGGACCGCAAGCTGCTCATGTTTTTATCCAGCTGCTGCACAGCCACCAGAGTCTCCCTCAGCTTCTTGGCTCTGTTTATGTACAAAAGGATTAATACTTAGACACATTAAGCCTCCCAACACCTTTTAAAGAGTCTTTCTTATATATATCATCACCAGTGATTTTTGTGCCGTAAAAATAATAAAATAGAACTCTTATTTTATTCACTGAATACCACAGTTCAAGTTCTTATCTAGCTGCTGCACAGCCATTAGATTCTCCTTCAGCTTCTACTTAGTGCACAAATGAAGTGATTAGTTGTCTTGCTTTGTGACTGTTGATACATTAGCAACTGGCAACTGACAACAGACACATCTCAAGCTCAGTTGAAAACAAAAGACTCATTGCAGCTCTCTAAAGGTGTTATATCAGAAGTTTTGAATTTTCTTAAGACCCATATCATATCTCAAAATATACAGTTTCTTGATTTTTACGTATCGGCCTCAGAACATGAAAACATACTAAATTCACATCCCATTTGTTGCTTTTGTAAACATAGAACTGTAAAAACATATGAAATAGCTATTATTAGCTCAAATAATTAAAATAAGGTGATCATATAATATTGTAGCCTATCAGTATAAGAAATAGCAAATTTTGACAATGTCAAAAGTGCCTTTGTTTTTCACCAAGGCACATTTAAAAAACTCTAATATGCATCCTAGCACCTGTTTATGCAGACTAAAAATGTAAATAATTATATCACTGACTTTAAAATAAAAAATATATATAATGTCAGTTTGGGGCGCAGCAATAAAAAAGCCTAGAAAAATAAAGTTAACTGTCCTACACACACATCCTCTATGTGTTAAATTAAATAAGACTTTTCTGAAAGGCATGAAGAATACAGGTGTGTGTCAAGTGAATGCACACCCACATACTGAATGTTTAGAGAAAAGGATTTTGTTTTGTAAGAGGCTTGTGTTGTTACCTCGCCCCGATGAGGTCGATGAGGTGCTGCCAGCGCTCGCTGACTTTGTTGAGTTTGTGCTCTATTTCGGAGGCTTTGCTCTCATGGCTGGCCCTAACCAAACGCTCCCCCATCTGCTGCAGCTGCTGCTTATCCTCTTGTGCCACTGCTACCTCCTCCTGATAGTCCTGTGGGGAAAACAAACCAAGACAAATGAAAACTACATGACTCTTTTGAGACTATGCTGAGTCAATAAACATAACGGTGCTCAGAGGAAGCTGTTGGTAGATGGTGTTTGACGGCAACAGTTTCAGTAACAGTAACAGTAACAGCTTGTACACTATATGTTAATTCTATGATGCGGTCTGATGTTCAAATCAATAGCCTTTTCTATAAACATCTTAATGTTAATTGAGCCTACCTTTCTGAGTTTCTCAATCATCTCTTCGATGCTGATGTCACCATTCTGGGATACTTTGCTTTCCATCTGAGTAAGCCATTCACAAAGCTCTTTGTATTTCTCATTAAAGATGGCCCACTCATTTAGTTTCTCACTCACTTGCTGCCTGCGAAGAGACAACTGAAAATGGAGACACAAAAGAAAGGCATTCTGTTTAAGTTGTACAGCCTGTGCACAAATAAAACCTAAGCAAGTAATGCTAGCATCAGGACTGGCATTTTATCTCTGCATTAATATACTACATACTAACCAATACAATTGTTGCAAAGACATTACAAAAAGCAACGACTGAAAGATTTGCAATTTAAATTTGCGTAAGAACAGTAAATGCTGCAGTAAATGACTACCTGCACTTGAAGTTTTTGCTGTGATATGAAAAGCTTTCATACATCCTGTGGTCTACAGTCTCACGCACCGGATGCTACACAAGCAAACTGACAGGAAAGCCTTTTTCGCTTTGTGAGTTTCGGTGTCAAATTTTTTTTTTTTAATTGCTTTACTTGGAAAACAACTTCTCAGTATTTAAGCTTAAAAACTTAAGGGCTGTACACACTGTATATGTTATGTATTAAAAAAATCTAAACATGTCAACATTCCTTTTTTAAGCAGCTTAGAGAGAAATATATAGTTTCACCTCTAAACTAATTTAAAATATTGTGCAACAGCACCACCAACTGGTACCAATTAAAATGCTCCTCTGACATCAAAATAAATGTAAACGTTACTATAAATACAAATTTATGACTTCTTTCAGGACATTCTACCATTATTAAACACCCTCATCAATTATAAAAATCAGCTGAAACTAGTCATTACTTTCTTTTAGATTTCTATTAGATTTAGATTTCTTGCATCTTTTTAATGTTGTATCTTTTATTATGATTTTTCTAAAAGTTTTGTTCTATACCAATTGTCCCCTCTTTAGTAACATTACTAATATTTTCTTTTAAATATTGTTCTTTGCTATTTGCTTTTTTTCCTAATTTAGTGTGCTTGGAGTTGTGTAAAATATGCCTTATACAAAACATTTGTTACTGTTCTCAGTGTACCACTTGCATAAGAAAGGTCTGTCTCTAACATACCTGGTGACAGATCTCTTCCCACTGGCGATGTAGCAGTTCAATGCGTTCCTGCAACACACACAGATCCTCAGGGCTAATATAGCTGGAGAGAGACTCTCTCAGTACAGTAAGATGAGCCAAGTCCTCTGTCCAGCCATCAAATGTGCTCTCCAAGTCCTGCATTTAGGAGAACAAAATAAATATTATGAAAAAACACACATAAGCATCAACACACTTGCCACATTACATGATAACAATTTAGGCATCAAATACCGAAACACTTGTGTCCCTCTCTACTTGATCACTGTCAACATATGATAAAATGTTGCTATATGCAAAAATACCTTTAATTAATCACATAAAATAGCATTTATTAAAAAATTAGTATGTAAAACATAAAAAAAGATATTGATTAAATCACAACTCACTGTACTCTCTGAATTCTCTTTACTAAGTTATGTGTATTACCTTGCATCGCATCTGTTCAGCCTGCAGCTCCACATTATGATTTGGTAGTGGCTGAGAAAGTTGACGTTTGAAAGTTCGTAGTTTCTCCAAAGACCCACCAATGCCTTCCTCACATTTATCCCAATCCTAAACACAAATACATTTTAGTTCAGCCTGGGCTCTTTCTTCTTTATTATGGTTGGATATTGCAGACTAAAACTGACATTTTTTGCAGAAACAAAGTGTCTGAAAGCACCACTAAACCACTAACTAGTATGTCAATAAGCAGAGTAGCATTTAAACATAGAGCTGTACCCTGAGCAGGACAGCCAATTCTCTCTTCTGCTCCTCCAGGCAAATGTTAGCATGTCTCCAGCGCTCCTGAATGCTGAGAAGTTCTTCCTGCAGTGATGATTCAGCTCGGCTGTCTGCAGACAGGAGCAACTGCCTCCCAGCCTCCACAGTAAGGATGTAGCTGCCTTGCTGTCTCTGAAGCACCTTCTCTTTTAGCTAAAAGGCCATAGGCAGACAGCAGGGGGCACCAATAGATGAAGTTAAAACTGTCACCAACAGCTGGTCTATTGCAAAATGTTTTTTTAACAAGAGAAATACTCTATGGATTTGACTATGTGGTTAACTTTGCACTCATGTTTAGCTGGCTGATGATTTTTGATTAGGAAGTGTTTTTAGAACTTCTCAAGCTTTTCTGAGCATCACTGAATCACATAAAGCAGAATGTCATGGTGGTATTTTATTTATCAAAAATTTTGTATTTGGTATAGAGACCAATACCTGAGATGAGTATGAGAGTGCAGTGTGTAGATTAAATATTTAATAATATGGGAAACGGTCAAAGAAATGACAAATAGGTATCATTAGGTTTTAGAGATTATCACAGGCAAAAAACAAAAGTGGTGTAATGTAAGAGTGCATTGTATCACAGAGAATCCCTGTTAAATAATTAAATTAAATACAAGGGGATCCCAGGATTAGTTGCAGATTCAACATTTATGAAGTGTGTTGCTTACATGGACAGCATCTAGCATGGCTCGGGCCTGCTGGAGAGGCACTGGAGCTCCAGACTGTAGCGCCTCAGTATGATACGAGACCTCCACAAGCCATTTCCGCAACTTCTCCACCATCTCTCTGTAACGCTGCCACTGGCGAATCAGACTGTCTATGATGCCTCTTCGTTGCTGTGCCCGACGTACCACCCCCTGCCACTGGTTACTCAGCAGCGCCAACTTCAACTTGAACTCATCTCTAGAGGACATGATGTTGAACACCAAACAAACACTTACTAATCAAAGGCAATCTGTATGTGAATAATTGTATTTCTTGCACATTTTATTTATTTTTAGTTATATAAAGTGACACCCTATAACAGAACATTATATCTTTAAATAAAATAGTTAAATGTAAGTACCTGTCATCCACCTGGCCTTGCTCTAGCATGCGCTGTCCATCACTGATGATAGAGTGAAGGATCTGCTGTCTGCTGAACATCTCTGCCTGGAACAGCTACACATGCAATAAAAATATCAGTGTACAATGCCACAATGTCAGTTTGTCATTCATTACATATTAAATTACATTCCACTGGCTTCAGTTACCTCATGAGCTCGCTGCTGCTCCATTAAACTCTGGAAGTTTCCAGAGATCTCTACAGCCAGCTTCTCCTCTGTCTGCACCAGAAACTCCATCCATGTCTCACATTTTTCCAGAAAGGTCTGCTGCTGTAGTAGGGTCGCCTGCAGCTTGCTATAAGTGAAAAAATGCATTTAGTGGACCGGTCATAAAGCTAAACTAGACCGGGGAGGTGATAATACAAGAGCATTAACTCTAGGATGGTAATCAACTTTACTACATCATGCATATTGAAGCAATCTAACCTGAATCTCTCAGTGGTTTGAGCTGATGCAGTTGCCCAGCTCCTGTTCAGGTTCTGCATGCGTTTGATCTCAGAGTCATTAAGTGGCAGTCTGTAACCCAGTTCATTTAGGCGCTCCAGGTCTGGAGCCATGCTACTGAACTTCAGCATCTGTCTCTGTACAAGCATATTGTAAACTGATTAAGGTGTTGTATTACTAAAATACAATAATACGATAAAATAAAAGTAAGGTCTATCAAATCTGAATAATATTTCTGATAGGGGTCAGGGAATTTTGGGGGGAAAAAAGAACCAGAAGGGCCACATTAAATAAATACCAAATACAGTATTAAATATAAAAAATTTCAAACTTGTTGGCATGTCACGTACAGTTCACATTCTGAACTGCACTAAATTTAGTTAAATAGGACTGAAGAAACACACAGTTGGTCATTACACAAACAATTCTCAAAATATCAATAAGCCGAAAAGCATACTGAAACATGAAGTAACGTCATTATAATGATAAATATTGTGATACTGCCCTAAGTTCCAGTTTGTGAATAATCAATGGTCACTTTTACTAAGACTGCTGTAGATTACCTTCAGTTCCTCCATACGGTCCTGAATGACTGACATGTCAGAGGAGCCATTAGGATCTTGACCCTTCAGAGTCTCCTCAGCCTCAACTATCCACCGACCGAGAGCGTCCAGCTGCTCATTAAAGATCTCATAATCATGCACTCCTGCCTATGAGTAAAAAAATTATAAACACAACATTCAAAACAGGTTCAAACCCAAGCTTCAATCTTTCTAGAATTTTCTAAACAACGTTTCTGACCTGGAGTGTGGCTTGCTGTCGGCTGAGGGATTGCTCCATTGAGCTGAGGCGCTGAGCGAGAGACACGTGGTCTGACTGGATGGACGCTGCAGCTGAGGTCTCCACCTGCTGTTTCAGCTGCTCACCCAACTCCAGCAGGACCTGCAGATAGGCCTGCACTGGAGCTTGCGATCGCAGCAACTCCTAATGGGAGCAAATAAAGAAAGAAGTATTAACACAAGTGTGTATTTTTCACGTTTGCCTTTGTATATTATAAAATGGAAATATAACAAAATGTAACAAAACAACACTTAATAATTAACAATACAGACCATAATGATTTTAGGAATTATTCCACATCTGAAATACATTTTGACTGTCTTTACATTTACTTAATTTGTAAACCTACATATATTTCACAACATAGGGTAGATAATTACAAGCCATATTAAGTAAGGCTATGACAAGTTAACATCTGCTTCACCAGATACAGGCATAGGATAAACAAAAATACAGTAGAGAGAATATGTTTTACATACACCACATTCTTGAATCCAGGTGGATACTTCCTCCTCTGAGATGTCCTTATTGCCCGCAGCTTTCAGCAGCAGCTCTGCTCTCTCCTCCAGCCTTTGGACACTAACATTGCATTGCTCATACAGATCCTTATAGTTCTGCCACAGCTGCAGCAGTGCTTTACTGCTCTTTAGACGCTCGGTTATCTCCTCTAACAGGTTGTTCCACCTGTATTGAACACACACACACACACACACAGATATATTGTTCTGACCAGTAACAGAGAGTGTTACTCTGATAAAGTTTAATAATTTCCTACCTTGCATTGATGTCTTTGAGAGAATTATTAAGAGAGTCAGACACAGACGGATGACACTCCTCTAGCAGTTGATGTATGACAGCTCCAAACTTTCTCAGACTGCTCTCCTGCTTCTCTAGCTGCTCTTGCAGATTCTGACATGTGGATAACAGAGAACACAGTGTGATTTTTTTTTCATACGCATGCTCATTCAGCATTATTCATCCTGTACAATAATGCAAAGGTAAACCATACACACAAAGGATTGGAAGGAAGCATCATTTTCACACACAAATTCATGAATAACTTTTGGGAAAGAGGGCTATTTTGCCTCATACTGTATTAATGTGCAAAATAGTCTATTTACATTTACATTTCAGCACACAGTAGCCAAGATGGACAAACGTGAAATATGCTTAATACTAGCTCTATGATATATGCAAATTCGGCAAATAAAACCATGAGGCCTTGATTATTCAGAGGAACGTCTGGGTGCGTGAGAGGTCTCAGGATTGGTGGGAGAATATTGGGGCAGGCTTTCACGAGGAGCAGTAAGTCTGAAATTTTTAAATGAGCAAGCCAACTTTTATTTACTCTGTCATTTGTCCACATCCCTCTCTTACAACTACACGACATTTTGCCACCCATTCCTCTGCAGATGCACTTCGGGGGTTATCGCACAGTTAATGACGAACAGAAAACAACGCCTAGAAAATTCCAATCTGCATGTTTACAGGACAGTCGCATCGGCACATATCTGAATATCTGATTTATTTCCGCATATGAACGAGGCCTGAATCCGATCTCAAAATATCAGAATGCATGCGTTTTTTCACCGTTTACACTGCCATGTCACATATGAGCAAAAAATCGGAATTGGGTCACATTTACCTGACAGTGTAAACGAGGCCAATGATACATACCTGTAGACTGTCCACCTGGAGCTGTGCTGCCTCTAGAGATCCGGTTAGCAGGCGGAAGCGAGACACGAAGTACCTCCCCTCAGTCAGGTAGCTGTTGATCTCCTCAGCAGCCAGTTTGTACTGGCTCCACTGATCCAGTACTGATAGAAGGCTGATCTTCAACTGCCCAATCTGCAAGGCACACAAGGTTGTTATACAAAAATACACACAAACACCATATCCATAAATATGTTTAAAGATTAAACCAATAACTCACTAGGTGGTCTAGGTCAGCCCAAGTGTGATTCAGAGCCTGAAGAGTTTCCATGACAACAGCACAGGCTTCATCTGTTTTGTTCTGGACTAGAGCACAGGCCTGCTCCTCTACTCTTTCTACCTCCCTCTCCTTCTCCTTAACCATTTCCTCCATTTCCTGTAGGCATGTGCATGTGAGGAAGACCAAGGAACAACACAAGAGGCAAACTTGTATAATAGTACTGTCACTCATTTAAGACTGTGCAAGGTCTCCCCTACCTGGCAGTCTTTAAGAGCATTTTGCACTGAAGAGACATCCTCTATCCTGTGTTTCCTCTTTAGTCGCTCTTCCTGGGCGCAAAGCCACGTCTTCAGGCTCAGCACATTGCTCTCATATTCCAGCCAGGACACTAGTAAGCCCTCCAGATATTGGACCTAAACAAACAGATCAAACAAGTCAGTGACTTGATGTATAGCAACAGATACAACTAAAAATGTAATATGTTTTAAATATATATAAAATTTCACCCTCTCTGTGATGTGAGCCTGCAATATTTGCCAGCGGCGGTTCATGGCTCCCAGCCTCTCGGCAAAGTCTGTCTTGTCACTCCGCTTGCTCTCCACATCTTGCCCACTAATCTGAAGCACTGACTGGTTTACAAAGTCCACAGTCAGCTGCTTGCAGTTCACATCCACACGGAATCCCTACACAGGAGAAAAAAGATAGTAAGTCAGTATTAGGACTTTTCAGATCGACATATCCGTTAACAAAGTTGAAGTGGAGTAGACGTGTGACGTCATCACACAAATACAGCCGGGAAAAAAGGTGTCCAACGATTAGCAACTTTAATTAAAGTTCTCTGTAACATTAACAGCCAACATGACAATAAAACAAGACAAAACAGAGGCTAATCTCTTGAATTTTCCAGTAAATTTAAGTGTACAACAGAAAGTGGCAACAGCTTAAGCCACGGAAGCCACGCCACATCTGGAATGGACGACTCCCTGCAGTGCTAGCATCACACGTTAACTAGCGAATGACGCTTCACATGGCCATGCAGAACACTGATACATTTATTGTACTTTAAAGGGTGACATATTGTGCCAAACTCACTTTTCATACTTTTGTATTTCCATTTGTGTCTCTACCACTCCTATAAATAAGCACGCAAAAATAAACATCCATCCATTTTCTGTGAATAAATTGAAAGATGTTGGTGTCAGGAATGGGATGGGTGGGGCATGAACAGCAACAGCTTATTTGCATAAAAGTGAAAGTGCCCTAAAATGACTCAGGGACTAAAACTGTCAAGAACAAACCTTGTGAGATTTCTTTATGTGAGAGTGATTTTATGCAAAGAACTTCATGAACATGTATTGCCCATAGACCTATTATAACTAAAGTGAGTTTTGCATAATATGTCACGTTTAACACTGACTTGCAGATTGTGCAGGTCACTGTGCTGTTGTGCGGTTTGGAGTGAAGTATCTCCAAATATGTAATGTGTGTCTGTCCCGTCTGCTGCCATGTCTCTCGTATTGTTGTGGTCTTTTGTTTAGCCTCTCCTCCACGTGACAACATTGCCGCCCTTTTTATCATTGCATTGTGTACACAAGCGCACACAGAGAGAGAGGAAAAAATCACATGACTTGTCGACTTCTCTAAGGGGTCTTCGACTTGTGCCTGACTTTGACGCATCGACAAATCGGCTTTTCTGTTAATACCCTTGTCAGTATATTAGTGTCACATGTCATAAACAGTGACGAAGCCTGTACCAAAACTGAATAATACACATTTGAGTTTTTTATGAATCTGACCTACATTCACTATCCCAGAGGGTAAACATACCTTGTACCGTTGCAAATACTCCTGAATAACCTTTGACCCCACTGCTCCTTTAAGGTTTTCTTCATCCTCCTCAATCACTTTCTCCATCAGTGAGATCCAGTTCACCAGCTCCGTGATGGCATGGCGAGAGGCCAACTTGTCCATTTGTGACTGAGGCAAGAATGAGAAAAACTCTTTTTCAGCTTCATAGACAGGCTCCAGTGAATCCTGACAGCTAAGATAAACCTAAGGAATGGAATTAATCCTATTTGGCAAGACAGATAAGCCAGTTCAGCAAGCGACATATGGCCCTGCAGTCCATTACCTGGTGGAGTTTCTCCTGTACCACAGGGATGTGAGTGACCAATTCAGCCCACTGGGCCTCCACCCGAGCCAGCTCGGACCTGAGGACACCTGTGTCTGCCTTTTTCAGCCTCAGCAACTGGTTACCTTCATTCAGAACTGAGGTCTTCAAACAGGAGCGAGATTCAACTTCCTTACTGAACTCCTGTGAGGGGAGGAAAATGCATACATCCCAAATACCACAATATCAAAATTTCTTATGACCATACATCTTTAAAGCAATTCATTAACTGATTTTCATGTCCTTTTAGAGCATGCATGATGTAAAAAAAAAATCGGATCTTGACCAGTCATTCTGAAAACTGATCCTGGAGACCTATGTTTTCCTTGTTTTCCTACACAGTTGAGCTGTACTTTCTTCACTGATCCAGCTTCAAATCTGGATGTACTTGTCAATTAGTTTTTTAATTAGATATTGTATTAGACGCTCTAAGGCAAGACCACTATACCAATTGGCATTATGCATTCTCACCTAAAGGAACAGGCATTTAAGCATTTAAATAGAGGCTTATATCTGGCAAATGCTTTTACCTTAATGCCAATATTCTGTTTCATTAGGTATTTTAGCAATGTAGTTCCAGAACAAAACTAAAGAAAAAGTACATTCGGACACTAAACATGGCAGATAACTTGGCCGATCAACAATTTTCTTCAGAATCAGAATCACTTGGGTAAACTTCATTTCTTTAAGCTTGCCAGATTTTAAGGAGCTGAATAACATGATGTTTAAATATGGTAATAAATTGGTACTAGAGTTTAGATTCTCTGCCCGAACCAGACACGGGCCGAGCCGATATTTCCTGCCATTGTACTCGGGCCGGGCCAGGTTGGGCCATGATCAAGCATTTGATTTTTTAAATCATTCCTTAATTAGCCTATTTGGTTGAGGAGCTATGCCAAAATTATAAATATATGAATATATTTGCAAAGTTAAGCTCCAGCTTCTGCCACAGGCACACGGTCCTGCTGTGCTGTACTGTGCAGAGCTTAAAGTGCAACATGGAGCTTGAAGACGTGAAGAAGAAAATAAAAACGGGAGAAACTTTGAGGAAGTTTGGAGGAAAGTCGGAGGTATGGAACCATTTCCAGCAAGTCGTGGGCAGGGACAACATATGTGTCTGGTGTATTTTCTAAAAACTCTGTCTGCCGCTGTTTTTAGTGTTTAAGTGTTTAACGCACCCACAGTTGAGAACGTGTGTTATAACGGCCCACGTATTAAAAAATTGTCGGGTTTAAATCGGGCTCGGGACGATAATTACAGTTAATGTGTCGGGCCAGGCTGGGCTCGGGCACAAGTAGCACGGGCTCGGGTCGGATCGGGTCTCGATTTTTTGGGCCTGATCTACATTCTAATTGGTACTAACCAGGAAAGCTGAGAGGTGGTCTCTAACTGTCTCCACATCCACAGGCACAGTCACTGACTGAGTGCTCCAGAACTCCAAGCGTTCCAGAGCCTCCTGCAGCCACTGATTCAGGTCAGCAGATTCACTCTGATACCTGATGGCACACATAATCATCCCTTAAACAACTTTAGTCTTTGCTTTGAAATTCTGTGGGGTTTTTGTAATACTGCATTTCTGGTGAGCCCTGACCTTGTCCAGTGTTTTAGAATGGACTCCAGACGCTGCAATTCCCTGTTGACCTTGCTGGTGTTGTTAAGCCAATGCTCCCCCAGCAGAGTAAGCTGGTTCTCCAGACTGTGGCAGGCCACAGAGAGCAGCAAGCGCTTGCCTTCCTCCAGTACTTGATAGAGCTTGTGCTGGTGTTCAGTCAAAATGGACTTAAGGCCCTGGGAACAGATAAAATGAGGATACATAGTCATGTACTACCTACAGAACAAATGTATTTTGTCATATGCTGTTAATGTTAACACTTAAATTCAGATATAACAAGACATTTTTGCTTTTTAATTTACTTATTCTCAATTGTCAGTGTGTTTACTCTGGCAGATGCAATTCAACATTCCCGCATCCGAGCATTTTCCCATGTACAGCGAACTCAAGCTTCTGGTGTTTTAACTTTTGTTCTTCTTAAACTTCTTGAAATTGGTCTGTTTTGTTGCTCTAATCAAACAAACCAACAAACCAAGCCTTAATGTATCTAGCCCATGTGTTTAATAAATTTGATAATACTAATATTAATGTTATTATAATTCTAATATTATCATAGGATCAATGCGGGCAGCCCAGAAACCACTTTGGAACATCTGCCAGGATGAAGAGAGTACCTGATAAAGTTCTATTCGTTCAGTCAGCTTCTCTTCGGTCTCTTCAAGCAAAGGAACAGCAGGCATGCTGCCTTCCACTGCCTCCAAATGCCTGTATAGACACTGGTAGTCCACCACCAAGCGGCTCCATGTCTGAGGAATCACATGCACCATTCACACACATATTTACAAGGATGCAAAAAGTTGCAGAGAATTAGGCCTGTAACAATAACACATTTTGCTGGACGAGAAATGATTGCGATAATATTGTCATTGTGTCAATTTCTACTGATGTAATGATAATGACATAATAATGCAAATGCACCCTTACAAAGATCCATAAATCTTGACTTCTAAAGAACACATAAACCTGGGTGTGGAAGACATTGTAAGACAGTCAGCATACATTGACTTTTGTGTGGTTTAAGGCAGGATCTCTCATGAGTAGCAATGTGTCCAGCTATGCTAAATTCTAGCGCGGTGTCCCTATATTTTGTCCAAGGAGATCATCGTCTTAATTACTCCAGATTGCCGGGAAGAATTATGGCAAACAAGGGGTATTCGAAAAACCTCTCATTAAGCCCTATTTAACTGTGAAGATATTGGAGATTGGTGGTTGTCCTGTCTAGAAAAGCCGCGAGCAATGAGTGCATGTTAAAACTGGACTGGCTATCTGCACTTCTAAAGGTCTTTCTGTAAATTTAGACTTCTCATTTAAATAAAATATATTTACACCTGTTTATACTATTGCTTGCCTATTTTTTATTATCAGTATTACAAACGTAGAGCTTTTTCAGCTATGCAGCGCAAAAGACAGTGAGACGCTCGTCTTACATCATGAGGAGAAATGAGACTCAGAGGTTCTGGCAGGTTCCCAAAGAAGTAATTATCTCTGGAGAGAAAAAAAGTTCCCGTGCTGTAAGTGAGATGGCCACACGCAGTGGCATAAGTGGTATTCACAGCTTAAATATGAACCTAGTTAGCATTTTCTCACCATGCGGCTAGCAAGGCTAACCCACAAGAGAGTTCATGCCGCATTACCCTAAGGAAACGAGAGGGGGCGGTAGAGACCAATGTATCACAGTGAGGTCCGTTGGAAAGCAAACAAATGAAAATTATCGCAGATGGAAAATGATCGACCTCATTTTAATTATTGTACAATTCATTGATTTATTGTTTATCGTGACAGGCCTACAGAGAATAACACTGCAATTATTATTAAATAAACTTGGATTCCTCATTATGTTCATACACATTGTTACTGACCTCTAGGATGTATTCCAGCTCCACTCCTCTCTTGTGAGCCTGCTTTAAAACACTCTGAGCCTGGGCCAGGGTCTCCTCTAGAACTTGACTCTCTCTTGGCACAACAAAGGCACTAATTTTCTTGTAGAACGTCTCAGTAAGGACCATATGCCACTCTAGACCTTGAAAGAATTCCTGAGGGAAAAAAGATAAAAACATTATATAGCCTCCCTAATAGTCTATAGACAATCTGTTCACATCTATGCTAATCTTACAGTATTTAAACAGTGGAGTCTTAACACACAGCTTACTTTGTGTTTGTCTAATAGACCCTGGACTTCTTCCACTGAGCCAGCAATCATTTTCTGGTCAGCAGCCATCTTGTCTTGAGCAGTGTCTACCAGATCCACTAGGTCTTGTAGTGCTCGCTCATACTGGCTCTTCAGAGCAATGTTCTGGTTCAGTCCACTGCGACGTGAGCCCACTGTCATCGCTAGCTCCTCATAAGTGTCCTTTACATTAAGACATACAAAGAAAATAGCACTTCAAAATGCACACATTACACATTAACTCTTTAAACTGTTAAGGAACTGTCAGAGAGTGTAGACTCCCCTTCCTCGCTTCCATAATTACATAATTTACATAAAATACTTTAATAGTGGTTACTACATCACCATATACAGTATTGGACAACACAATAAATAACTGAATGTTAGTCAATAAGAGAAAACGTACCTGAAGCTTCAGCAGTTCATTGGTAGAAATCTGATCTAGCTGTAACTCCACACCTCTGGATTTCAAATCTATGATTTTATGCTCAAATTCTCTCAGTTTATCTTCTGCTTCAGCAATTGTCTGTTAAAAAAGCATAGATCATGTAAGAAACTTGTAATAATAAGCTATCTTGTTTCAATGTAAATTAATTTTAATACCCTCCCGATACCTGTAATTGTTTTGTTGTGGGCTGGTCAAGGATTCCTGCTAACCTTTGTAGAATTTGGAACTTGCTCTCACTGAGCGCAGAGAAGAGAAGCTGCAACTCAGTCTGTTAAGAAGAAAACAGGCAGCACACATTAGAAGATGCACTTTTGCCATTATAGGAAGAAGTTAAATGTCTATTATCTTCATGTTCTGCTTCACCTGGAAGGAGGTGAGCTCCTGCATCCTGCTTCTCATAGTGTCACAGCGGTTCTCCACTACAGAGTCAAGGGCCCCTAGTCGCCGAGACAGAGAGTCAAGGGCATCCTCCATCAGAGAGTGCTCTTCTTCCTGCAAACTCCCAGTACCCCTTAACAGGTTCCGGCTGTGGCTCACCACTTCTGTCACCTCAGACACATCTTTTCCTAAGGCCTGCAAGGAATGTAAAGAGAATAAGAAGGTATTCACAAGACTTTTAAGTAGCTGTCAACATATCTATATGTAATGAGTGAGATAAAAATTTAATTTTATTGACACAAAAATGTTACCTAAAATATGAAAATAAAATATTAATATAAAGCCTTTATTATTTCATACTATTAAATAAGCTGTTTCTATACAAACAATATTACATTAGTGTTTGTAAGTAGGAGATGTTGTATTATTATTTGGTATAATTCTATTTAAATAGTGTAACCAAATTCAACAGTTAAACTCTATGGGCCTGATTTTCAGGGTCAGTCGCGGATTGTCTGAAGTCTGACGCGCAGCTGTCTTTGGGGGAGGGGCCAGCGCAGAGCACTATATTGCCAGTAGGAAAAGTAAATGTCACGCCTGGCACATAGTTCAAATGGGTTGTCTTAAATGAGTAAATTTGTCATGGGTGTGTTTTGGGCCTAGCATGCAATGAACGAATCAGAGTTCACACTCACACTCCCTTTAAATACCCGGTGCATTGTCAATGGCGTGCTGTCTATAATGAGGTGAAGGCACAGGACCAATTGATCTTCGGGGATGGAGGGAATCCTCCCAAACCCTTTGCTTGAGGTGCCTATTGTAACAGCCCACCTATCCATTTTAAAAGAGTGTATTTAGTATAGTGTAGATATGATTGTTATTGCACACGTGATTTCAATAACAGTGCTATAAAAATCATTAATACTATATAACTCAGTAATGAGACGTTAAAATTGTATCATAGTATTATATTAAATAAGAATTTCTTAAACAAATCTGCATACAATGCCAGAGCGTTTTATAACTCATGGAGGCTCAATCAGGGGAGGGGTTCCCAAAGCAGCAATGATTTTCCCCGAACGTTTTCTCGGTTCTTATTCCAAATAAAGTATTTTATAGGATCAAAAAGATGTGTTCTTTCTTGTGATTTAGTTTAAACACGATTAACTGCCCATGTCGCTGTTACTTAGCCACGACCTCCTTGAAATAAATGTGCACGCGCATGATAGATATAAAGACGCAGCGTACAGAAGTTCAGCGTCATGAACAGCAGAGGAGGGCCTCTCACGCTAAGGGGGCTGAATCGGCTACAACCACTGTATATACCCTCTCACTCCGACGTCGAGGGAGCCTTAGTCCCATTAGATACTCCATCTGGAGAACATGCGAACAACAAGCGCAACTATCTTCAATAGGGTAAGGAAGACATATAAACAAATCTAACCAAAATATGAGCTTACATGATTTCCTGGTAATGTAGTTCCGTGTTATTTGACAAACTAGCTTGAAATGTGTATTTATTTACCTATGTGTCCGGCACTATTGGTCAAATAGCCCGTCAATTACTTGTTATTAATTATCAGTGATATCTCCAATCAACAAAGTTTTGCGAGTACTATATGTATTTTAAAAATAATCATGCTGTGATGTATATGATATACATTTGAATTTTATACTTCGAGGACTCCATCAAGTTTTCCTTCACATGAAAACATTTTTTTTTAATGTGCGCTGCTGCTTGCTCCTGCTTATGAAAGAAGCAGCGTGTGGGCGCATTGTGAACACTTCCATGTCCCAAAGCGTCAGGCGCCTATATGATAGCCTTTGAACAATGCGCGAATTATTACAAACCAGGTTTTGTTCTGGTCAGTGGCAAAATGACTTTTACTTCTCATAAAATAGCAAATTCATGCTATGTGCCACACCACAACACACCCCTTCTTTTCAGTGCCATCTGCTATCTTGACAACGTACATTTCTGCCGGAAAAAAAGGATGATGCGCTCGCACAAAATAGCAATGATGGGTTGCACGATGCACCATGTGCATTTTCGGGCCCTATGTGCTCAATGAAAAAGTTATCCTAAAGTAAAACACTCAGAAAACAAGTCACTGACCTCATGCTTGAAGAGCTGTGTTTCTGAGTTCTCTGTCAGGAGCACTGGTCCAGAGAACAGGGTGGTCTCTACATCATCCAGCCAAGATGAGGTGGCTGTGACTGCTGAATACAACTGCTGCTCCATGTGAGTCTCTTGTCCTTCTGTGGAACTTGGTGCCTGCGTGCCCAACAGCAAAATATTTTCAGTAGTTACAATATGCAAGTGGGGTTGTAGTACAGATAGAAAGAAAGCCACCGAAGGCAAGCAGTATAACCTGAGCAGTTCCATCATCCACAGCTTTACTAAATCCAAGGTACAGTGACTTCAGTGTGAACTTGTTCTGGACCTGGGCATCTCCTTTGTAGACTGGAGCAGCAGAAGTATTTACTCGGGCAGTCCTTGAGTAAACCTGGAAACAACAGTTACCATCACAGCAAGCTAGTCCAGGTTGTAATGGTGTGACAAAAAAAACAATGAACTAGTTTTTGCTGAATTTATGTATGTCAAAATTTTGTTCAGTACCGGTTGCTTTGTGTCCTGCTCTAAGGTGCTCTGAAGAAGCTGCAGTTTGGTGGCCATGTCTTTTCTTAAGCTTTCCCATCTCTTTTTTCTTTGACCCATTGCAACCTGGTTCTCCTCCTCTGGTTCTGGAGTGAGCGCTTCATTGACACTGCAGAGAATGTAGGATGGGTTCATAACACACCAGATAAACATAGAGATCAGACTCATCCTTACAGAAAAGAAGGTGATTGTACCTGAATTTCAATATGAGTGTGATCAAAATATATGTATGGCTAAATTTAATCTATGTGTGGCTTTGTTGTTTCACATTTGTAACCCATTTACCCATTATATTTCACATTTGTAACCCAATAACCCATTTATGTTACAAATATAGAAACTGTCGTTTGGTAGAAAGAGGCAGAAATGATGAGCAGCAATGAAAATCTCAAACACCTGGCACTTAAGGGTGAAGACTGCTGGGTGAGGATCTCTTCTCCACGACTAGCCACAGATTTCAGCAGCTTCTTCTGCTCAGCCAACTGTTCCTCAAGTTCCTTATAATAAGAAGTGTAGAATTGTTTAGTTTAGATGAATTTAAACTGTGTCCCATAGAAATAGGAATTGAGACAATAAACCAAAATAATTGTTTTTTGAGCTCCTCCCCCCAAATATTGATTTAATAAGTTTATATCTCACATAATGTGAAGAAACAGAAATCATAACAGAAACACCACTTTACCTTCTGTCTCTGGAGAGTGTCCTGGTGCTGCAAATTCCGCGTGGAGCGGGCCTGGGCCAGCCAGTCCTGCACATTAGGACTATGGGAGAGACTGGAGTCTGACTCACTGTCAGACTGCTCTTGTAGTGAGCCCTGCAGTCAATACATAAAACATTTCAATATCAGACTCAATATGTATATCATAATTACTTTCATCAGCGAAAACAGCTGCTTATAAGGATTCTAAATGTTTTAAGTAATTACTTTGTGGCTTAGAATCAACATAAAAAAACAGGAAATATACTTGAAGAAAGACCCCAAACATATCTCATTTACAGAAAGCATTTTGACTATTTCACTCTATATGTAAGATCAAAAATTTATCACACCTTGCTCACGACAGGTCTTAAATTAAATTAATGAAGAAAATGAAATGGCAGACATGAAAAGACTAAATACTTCGCCTCATTCACCAAAGAAAAGACAATTTTTACTGTAAAAGCCCTCTTACTGGATGAAGCAGAAACTATATATTATATATTTATATATTTATAAAATTAATTATTTTTGCAATACACACAATACAAATTTTTCGTGAAAAATGTTGGGTGATACAAAAAATTTTCTGGGAAAATAATAATTGGTCTAATTAATCAGTTTTAAAATGGTTTTAAAATAGCAGTTTCTGTGTAATTACTCAAGTGTTCACCAACAAACCAGTGTAACATGTCAGGCTGTGAACAGAAAATGTAATAATTGTCCCCCTTATTGAATAAGCATGAATAAGCATGGGGACCTTACCTGAATATTGATCTGCTTGCTCTGGAGCATTCGCTGCAGTTCTAGCAGGCTTCCTTTTAAGGTGCGCAGCTTCCTGGCTAGCTGCTCAGCCTCATCCCTGGTCTCATGCCGGCCCTCCAGCACCAGTGCCTCACTGTGCATGGACAGTTCAGAGAGTGCCAGTACCTTCTCTTCAATTTCCAGCAGCATGTTCTGCAGCAGCAACAGAAGGGAAGCCAGCTCAAACATGACTGAGAGCAACAGCCAAAAGCTGCAAATAAATGGGTCCGTAGTTCTGCACAGGCCGCTCTCATCCTAGGTCCCTATCCACCACACCTTGAGAAGGGTCCGTTAATCTAAATCCTTCACGTGCCATGCTCCCAATACACATCCATTTCAATCAGTAATAGAAAAATGTACTAAAGTTCTGCTAACTTCACTGAAGATATTTTCAGTGTATTTTTTATTGTTGATAAATAGCAAAGAGCCAATAGCATTGCCCGACTAAGTACAATCCTACCAGTTTGTTCAGACACTCCCTACAAGGTAGGTACAGATCCACCCACACCTTTACTTAGCCAGTGAGAGGCAAGATGTTTCATGAATATGAAAGTAGGGCTGGCCAGCTTTCCTGCCAGCGCCAATCCGGTCAGAGGAATCTGCTAATCACCTGAAAGCCACCACAACCACCAGTCACCATTACACTGAGACATATGTATAATCTCCTTAAAGCTCATGCTACAACAGCTTAGGAACCTAACCGTCTGAATGCTCTGAGGTCTTTTAATACCGCTGTTATTTTAGTTCTTTTTTTCTGCACAGAATTAAAGAAAAATCTGCACTGTTCACCACTGTATGCTGCACACCTCAGTGAATAATAATAGGGCTGTAAAAGCATAAAAAACATAAGCTATAGAAGTGTGACTTTTTTCCCCTTTTTTCCAGGTAGATGTTTGTAATAGATTTGGTCAGTAGAGGACGCTCTAACCTGACAGAGCTGCTCGTCCATGTCTGAATCTTGAAGGTTGGTGCTGAGAGTGCTGCGTGTGCTGAAAATCCATTGGTCAAGCTCATCAACCTGACTGAAGTAGAGCTGTAAGGCCTGCTCCTGCTGTTGTTTCTCTAGACAGTCGCTCAGGCGCTCCTGAATAAGGCAGACATAAAACAGCTCCCAGTCATTAGGTTTCAAATGATTACTTCTTTTTCTGCCTATATCAAGGAGGAAATCATAAAAGGACAGGTGGTAATAAAAGGTAACCAAGTTGGTTACCATTTTGTACTAAGTACCTCCAAAAGCTGCTGTTTTCCAGAAGCCTTCATATGGATAGTGGCCATACGCTCAGACAAAACTGTGAGAGTGGATTGCATAGCTAGCTGGTCAGCTGTGTCAGAGTCCAATGTGTCAGAGATCAGATCCTCGGCGAAGCTGGACTGAAGCTCATCTATGTCCTTCTGCAGCCGGAAAACATCCTCCATCAGACCCTGTGAGTACCAAAACACATCAGTTGTATTTTCTTGACAGAACTGGAAGGAACTGGAAAAAGTGAAGAATTTTGGAATTTTTGGAATATGTCTGCAAAGCAAATTTCTCACCTGATGTAGGACCATCTGTCTGTCAGGACTTAGGTCATGATGAGGCGGTTCGTTCAGTTTAGCCTCCATAGACTCCATCTTGGCTGAAATAGACTGCAAGGATCCTTGGTATCGCTGCTGTTTCTCCAGGGCTTCATAAAGCGTCCTCTGCTTTTCACTGATCTGTGAAAAAATGAGATTTACCAACATCATCCAACCCAATAACATCAACAGCTCCTTTTGGTCTATGTACATACCACGTTTTTCAAGGTCTCCCATGAACGCTGAAGGTCATCCAAGTTGGCTACAGATTCCAGTGTTGGATCATACAGCTCCTGCACAGGAGCTCTGGTGAGAGTAGCTCGGCCCATGGACAACTAAAGCAAAAGAGTGTTCAAAACCAGAGAAAACCCATTACATGCAATACAGTACAACTGTGCAAAGATGTACTACATATAAAATATAAAATAATGCAAATTCATAGCAATGTAAACAGGGCATTCAAACTCCCGGCAATCTACAGACTAGGAATTTTACTCGCCTAACATGCTAAATTTAACTCATAATGGCCTTGTTAATAAGCTGTTAAGTTTAACCAGATGAGTTTAATGAGGTACAATCAAAAAACCCTCAGTGCCATGACCTGTTTGGACTGGTGCATAATCTTCTTTTGCATTATAATGTCCCAGTGGAAGTTTTTTGCCACACAGTGTAAGAATTATGTATAACAGTTGACAGCAGTCGCAGAGCAAACTGAACCCCACATTCCCTTGCTTTCAGAAAGACAGGGAATCACAGTTAGTGAATCATAAATAGAGTAATACCATGTATTACTCCGATCTAAATTCTGGCATATAAGGTGGTGAAGCAGTCTTAGGATGCATGTTTTTCATGACATCATGGTCAATGCATGTGATCAAATTTACAGAAACTTGAGCCCTTAAACATTGCCTCCCAGTGAAAACCTTGTGCCACCCAGTGAAAATTCTCAATAAGGCTATGGACTAGTGTCTGATATATGGGTCAACAGGTTAAGAATAAGGAGTCACACATCTTGTTAAAAAATATTGCTTGCCAGTGAGGCACAGGTTTTCTTTCTAATGTAGCAAAAGCACAATTGATTCAAACTGGTTAGTCTCAGTCTGCAAACAACTGATGGATTAATAACGTGCAGTAATCTGGCCCTATTTGGATATGATTGGTGCCCACTGGGTTATATGGAGGGTTAAGCTCAGGGATTCAGAAAGTTTTCATGAAAGCAGAGAATAGAACAAGTAATAATCAGTAAAGTACTAAAAAACAAACTGTTTACATAGTGAAGCAAAGTAAATGGAACGTGGTCTATTATTAGTGCGTACCTTGCTCATTGAGGCCTCAGTGTTAGTAACAGGAGAAGGGGAGCGACATAAATGAGGTGAGGATAACTCGCTGTTGGTGCCCTCTTCTCCAGACTCCTCAGTTACAGGAGACAGGAGGGTGTGAGTGCGACCCACTGTCATCTAACACCACAACACGCAAAGAGGATTGAAGAAGAAAGCAGAAAAGTGTTTAATGTAAACATATTCATACACAGTGATCATGGTGGGTCAGGCAAAACCCAGATGGAAATGCTACTACAGTAAAAGTAGAATTAAGTTTGAATTTTCTGGTCTACTGAGTGCTCTGTAGAAGACCATTTAAAGACAACCAGACATGCTTTTAAGTTGTGGGGTCTGAACTGAAAAGCTTCTGTTTAACAGATGGGTACCTTACCAAAGAAGAGCTTAGCCAATGATTCCACACTCAAATAATCACAGATTAACTTAAAGATTCTGAGGACATAATTAATCGATTGATCAATGTGATGTTGTCATATTGTAAAAAAAAACACCTTTTTTGATCATTATTTATTTGCAGATTTCACAAATTGTTTCTAGAATTTGAGATTAATTCATATGATGATTATCCAGAGACTTTGGGTATATTACATACTTTGAACAAGGTTTAAAAAGTTTTTTGGCAGGATTGTGATGCTCCATGCACTGCATGCTAACAAAGTGAATCTTTTCCACAATAAAAACACACCAAAACAAAGTCAATGTTACTCACCATTGCTGTGGAGAGCTTGGCCTGTGCAGCTGTAGTCACTTCATTTGAACCTTCACTCAGGCCCTCTGCATCACTCACAGTCAGCAGCATGGTGGCGTGCTTGGCTTTCACTGTCAACATCTTACACTTAGAGTTCAGGGATGCAATCTGCTCCTGATAGCCTTTGATTTTCTGTGCCAGCTCCTGTTTAGGAAACCAATTAATAGTTTGGACCTAAGTATACACCAGTCACTAACGCGAATGTATAATGTTGTCAAAAAACTCGATTCTCAGATACTAATCGATACAAAAATTTAGTAGTGAGTTTTGACTGGTGCTGGCACTGGTAACGAGATGGAACCGACACGTCGGTCCCGTGAGTACGGACTTTCTGTGCCAGGACAAGCACCCAGCCATGCCAAACCTGACATGAAGGAAAACCTGGCTAAAACGCACCATTCTGTGGCGTAGCTCGGCCAGGAAAAAAACTAACGCCATGAAATATTACAGGGCCCCTCAGCCCCGAGACCTAACAAACGTCAATTAATATAATTAAAAATATAAAAAATTAATATTGAGTGAAATTAAGTTAGATTATTGTTGGACGGACCTCCAACACATTCTCTGTGCTTTGTGTAAATAACGAGAGACGTATTCACGCAACAGATCACTTACGGCGTTTGCGTAACCTACGCCAAAGCGCATACACAGGGGGCTCGAGACGG
>JBBKCR010000001.1:27308766-27338549 GCA_037577295.1 Ladigesia roloffi
CGTTTTGGTGATTTCCCTCCTCAGAATCACCTGATTTAACTTGCCAGTTAATTGTCAGGTTTAGTGAATGTGTTTGACGAGAACTACCATCAAACTGTGCAGGACACCGGACCTCCAGGACCGGATTTGCCCACCCCTGGTCTAGAAACTAGAATTTTGCAGACTTTAGGTGCACCGTACCTGTTCAAGACATCCTGGTGACACTGAAGCTGGTCTCTGACCTCTACTCCTCTCTGTTGAGCAGACTCCACACTCAGCCTCAGTTGTTCTTTGGCTGAGGGGTTCACCAGGTTCTCCAGCTGGGGAGGGAGTGACTCAAGCTCCTCCAGAACACCAAGAAAGTCCTGCTCAGTGGCCATAATATCTTCCTGTTGCCGCAAGCACTCTTCATAGTTCTCCACATCCACTCCCAGACTGGCCTGCTGCAAAAAGCCTACAGCATCTTCAAGCCACTCACAAGCTGCTTGCATCCGTGAATGGTACTTCTGACACAAGGCCAGTGCTTGCTCCAGTGTGATCTAAGTAAGATTCAAGATTCAACATATTTATTTGTCACATTCGTAGTATTAATAAGTAAGAGAAATAATATGACTGATTAAAACAACTTATATTTGAGGCATACAACACCAAGGTACAGCAACAAAGAAATTACAAATGATTGCAGATTTATTTTAGTCTTGCCTGCTTAGAGCTGAGCGCTTGTTGTACATCAGCCTCCAGCTTTGCCATTTCTTGCAGACTGGAGTCCACATGAGCTGGGACAAGTTCATTAGCACTTGCATACTTCTGTTTTTCCCTGGTACTAAGTGCAGCAACAATCCTTAGTCGAGACTGCACTTCTTCTTGCACGATTTGCTGCTTCCTGATCTCTTCTTGTACTTTCTCCACCTTTACATCAACGATGACAGCACAGCCCAGCTCATCTCTGATCTGCTGTAGCCAAGTTAAAGTGCGCTTTACTTCAGTTTCAAAATCTTTGCTCTGCACAAATCTGCCCTCACACTCTACTATCAACTCCCCAACAGCTGACTGTAGAGACTGGAGTTCCTCCTGCCAGGATGTCACCCGCTGCCTCGAGGTCTCATGGGCAGCTGGGTTCATGTGGGTAGCAAGGTTGGCCATTTGCTCCATGAGCCTAGAGAGATGAGAGCTTGCTCCTTGAAGGCTGGCTGCAAGGGCATGGTAATTCTTCAGTCTCTCTTCAGCTGACTGGGTCTCAGCATTGACTTTGACAAGTTGTTCTTTAGTTGCTCTCAGCTCAGAGTCAACTTGCATGGCCATGGCTTGGTGGTCTTCAAAAGATTCCAAAGTGTCATCTAGGTGTTCAACCCGCTGTTCTATAAGCCTCTTGAGACCATTAAAGAGGCCGATGAGTTGAGTCATTTCTTCAGGCTGCCATGGTTGACCAGTGCTGCGAAAGCCCTCTTTTTTCTGGTTGAGCTCACTAACCGCATGGCCAAGATTTGTCAACTCCTCAAGCAGTACTTTGTAATCACATTGCAAACTGATGACTTCCTCAGTCTGCAGACCAACAGGCTGAGTCCCAAGGTTGTGGAATTGTTCCTCTAGCTCTTTTAGTGCTTTGTGGGTCACATCTATGAAGGAAGCATATTCTTGACGTGCAAGAATGGCCTGTTGTATTTTCTCCTGTTTTTCTTTGGCTAGAGCCAGGATGTTGTTGTATTGCTGTGGGAGAGCATTGAGTTTCTCATCTAAGTAGCAATGGTCAACTTCATTTAGAGTGGGCAATATGTCTTGACCAGCTCTTTGGACAATCAGCAGGAGATTCTCATATTCTGTTGCTTGATCCAAAATTTGTTGGTATTTTGTAAGCTGTGCACTGAGTTCTGCATCTCCATTCATTAGGTTTATTTCTGGAAATGTCACAATATCTGCTTGTTTCAACCACTGGCATGTCTTCTCCAGATCTGCCTTGAAGTATTTTCTAGTTACCTGTACTTTCTCCAACTCCTGCAATCGCTGGCTACACTTTTGCAAAGCTACTTCAAAAATATTTTGCAACTCCTGTAGCTTGGTTAGCATTTCAGCCTTCTCATCCTCAATGGCATCTTTCATTAGGTCCCTTCCTTGGGACCACAGAGAAGTTAGCTCACTCTGATAAGCTCTCAGACTGCTTTGAATGTTCCTGCAAGCCCTAACCTGCTTAGTCAAGTCATCTGGTAAAAGGGCAATGTAGTCATCAGCCTGTGCTTTCTTCTCATTCTGTTGAACCCAGGTGATAGCCTGGCTCACAGCAAGAAGGAACTGGTTCCTTTCTGTGAAAGCCCTACTAAGGTGTTTCCTTCGCTGAGCCACTTTGATACTCAATGACTCTACATCAGACCTGGTCTCAGATATGAGCTTCTGCAGGTGTTGCCGTTCATTAAGACCCAAGTGTGCTAAAACTCTGTCTGCATCACTCATGGCCTGGGAAAGCAACAGTTGCTTTGCTTCAAGCTCACTGCAGATGCTGAGGTGGTCAAACAGGAAGCTCTGTGCCAACTCTGGTGGTGGGCTCATTTTCATGGCCTCAGACAGAGCAGGCTGCTGCTCCTCAGCCCATTCTCTTGCCTCTTTCAATCGAGCCTCAACTTGGCTCATGTCCTCAAGAGTTAGGACAGAGTCCTGGATCTTTCTTTCAATGAGGCTCTCTAGGTGTGCCCAGCGCTGCTCGAAGTGGCTGATCTGTTCTTTCACTAGCTCTTTGTCATCCAAATTTAAGTAGTACATCACTTTAGGTTTCTGTTCTTTAAGGTCATCCAGAGTGCTCTTCTTTTCTTTGAGGGCAATCGAGAGTTTCCGTAGAGCCTCTAGATGCTCAGATGAGCTTTCAGCATCAGTTCTGAAACATTTTGTTTATAGACACAATTATGTCTTGATTGAAATTTAACATTACTCACATATCACAAAGCTTTTTTTTGCACACAAAATATTTGGGCACAAAAAATTAAGAAATTACCTTGCAAGATTGTCCCACTCCTTAGAAACCTGCTCAAACAGGGCTTCCATGGCACTGATACAATCATGGTACTCTCTTGTCCTCAAGAGATCGTCTTCCCTCTGGGTCTGTAGCTTGTTGGCCTGATGGCACAGCTCTAGCCATGCATGACTCAGACGATTAATCTCTGCATGCTCTGGAGAATCCCTTCCTTCAGTGAGCTTACTTACGCTCTCGGTCATCTTAGTCAAAGTATTTTGTCTGCTATTTAGCTGCTGGCCAAACTCCTATTGAAGAAATTTATTCAGTTAGAAAAACGAAGTTTTGATCAGAATAAAATGCATAAGAAAAATACATAATAAATCTGCTATAATTTGAAAACCTCATACAAATTATAGCCCTTGCAGCAAATTCTTTACAGTCAATGTCTGCCTGAAATTTGCAACCATTGTGTATGATTAGGTGCTAGGTATCGTCTTTGGTGATTCTCTGCCATGTCTATAATTTAGTAATTTTCAGGTATTTTTGTCAGCAATCTTGTACTCAGTAAGTGGCATGCATGTTTAGAAGGCTCATTCATGGGTGACTGATTTAAACCTTAGCAATGTTTCATAGTCCACAATTTTGTAGTATGTTTCTTTTGCATAATACAGCCTTTTCCATCAAGGTTTTTGGAACAGAGCACCTCAAAATTCATCCTGCTCCAACAACAGACTGTAGATGCAAAATAAGATTTTGTTGTCTCTTGTGTGCAGTAACTACCAACATAACACTGTGGGCCAAGAAACAGCTGAGCAATCAGTTGTCCAATATGTAAAAGGACAGTAATTACTAAACAGTTCATCCAGTGTAGATTTACCCATGACATAAACCCAACATTCTGCATATTCAACCATAATAATTACGTCACAGCAAATACAGAGTGCAAAAGAACAAGTCTAAATACCATCTTGTCGGGTGTCACTATTACTTACAAACTGTACTGTATGCTCAAAATGTAAAGTCCCAGTGTCAGCTCTTACTTTGGCTTGGTCCAGCATGTTTTGAGCGATCTTGGGCTCCAACTCAGCAGGCCTCCTGGAAAGGCTTTGTAATTGCTGTTCCAAATCCTGGAAGAGTGAAGATAACTCCTGCTTTTGTTCCTTTATCTCTCTCCAGCTCTCTGACAGCTGTTGTGCTCTGGCCATCCTTTCTTCAATCTGGGCATCACATGAGACATGAAGAGCATATTACCACCAGCATAAATGTTATGAAACAACAATAAACTGAGCTTAGTTACTTATTGCATTTAGTCGAGTTATTAAACTCACCAAAGTTTTGATCTGTTGAATCTTTCCAGCTGCACCTCTCACAGATTCATCTGATAAGTCACACACTGAGCAAATCAGGTCAAGATATGTACTGGCCTGCTCCTGTAGAGCTCTGAAGTGCTTTACCTGCAAAAGTTGTATTACAGGAATAAAAAAATTGCACATCTAATAGCGCTATTAGTACTATTTATCACATTAACATGGAGTTGCAAACATATAAGAAACATTATACTATGGGAAGGGCTATGTAGTCTTTCTATGCAGCTATGTAGGTGTGGAAATGATATGCAGTCTTTCAATAACCTGTTTCAGTGCTTCCTGAAGGCCAAATGGAGTTTCTGAATGTAGTTGTATCTCCTGTTGGACTGTAGAGTGCCAGGTCTCACATTGCTGCAGAGTGTCCTGGTGACTGACATGCTTCTGTAGCTCTCGGTCAAGAGTCTGATACACCTGATGAGGTACAACTCAATGTTTAACAAAATTTTACAGATAAAACTGTGGTCTCGGAAATAAAAAAATTTATAGGTAGTAATGCTGACCCGCTGAGCTGTGCTGCAGATAGCGGAGTAGCTGTCCTTGGTTCCTTGCTGGTGAGCCTGTATCTGCTGGCTGATCTTAGCCTGAATTTCTTCTGAACAGCAGCTGACAAGATTATCACCCCTCTCTTTCAAACTTGCCAAACGATCTTCAAAGCCAGCTATCTCCTCCATTACAGCCTGGAACAAGAAGGAAAGGAATAAGATACGAGGAAGATTATTTAAGAAAACCATTAGAAGGTTTCAATAATACTGCCAAAATGCTGTATACCAGGATAAGAAAATAAGGACTTTTGATATGTTTTTGTCCAAAAACAATGATGAATGTAACAACAACCAGCAAATATGCAAATATGGTTACCAGCAAATATGGTTACAAAGAAGCCAAAATTAAGGGTTGCATGTATGTGACCTAAAACATCATTTTTTGATCCAACATTGTCATTGTTAAAAGTATGTCAGGCTCTACAATTACAAGTTACTGAATATGCAAGTGAGGGCAACATTTAGTTTTCAGGGATCTATCGAATTCTGATCCACTCACTTAAACTTTGAAGGACGGCTGTACTTACCTTGTGTCTTGCTAGCTGCTGTGTGGCCATCTCTAGATTGCCACTTTGCATAGAGTCAGAGGTAACAAGTCTGCTAGACAACTGCAACAGCCATTTCTCCACTTCCTGTAGTTCACTGTTATAGTCCTCATGCTCCTTCACCCCTTCTGTAAACTTATGTACCCGGGCCTGCAAACAATACAACTCCATTTGACATTTCTAATATTCTTTTGTGAATGTCACAGTTACCACAGCACACGGGATTTATTATATAATATGAACATACTGCAAATGTAATAAGTAACATACATTTAATAATACAATCACCAAGCTTAAACAGAGTAATATCAAAAGACATGCTATACAAAAGCTTTTAGATATTAGTAAGCTCCCTCACATTGTCAGCACAGCTAAAGGATGTTGTTGTTCTTTCCATGCACTGGCAAGAAGTGTGAACTCACAGTCCTGGTGGAAAAACATGCTAGCATAGGGACCACTAATCAAACGTATTAGACTTAGCATCAACTGAGCACACACAATGAGCAGGACTTGTGTTACACCGAAGAAGAATTCATCTGTGTGAGTACAACATTTGTATAATTGAATGAGACAAACATCATGTCACTTTGTGTAAGATCTCAACCTATGTTTCAAATGTTTAGATAATTTAGAATAAAACAGGACACGGAAAGAACAACATGCTTTTAACTGAGAGTTTTTATGTACAATTGCACACAAAAACAAGAATGTAATGCATCCTCAGGACAATACCTTGGCTGAGGTACACAGATCTTGGTAATCCGTTTGCAGCTTGGTCATGTTTTCACTTATAGTGGGGTCACGCACAATTTCAAGAAGAGCTTCTCCTTTCTCAATGACAAACTTTATCGCTGGCTCATGAGACTGCACAGTTTGTTGGATTGTCTATATAGAGACAAAACAAATAAACGCAAATGCTTTTCGTTGATAAAGTACATCTGTAGTTTCAATCCCAGTCCTCGGTTATCCACGCATTACATCACTTTCCTGTTCTAATGCAGCTTATTTAACAGAAGAAGGGTGTGACAGTTATCTGGTTAAATGGCACAGATATATTACCATATAACATATTGGAATGCAGCTACAAAGGACTGGGAATGGAAGCATTGCTGTAAAAATATATAATGAGAATCAGCTCATTACATTTGAATGCAATTATGCACCAAGGAACGACAAAATGAATGCTAAAATAAAATATGCAATATTTGTGACTCACTTTGTATTTGGCTAACTGGGCCTTTTTTTGGTAAAGTTCAGCTTTAAGCTCTACAGGAGAGGTCAACAGAGATTTAGTCTCTGTAAGCCACTGGCTCTGCGCCTTATACTTGTCTAGAAAGTCTTTAGAGAGCTGGATGCACTTCTCCTGGGCACTGAGCTCAGCTCGAAGAGCCCCCATTAACTCCTCCATCTGCGATATACGAGTATTGATATCTTCTTTTAACTGCTCGCTTTCTGATTCCTCCAGGAAGGCCATGGCACGTTCAGTCTTCTCCCGCAGGGTCTTTAAGAAAGAGTGACCCTGTTCCATATCACCCTGCAGAGCCTAAGTCATCAGATTGGAGAGAGCAGATAGAGATACCAATATGTAAAATTACTTCCAGCTGAAAAGCTTTTAAAAAGATGTATTGGTGAATAACAAATTGAGAAAACTTTTTAGAGGTCCTCCTGCTGGAGGAATGTGATACCACTATTTTTTACCTCTAGTTTTTTCAGTTTTTTCTCCATTGCAACACGATCAAGAACAGCAATACTGATAGCCACACTGCTGAAGCTCTTTTGAGCAGTGCTCAGCCAGTCAGAGAATGTGCTGAAGATGCTTTGGGCTTCCTCAATGTTATGCACTTCCTCCTTCAGCTGTTTGATTGTTTCCTAAAACACAATAAAAAAGGAAAGGACCAGTCTATATTGTGTCTGTGTAAGCTACCTTTACAAATGAATGTGTGTGCATGTGTGTTTGCACATGAACCATACCAAAAGGTGCAGTAGCAAAGCATGGTAGCGTGAAGTAAGCTGTGTAGCCCTGGTGCTGACTCGATTGCTGATGTGAGTCTCCTCGAGGACTTGCTGGGCAAGAGAACCTAAACCCTCTACCTCCTCCTGATAGACTAGTACCTCCTCATGCCATCCCTGCAAAACACAACGAAAAACTTCACTGGCTAAATCCACGAATATTGCACATGCAACAACATATTCTACTCAAGTATAAGCTTTATGCATGATGAATTATAAAACAATAAGAAAATATGTCAAAGAGTTTGCATCTCCATAATACTGCAGGTTCTCCACAAACCTTCAAAAGCTGTAGTTGAGCTTCTTTGGTGGCTCTGTCAGAACGCCTGCAGCTACGTAGCTGGCCTTTACTCTCCATTCCTTTCAGCCAGTTATCAAGTCCCTGGAACTTCTGCTCAATCTGTCGGAGCTTCGCTAGGGCACTGTTTAGCTGAGATCTGGTCTCTCCTAGCCGGGCCTGATAACTGCCCCACTCCTGCTGTACTGACTCCAAAATGCGATCCTCCAGCTGGGGTGTTCCCCAAGGAATAACCTGCTCACGAGCCACCGACAGTGTATTGAGCAGAGCCTGTCCCTCTGTGCAGTGTACCTGCAGCTCCTATAGATTGGCAAACACAGTAATTATTTTACAGACTTACTTTAGGACAGCAAAATATATAATATTCTGCAGTAAAATACATATGGTATAATAAACACGGTATAATATATCCACTATGCTAAATGTCAACCCATTCAAAGTCAGTTTAAGGGCAAAATATATTCTAAAAAATATGCTAATCTGCTAAACAATGAACAGCATGGGACTTCAGTAAAATAATGTAATTATATGGTATTTATATTATAATACTAAATTAAACATAGACTAAACATTCTTGGATTGGCTACTTTCAAACCTCCCGTCTCTGAGTACAGGAGACTGTGATGTCCGGGCCTCGTCCTCTAGGCCCCCTTGGCTGGTTGTTATTGTTTGGGTGCTGAGTCGCAGAGGTTCAGGTGCATTTAATTGCCTTTTACCCGGCATACCCAAACATAAACAACCCATCCGTGGATGAGGCTCAGATGTCACAGAAGCAAAAAAATAAAATAAAATGCAGAGGATATCTGCAGTTTCCCCAAATTCCACTGCATTCCTTTTTTATTTATTTTGGGTTTTCTACTATGAGATTTGATATCCACCAGATAAGTTCTGAAGTGGTACAGGAATAGCATAGTAAAATAATTTTAAATATTTATCTGAAACAAAATAGATTTTATTCTATTAAAAACATGAACCTGAATTGTTTGCACAATGATACTAAACTTATCACTGATAAAATCTGACCTGAAGCTTTTGTAGAGTTTCCTCCAGGGCATCAACATCTCCCTCTAGTTGTGTATAGCAGCTGAGTTTTTCCTGTTGCTGTTCCAGCCAGTCCTTAAACTCATGCAAACAGTGCTGGTACTCCTGATGGGTCAGCACCAGTTCCTCTGCTTTTCCTACACCCAGCTTTTAAGGAGAAAACCATCACCGCTTCTTTAGTACAGCTGAAATGACTAATAAATAGATTGAACACTGAGGTTTGAAAGTGTTGAGGTTTGAGAGAAATGTACCTGTGTCCTCTCTTTAACGCTGTTATAACGTTCCTGCAAGTCTTGAATCTCTAGCTGGGTAACATAGTGCTCAGCCATGTTGGAACCTTTTATTGAGATGGTGTCGAGGACAGAGCTATGACTCAGCACTTCCTCATACAGCAACTACAATAAACATACGTAAGTACAATACATGTGAAAACTAGTCATTTTTTGTTCTTTACAGAATGCACACTTCCAATGATCTTTTCAAAAATTTAATGTAAAGTTTGAAGGCAGTGTACATTTTGTTGGAAAGATGTGCAAAGGGTGTATACTTTCAAAAAAACATTTAATTTACCACACATTTGCATATGACTGTATGCTGTATATATTGTGATTGTTCTGTGTCTTGTGGATAACACCAATTCTACCATGTAAAATAGTGTATGTGAGGTATATACAGAATACAGTACCTTGGCTTTACCCAAGTTGGCAGTTTTATCTCTCATCTCGGGGCACTGCTTGTCTGCTGAGTTGAGACTGTTCTCTATTCGTTCAATCCAGCTCACAAACTGCCTTACATCCTCCTGATAACTGGTCCACTGTGACAGAGCTCCCTCCAGCTGGCTGTTCGATCAAAAATGCAACAAATTTCCATACCAGAGGCACAGAAAAAACATTCTCTTTGAGTATCAGGAGTGGCACCTCTTATGCAGTAAAACTGATGCTCTTAGAATCTTTGCTCAGACAGATCTGATGGCATATGACATTTACAGTACACTGACCTCTTGCACTGAATAGATGCAGACTGTAGGGCATCCCAGGAGTCCTTCAGGTCTTGGATCTGTTTGCAGACTAGAGGAACCCCCTCAGCAGATGTGTTCCTCTGCACGGACTCACCTCTAGTTACCAGCATCTTCAGCTGGATCTCCTTCTCCTGGCGAGCTGTAAGCAGGGCCTAATAGAACAACAAATTAACTAGAGTCAGTATAGTTCAGAAATGAGCAAAACTGGAGTGAAGATGAAAGGATCACCTCCCTAGCAGTATACCTCAAGTTTAATCATCCTGCTGTCCAGAACATTCTTATCAGCTGTTGGAGTGCAGTAAGTCTGTAGCATGTGACTGGTGTCTGCCACCCAGTTCTGCAGCTCCTTCAGACCCTGAGAGAAAAGCTGGTGCTCTGACACAATCCGTTCAATTCTGGATGCTTTCTCCTGTTAAATGGGCATAGCACACTGCAGTAAAAATCACACTTTATATTTAGCCATAGCTTTTCGTGGGATTTCATATTTATATTTAGCTTGATAGTTAATCATGCATTAAAGAATACCTAAAATGCTGAAAATGTTAAAAGGAAAGTACTGCACAGTCTTTCTGTTTCTTTATTCCCTGTGAATTGTGTTAATATGTGGTTAGGCCTGCGACATATCCACACTTACTTTTTCCTATTCATGCACAAAAGACTGAGTGAAAAAGAAAAGTCTTAATATCACAAATTATAACCAACAGAATAAATATTAGAGCTACACAATATACAGAAAATACAGTATAAATGGATGCCAAAACAATGATTGTCTATGAAATGTCAGAGACTTTTATGTCACAGGGTAACAGTTTAGCCTTCCAGGCAGAAATAGGGTCAGATTGGCAGCAGGCAGGCTGACATTACCTTGGTAAGGTTGCTTAAAGCTAGGTAGTGAGCGGAGAGCTGCGAGACGCGGTGCACAAAGCCCTTTCCGGCCGTGTGTCCGTCCCACAGCTGCTGGGCCTTTTCTCTCAGCCTGCTCAGCTGAACCTCCTGAGAGGCCAACTCTTCAAGCACAGACTGTAAATGCACAGGCAAGTTAGCACAAGCATGCAGCTTAAGACACAACACAGGGGTTTAGCATCTTTGTTAGTAAGACAGAAGGGTAAACATGGCTGCATAAAAGGATGAAAGGACTGACGGTGAGTGCTATAGACATTTTGCAGCAAAATGACAGGCAGCTTGCGACAGGACAGATTAAGCCATGATGCAAAAGCATGTGTCGATGCATGATAAAGTATGGATGCTAATGTTTGCAAAGTATATGGTAGTAATTGATTTCCATTATTATATCTCCAGCATATTTATCATCTTCTGTGATTACAGGTACATAAAACAGCATGAACCAGAGGCTGTGCCATGTGATATATGTTATATGCAATATATGTTAAATATGAATGGAACACCAAAATGGAAAAATATTTGATAATTTGATAAATCTGAGAGACATGGTTACCTCTATCAAAAATCAAACAGTTAGGGTGTGGATTGAGTACATGAAAAGTTATATCTAATGTAAAATTTGTGAATTAGATTGATGGAGGTGTGCATGTGGTAAAAAAATTATTGTGAAATATTTGAATGTTATCGATAAAAAATAAAATAAATACATGTCGAGTAATGATTATGCTCAGCTAGATGGCTTGGTCTGTGTTTGAGAATGACAGCCTCACATAAAGCCACACCTGAAGCCTGTGTAGTTCGTGTTTTTTGGCTGGGAGGTCATGCAGACGACTGCTGCTCTCTTGAACTGCTGCCTCTGTCTCATTCAACCAGTCCTGCAGTGGCTCCACACTTGCCTCAAAGTCCCTCATCTGAGCTTGCAGGTTCTGTCAAAAAAGCACACATAACCAATTAGCCATCAGTTCTATCAATTATTCAGAAAAACATAAATAAATATCCTATTGAATTTTTCAACACTATGTACACTTTCATAAGACTGATACATAAAGAAAACAATACCAGAATTTGGACTACGACTATGAATTGAGAAAATATGTTGCAAACATACATGCAATGCAGTCTCTCTCTGGTGCAGGTTTGTCATGAATATCTTCCAGTCCTCTCTGGCGCTGTTCATTTTAGCTCGAATACCCTCCACTCTGTCTTTAGCAGCAATGCTAATTAGCAAGTCTCCGCTCACTGCCACTGCATTCAGCTTTCCATGACCCTGCTCTCTGTCACCCAGGAACTCCTTCAAATCGCCACAACACAACATAAATAAAACCTAAGAACTGATCATTTTCAATCAACTGCACTACTTCACTGTAATTCATAACCACAACTTGTAAACACTTGCGGTGAAGAATTTTGCTGAAAAGCATTACCTGGATCTTCTGAAGACTAGATGAAGCCTCTGTGAGGTTTTGTGGGACATCAAAACACTTGGCTGTATTAATTTTAGCATTAACCAGCCACTGCTGAAAGTCTCTAAAAGCGGCACGGAACTTCTGATCCAGTATCTTTTCTTTTCCCTGGCATTCCCGGGAAGCCTGCAGGTTGAGACTGCAGCAGAAACAAGCAGTTTTAACCATGCCAAACAATACAAATTCTCAAGCAGGCACACGTTTTTTAATACACACCTGTTATACTCTTTTATGAGAGTAGACACTCTCTCAGACTGCGTTCCCAGGTCTCTGGAGAAACGGCACAGGTCATTCAGCTGGGACTTCAGACTGTCTGACAAGGGCTCGACATTGAGTAATACTTCTAGGGTGTCCTTATTAAAAGTAAGAAGAATTTTTGGTCAGATGCAACAATTGTGTCATAGAAAACAACCTGTGTTCACATGTCTGTAATTCTTATACAAATTCCATAGTGTGCGCACTACCTTTGCAATCTGCCAGCCCTGCACAGCCTCCTCACCACTGTTCATGGATGCCACTTGTTGCAGTGTGTTATGGCATCCATTCAGCCGACTGCTGAAGTCTTGCAGGTCCTGCTCCAGTTGTGCTGCTAAAGTGCTGAATTCTTGCTCTGAGCTGGCCATCTGAGCCAATGTGGCCTCTAGACCAGAGCACACATGCTTGGCCCCATGCTCCCACTGTTCCCAGGCCGATAGCAAGCCAGCCTCCTCTCTCTCTAAAGCCTCGCAGCCCACAGTGGATGTGTGGTCCCGAGCAGCAGCCCCACAGCGCTGCACCCGTGTCAACCGATCCTTGCCCTGTCTCCTCGAGTCCAGTAGCTCCTGACATGAATGGCGCAGTCAGATATCAAAGGATTACAATGAGCAGCTTTCTAAATATAACTAAGTTATAAGAATTACATTACATGTCAGTGGAAAAGAAATAGGTTTTCTTATCTCCCATAAAGAAATATTTCCAATTAATGTAATATTTTGAAGGTGTCACATCAATATTTCTTACTTGCCTTGAATGTATATAATTAACTACATCTTATTAAATTTATTACTATTTATGATAACATTTTCACCCAAGAACAAATTAAATTGTTACGTGGTACAAAAAAAAAAAACTCATGAAACTAAAGCCAACAGTAGCAATTACATGCATAGTGGAACATGTATAATGTGCATAATTGCATATGGATGCCCTTACCTGCACTTTGGAAAGCTTCTTCTGAACAGAAACCACATCTCCACTCATGTCAGACCAGCGCTGAAGCTCCTCTTTTGCAGAGGTCAACCAGTCATTCAGCTCCCGCACGGCCTCCACATACTGCTCATGCTCTTTCACTATCTCCTTCATCTGTTGCACCTTACTCTAAAGCACATCACCAAACAGGGCTCCATCAACACATAACACCAACTAATGGTAATACTAGTCAATGATTACAAATCATTATAGAAAACCCTTAAAACTGCAAATGACTAAGCTATTTGATTCTTAACCAAATTTTCACATAACAGAGTAATGATCTACACTGCAATAAGCCTTGAAATTAAAAACTGAATTATAATACAGTGTGAGGAGAAGATGGAAGCACTTAGAGATGCAAAGCAATCATTTTTACTTTGATAACTGCTGTGATGTCCGAGAACTGGGTGCTGAACTCTGCTCGAGACTCTTCCGAAAAAATCTGGTCTCCAGTCTTCTCATGAAGCTCTGCAGATTTTTCATTTAGGCGAACGAGCGTCACTGAGTGGCCTTCCACGTCAGCCTGTATGGCCCGCAGGCGCTCTAGCAGGGAGACTTTCTCCTTCAAACCAGGCTGCTGAGGCTGAGCCACCCCAACCTCCTGCTCCACAGACTCCATCCACTGGTGAAGCTGAGCTTTTCCTTCCTGATAGCAGCTCCACTGGGCCACAGTCCACTCCAAACGACTGTGCAGCCAGACAGACATAAGCAATAGTGATGAACAATGATGTACTTAATTTATATTATTTATTATCCATAGCTACAATGGGTGTAAAATACTGAAGTTGGCATTAACACTTGCCAATTTTTTGGACTATTAGAATAATAATTCATTTACAATAAAGCAAAAACGCATTGCTGTCAAAAATAAAATTAATTGGCTATTTCAAGCATAATAAAAAAAAACCTATGTATTATTTTACTGTTCAATTTTCCAATATTGTGTCAATATTTACTCCAGTCACACATATGTGCAGAATGTTGGCACTACTTTAAATGGACAGACATTTTATAACTACTCTTACAAAGGGTTTATACATCATTTATATTTGATTATTAATTAAGCCAAGCACCTTAAAATCATTAATAAGCAGTTATGACACAAACTAAAAAATAGCACAATCCAAGGGTTAAAAATATAGATGGATGTGAACAGAATTTTCGGCAGGCAAAAGGTCAGTGTTGTTTATTTATTTATATGGTAAACAATATAACCATACCTGTGACAGCTCATGGCAGTCATTAACATGTTGGCCCAGGAATCTTTCAGACTTTGGAGCTGAGAGCGGATAGTCTTCTGTTTGTCCTTACTGCAGTTCTTCACTACTTGCTCTCCCTTTCCTACGGTCATATTCAGCTTGACTTCTCCTTCTCCCTTCATTAACAGGATATCCTGCCAGACCACAATCACACAGTACCATAATATTCAACTATCTAGTGTTATCAACAATAACATGAACCTCACTAATTTTTCTGTTCCGAGAGATCATATGTGACAAAGTTGGAGTAGTAGTGAGTTTACCAACCTGTATTAAACCCAGCCTCTTTTCCAGAGTTTCTTTGTTGCCTGTGGTGCTGTTGAGCACTGAGAGTCGTTCTTGAATGTTGCTGAGCCAGGTCCAAGTGCTCTGCAACATTTCTTCGAAGGCCTGCTGCTCCTGCAAGCTCAGCTGGCAGTTGCGCAGTCGCTCCCTCACTGCTTTTAAGAGACTCTGCTGCTGCATCTGCAACTGTGTAGAAACCCGCAGCTCTGACCCACTACCGTGACCTCCATCACTCAGAGATTGAGCTTCCTGGCACAGATTCTCAAAAGAGTCCCTGCAAGAGACGATCATCAATATCATCAACAGGGTAGCACAGTAACTCACAGTCACTATATAGTTCTGCAGGATTTCATATTTCCATACACCCACAACTCATAGTAACTTAGCAGAAAACAGATTTTCACTTAATGCAATGAAGTCTGACCTTTCCTTTAGAGCCTCCTGGTAGAACTCCTCTACACGATCTAGTGAAGCTTTCTCTTGGTCACCATGTTTGCCCTCTGGAATCTCTGTGCCAAGTCTTACTTCCATACGTTCCAGCCACCGACTCAGCCTCTGCAGATGGTTCTCAAAGCTGCACAGACAAGAATATGCATGCGCTGTATGGTCTGTTGCACACATACAATCTCTATGCGATGATTGGGTTGAATGTGCTGGTTATTCACAATTACAGTTCTTATGCCATCTATCAGAATAATAATCAAATTGTTTAGAATTTTTTAAATAAAACCATTATTTAATCTACAGCCTTTTGCGTTTTGATTTCAGCACTTGTTTCAAGCTTGATAGGCCTCTTAGAATGTGTGTGCACAATTCAAACTGTTCAACTAGTATTCAATGTTCATTAGCTTAACTTCAATTGATTTTCTGTGCTTAATATACTGTCCTTTGTTGCTTCATGTAGATTGCATATAGGATGCTCTACTGTACTCTTTGGAAGCTCTGACCTGTTAAGATATGCACTGAAATGGAAATCAAAATGTTTGGTGACGTTAAACCACACAGAATTGGAATGTATGCCAACTGTTGAGTTCCAGTATTTAAAAAAAGCTGTGTAGACGAGCTGTGCAAACCATTACATTCACATTTTAGGAGTTTTCAAATGTGTGCTTCACAATAATACAAAGTTCACATACAAAATTAACTAATATAAGATGAAAGTTGATAAAAAGGGAAGACTCCACATACATGCATTTCCTGTTGAGATAATGGCCAGCACAATAAAAAATTATTATCACGAAACACAATCCCATGTAATCCAGATAAGAACACACAGAGAGATGTAAACAGTTGTATCCTCACCCACTGAGCAAACCAGCACTGTCCTCTAGGTTTTGCTGGTTCAGCCTGCACTGTTCCACATAACTGTCCCACTCCAACTGGATGGATGAGAGGCTCTGCTGGACCTGGCCAGCTGTAGCTTTGGGGAGATGAAGCAGGAGCTTCTCTCCTTCCTGACACACTTGCATAAGACGCTGCTCCCCATCCTCAACCCGATCCAGAGCCCCCTGCAGACACAGCAGTCATCGCACAGAGGTCTAGAGAAAAATCTTAACTGAATGTTGATAAGATCACTTATTTTCATAATATCACTGACATCAGCTGATTTCTAAGCCAACCATTTAACACAAATATTGTGTGTACTACATGCTGGATTAGCCCCATATTCAGTTCAGTGTGCTGCATGATCACTTAATTTTACCTTCAGCTTCTGCAATTTGCGCTCTACCACACTGGTGTCCCCAGAATGGTCACAGCATTCTCTCACTATGTCCTTCTGTCCAGAGAGCCACGTGTGAAACTGCTTCACAAGATCTAACACGAGATGACGGGAGTGATGTGTGAAACAATAGTATGAACTTACTGTGTACATCAAAAGAAAGTAAATCTGGTATTTCCGTAAGCGAGTGTTAACACTCACCACCAAACAGTTGCTGTAGCCCATACTGCATTGACCCCAGCCTTTTAACACAAAGCTGATTGACAGTTTCATACTTCTTGATAAGGTCAGTTAAAGCAGAGCCAAGGCCAGTCAGTTCTTCAGAAGGATATTTCCTACAAAGTGTGTTTAGGCTCTCTCGTGCTGAGTCTATGCTCACCTGCTGGTTCTGCAGATCTTTCTGAATATCCTACAAATCATGAAACACATACACAATTTGCATTAGCTATACATCCTATAAGCTATATCAACCCAAAAAAGCACAACTGGATGGTTATGCTGTCTTGATATAAACACTTTTATTTACTCAGAACACTAAATTAGAGCCAAAAATATCAATAAACAGCAAAACACAAATTCCAAACACAAATATGAATAATAAAATACGGTATTTATAATAGTCAAATGAGTTACATCCTACTTAAACCACCTACTGTTACCCACTGGAACCTGTACAGTGTATAGTAAATTCCTAGTATGTGTAAAAGTACTTTGCCGATTCTGATGCAGATTTTTCATACTTTTATTCTGCAGATCTCCTCTGGAGGCGAAGCAGACTGTGAATCCAGCACTGACCCCTCCACCTTCTTCAGCCACTCGGTCATCTGGGAGAGGAAGCCTTCAAGCTGTTTTTTCTGAGAGCAGAAATCTTTGAGGTTGTTCTGGGCTTGTTCACACAACTCCTGCACATTCCCTATCTTCTTTTTCAGATCGGTCTCCAAGACCTACCAGAGAAATTTATGTTAAAAGGCGACAAATGACAAATCAATATCACTGCTGTATGCTTGGAGTTAGACAGAATACCTGCAGAACTGGGGGGGTCTCTTCGGTACCACTCAGCTGTTTCAGCTCTGATATTTTTCCCTGTATATTGTCTAACATTTTCTCCTTTTGTTCCACCTCGACCTACACAGGCAGAAAGAAACTAGGTCAGACATCAGGTATTCAACTACAGTATGAGGTAAATACCTTATGTACCCATCACATGCCTTGACTTTTGCAAGTCGGTTTTCAGTCTTCTGGCTGTCATTGAAGTTGTTGAGGCTGTCTGTGAGTTCCATTACAGAGCTGTTGGACCAGCTCTCAATTTCCTCACTAATACTGTAAATATTCTCCCATATAGATGAACTCTTTTTCAGATTCTCAAGGTTTTCCTCAATTCTTTCAGATACCTGTGCAGAGCAAATACATTTACTAAATCACACATCTACATCTATGGTTCAATTAGCATTAAACAAGAACTTTCAATATATACAAGATATAAATTTCAAGTCCTACTCACATCTAGCCACTGGTCTACTGCAGCATCCATTTCTGTCTTTATCAAATGGGTTTGACAGTCTGGAATCCTGCCTAGTTCACTCAACAGCTGCTTTCCTTTACTAGAGAAGCTGTCAAGTTCTCCTTGATTACTTGATAATTCAGTCTTTACTGATTCATGCTGAAGAAACAAAGAAAGTCAACATTATTTTCTGACAGTGGTAAAATGTATGTTCCTCTGCAAATCTCTACAGGGACTGTGCATAGAAAATACTTTTTGAACGGACAGATGATGTTTTGAAGAGGTTGTTTCCTAGTGTGTCAATGACAGTTACCTTAGACAGTGATCTCTTGGTGTCTTCCTGGTCCTTTATAATTAGTTTAATATCGGCCACAGCCTCTGCACTCTCCACTAATACATTAATTGAAGATTTCAGACTCTGGTAGTCCCTCATTAGCTCGATCATGGCATTGCATTGTTCCTGCCTAGAGCATGACAAATAAAAATGCATTGGGATGACAAAATTATGCACAAAGAGAAAAGTGAATCCAGGTGAAAAGAGCAAGTAACCTTTCTGTGATGAGGTTCTTGGTATCTTCCCAGGAGGTGTTAAGGAGGTTGATTTCCCTTAGCACCTCTCCTGCCAGCTCTGCATCTCGCTGGGCCAGCTGCTGGCCTTTATCCCTCAGCCACTGCTCCTCATGCTGGTGGGACTGAAGCTCATCCTCTAGCTGGTTAAAGCACCGAAGCCTATGCATCACAAAATGCACAATTTAATCAGAAACTACATAATGTCATGAACAAAATTCCAATTCACGATACAAGATTTTCTCAAATTCATGTATGTGAAAGCATCTGTGGTAACATAATCAAAGACAAAAACAAACAAAAGCATGCCAAAAATGTGAAGTATGGGTTTCCTATTCATAGAACCAGATTGTCTGTGCAACAATAACTGTAGCAATCATAGCAAATCATAACTTTTGCATAATCATAGCAAATCATAACATAACCAGAATAATAAAGGTTTAGAATCATGATTTTTGACATTTCAGTTTAAATGAGCAACAGCTAGTACTATTAATGTACAATTACAACATTACCAATGATAACTAAGACAATCCATACTATCCATATTTCAAATGTTTCAGTACCTCTGCTGCAGTGTGAGCAGATTGGGTTCTTTGAGGCTCTGCTGGTCAGCCTTTTCCTCAATGTCCTCCACACTTTTAAGCAGCTGTTCTTTACGTTGTCGGAAGGAGCTCCACAGTACACCTAGTGCCTCTGCCTCGCTTTGTTTGGAGCCCAGCAGGGTCCTCACAGCATCCAGCTCTGCACTTAGAGAATCACCAAGCGAGCGACAAGAGGTGCGAGTCTCTTTACCATCCATCAAGTGGAGGTGGGCTTTGCACAGGCTGCTGTCCAGGCTGATGGCCAGCGTCTCTAGACGGCTGATGTCAGGGACAATGCCCTCTAGGTCTCTCTGCAGTTCGTCCACTCGGCCCTTGTCCCAGCTGCCGGCACTCTCCACCGTGTGTTTGAGGCCCCGCAGGACACCTGCTGCTACACTGTGTGTCTGCAGAAAAGCCTCCAGCTTCTCCACGCTCTCACCTCGCAGCATTACCAGCTGCTGAGCCTCTAGGTAGGGCTGCAAACTGTTCTCCATCCTGCTCTGCAGGAGATGCCTCTCCTCTGGCTCACAGGAGGCACACAGAACATCAGTCTGCTGCTGTAGGTTCTTTCTCTCACTGTCTCGGCACTGAAGCAGCTCTGCCTTCTCCTGCCAAAAATAAAATCCAACATCTGTGCAATGCTTTGGTGGCTAAATAGGTTCAATAACTTATAAAGGACGTTACTAATCAAAAGTTTGGAATCACTGTATATTGAAGCAATAAAAACAATTCATGGCCAGTCTTTTCATGGAGCATTATTTTGGACGGCCGTGGCTATTGACTGCGGGTGCTGCTAATCCAGTTAATACGACAACAGCTTCACTCGTTAATCTACTAGTGATGGGACGTTCCGCTCTTTCAGAGAGCCGGCACCTCTGGAACGGCTTCCAAAGATGAGCCAGATCTTTTGGCTCTCAAAGGCTCTTAGTTTATTATCAGCTTTAGTAGCGTTCCTCGGGACAGATTAAAAAAAAAAACTCCTCAAACCGACCCGTCAAGGAGATCCAAACCAACTCTTCAGGAGAACCCAAACGGCAAAACTAAGCATAGTTAATGACCCAAAACCCGACATGACCCGAGGAAAAAAACAGTTTACAGCATTTTGATTGATAATGAAATGCATTTTGTAACTTTTTAATTTATTTGCCTGCGACTACTTTTATTTATGGTAAAAGAGCTAGTTGTGCCCTCAGTCCATTCGCTGCCTTGGAAATGAACAATAAATATTGTGGAAACCATAAGAAAATGTGGACATAGGGGACGGCTATAAGACTTCGGATCTTCTATCTGGATGAAATGTAATAACTGGACCTCAGTGACTTAATTTAATCAGTATTCAACTTAGATTAAAGTTTACCTTCCCATGGAAAACGTGCATATTTTTTCATTTTCATAGCTTAACAATCGTAAGGAATCACTGCAGTCTTCCTAAATAAAGGGTACTGGCCGGACAACCTTTAGGATATCACCCCAGTCACAGATTTTGTACCCTTGTGCAATTTACCAAAACACATGAAAATATAATAACAGTATACTAAGTATCACTTAAATCTTCCTGTATGTCCACAAAATACTAATGTGCAATAAAATGCATTTTGAAATTTAAACTTCATCTGCATTTTACAGTTACTTCGGTAGATATTAACATGACGGTTCCAAACTTTTCAACATTATTTTATGATTGATAACCTTTTTATTTGATTCTATTGCATTGATGATAACACACACCTTTATTTCCACAGCTATTGGCTGTAAATCTGTGATATTCACATGGGAGAACGAGTGAAGAGATGAGAGGAAAGACTCTCCCCACTTGAAGAACATTTGCAGAGCTTTATCAAAGTCTTCCACTTGAGACAAATGGTCCTGAAGTACCTGGATTCTGTGATGACAAGATAGATTAGTGACAAATGCACCAGTATAACGTTCAAAACGTTTTTAAGATGTATATATTTTGATGCAGATCTGACCTGTGGGGTATTGCTGTGTTTTGTGAGTTCCATCTTTTCTTCAGCTGCTCTTGATCCTCTTCCAGTGCCTTCACTCGCTCGTCTGATGTTGAGGGGTATAGAGATGGAGCTTGGGCCAGCAGTTCCTTATACACTGATTCCAAGGACTGTAGCTCAGACTGCAGGTGCTTTTAAAGTGAAATTCATGTCATTACTAACATTGTAGCTAAAGCGTCAATTGCCTGTGCCTTTCTGACATTTAAAAGAATTAAGAATAACCAGTTGTGACTTACCTTTAGTTCCATCAGTTCTCCATCTAACTTTGTTTTATCAACAATGAGATACTGACTGGCAGAGGAAGACATGGTCTCACATCTCTCAAGATAGGATTGCAAAGACAACCAGTCTTTTTCATACCTAAGAGAAGATATTTACACAAAGATCTCAAAAGAGTGGATGTCTCCTAATATCCAAAGTGAATGCATAGTAAACGCCCACATACTTCTGCCAGAGTGACAGCAAGTTCTCCATTTGGGCCTGTTTGTCTTTGGCCTGCTTTAGGCTCTGCTCATAGCTGTGCTGTAGACCCGTTACTGCTTTATCTGCTTTCTCCCTTTCACTTAGTCTGCGGGCTCCAGCACACAGAGACAGCAAATTGGCCTTCAGCTTTTCCAGAGATTGGAATACATCCTGAGGACAAAATAAAACATACCATCAGAAACAATGGATGCAAATGTATGCTCAGTTGGTTTTACTTCATCAGATACAGTATTGTATTTTATTAAACACATAAATCAGGTAAAATACCATGTGGTCTTGCAGAGCTTTGTATGTGGTTGATGAAGATATACAGGCTGTGACAGGTGTTTCCAATTTCTTCTGAATGTCATCAATCTCTGATTGTACCTTAAAAAAATGAAAAATATTAAGAGAAGCAGACTGTGAAATGCACTAATAAGCTACGATATAAGTAAATTTTTAAGGTTAGTACAAAATTAATGTTTCAATTATTTTTTTTATTTTGATTCTTTTAATGAAATGCACACACAGTGTAAAGAAAACTGTGATACATAACAGAAAAATATGAATTAAAAAGCTTAGATATTAATGCAATTATAAAACTTAGACTTACTTGTTGAAGGTTGGTATTAAACTTTTGCTGGTGTGAGGAGCTTTCTTCCAACTGTCCACTAAGATGATCCACGCTCTCCTTAAGCTCCTCCCAGTACCTGCCAATCTGTGTTAGACGAGCTTTCATTCGTGCAGACTCGCCTGATGACACAAAGGCAGTTACTGCCTGGGCCCTCTCCTCCAGACTGGATAGAACATCTGCTCGCTCCTGCAACTCTTTTCTCACACTCTATACAGCAAGGGAAACACAAAGGGAGACTACACTGTTACTTGACATTAAAAAAAATGTTTACACAGTTTACATACTAACATATGTTGCTTGTTTAAGTATGGCATACTTTATAATAACAAGGTGTACCTTCATAGCACTGATCTGCTGATCCAATGGTGCATTGGAGCCTTTTAGACCATCTACCTCCTTTTCTTTCTCAGAGATCCATGATGAGAAACTCTCAAACTCATTTCCAAATGAGTTCCACTGAACTTTCATGCCTTCCAGTGTCTTTACACTGAGAAAAAGAGAGCAATCAAAACTCAAGGTTCCAAACAATCACATTTTTCTTGAAGCATGAGTAAGGTACATTACTATAGCATAAAACCCACTGTGTAATTAGAGAACATAATTAACAATGCAGTCATTTTATAGATAAATGCTAAATTGTGTTTTAAATTACCTATATATTCTACAAAAGCCTTTCAGAAAAAGGCATCCGAAACAATACCAGATAAGTTAGCAACGAGCAACCTGAGATGTTAGCTCAGGCTGTGGACAGATTTGATGTGTGAAGCAAGAAAATGTGTTTGAATGACCAAGTGATATGTCCAATCTTAAACAGAGAAGAAGAGCCCCTCATAAACATACCCATCAGAGCCGTCAATGGGTACTGGAATATTGGCATAAGAGCTTCTGAAATGTATGCAAAATATGCAGGCATATCCCAAATTGAGGAGCTTATATTTGAATGAGGACCAAACTCACTGGTTTGCAGACCACAAACAGTACAAATAAACTCCCCAACAATACAGGAGTATTCAAGCTCACAAAAAGAGCCAAAACAGATGACTGCTGGGTTCTAATTTTAAAAACAATGAATGTAGATATTTGAGCTGTAGTCTCAAACTGGAGGAATATGCTGAAAGTGGAAAATTACTCTTTCTTGAGGTCAGAATCAATTTTGTCCATTTGTTCACTGAGGGAGCGAGCTTGACTCTGGAGCAGAGACTGATTCTTGGGACCAAGCTGGATTTCTGCTGTTCTCTTCAGGAGCACGTTCACTTGCTTGGTCTCAGTCTCACTCTGTTTAAGCAGCTCCTAAAACAGCCAAGATAACATAGTAAACATTGAAATGAGGACAGGGTAAAGCTTGACATGTGTGTTGCAAATAATGAAAAATATCAAAAACAACAACAAAAAACAACACGTTGCTACTGTCACCTTTGCTTGCTCTAGCTCTGCCATCAGGCTCTCTGGGTTACTGAAAGTCATCTCTCTCTCAGTGACTGTGCGTGCTTTGTTCACAAACTCCCCTAGTGCCACGTGCTGCATGTCAAACTCCTGCCATGCTGCCAGTGTTGCCTACAAATAGAGACAAGGAGATCAGCTGAAATATCAATATTATGTCATTCAGAGTGAAAAACTACATAAGCAAGTCTATTTTTGAGATTTAACATTATTGAACAGCTGACAGCATTTTGAAGCAAATGTGAATTTGCATCGTGTACAGTGCTAATGTCGTGGAGAATTGGAATAAAAAAAGGCTGCGAGACTTTCTCCAACTCCAAAAATTAAGCGGATACGGCATTGCTGTTTTATTCAAAGAATACAGCTGTGGCCTGTGGGAGCTGCCTCCTCAATTGCTTGCTCATCCACTGGGCTCTGCACTGAATTCTTGTAGGCCCCAAAATTAACACTCATTATTCTAATACATTCCACTGAACAATTTTCACCAAAAAAGATCCACTGGATTTGCTTGACTATACCTTTCTATTTCTACCCAACTTAGTTCCATCATTCTAAGTTTATACCTATGCATTTTTTTCACCTTATTTGCTTGGTGTCTTCAGTCTGACCTGCAAAGATATTTATTATGTCCAGCCTGGCCTTTCAAGGCAATTTTACACAGTAAGGCATTGTTTTCACCTTATGGGACCTTTCCCCCAAACTTTCTAGCTGCTGAGGGAGACAGTTTACTGAGCTCGAACTGTATTGGTCAGACAAGAGTTTTAACTTAATTGTAGGAGATTTTTATGTTAAAAACCATATTAATGTGCCAGGCCTATTAGTAAAATATCCCTTCATTAACTGGTAGTTATATCTTTGCATTACCACAGTTAACTGATGTACATCGCTATAGATAAGAGCGTCTAATAAATGCAATAAACGTACCACAGATACATTACTCTTGTAGCCATCAAAATTTGTTTACCAGCACACGAAAAGACACCACACTGGCACTAGCAACAAATTACACAGGGCTCATTAGCTAACAAAACAAGTATGATGCCATTACTGACCTCCAGGCTCTGCTCCTGTGCTTCCATGGTTTGATCCATCTTACTTAGTGTGGTTTCCAGCTTGTCCAAATCTTCCTGAAGACCCTCCCCCAGGCCCTCCTCGGTCTGGAGCTGCTGGCCACGGCTGATCTGCTGCTTCATGTCCTTCCTCTTTAGTCGGAGACGTTTCAGCTGTTGCTGTTTGATGGGAGAGAGGAAACATAAATCTCAAATGTCAATTGGAATAAAATACATCAATATCTATGATTTAGCCTTTCAGGTATTAGGACTGGTACCTTGTGAAAGAGCAGCAGCTGCTGAGCTTCTCTTGCAGACTCACTGTTAAGTATTTTTGTTACTTCCGCTTGAAGCTCCTGCTGCCCCTGAATTAGCTCATCCAGAGTATTTCTCACCTCTTCCTGGAACTGAACACAGTCCCCAACTGCTAACACCACCTTCTCAGACTAAACAAACACATACACACAGAGAGAAACACACATATTTCTGTCAAGAATAAAATACGCATCACAAAATATGTTACAGCATCAATAATATATCTCAAAACTTCAACGTAGTCATGTGAAAAGTTTTGGGATTTTCAGCCTCATTTACTGATGTTAAACATTCACAGAACAGATCAATCATTTATTAAGATTCCTGGAGAGCTACTTTACTCATATAACAGCTTGTCTCTGTTGTTAGGTCTTACCTCAGAGAGGGAGGTAAGAAGGCCCTTGAAGTCAGTGGAGAGCTTGCTGAGGGCAGCTGCTTGTCTTTGAGCATCGCTCTCAGTGCAGATTTCTATGAGCACAGCCAGCCGAGCTTTCAGCCAGCCCATGTTCCCTTCCTGCAGCTCAGCATCATTCCTCAGACTCTGTACACAAAAGGAAGAGGTCCATCAAGATCATCTGTGCTTACATATCCAGACGATCACATCCTACAAGCCTTTTTCTTACCTCTATTGTGGATTTAACCTGGTTAAATTTACTGGGGTCACCGGCGCGATTTCGCAAAAGCCGAAGCTGACTTTCTTTTGAAGTTAACCATGCAGACAACTCAGAGAATCTGTAATAACACAGAAAAGCAACATACATCAAGTTATAGTACATAAAAATTAGAGTACACTCAATCATACTGCAAAACAAACTACAAGGTGAAATATCACAAAATTTAATTTTATAAGGTGATGCTTCAAAAAGGTAAGTTATTTCAGGCAACAGTGTATATTTGCAAATGTTTTCAAAAATACTATACACCACACATTAACAAATAATTACCTGGTGTTAAACTCTTTCCACTTGTCAGGGTGTTGCATAAGTTTCTGGTGAGTGCTCTCCACGTCATCTTTCACCTCAGTAAAGGCAGTTCTGGCATTTTCCAGAATCTGTCGGGCTTGGTCACTCTCTGGCAGTTTCAAACAGATCTCCTCCATGTGCTGAAGTCTTTTCTCACACAATGTCTGAGGGCCCTTCTCTCTGAAAAAGGCCTACACACAGAAAACAGAATGTTGAAGCACCTATGCTGAAATTTAGCAATACAGAGCAGTAATGTTGTAACATTCAATACAATTCTCTCGACAGAATATGCGCAGGTATCGAAAAACACATTCAGCAGTACAGAGAAAAAAGTACTCTGTTTAGCATATGGCTACTGCTTTATCATAAAATAGCATATACAGCAAACACATGACATTCACAAGGGTTCCGTTCCAAGAGCACCCACCAATTTATGACATGGTAAAAAAAATGCCTATTTTTTTGGTGTAAACTCTAAATATGCCCCCAAATATGATCCCAAGGCTCTTCAATTTCATTTTAATTTCGGCTTAATGCATTTCCCTTAAGAATACTGTATCAGTAAACATGTATTGGTACTCTTATTATTGTTTTCTTGAGAATTTAGCACTAAAATGTATGGGAAATTTTATATTGCCATGAAAAACGCCCAAAACAAAAAGCGGAGGATATCTGCTTCCACACAGAAACACTAACATATTAAGGTACCTTTTATTTTTGCTGTACCAAACAATACTTCCAATTGATATACCACCTTATCCAATCCAACCAATTTAGGAATTTTGTGAAGTACTTCACTTCTAAGTCAATCATTCAAACAAAATACAAAACATGTACCCTGTGTTCTTTGACGAGTCTCTCACTGCCCATGCCTGGCAGGCTGCGATTTTCACGGGCCAGTTCAGCCTGGCACTCCTGCAGAGTCGCCATTAGACGGCTGCGCTCCACTTCCACCTTCAGATTCAACAGGTGGTAAGGAATCTGTGTCTGTACATCCTAAGAACAGATATAACCGTCATGAGTTATCCTGTTGACAATTAAAATTTTCCATTTGCACATTTCCCTTTATGATATTGAAAATTACAATGTGTCTGGTATCAATGAGGAATGTAGATTTATTTATATGCTTGAACGGAACTGTAAGAAATGTAACAGGGATTTAGGGGCTTGTGAATATAACTCTATGCTGAAAGGGTACCTGACCTTCCACTGTTTGTGGAGTTTCCTGACTGTTTCCTGCAGATTCTGCTGTTCCTGCTCAGGCAAAATGTCAGTGAGCTCATCACAGGCCTTCAGAAATGAATTGAGCACTCTCTGATCAAGCTGCCCAAAGAACTCCTGTGGAATTGCAAACAAAAAAAAGTGTGCCTGTTTGTGGAAAACTATCTTCCCTACAATGTTAGAATACAATGTTCATGGTTTCTTCTTACAGTGTGCTTTTTGAGCAGGTCCTCTGGGTTTCCTCTCTCAGTCATAGAGCTTCGGGCTATTTTAAGAACCTTCTCCAGCTCTGACCTAGACTCCTCAAACCGCTTCAGCAGGCTGCTGTTGGCCTCCACATGCTTCTTCCATTCAGTGGTCTCTTTTATCATAGCCTTTAGGTACATTTATATGGATAGTTATGCATTATAATTATTACATATATACAGTCATACAGGTGCTGCATTAAGATACCACTGAGAGTCCGCTATACAAGAAAACCGTTTACATATGTTAACATCGACTGGTTAAACTTGGGACTTTGTGTCTTAAAAAAAAAAAACTTACTTGTGAGGAGGTCTGAAGTTCTGACACTCTCTTCTGCAGCAAAGACGTGTCTAAGTGCCCCAAGATTTTGCTGCTCTCTAAGGCCTTCATTATGGTCTGATGGTTTTTATCAATTACTGTAAGACACTTTTTACAGCTCTGCTGGTATGTCACAAGCTCCTACACACAAGACAACAAGAAAAGAACAAGAAAATCACAATCATGTTTTTTTAAAACCTAAAACTAAAAGTCTCGTTTAATGATGCCTACACTGTCATAAGCAAACATTTAAAGAGCGGAGGTAAAATTCTGTTTTGTGAAGTGAAAATGTTCTGCAAATTATAGTGCACATTTTTATTTCATTGTTTAATGCACAATTACTGTTTCTGAATGTGAAAAATTTCAAATTCAGAAACAGTATTTCTGCATTAAGGTTTGTCCTTCAGAGAATGTATTTAGGAGATCAACCAAACTGAGTGTTCACTGTTACAAAATTCAGTTACATTACTGTGTTCCATTGTTTTTCCCCTAAATCTTCCCCCTAAAAAATCTTTGAGAAATACACCTATGTGGTAATAGATCAGACAGATCAGATTATGTGTTTTTTCACACTTTATTGAGTATGCGCATAGGATTAAAGATATAAAGGTATGACTGTAATGTCAACATAACTTTAGACAATATCAGTATTTTCCTATTCATACTATTAATGGTTTCAGCATGATCTCAGTCACCTGACACTTCTGCTTGAAGTCTCCTGGGGTCTCTGAGTCACGTGCACTTGTGATGCGGCTAGCTTTCTCGAGAGACTGATAGAAACCAGTGATGTGCTTCTCCATCTCTTCCAAAGGAGGCAACAAGGCCTGGGAATCTCTCAGCAAAGGCAAGGCCTTCTCCCTTATCTAACACATATTAAGGTCATACAAGTCACGATAATGAAAAGTGACACACATATCTTTGATGTGACAGAGCAGTTTGGACATAAAGAAACAGGCACCTTGCTGAGCTCCTCTTTGATGGTTGCCATGACAGCCAGCATCTGTGTGATCTCCTCTTGAGGGGTGTCTTTGGTCAGTTGCTGGGCATTGCGTGTCGCTGTCTTATATACTGCTTCCATTGCAGGCAATTTGTGCTTGATATCCTATAGATGATTATTTCATTTTAATTGCAGAACAGAAATTCAAATAAAAAATGGGTGAACAACTCCCAGATGTTATCCATACCTCAATATCTTGAAGAAACGTCCTTATGTTTAAGAAAGAAACTTGGACTGGCATACTCATCCTCTCATTGGATGTGTCCATAAAAATATTTAAAGCTAAAATACCATCCTCATAGTCTTTCCTCAACTTGTCCACTTCATCTGCTCTTGCATACTGCAGGTGGAGAGACGGTGTATTACTTGATTTCATATATATGATCCTTATGTGCCAGTAATAACAACTTGCTAAAATGACAAGTTCAACAAGACATACATGTTTGACTTTGACAAACAGCTCCCTCCATCTTCCATTGAGAAGGAGCAGCTGCTGCTTCAGGTCTCTTGACACAGTCTCATCACAGGTTTCAATCAAGAAGTTCCCTGCATCATTCATGTCCATGTGCTGTTGTATCCAGTGTGGAAGATTGCGAAAGAATTCCTGAAAAAGACACAAAGTGCCAAACTCAAACTTCTCTGGTTTAATCAAGCTTTAATTATTATTAATTAAAACACAATGATTTAAATGATCCAGCACCATCTTTGCCTGGTGACATACACACAATGTGTGTGATCATAGTTCATGTTTGTATGCTTGTATATGAGCCATTGTTAATTATTAAAGTAGTTGGGTGGAGTACAAACATCTTGCGTTCTGGAATCAAGTATCATTAATAATAATAATAATAATAATAATAAAAATAATAAAAATAATAAT
>JBBKCR010000001.1:27338649-27355724 GCA_037577295.1 Ladigesia roloffi
AAACATCTTGCGTTCTGGAATCAAGTATCATTAATAATAATAATAATAATAATAATAAAAATAATAAAAATAATAATAATAATCATAATCATCATCATCATCATCATCATCATCATCATCATCATCATCATCATTATTATTATCATCCTCTGGCTTTCCTTCTGCAGTGGGTAGTGTGAAAAGCCCTGGAGATGTGTTAGTGCTGCATCTATGATTTCTGATTATAGTGCTTTTTTCAAGCACTATATTGTGCACTATATTCAATTGTGATTCTGCCCATTCAGGTTGAGCAACCCCAGAATAAACCAAGTAACAATGCTTACTAGTGTTCACAAAATTCTGCAAATACACCTATCACGTTTACTTGACAACAGATGGTAAGAGAAGAACATCCAGAGTATATCTGTGGCACTCACACGCTTGTCACTCTCTGAGTGGTTGAGCATCTGCTCTGCATCCTCCAGCCAGGCCTGCAGGCTGGCTACTGTGCTACTGTACTTCTCCCAGTTGGAAATGACCTCTTCTAGCATGCTTCGCACACTGCGTACCTCCACTGACAGGTTCTTCCACTGCGCTGTCGCATCACTTAGAAACTTATTTACCCCTTCACGATCTTCAGCTGAAAGCACAGACCCACCTCATGAACATATTTCAGAATAATAGAGAATATTCTTACCAGGATAACTTAGCAAATAAATACTCACAAAAAGCTGTTTAATGGCTGTAAGTCATGCAGAAACTGAGTAATATGTGAGTAGAGGATTAGAGCTATTAAAGTAGCTTGGCAGTAGTTAGAATGTTAGGTCAGATATTAAGAGAGCTGTGAGACTAAATTGTGCACAGTCAATCATGGCACTGTACACACTGACCATAGTGGTTAGGAGCTACAAGCAAATGCATCAGTGCATCTAAACATACCTCTCCTGGAAATCCTACAGCCTAGAATATGAGATGAAAAATTAGGTTCTCACAAATTAAGCCCTTCCACTTATTAGGTCAAATACCTGTACACTAAAGAAACTATTAAACTCTGCTGTATATAAAAGTGGTTTATTCCGCAGGAAGCCAGGCTTCTTTAAGAGAGCCACTACCAAATAAACACTGACAGAATGAGGCCTGGTGCACAGTCTACCACAAAAAAAGGCAGAATGGGTGCTACTTTAACCCTCTAAATGATGATAAAAGGAGGAATAATCATCCAGCACTGGGACAGATCAAAGTGAAATGAGCTTTACCTGAGTTATCTGATTTAATATAGATGTCGGCAGCTTGTTTAAGGGTCTGAAAGGTTGTCTCATACTGCTCAAAGAACTTGTGACCTTCAATGAATGCCTGTAGAGAGGTACCGTAATGAATCATGTTAGAAGCATGTGGTCTCAATCAGTCTAATTCGCATGACGCAAAACTGTGGACTTACTATGTAGTTCTGCAGAAGCAGCTCCACAGAGTCCCGCCGGCCATATTTGATGATCCAGGACTTAAGCTTAGACTCAGCCAAAATAAGAAACGCCATGAGACGATACTTCATTTCCCAGAATTCCAATTTAATAAGGTGAACATGGGTTGAATTAGACACAAAATTGAATCTGTGGAAAAAATACCTTGATTTAAATGATTTAAATTAACCTTGCAGTGGTTTGTATCATAGTGGCCACAGTAGAGGTGAATCAGTGCATATGCAGGAGAATTCAGCTTCAACTTCTATTATCAGAATCAGTTTCACTCATTTTGGCCAATGGAAATAAATTCCTGTTAATAGTCACTGTTATATTTTCAGTGTATTTTTATTTCTTAATAATCCTGAATCATTGGATATATTTCTGACATTTGACAATAAATGTCTCCCCGATATACCATTGTGAGTAAAGGTGGCCAATATGACAATTTCATTGACATGATGACTCATATTGTGGTTGGATATCTGTACCTATATAAAATTTAAACCAACAACATATTTCATCATATGAGGGCATGATTTTTCTGGCTAAACTGTAGAGAAGTTTAATTAAATTAATTTGACTGAATTTAGTTTTGGGTAGTATTTGAAAAACTGAAAAATGTATTCAATTCTTAACCTAGCAAGTTAAATTAACCTTAAATTAACCATAACCTAAATATAGTCAACGAATTGAAAAATTGTCTTGAGTTTTGTGATATTATAGTTTTGCAATACTGCCCACTTCTAGGGAAATTAGAACCCCTAGCTCAGAGTGAGGCTGTAAAAGAGTATATGACCTTTCTGCCATGTCTTGGAGCTGTTCAGCTGGGACAGGAACACCATTGACTGCTCTGTCTCTGTGAATCTGCTGAAAGGTCTGTCTGTGGCCTTCCAAATTCATTAGCACCTCCTGCAGAAGTGAGAATGACCACATTAGTACGTGTTCACAGCTTCGTAAAGGTTCATGTTTGTCTCTGACACTTGTGATTAACCAGTGAACGAGCAGCGTCTTCAGAATGATGTACCTTGTGCTGCTCCAGCTTTCTGTGTATGATGTTGGCCGTTTCCTCATGGACCTGCTGAATCGGTATGTCTTCTCTGAATGCAAGTTCCGCCCGATGTAGCCAGGCTCCAATCACTCCCAGTGGCTCAGGTAAAGACTTATCCAGATGGATATGCCAGTCTAGTATCTACAAAACACACACTGAGAGCATTAAAAAGACAAGCCTGCATTTGTACAGAAAGGCATCTCTTCCTCTATCTGACAAGTGCCTACTCCACATGATTATGCTCTGTTGGCTGGTAGACAGAGTAACTGGTAATTCAGTGGAGTACTGTGTTGGTCTAGACAAAACCCCCTCTGTGCCTGCCCTCCTGTCCCCTTAATGAAGTTTAGAATGGAGTGAATGGCCTACGCTCCACTTCACACTTCATATTGTTACAGCCAATGACAGTTCACTCTCTCAGCTGCACTAAAAAAAAAAAAAGGAAATTATGTGGACATAAAATAGCCTCTATTAGATCTTTATACCAAATAGAACATAGGAGGGAAATAGGAGAAGAAGAGAAATGCCTCCTATGCTTCCAAGCAGAGTAAGTATGAACTTATTATGGCGCATACCCTGACAGTCACTTGCTCCCAAGACTGCTTCACTACTGCCTGGTCCACAGACAGTTTACCGTCCTTGTGCACAGGCTGCAGCAGTGACTCCACCTGCTTCTTTCTCATCTCATACTGCACACGGAAGCTCTTAAAGGCCTAGAAAACAAAGCAAATTAAATAAACATGCTGAACCTTTCTACACATTCAATAATGATAGGTGGTATGGTTAAAAGTAATGCTATTTGCCAAATACATGAGGGAGTGTGTTATCACAATTAACATCACTGCAGTGATATATTTGCCCATACAAGCTTAAGTTTATTTTGCAGTTCTGCAAAACAAACAAAAAGGAAAGCAATTAAGTTTTAATCTTGTCAAATATGTTTAAATACTGCCCACAAAAAGGGGCATTTTCCCCTTATATATGTGGTCCTTAAACAATACAAGAAAATATACAAAGTCTGGCTCAGCTTTACAACATCTGTCTTATTAACCTGTGGTGGTTTTGTCCAGGCCAAAAACTATAGTTACAGCTGATAAATGAAAAAGGGTATTAAGGTTAATGACAGGTATGGAATTTGATGTATGCCTGCTGTCACATTTAGATTTTTTGCGCACGAATAAAAAAATAAGGTGGAATACTTTTCAACCAATAAGAAACAGTTGATATTTAAGTCTTGATTACTGAGTGACCCATGTTAAACAAATGCTTTACAAATGTGACATGTTTTGCTGCGATTAGGCTTTTTAAAAATGACACTCGAAGAAACCTTATATAGTATTGCAAATGTGAGCAAATATTACTTAGTACTGAAGTACAAAGACTTTATAATGTACAACATCAATATAGAAAATAATTAGCGTAATTACTTAACTAAGAGCAGTTGAAATACTAGATACACAAGCAACCAGTTGTTTCTGCTCTGCTACCTGATATTTGTCGGTAAGGTTGCCCTCTGCTCCCTGTGCTCGTAGAATATCTCTTTCTAAATGATCCAGCCAAGATTTCAACTCCCGAAGAACCTTCCGCTCTTCCCTCTATGAACACAAACACAGACATTTACACTTGCATTCATTCCTTTTTCAGTGACATGTTACCAACATCTCCATATCATCAAAGCTGAAGCACAAACAAAACCCACAGCACACAGACCACAGATCAAAAGGTAAAAATATTAAATTTAAAATTATCCTGAAACAAAAAGCCTAATTGTTATTTCTTTAGAAATGTTTCACAAATTTGCAAACCATCGTGTATGAGCACTGTTTAAGAACATACACATACCTCAAGCATTAGCTCAATATCTTGAGGATCATACTGTCCAGGGGAGCAAGGCACACAGAGAGATGCAAAGACAACACAATCGAGACGTTAGCAGAAAGAGAGAGAGAGAGAGATAAAGAGAGACAGGACAGAAAAGCAGAAAGAATCCACCTCAAACACTAAAGCTGGATGCATGCAGACATGATGTGACACCAGGACTTACCTGCAGGGTTGGGATAGAGAGGGCAAAAGTTGGAATGGAACGAAGATGCAGCTACAAATGCACGACACAGGTGAGCAGATGCACATGACAGGTGATAGAGAGTGAGCATACGAAGCTTGTCATTATGAAGCATGAGATTACAGAATGAACAGCTCTGTCTTTGGCTAGATTCTTGGCTGTGACTGGATTGTTCTGCATGGTGAACAGGCACTACAGGATTTACTTAAGGATTAAGTAACAACAAGTAGCTCCATATTTTGGATTAGTACACAGGCATGCAGATATAAGATGACATTTGGGCAGGGACTCAGGCGCAAACCTCCTCTTGATGTCCATCTGTCTCTGATTGGTGGGGGTCAGGGTAGTGCTTCAGGAACTGAGCCACATATGTCATTATGGACTTCTCATCAGGTTTATCCACGTCCACATCTGCAGAAACACAGAGTAGAAAAAGCTTTAAAATCATATGACGATGAAACAGATAAAGGTTATGAATTGATATGAGTACGATTAATATGAGTACATTCATTTACGCAGAAAATGTAGTGCAATGCGCGAAAAACCTTGCCCCTAAAGAATTATAGTATTTATAGCTTTTCCCCAGGGTCACTGGTAGCTCCAGTAATTATGTCAGCCTCTATCGGATCTCCATCCATGTCATGCTCTTACAGCTGCATGGCCTATATTTGTGGTTGCTGTCTGTTTGTAATGAGGCCTGAGATGTTCAGCCATAATACTGTGTCCCACCGCATACTTTCATGGGGGATGCACATACTGCACAACAAGCCAAACCATTTCTATAACCAAACAATTTGATCCTTTGATATTGTATCTCGAAAGCATTTTAAATGGAATAATGTTAGAAGAAGCTCAAGCACCTTCAGGGTCTAGAAGTCGTGGAATGCCTAGTTCATTCTCTGCCATACTGAAGGCTTCCTCCAGGTTCTCACGGTTGTTTCTTCGCTTCACAAGCTCCATGTCCACTAAGTCTGGGCGAATGGCATATATGACAGAATGGAAGGCCACCCCGCTTCGCCAACTGCGACCAAAGTCTTTTACCTCAATCCCCAGGCGTCTGTCAACACATCACACATTCACTTTTCAGGAGAAGCTTTAAAGACATCGCTTTGCAAAATTATCTTCTACACATTTCTACACAATTAGCTAAAATAACATTGACTGGCCGAGGCATGTTTGTTGTCCAAAATCTGTTTCTTTATGTTTGCATTGAAGCGATGAGGCTGATGTACTTAACAAATAATGCCAGTTCACGTGCCACCAGAAAGCACCCGGCATGACTAAATGATCAAACACTTGCCTCAAATTACATAATTTCTCTAAATAGATTTCCTGCAGGATAAAAAAAAGTTTTCAGATTCTGATTCTGAACAGTGTCAGAAACCGTATAAGCAAGTCTTACACAAGATAAACTGAGTTTGTTTTGCACTTGAAGCTTATATATCCTGAAATGTTCAGTGTTAGTGTCCATTACTTGTTAGCCATGTATGTCCCTTAGCTCCAAACAAAATGAGAAAGATTTATACACAGTTCATACCTTGACTTATCAACTACAATTAAGAGGCCAATTGGCTAAATATTTTAAATTCTTATTTCAACAGACCTTTACTAATGGGTTTTTATTGGAACGGTCACACATACTAATTAAAATGCAGTTTAACACAGCATGCCACTGCAATTTCTACATTTTCCAGTTTGGTAAAAGTATAACATACTTGGTTGCTGTGCATTGCACCCACTGAAGCAGGGCTTTTTTAGCATTGCCATGGAACTTGGTGATAACTTTTCTCTTCATGGGTGGACTGCCTGTCTCAGAACTTGCCATGCTTTCGACAGAAGATGCACTATTAGACAGTGAGCGCAGGGCTGGGAGGTTACTCGTCAGCTCCTCAATCTGCAAAAGACATCCAAAAACGTAGGCGACATGTAACAATATATAAACTGAGAATACAATTATAATATGCACATATTCATTTCATTATAAATATAAATATAATATTTGTATACTATATTTGTGTACTCTTTACAAAAACAGTCATCACAACAATGCTCTTCATATATCCAGGTCCAAGCCCCTAGTGAGATCTATCTATACATTTTAATAAATTACCTGGAAATAGAGGATAATTGTCCATATTAATCCCAAGACAATGGATGGCCTTCCATCTGCAATATCAGTGGCATTTATATTCACTAATTTTATCTGCAAAAAAACCCAAACAAATTCAGTTTCACTATGAAAATGTCCAAAACCTTGAAAAATGAACATAATACATTGAATGTATTTCCATTCCAATACATTGAACACAAAGGTCAGAGCACCATTGCAAGCCATTCAAAAAAGCAAAGCTCATTCATTGTTTTTCATGTGCACCACTGAGTCAGGGACCAGACAAGCTCTCACTCAAACAAGCAATTTTGTCTTTTGGTTCTTTTGGATTTTTATTTGGTATTAAATACGACAAAACGTATTTAAATATAAAAGAGGAAAATAACACAGTGCCTGTTTCAATAACAGAATCAGATTATATTCTGTATTGGAAAATGCAATATCCTGTAGCAAACTGATGAGATTAAAGCAGAGAGTAGAAATGTTGGAGAGAAGCACTTTTTTTCTCCACAATGAGCCAAGCATGAACAAACGACCATAAGCAAAGGGTGAGGTACAGCTCCAGAGTGTACTGACCGGAGATCCCCGGTACACAGACTGAGAGAAGGCAAGCCAAGAGAGAGGGCACAGTAATAGAAAAAAAAACAAAAAACAAGCTTAACATGGCACACAAAAACTAAGTCTAAGGGGAACACCTTGTTTCTCTGTTACTACACTTTGTTTCTGTTACTCATTATGATCAAGCCCTAGTGTAATCACTATATAGATGGGTTATGGGGGGAGGGGGGGTGTCCAGACAAAGGTGTGACACATTTATTTGTGATGTGTTCTCTAAAAATGAGTGAAGGCATGTGTTAACTGAATAAAAGATGTGTTAAATGAATACAAAAATCACTGTATGGTATAGATTGTTCAAAATATCACTTCTACGTCTTGAATTATACACTTATACAAGCTTTATACACTTATGGCATTCTTTCTAGCTCGTATGTTTTCCTCCAGGAATCAAACAAATGTCATGCACTTTTATTACAAGCTTTTAGAAAGTCTTAGCACACACATTCAGTTAAGAGTATCTAAACTTTTTACTGGCACTGTAACTTGAGAGAACATTAAGCTGAAGGAAACAGACAGAGGCATTATAATTGTCAGTATCTGAAGTAATAGGTGTGTGAAAATATCACTGACCTTTCTGCCTTCTAAAAACTTCAGTGCAGTGCCAATGTTGGACACCCAATGGATTCTCTTCAGCTGACGACCCTGTTCACATGGCTGTGAAGAAACAGAAGTTTTATGAGAAGCTGAATATGAGCATTATTTTTTACTGTTGCCATCTGGATTAATGGACAGACAGTGCCCTCAAGATAAACATAATTGCAGCTCTGCTCACATAGTCAGATTCAGGGTTTTATTTAGAGGGATAATCTGTAGATTTGGTGAGACAACATGGGCATAATGCATCTCAGTAGCACTTACTAATCTCTGACCAGACAGCACCTCCAACAAAGCCAGCAGTTTCACCCCATCCTTGATGTCCTCAAAAAGGTCACTGATTTCTAAAGGGGGGTTACGCTGTGGGAAGAATACAGAAACAGTCAGAAACAGTAGAGGAATAAATAACATCACAGAATCGTAGGTGTGACGTGTTTGACCACAATGGCTTCAGAAGGTGGTTCCATCACACTGGCACCCACATCAGGAACAGCAACACCTAAACATCCTCTTTGCTTTCTACACTGTAATTACAAAAGCCATGCTGTACAAGCTGTTAAAGGCTGAACTGGCCAAAGTATACGACACACTCCGGGAAAACTGGGGCCAAATCCGAACACACTGGATGATCCCAACAGCTGCTGCAAAGCTATTCAAAATATTTTTAATCCTTTAGGCATCTATTATTCTGTTTCTTACAGTCAGTATAATGATGGCATTTATTCAGGATCTTCTCTATTCCCTGTGTGTATTATGATATGAACAAATCCATATATACGAACATATTTTTGTCTACAATATCTCACCTACAAAACTCCATCCATTGGAGTACGGCTTAGCTGTCTGCATGTAAATCTGTATAAAAAAGGTTTTTGAGTGCTACGAATATGCAAACAAAGCACCATCTGTGATACAAAGAGGACCAAACACAAAACAGTGAGGTCTCTTTATAGAGGCTTTTCAAATGAATTTTTCACACTGAAAGCTGGACGTCAGTGTGTCAAGGCTTTTTTCCTCAACAGAGATTCTGCTGCATCATGGCATACACACACACACACACACACACACAGAAAGAGGAGGTGTTAATTTTATATTGGTGCTGAGAGAAAGCAGGCCAGTTTACAATTTAGTGCATAAGAACTTGTCACTAATCGCCTTACTGAGACAGTAATAATGGTGTGCAGTTCTTTATCTGTAGGTCTAACTAGAGATGGCATAACAGTATTCACGTGTGTCCAAATGAGGATGTCATTAGAGAATGCTTGATTGGAAACTGGAAGCATTATTCCTGCAGGGCTGAGTTTTTTTGAGTGGGCAGACCATAATAGCTGGCTTGAGTGCATTAAAAGAGTTCAATTTATTGTTCAATAGTGTTTGAAGAAATAAATATTGGACTGTTGTTGGTATCAGTCAATACTCAAGGTGTCAATATGTACAGGAAAAGAAAAATATGGTATTGCCCCTTCTCTAAACCTAACAGTAATAACAACCCAAATGTCTCAGGCCAGATATTTCCTACTGCAGTAATTGCTTATATATCAACGCATGTATAAACTAATCTTTCAATAAATAAAGGTTCACCTCACTGTCAAAGGGAACATATCTTTCAGGGTCTCAAAACTTTTCAGGAAATTGAAGTAATGACAAAAAGTGATTAGTCAGAGCTGAACTAGCATTTTCTATGAGAATTTCAGGATGTCAAAGGCAGAAGCAAGAGAGATGAGAATGATATGCAAATAATGCTAGTAAATGCTAAATTCCGATGGGTAATTGGAGAGGAATTAAGAGACAGGAGTGAATGTCAGAGACAGAGAAGGAGCAGAGTCTGACAGTTTGTGTAAATCACAGCCGCATTCAGACTGATAGACTGATAGCGTATTTTCACACTAAATATCAATATGTATGGAGCAAGCAGTGTGTGTGTGGCATCAATCATTTCTATCTGCCATGTCTTAAGCTCTACACGCTATAAGAGCTTCTACCAAACTTTTCAGCGTCGTGCTCTGCACTGCTCTGGGTCTGATCCAGCAGAACAAAAAGACCTCTCAGCTCAATCTGTGCTTGGCTGACTGGAATACTTAAACCTGCAGTTTTTGTCAGATTATCCTCTCTTTGTGGGCAGCAAAGTGCCTCGTCACCAAAGCAACTAACTCAGGAAATAGTGGGTGACGATCTTAGAGAGAAGCAGCAAAGCAAATGGTTTGCCATTAAATCTGAATGTTTTCACAAAGCGCATTGGTTTTCAAATACATGTATGTGCAAATTAAAAGCCCACAATCATACATCCACCATCTCTTGATGTTGTCTCCTGCCTATGTCAGGAAAATCATAACATAACATGCCAAAAAGCCTTAGGAGCAGACCTTCTCCTGCTGAGAATTGTTCCAACCCTTCTTGTCGACCATCTGCATACATGTACGGTTTCCAAGATTACCCAAGATCACACACAGACACATACACACACATACAAAGAGATTCCTTTGGACAATATAAACCTAAAAGCATAGATGAAACCAGCATTAAAACAAATACTGACAAGTTCAGAAGAAATCACAATACTGAAACATAGTAGATCCACTGCTTGCTTCTACTCTCAAGCAAAAAATGTCAATGTTGTCAGTTCAGCAAACTCCTTCTTGTTTATCATTAAAGGAATTCCACCATCATACCTGTCATTAAAGTTTTACCAACATAGTTCACTTCGCAGCAACCACAGGTTGGGAATTTAATGCAGACTCGCTGTCACACTCTGCTTTAGAATCTGACAAAACATGCTGCAATGTGGACTGTAGTTATACATAATGCATTTGTCTTCCCGTTTGTGTTAATGTAGAAAATGGCTAACTGTTAGCTGCAGTTTAAAGTGAATCAATATTTAGCACCAGGTGCTCAGCAGAATGATTTAGTTGTTCTGAATAATAACATGGTTGGTGGAACACTTCTCAACCAATGAGATAGCATGACCTGTTGAATAATTATAATAAAAACTGAAATTCTGGGGCGGATACAAAGAATATTTTCAGATGTGTGTTATGTATTTTAATTCCATACTTCAGTAGTTTTAAATATACAGTGTTTTACTGTTTGATATGATAGTTGGTCGTCAGTACTTTGTAAACCCAATTAAACAAAAGATGCTACCCTTTATTTTTCTTAGTTTTAATTAGTTATTTTCATAAAACAAATGTTCTTATGGAATACTAAGATCGTGTTGCCAAGCTAAATGCTTTCTAATATTTTTTATGATGGTGTTTATAAGTCATCACTCCACCCTGTGTTGTTTTGGTATAGTTAAAATGGAGCATCTAACAGTACTGTTCTCCTGGAGTATTACTCTGGGTCGTATCATTGTTTGAAACTTGTGTGTTTGGTTAAAAGTGTCTCTATTTGGGCCTGTCCCTGAGGATCTGTTATCCTGGCTTTCAAAACTAACCACTCTCTAAGGAAACAGACACAAAGTAAGCCTGTTCAGACAAACAGCACAAGCTCAGGCTACCACTCTCACCACAGCAGTGGGAGGTCTACACAAAGCACTATTCATTATATAGACCCTCAAAATAGACCCTCAACATGCTACTGTACAGTAACGTCACACTCAAGCCCTGAGTGGGTAAGATACAGCCTCCACTCATTATATTGTTTCTTCTTGATTACATACTCATTCGCCTCCCAGAGAGTCCCCAAGACAATAGGTCACAAAGCTAATCACAGTGGCTATTCTCTGTTCACGGATGAAGAAACACAACAACTCAAGAGAAGTCGCTGCCCAGCTCACCCACACAAGAGCCACAGATAATAACACTATAGAATGGCAGACCTGACTGCGATGCCAGAATCTCAACTGAACAAACCTTTCTGTGACTTATCACATCCCACAACCTCCATTTGACAATGTATAAGAAAACAATCTCACCTTGGCCAAATGTGAATTAATCCACTTTGTGAAAGTTCTTTTCTGGACCAACTCCTGTTCATCTGGAAACAAAGAAAAAGAAAAGAGTAAACACACAAGCCATGCCATAAAAATCAAACTATATCTATTTTCGCCACATCCTCAGGGAAATATTAAAGGCTCATCCCTGTGCTCTCCTACTCTGGCAACTATGACTCACTAAGGCTTATATTATATAACTTTGTAGCACTTTTACATTACAAGTGCATCAAGAATATACTTTTACTCTTTACCAGTGAAAAGGCCAATAGGAACAGTCTCGGTTAGCTGGCTTTCCACAGTACATCACTGCAGAAATTAATCATTAGCAGGACTGAAAGCACTGTCACGTCATCACAAACATGCACTGAAATTCACAGGATTTCAAAACACAGAAGACTAATGGAGCTCTTCACTGAGAAGATATTGCAGGTCGTTTGTATACATAAAGCTTGAATACATAATGGATGGATACATAACACTTCACGTTTGCACATCTCCAATGATATGTCAGCCATTCCAATCACCAAAGACCATTCACATGTATGCAAGAAGAGCAAAAGCCGCTCACAACAAATGCATTCACAAGAGACAATGTCCTGGTTTTGCATGCACAACAGCTGCTGCAAGGTAAGGGACGCCATTTCAAAAAAGCATCCGAGGACCACATGATTTGCCATTGCAAACGTATGCCGGTGCAGGCTTGACACGCTGAGGCCTTTTAAACTCCAACATGCGCACTTGGTTTTGCAGCTACATCCAGTGCACACGTGCAGGGGAGATCTGTGAAAACTCGGCCCAGGGAGAGAGAGAGGTGGACAGTAATTACCTCTCTCTGCCGGAGGATCTCAGCTGGCCAGTAATGTCTAGAGAGGAATATGACCCAGTGCTGTACCACTGCACGTCTCGCTCATGTATCTCCTTCAACCTACATACGGCACAGTACACACTACATATAAATCCTGTCTGCCAGTCTCTCTCACACACACGTCCTGCAGGATGACGGAAGACATCCACGGCTCCACTTACCGCGTAAATACTGAAAGAATCCAGTCACTAGATTGAGAGAGGTGGTCTTTTTCACGGCTACATCCTTAAACTGAGCCATTTGTCGTGCACTTCGCACTTCTTCGTGTTCTCTGGAGTGGTCAGTGCATGTGTGCGTGTGTGTGTGCACGCAGCTGCAGATGTCATCCAAAGAGGAAAAACAGTTGGAAAAAATCAGCTACCTTTTTTAATCGCCAGGAAGCAAAACAGATCAGGCACACAGTGCAGCTTTCCCTCTAAAAACACACACACGCACTGGAGGTCCCTCCCTTGCCCTTTCACACATACACACACCCCTTGGCTGTGGCGACTTTCCTAATGGAGGGCAGTTTTTTATGAGGCAGGCTGCTTCCTGTTGTCGGTGGGGACAGAGCCATGCCGGAGTGGATCTGCTCAGCCTCCAACACCATCCACAGCATCTCCACATCTATGGCATCTCTCCTCCAATCAGCACCCGAGAGCCGCGGTGACGTCACACGGCCCGGGTTTATACAGGGAGGGAGGGTGGGGGGTACCGGTGTTACACAGTCTTACCATCTAACATACAGCTTGTTAAAACGAGTAACGCTCACAAATGCCCTTTTCGGTAGGTTAAAATCATGCGTGAAAAGTGATATAAACGAGGAGTGTAACACACAAAAGTCCAGATTTGTGATACAATAATCTTGATACATTTTTTCTCCACATAAATATAGAGTGCCTTGAGATTACATGTAAGCACTACAAACCTTAGTGTCTATATAATGTGAACGGCATGTAACAGGATGTAACAATGCATATATTTTTACATATTTATTTTAAAATGACTTTATTTTACAGAACTTGAACTGTATATAGCACATACAAAAATAAACATAACCCATGGCCACATAACCCATTAACAAAAAAATCCTAGAATCTAAAGGCTCTTCAGAAAAAAGCATAAGCGCCACCCCTCCTCACCAAATTTATTCTGACAGGGTAAATCCAGATGCCTAGTTTTGATCACTAACTAAGTTTTTTAAAGATGATAAATCAAATCTTTTTATGATACTCTATAGTCCTATCACATTTATTACATAATTGCCTGTTGAATGATTATATAATCTATTACACATCCCAGGTGTTCCACGGTCAAACATCATGTGAACTGGGTACATCAATTGAGTTGAGAAGAATAAAAAAGAGGAGACACATTCACTGAGATCAATTATTTAATTAAAACAGAGTAGCACCAAGTATTGGTTTATTTGTAAGTTATTTGGAAGTCTTTGTCATTTAGAGAGCTACTGCAAACAAATATTACTTGGAAATGTAAAATGTGATTTAATTAAAGAGTTCTATTAGTACCATCCAACACTAATTCTAAGTGCTGTGATGAATTAACGTGCCAGACACAAATATTTTGTACACAAATTGTCACTCTACAAAACTGGTATTCATTATAATCCTGGAGAAGAATTGGGACTCAACAATACAAGAGGATACTTTATATAAACAATGCATTATTGGCAGTAGCTAAAAGAGGCATCAGCCAAAAGAGAGCTGTGAGTATGCTGTAGGTGTAGCCAAAGTCGAAGTACTGAATCATTTATGTTACAGCCATTGCTAAGTATCTGCCACCTGCTGCCACACTGTCCACACTACTGCCCAGATACTCTTACTGAGACCCTTCAGCAGCCCACTGCACAGCCTCTATCCAAACTAAGCTGATAAGCAGCACATTGACTCATTGTCTTCCCATGACAGCCTCCTTCTGCCTTTGAAATCTTAGTCCATTTTGTCCACACACTCACTTGCTGTTGCTATGCTACCAGTACTTACATACCCAGAATTCATTATGGCTTGACCTTCAGCATGAATTGTTTTAAAAGTATATTTTATTGAATTATACCTAAGTTAATCTAATGTTTTCTGCTTCCAAAATGCTCGAGGTGCTCTTTGAGTGTCTCCTGCACAAATCTACTTAGCTGAAAAATCAATTTCTACCTTCCCCACATAGTTTAAGTATTTATACCTCAATCGCTCTTTTGTACTTTGTACTAGATACACAAAACCACCTGGAAAATATCCAGCTCACATGTCCAGCTAATGTAATTTTCTGTTGCACATTCTTATAGGTGTGTGTTGATCTTGTGATAATACATTCATGCAAGTCAGCTAAAGAGACACACAGCACGGAGATAATAGACAGGCTATCACAACACATATCTATTAAAAAAGAGAGTAGCAAAAATAATTTACATCATGTTTTTTGCAGATAAGTGCAGTCAGTTGCCTTATGCAGAGCACTACTGCAATTGCTGCCATGGTGGGATTAACCTAGAGGCCATTGCTTATTGAAGGTGCAGGTGTGGTAATGGCAGCTCAAACCAAGGGCCTTGAAAAGAGATGGCAGCTTTCTGACACAAGGTATATGTATTCTTCTGCTATTAGCAACAAATACTGATCTGGTTATCAGAGAGAAAAAAATGTATGTGATAAAATGTTGTAAGAAAATCTAGCCTTAAACACCACACTCTGAAGAACCATGTTATTAGCTGTGCATTTCTTTATGTGGGGTCTCAGCACAATAGCCATTGATTATAACCATTTGATAATAGTTTATTTTAATGCTCAGTAGTTTTTAAATGGGGAAAATGGACTAGTGTCAGTATGAGTTAACATTAAAAGATTCAATATTGGTATGGGTTGGTATGGTTACTTGAAAATTGATTAAATTATTTAAAAAGTTACTTGATTAAAAAGTACATTCTCAAGGAATAATTTAACTAAACTTGCTATTCATCTGAATGAAAAAAGCTGTCATAAGGACATGATAAAGCTATGCTTCACTAAAAGACCATTAAAAACAGGAAATGCCAATAATCTTGCTGTTTCAGTGTGCTTGTAGTTGTTTGACCAGACTGCCAGACTAACAGAACAATTCAGCAAAATACAAAGTTATGAGGAACTGATGGATTTTAAACACACAAGGCATACAAACTAAAGAAAATGTTTCTTGAGAAATAGAAGTATGTCTGTGCAATTAGACTTAAACAACATCATATTAATTTAAACACTACTGCAAGTTCTGATTCAGCTAATTTTATTTTTCATTGTTTGGCTTAATAGTCCCATGGCAGGAACATTTCACCTTGATATTTTAACATTATTAGCATTATTAGCCTGCCTATGGTCCTGCAGTGACTAAAAATGACGATAGCCATAAAGAGTGCCTTGATCATCCTGCTTCACTCTTGAGAGGATATCTGAGATGGCCCGATATGGAATTTTCCTCTTATGGTGTCATAAGGGGAATGGTTATCTCCCCATTTTCATGCCTTGCTCGCCCAGATCATTTCGTACCGCTCCCCTAAAACAAAATTCGCACCACCGACTGTTAATGCCATTGTGTGAGAGACCACTTTTGCCTGTAGAGACATCATGGCTTGCATATGAGGGAAGCATGGCATATTGATTATATAATCATTAGAATACTCATTTACTCCTCAAATAACAATGTCAGCACTGGAAAAATATGGTCTCATGGTTTCAGTCTTTTCTTTTTTGGCATTTAATTTAATCATGTATTACCATACTTGAACATTATTATACTTCTTTTTTGTACAACCTGTGAATAAATCTGCAGCTTCAAATCTGAATCAGTCCACCACCATTTTTTCAGTGGGAAAAATAAAACAAACCAACAAAACAAAACATACAAAATGAACATATGAAGCATCAAACTGCTGAGAGTTTATACAGAAATTTTAAACTGGTCTAAAAATCTGTCCATTCCTGAAAATGAATCATATAGAGGGTTTGCAAGTAGGTAAGATTTTTCTTACAGAAAAGCAGCTCAGAAAATTTCTTACACACATATCAGCTATTAACGGGGCTGAAGTTACAAAGTACAAAAAGTGACTTTGGGATAATTAAACATTCATCAAACATGGCAGGCAGAGAAATTATGAGTTCTTAACTTACAGAGGATGAGCCTCAGAACTGCACTAAATTAAATTAGGCCCTCCCAATGATTTGCAATGCATATAAGTGCATTTGGTACTTAATGTAAACTAGAGGATAGGCAATTACTCTGGCAGCAAGTCAAATGTAGATGTAGTTTGCTGAGTGGGGATGCCAGCATTAAGGCATCTGGGATAATCTAGAGCAGGCATGGGCAAACTACGCCCCGCGGGCCATATACGGCCCGTTGGGCTTTTTAATCCGGCCCGCCGAACTCGTCCAACTTATATTATTACATTGAA
>JBBKCR010000001.1:27375994-27390937 GCA_037577295.1 Ladigesia roloffi
CCGTAAGTGATCTGTTGCGTGAATACGTCACTCGTTTACACAGAGCACAGAGATTCTGGTGTTTGCGTATCCTAGCTCGAGACGGTCTTATGCTTTTCTTCAATTAAGTCACACTGTAAAAACTATCTTAAATCTTTAACAAATACTGCAATCTACAAACATTAATTCTCTACAATCTGTAAATAAAGAATGTACTGACCAGTAAAACACAAGACATGATCACTTGTTATTTACTACATCAACCTTGTGCACAATCTTATATGACTAGCATACTAAACATATATAGTAGCATTTGCTAAAAGCCTGTAAAACTGCCTTTTGAAATAACTGTAACAGTTTCTAACATCCTAGTTCAAACGTGTGCTAGGTGGTGTTAGAAACATTAATTTCTTAAATAAATCTCTTTAATAATGTCTTGAATTTATCCAAGATAAATTTTGGAGTATCTAAAAAAATTATTTTCTGAGGGGGCTCTTCTAGGCAAGGTTTTTCTGCAGCTTTCAAAATGAACTTCAATATGAGTGAACATTGGCAGGAAGTTGTCAGAATGTGCAGCAGCATGATTGGCTTAAAAATACAGGGAATAATTAATAAAAAAAAACACACTAATTTAGATATGATTAAGAAAATTACTTGTTTTTCTTTACCCAATTTGGGTTCAAAATGTACCCTAGTACTTGCAAATTTCCTGAGCTCCTTTTGTTGTGTTTTATTAACTAGAATTAATATGGAATCAAGAAAATCTCCAAAGCTTGCCCAAACACCTCAAGAAATGTCCAGGTCTCCAAGATTACCAAAGAAACCTACAATACGGTCTCCAAGTCTCACTCGCCGGGAATTTCCAGTGGATGGAATGAGTGAGGTAATAGAATTTTTTTTATTTTTTAACTGAATTCTGTACTTCCTTTTTCTCTGTCTACATTACAAACTGTCAACGTGTTTGCCTTTCAGCATAATTACCTGGCTCAAGTCACCTCAAACATTTGGGGTACGAAGTTTAAGATTGTAGGTCTTGCCGCCTTTCTGCCAGCAAATTTGGGTGCAGGTAAAAAAAAAAAAAAAACCTTTATCTGTGAAAATCTGAATATTTTTATGGTATGTTGTGTCACACACGTTTCACTGTACAGTGTGTCACTGTTATGTCTTCATTTATTATGTTACAGTCATCTACAAAACCAGTTTACTGCACTTGCAACCACGTCAGATGACAATATATCTGCCCGAGGTCCGTAAAATTTCCCCAGACTTCATGAGCCTACCAGTCTTCAATCCTAACGTGTTCAGTGAAGATGAAGATGATTTACCTGGTAATATTTATATAACACATACAGGTTTTAAAAGAATTGATTTTCTCAAGAACTTTTGAAATATTGAATGCTTATGTGTAGGAAATATTGAAAGTGTTACACCTTGTTTTTTTTCAGTGATGGGACCTTCTGGGGTGACAGGTGATAATCCTCCCTGCACAGTTAATATCCCAATTGCTCCCATACATAGTCCTGCTCAAGCAATGTCACCGACTCAGAGCATAGGACTTGTCCAGTCTCTCTTGGCCAATCAGAATATTCAGCTTGACGTCCTGACCAATCCTACAGCCACTGCAGCTGCTGCAGCAGCGGTGGCAGCAGCCAACACAACAGTTCCTGATCATAGTCCAGACAATGTGACAGCGCAGTATACTGTGCCAACAAGGTATACCAGCCCTGGACAGGTCATTTTCAGTGGCCTTCAAATGGGCAACCTTTTGAGTGGGACACTTCCACCCCCGCCACATCATTTGCCACCGCAACCTCATCAGCAGCGACAGCCACAACAACAACAGGATGATCACCATCAACCATCAAAACATCAGACTCAAACTCAGCAGCAGCATCTGAAGTTGCAGCAGCACCAACAACTACAGCAACAGCACCAATCACCAATGCCGCAGCACCCACAGCACATGCAGCACCAACAACAAATGCAAACACAGCATCATCAACAAATTCAGCAGCACATACAACAGCAGCAGCACATACAACAGCAGCAGCACATACAACATCAGCAGCACATACAACAGCAGCAGCAAATGCAACAGCAGCAGCAAATGCAACAGCAGCAGCAAATGCAACAGCAGCAGCAAATACAACAGCAGCATCAACAAATGCAGCAGCAGCAGCAACAACTGCAGCAACATCATCAACAAATGCAGCAACAGCAAGTACAACAACATCAGCAGGTGCAGCAGCAACATCAGCAACAAATCCAACAGCAGCAGCATCAGATGCAGATGCAGCATGAGCAAATGCAACAACAGCAGCAACAAATTCGGCAACAAATCCAGGAGATGAGGCAGCAGCAACAACAGCTTCAGCAGCAACATCAACAGATTCAGCAGCAACATCAACAAATGCAAAGGCAACATCAACAAATGCAGCAGCAACTCAAGATGCAAATGTCTTTACCACCTACTCCATCAGGCTACGCCACTATTTCCATGCATCAGCTCCAGATGATGCCCCAGATTCCACATCCAGACCAACCGCCAGAAAGAATAGAGCAAACACTTACTCTGAAGGCCCCTTCTAGACCGCAGTCATTTATTGAAAGTGACACTTCTCTTGAGCTTCAGATGCGTAAAATGAACCCTCCACCACCATACCCAGGGACGGTGGTGTCTGCAGCAGCTGCTGTCCCCCCTACAGTCCCTCCGGGCCTCATGACTAACAGTGAGAATGCTAACACACTCTCAGCAGATGCATGTTTAACTAAGGATGAGTTCTCTCTTCACCCAGTGGGCCTACAGTACCCAACTCCTTTGGGTTATGAAAGGATTACAACTTTTGACAGCAGCGGAAATGTAGAAGAGGTGTGTCGACCACGGAGACGTCTGATTCGAAACCAGAATGCTTATAGCATGCAAGGAATGGGCAGTTCAGCTACGCTGAAAGTCACCTCATCTGAAAACAAGAAGGTCCAGCTTCCTTATAGCTCAGCAACCCTGAGCCGCCTTTCTGTGCCTCGATACTCCATACCGAGTGGAGATCCGCCACCATACCCTGACCCTGCCAACCAGATCAATGTCATTAGGAGTCCTAGCCAAAGGATTGACAGCAGTCTAATCCATGCAACTCTGCGACGGGATCGCAGAGAAACTGCTCTGAAAATTTCTCAAATGGTGGATACAGTAAGAACTTTACCAACCAAATCTAAAGTTAACAGTCCCCTTGCTCTTTCTTACCAGCCAAGGATACCCACAGCTTTGTACACCTGCACTCAGTGCAGCAGTAACAGCAGCAGCACTAGTGTAAGTGTCAGTGGCGGTGTGAGCAACAGCAGTGGCATTGCAGGTGGTACTGTAGTGCGACAGGATTTCCCCCCTGGCAAAGGGGCCCAACACAGTACTATTATTGTGCACTCCAAAAGTACTTCACCCCTGGCCTCTCAGTCCTCTTACAACCTGCTTAGTCCAGTTGAGAATAGCCGAGACAGGACTGTGTATATCAACTCGGCCTTTACCGAAGATGAGACACTAAACCAGCAGTGCCATTTGGAAAAATCAGTGCGCCATTTAACACTAGGAGATGTGAGTTTAACAGTGAAACGGCCACCACCTTACCAGTGGGATTCTCCTGCTTCAGACCAAATGTGGATGCCACAGGATCAAAATCTATTAACTAGCCCACCAGGACCTCATAAACCCCCTCAACTTTTACTCAGCCAGGCGCAGCACATAGACATAACCCAAATGCCTTTTGTTCTCTCAGCAAAACCGCCCTCCAGTCCTAGTGCCATGACCCTGCCATCACCTTATCAAATTTCTCTTTCACCCTTTCCTCCTGGCATGGGCCATGGTGGACCTCAGCTCCAGACATTGCAAAGTCCTCCACAGCCATGTGGGACAAGCAACATGGCGGCATCAGTTCCATTTAGTCAGCAGGATCCAACTCTGGTTTTGCCCCCTGGTTATGCAAATAATATGGCCAATGTGGCATGTTGCCCTCTACCACCCATGTACCCTGGTGCCAGCTCGTGCACCAACCTTCAGCTGCATCCAATGGCCTTACATCCCTGGAGCACTTACGGTGCTTGTCCTCCCATGCAGGACCACTCTGCAACTTTACCAAGTAAGATGCATCAGGTTTTGGAAAAACCTGTTCTTTCACCTCCACCTCCTCCTCCCCCACCACCTCCCCCACCTCCTCCTCCCCCACTACCCCCTCCCCCTCCTCCGGCTGAACTCATGACCCATCAAAGCACTTCAGAGGTGTTAGCTGACTCTGGTGAGAGTTTTCAGGAGCAGTCTTCACTTAATGAGAGTCCAGTACCACAGGGAGCAGACCGGTTCAGCAAAAAGAATCGCAAGAGACTTGACAGCAGGGCAGAGGAAGCAAACATGTCCTCTGTTTCTGAGAGCAAATCAAAAAAGGAAGGCCGTGCACTTTCTGACTTTAATTCTCTCATATCCAGCCCAAGGCTTGGCGTCAGAGAGAAAAAGAAGCCTAAGGGACAGAAGGAGCAGCTGAACAAGGCCAAAAAGTTGAGCAGGACCACAAATGAATTCCAAGACAGCTCAGAAAGTGAGCCAGAACTTTTCATTAGCGGTGATGAGCTAATGAACCAAAGCCAGAGCAGCAAGAAAGGCTGGAAGAGTAAACGTAGCCTGCGCACAGCAAACGAACTGGAAGAAATTAAGTGCCGCAAGGCAAACGAGAGAGAGGATCGGGGCCTTGGAAGTCAGGGCTTTGTATATGTTATGGCCAACAAACAGCCCTTGTGGAATGAAGCCACCCAAGTCTACCAGCTTGACTTTGGAGGAAGAGTGACACAGGAGTCTGCAAAAAACTTTCAGATAGAGCTGGATGGACGACAGGTAAGGTTTTATTCTGTTTGATTCTGCCTTCTTTCTTAATTTATACCAGTACTTGACATTGGTTCTAATAGTAATAAGGTTTACTGTACTCTGAAATAGCTCACATTTCCTCGATATGCACTTGGTTTTGTTGAATAGATTTTTGGATCTTGCGTAGATTTACATAGCTTTAAGTTTGCAAGCATATGTATTATAAACTTTAATGACTTCTATTTTATCTTCTGTTTCAGGTGATGCAGTTTGGCAGAATTGATGGTAATGCATACATCTTAGATTTCCAGTACCCATTCTCAGCTGTGCAAGCATTTGCTGTCGCTTTGGCCAATGTGACTCAGAGGCTTAAATAACACACAGTTCCTGTCATCTTGTTCAAGACAGCACAGTTAATGTTTCTTGATTGTTAGAAAAGATGTGCAATGTTCTCCTTGTTGCCATAAAAGGATAGGCTCCTGCTTCTTTTGTGCTGGTACTTACAGGTAACAGTCAGGGGAATTTGGTCAGTCAGAGACAAAGTATGCTGTAGAGGTACAACAGTGGTCAAGAACTATATTAGTGGTCAGAAACGAAGACAAAAACCATCAAGTTTAAAGACCGTTGGAAGACATCTTGGGGAAAAAAAGATAACCGAATGAATTAAATTGAGCTAGTACAGATAATTTCATAATTATGATTTTTCTTTTAGTGTGTATGTGATTGTTTTATAACATTGATATATAAAAGGCAAAAAAAATATGTGCATGCAAGATGAATACCCTATAATAATAGGATCCTTTATTGAGAACGTTTGCTGCAGATGTTTTTCCAAGTGTGATCTGTATTTTAAAATTGGCAGATTATTTACCACTGTCTACAAACAGGATAGTCCCATAGACTAAAATGTGGTTTTATCTGTTGCTGAGGTGCCTAACCCTGCACCTCACAGAATTTAGTTACAGCCCTCAACTAGCACACCTGATCTGCTTCAGAGAGGCCAGAAACATGCAAACAATAGACAACTACATTAGGGTTGATTTTAGTATTTAAATAAAATTTTTTAGGCTGGTAGATCTCCAAGTGTAGGGTTGGGTAGCCCTGTGACGTGTAGTCATACCTCAGGCATTGCTTACATTATCTTCAGTGTGCCACGACTTCCACCGTTTTCATAGTGACCATGTGTCTTCATTTTTCAAATACAAAGTCTGGCTCATCTTATTTTACTGTGTTATTAACAATGTGTTATAGTAGCAATTTTCCCTGTAGAAGTATTAAATAGGTGTTTGAAGGTCATTTTGAAGATGTTACAATATAATTTTAATCACTGTAAAGTGTAGAATTAAAAGAATTTCGCCACGTCACTGAATATCAGCACTTGACATAGTATTGGAAGGTTTGGATTTTAGCAGTACATTCACAAAATCACTAATACAAAATGCATAGGATTCGTTTTGACAAGAAAAATCTACGTCAGTCTGAATGCAAATGATTGATTTGGCACTTTACTTTTGATAGAGGTACTGGTTGATGATAAGAATGCACATAAACCTGAATTACAGCTACACTCAAGGGCGGGGTATAATATAATGATTATTATTTGTATATTGTTTTAATCTCACTTTGTAGAAAAAAATCTTGGCTATTTGATCAGATTTATTTCTAATTTATTTGTTATTGGACTGCTTTTTGGCCACAAAGTATGTTGCACTGGCTAGCCTTTTTAGTCCGGTTCTCCAGTGCCTGCAAACCTGGCTCTGTGTATGTCGATTATCATAAGTCAGTAAAAAGAGTAAACATGTTTTATTGTTTTGTTTAATTAGCGATTACATATATTTACACCCTTTTCTTATCAAATTGTACCTGTTTTGTTCATTTTGATATTTATGGTGTAAGCTGAACATTTGCTGAGAGTTACTGTGTCGACAGCAGGTGGCTGAGATGAGCGTTCTCTTGTTCTTGGTGTTGTACATGCATTGATGAGTTGCAAATGCAGCGATTTCTAATTCTCTTATACTGGATTATTCAGGCCCAGTTTGAATTATGTGGAATGTGAGGCTTTAACTGTGCTATTGCTTTATTATTGTAATGTACAATAAACCATGATAAGCTTGTCATTTTAACTCAAGGATGTTTCTCAAGCATTAGATGAACCAACAGAACCTTCGTCACAACAATAAAGTCAAACTAGTTTGAAGACATGAGAGATGTTTATCCATTTATATCTATTTTAGCTTTCTTTTCATTTACAGCCTATTGCAAAAATGTTTAAAGTCCGACAGACATGCGGTGTATGCCACAGTTCTGTGGGCTCCAGATGGCTGTCAGAGGAAGTTCGCGGGTACATTGGATGCACTTACGCCCAGGTTGAGAGCTTCTACCACGTCTTACACAATGACATGATATGCTGCCAGTAATATAAACACCATTCTCACACAGAAGACCAGTATCCAAGGAGAGCTAAGTAACTGTTGCATAATGAATGTTCATTCTGACATTCATGACCAGTATTTACCCAGGCAAGGCATTAAAAAGAATCATATTTAGAATGACAGCCAAGCAAGTGACAAACCTGACCAAAAAATATGTATGCACCATTTACATACATTTACAGCATCAATACAGAATGTCCTTTATTCAGTTCTGCATAATAAGTCTCCTAGACTGCCAGCTTACAGCCACATCTAGCAGTCACAACTGTAACTGAAGGAAATCTGAGAGCTGGTGCCACACTACACCTCTCAGTCGCAGATACCAGATGTGCTTCTTGAGTTTCCATGATGAGCTAATTAGCAGAGATGGCGGCAGTGGAACAAGTGATCTTACAGTCTCATTGTGTTACTTGGGTTCATGATAGATGCGTTAGGTACTAGGTTAGGAAGAATGGGACCAAAACAAAGAGCCATATAGCTAAGTGAACATGCCAAGGGAACTAAGTGCACCACAAGGTTGTTTCCAAGAAGAATCTTCCAGGTACTGAGTGTGCAGTGAATTAAAGGCCAGAAATTCCAGTGGTTACTAAATCTGCAAACTTCAAACTACATATTAATGTTAAAAAGGTGATGCTGAACACGAGAGTGTTTCATCAAGAATGATGTTAACTACATTCTCAATTTGTTTGTGTGACATACATAAATGTGGTCTTTTACTGTAATTGATGCACATTTCACAGTTCATTTTCTAATTGGGTTCTTAATTCCACGCACTGATTTATTCTTTATTTACTGATTTATTTAATCAATGTTTATTGAGTTACCCTCTCCATTTGTGTCTTTCAGGACAAAAAGGTAACCTAATCTTAGCAGTCTCTCCAAGTTTGCACTTTGGTGATATCAACATATAGGGGAGCTAGATTCCTCAAGGAAACTACATTTGCATTTGGGACAGATGTATCCGAATCAGGGTTCCCACGGATCAGGGTATTTCTGGAATTTCAGTAAAAGCATTCCCGGACTGGTAAAGTCAAGGAATTTGATCATTTGGGTGCCAAGTCAGGGAATTATCAGGGAATTTTTAAATAGCATATAGTGCAGTAGAAAAGACCTCTCCCGATCTAAAAAGTGCAGCATTGTAGAACACAAAATCTTTGCGAAGTCTGTGTTGACATATGTCCATTTGCTAACATACCAAACATGCTAGGCAAGTGTGCATTTCAAGGTATTTGGATTAAAAAGAATGAATTTAAAGACTGGCTCACCAAAAGTGATGATGAAATAAAAGCAAAATGGAAAGTATGAAAATGATGATGACGATGATGATGATGATGGCTTTATTTGTGTAATTGGACCGCTTTCATACAATACATTTCAGGGTGATAGACAGGTCTGTCAAGAGGTAGCAAGGAAAATAATAAACATGTAAAAACATGGGGGAATGGCAAGAGGAGATGAAAAAACAGCTCCTCTCAGACTGTCCTTCATAGAAAAAAAAACCTCAGCACAAAGCACTTAAACATGTAACACATAATCATCAATACAGAACATTGCAAAGGGGGTGGGGGTGAAGAGGGGTGTAGGGATGAGGATATCGGTCCTGCAGCTATGAAAGCGCTGGTCACAGACCCGTCCATTCTACACTCGGGGGTCAAGAATCGAAGGTGTAGGGTGAGGGTAGGGTAAATCCAAGAGTCCTCCACATGTGTCATTGGAACAAGGAGAAGGAATTCAGAATTCATCTCGTTATGGAGGTGGAGGTAGCTCAGTGGTTAGGATACTTGCCTCTGGCCCATGAGGTCCTGGGTTCGAATCCTACCTTTAGCACCAACACTAGGTCCCTGAGCAAGACCCTTAACCCCAAGTTGCTCCAGGGAGACTGTCCCTGTAGTTAGGAATGGAAGTCGCTTTGGATAAAGAGCGTCTGCTAAATGCCGTAAATGTAAATGTTATCAGTCATACTTTTCCAGTATGGGAGAGACTGAGCCACACGACTGGGAAAATACATGTTGGGAAGATGAAGACACTGAAAAGACCCATCTCAACTTCCCCACACTGCGCTTCTCCAGTCGTCCACATCAAGAAGCTTTATAGCATATAGAACTGCTTTGTTCAGAATTACCCAATTTACCATGACCATTTCAAAATAAAACATGGATGTAGATGATGTCAGAGATGGGAGTTGAGGTTTGGTCAACACACCAAGCTGCCTATATTCAACAACAACTGTGTAAATGCAATCTTGAATTCTAAAACCCCTTTAAATGCCTTTTTCTGTTCAGCATACAAATGTTTTATTGGAAATTCCTTTATATGGGAGGTCATGGAAATTCTGGTTTTGGTTAGGGAAAGTCATGGAAAATCAGGGAATTTTAAGTGACTTAGAGTGGGAAGCCTGTGGAATATACAATGCATAGGCTACTGTATCTCAGTCACAAGCTAAATTGATTAATATACGCATATGTACTCACCCCACCTGAATGTGTTCTCCATTATATTTGTCATGCAGCTGTCAACAAATACATTGTAAGTAGCCGAAGGGGATCATGCAGTAATTTCTTAATTAAGATTTCGAAAAAATATCAAATGGGACACAACAGCCTCACATGGACCATTGAGGACCGCAGGTGTGCCAGCTGCAGCCCTGAGGCCTTGCAACTTTGACTTGGTGTGTCACGAAGTGTCTTAAGTCCATAAAATTTGATTACACTAATCAGAGATCTGAACTTACCAGATATGGGCCCATAAGTTGGGAGTCCTTGCCTTGGACAGAAAGCAGAAAACTAATAAGTAACTTCAATTGTAGCCTGTCAGGAGGACAATAAAAAACGCCCCCTGCTTTATATAAACAATATATTTTTACGTGTCTATGTAAGTACACGTTTTAAATGTTTTGGTAAAGACTAACTAACTCTCTATATCTCTCTTATGTGGTGTTCCAGTGCGTTCTTGTGGAAGCACAGTTTTAATTGTAGTCACAATCTGAAATATTTTTTTTACTTAGTCATCAATTTATTACCTACATAAAACCAGGAGCTGCTAATCCAAGCAATGGCTGTGGTCTAACCAGACCGCAAAAATGTAAGGTGCGCGCGCACACCTACGACAAACCCCTCCTCCTTCACTTGGATTGGCTAGTACAGCCTTTACTGTCAGCCAATCACAACGCAGGTTGACATGTTAGGTCTCTTTACTTTTGCTTTGACGCAGCTGAGCTCCAGGTAGGTTTCGTATACAAAAAAACTCAAGTCTAATGAACTCGGCTACTTCATTAACACAACCCGAGGTTATGGATGCAGGGGCTGATCAGTTTACAGGTGAGTATTCTGAGGTTTTTCGAATGTAGTCTTTCCTAATTTTCTTATCAGATCGACTTTGGACATATTGTGTCCATTCAGGTTATGAACATGCAGATAAAAGCATAATGTGCTTATTCGTAACTTTAAAAAGCAGCACTTTTCAATAAGATATCAAAGGAATGGGTTTGGCTGCACATCTCTTGGTATCGTGTCTTGTCTGGCTAACCTCTCTACTGCTGGTCACACAGACTGCTCTGGTCCTCCAGGGACCACTGATCAGAAGATGACCCGACTACAGATCTTAACACTTATTGCAATGGCATCCATAAACTTCAGCTCGATGATATGCTACTCAATATTGGGGCCCTTTTTCCCACTCGAAGTAAGAGCTTAAATCTGTATCCATTTTTGTGCCCTATAAAATGTGCATCAATCAATTAAAACAAATGAAATGTTACAGTATTAATGATACAGAGCTTGTGTTTCACAGGCAGAAAAGAAAGGAGTCAGCCAGGCCATCATTGGTTTGATATTTGGTTGCTATGCTTTCTGCACCTTGGTTGGGTCCTTAATTCTGGGTAAATATGTAAGTTGCCATAACCTCTCCCCAGAATGTGTAACAAGCTTGAAAACAGACTTCCCAGCTTTATGTTTTGAATTGCTTTCTCAATGGTTTTCACTTTGCTTAGATTGTCCAAATTGGAGCCAGATTTATGATAACTGCAGGCCTGTTCGTGTCGGGCGGATGTACTATGCTCTTCGGGTGAGGACTGGGTTGCATTCTTTAGAATCACAATCAGAAAACTTTACTTTTCCCAGATGAAATTGGTTAATGTAAACACTAATGCTGACTACATACAGTGTCAGTTTTTTAGACATAAACATAATCCTTAGAGGAGAAGATGATCTAGCCTGTGATTTGGTATAAAATTGTTTGTGTTTTTTCCTCCAATATATATGCAGCTTCCTCGACCGAGCTCCTGAGGGAACCGTTTTTATAGTCCTCTGTTTTGTCATAAGGTCTATAGATGCAGTGGGCTTTGCTGCCGCTGTAACATCCTCATTTGCTGTGACAGCGAAAGTTTTCCCCAACAACATTGCCACTATTCTGGTAGGTTTTAGTCACTGCTTGTTATGCAACTCAACCATAGATTCAGAATAGAACCATGCACTGTTTTGCTCATACAATAGTCCCATTAAGGCTTAAGTTGCTGGAATGCTCTATTGTACTGAAGAAGCATCTCAAAACAGAAATTATAATGTTCCCATGAGAAGTGATCAAACATGTTGATCACTTCTACATTTGATGACATAGGTTTTTGTCTAAATATGTTAAATCATAGTTATATGATTTGATTAATAATAGGTCATTCCCACTTTACAGGGCTTTTTGGAGATTTTTACTGGAATTGGACTCATACTGGGACCACCACTGGGTGGATGGATGTATCAGTCATTTGGCTATGAAATCCCATTCATTGTTCTGGGGTGTATTCTGTTTTTGACTGTTCCCTTAAACATGTGGATTTTGCCCTACTTTGGTTAGTGAATCATTCAATGAAAGTGTGACATCACTTTAATCCTATGCCTTTAATTCCCTGCTCAGAGAATCTCTATGGTTAACCACTCTTATTAGTAGAACTGTAACTGACAGCACTCATTTTTATAATAGTTTTAAACCAGAATATAATGTTGATTAGAATATTATAAGTTAACTACCACTGTTAACAGGATATTCTGTTAACTGTGACCCAGATTATAATTGTCACTTTATGTTACTAGTGTCTGGACTGTATCATGATCAGATTTTAGCCACATTTGTTTACTCTTTGTAATCAAACATGTCCACCAGACAGAAATCTGATCACTACATTACATGATATAAAATATGCAAACAATAAAATATGCAAATAGCTCGTATAAAACAACCAATCTGTCCTCATTTTCCAGTCCATTTCCATGAACTGACCAGGTATTGAGGGGGTCAGTGATTTCTTAACAGAGGTTCATGATGTGACCTTGAATTTAAAATTGTGATCCAAAATGTTGTTGTGTCTAAAATGCATTAATGCATTAAGATGAAATAAGATCAAATGCTTATTTTCTTCCACAGACGCAGTTCCATCACAGGCCTCTTTCTTCAAGTTGTTTTCCAGAATGAAGGTCATTCTTATCTGCTTTGTGGTGTTCACCCTCAGCTCAGGAATTAGCTTTCTGGATGCAACACTGTCGTTATTTGCCACTGAAAAGGTAGTGCAGATTTTCAGCTTAAGACAGGTTGGAATAAATATGAAATAATTCTGATTTAGACTTGTGCTAAAATGATACTGTACATTATGGCATTATATTATGACATTTCCTTTATTATATATAAAGAAATACTGGGTTTTTAACTAACATTAGACAACCCAGCACTAAATTATCGGTCATTACAGCATGTTATGTGAGTTTCTTTGACATAAGAAACTGATTTCTGTAATTTCTCTAACAGTTCATGTTGTTTGACTGATATCTTTTACCTTTTCTGTGAGCAGTTTAACATGAGAACTGGAACTGTGGGTTTGCTCATGGTTGGGGTGTCGTTACCTTATGGTGTTGCCTCCCCCATCTTTGGAATAATCTGTGATAAATATCCAGTAAGTGAACTTACTGCTTACAGATGCCACAGCTGCTCATGTCATCTTTTTGAAAGCTTATTTATTTAAATCCCAGTTCTCTGCAATCTATATTAGAAAGAAGTAGATATATAGATATCTTAAAGATATTGTAATGGTTTTGACATAAAACATTTTGTTGTGCAGTTAATAAGGAGATGGATGATGGTGGTGGGAGGAATGTCGACAGCACTTAGCTTTTGTTTACTTGGTCCAATTCCTGTTTTACATGTTCAAAGGTAAGCATATAACATCTCAATGCATTTTTTGTGGGGCTACACATGGGAGTCAACGGGCCTGGGCCTCTCAAAAATAAATAATCATCTATCGTCAGTTTTCATATTGACATGAGACTGCAATTTAATTGTTTTGCTTTATTCTTTAGTCAGCTTTGGCTTACTGTCCTCATGTTGGTGGTCATCGGCTTTTCTCTGTGTATGACTTGCATCCCTACCTTCAGTGAGATGCTCATGTGTGCCCAGTAAGGGACCATACAAACACACTATATCCTTCACAAACAGCTTTAAACCAACACACACTACATTATATTTTAATATAGAGTTTATGGAAGTAAATCATACATTTTTATTATTTTTAGACTTCATTCTTCCCATTCATTTCCAATCAAATCAGTATTTAGATTCTTCTTCCCACAGGACATAATATGTTTTTGCTTTTTATATTGTAGTGAAAACGGCTTTGAAGAGGGTTTGAGCACATTGGGTTTGGTGTCCGGACTCTACTCAGCAGTGTGGTCTGCTGGGTATGTGTAAAACAACTGTGGATTTTAAGCTTACAGCCAGAATTCAAACAATTTTCTTAAAGCTGTATTGTTGTTTTGCATTTTGTGAAAGGATGTTCTTTGGACCGACCGCTGGTGGATATATCACACAAAAACTGAATTTTGAGTGGAGCGCAGGTGTTCAAGGAGCACTGGCTTTTCTTGCTGTAAGCACAAATCTCATGTGAGTAATTATATAAGAGGAAAGACTGCATTACACAAAATGCTAAACCCCGCCCCCTCTCTCCTCTAGGCATTCCTGCAGATGATATATTTCGCCAATGAAGAAATCCAAAAAAGGTAATTTTTCCATGTATTTATCATTTAAGCCTGAAGAGTAATGTTATATATTAAACATCTTTAGGAATGTGTGTACAAGTGCTAATCTAGAAGCAGTGACTCAGTTTAAAATTTTACAATACCATTATAATATAGATTAAAAAAAAATTCCATTTTTGATTTAAGGCTACAGAAGAGAAATCCAATTGAATCCACAGAGTCGACAGAAGAAAAGTCCCCTCTTCTCTCTTCTGCTCATCAATGATAATAGGTGGTGGAACACAATTACACTGAAAAATGCACTGCTGTGGCTTTCTTAGAGTAGTGCCCAATCAGTCGGGAACAAAACCAAATTATACTGCCGTTAATGTTAATAAAATATAGAACCACAGACTCAAATTTGCTGCTTTGTAATTTTCCAAGGAAAATGGTGGTGGTGGTGACTAATCCCAAAGCAGTGCGGTGCTGTTATACTGTAAAACTCGATTGCCTTCATAGCTTAATTGCCATTACCTCATAAGTTTATTTACAAGTGATAAATGTAAACATTTGCATTAGCAACGCTATTGCACAGAACACCCTGTTTGTGAGACTAATGCTAAAGGTGTCTTTGTGTCTCAGTTCAACTTTTCTGATGGGCTGCTTCCTTCGAATTACTTCCTCTCTCCCAAAGAAC
>JBBKCR010000001.1:27400875-27415716 GCA_037577295.1 Ladigesia roloffi
ACAGAAACAGACTTTTACAGGCACTAAACACTTTGTTCCTACTGTGAGTTGGGTTAAGAATTAAGTGCATTAAAAAAATGTGACCAAGCAACACCATAGGTTCTACCCTGAGAACCAACCCAAAAATATTATGTGCACCCCTGCTTATAGTATATTTTCAGTAGGAGTACTACCCCGTTAACTTTGCCTTGTAAAATACAGTTAAAACTGTTTAAATAGTGATGACACATGCTTGGGGGACTACAGATGGAACATAATAAACATGCATGTACATAGTTCAGTGTCAACATTACTGTAAGAAAGAACTTTTTGTTCTAAGCCCATGAATTCTACTGGAAAAGCAGGACTACTTACCCGGATCATTAAGGTAATCCATGTTGCGATGAGGCCCCTGAAACAATGGAATAGATCATTTGTACCCGATTTTCTTATCACTTCATAACTTAACAAGAGTAACTAGATATAGAAACTGAAAATTCGCTCGTCTGACAACTTAGAAGTGCCTGTGCAAAACAGAATTCTTACCAAAACCGAGTCTAGTTTCTGTTTGACACGCTGAATCTTGAGGGACATGTGAGCAGCACTGGTGAAACGGTCCACCCCAGAGGCTGAAGTATCCTGGAATGGCAGTAGCTCAGACTGATTCCTGACCGTTCTGTTCTCAGAAGTTTCAGACCTGTTGAGCCCTCTCAAACTCTCCAGGTCCAGCTGGGCAACTGTGCATGAAAAAATGACAGCTGATCATTTTACTTTTCTGATACAAATCAATACATTGTAAACACAATATAAATGATTTGCTTGTGACAGCTAAAACACTAGAAATTACAGAAAAATGTCATTATATGAGAACAGTAGGGCAAGAAAAGAGCTTGTAAAAATCTCACTTTTTCTGTCGTACAGATACACATGGATTGGTTGATTTTGCCCAAAGGCACAAAAAGCAACCATGTGTTCATGGGGATGGAAAACCACACCTCGGAGAGCAACAGTATAACACAGCTCTGAATACACAGCCACTTGATCACCTATATTTGTTTGGAGAATACAGACAGTACAGAAGCATTAGGCAAAACACACAACTAACATTTCAGTATTGGTAGCAATAACTACCAATTAGTATCAATATTAGTATTTAGACAAAGGTAACTAAATTAATGTAACTGACAAACAAACCAAGTTATTGTATCTAATTGCTTCTTAATCTCAGTTTGCTATCTCAGTTAACCACTCTTGCCAACTTCACACAGTTACACATGGGAGGTGCAGCAGCAGGCTTCTACCTGTTTCAGCATTCCACACATAGGCAAGTCCATCCTCACTGCCTGAGAAAATGAAGCTTCCACATGGGGTAAAGGTACTGTTGATCCTCTCCCTGTAGTTTGTGGCACCTATGTATTTCTTTATAGCAAGACTATAAAATACACAAATCTTTAAATACATCATATTATATAGATATAGATATATAAATATATAGATATATAGATATAGTGCTTGAAGCATACATAATATGTATAATGTAAATGAGTTGCAGCTAGCTGTATTGGGAATTAAACATATACCTAAAATGAATTAGATCATCAATAAAATCAAATCAGAAATGAAACATATATTTAATGGTAATCAATGTAATCATACTTAATGTCATTTTCCCCTAATTCCTAGGAGTGTATTTGATTGTTCTTTATTTTGAGTGATCTTTATGTGAGGCAGGGTGGTTGTCTTGTATAAGGCTTAGCTTTGTGTCTCATAAAGCCATGAATACTTCCACTTTTGTGTGTGTAGAACAGATTTCATCTTTAGTGGTAGAGGTTAGTCTTGAAGCCTGTTAGGGTTAGGAACCTGTTTAAGGCACGTACATTTTGATTTGAATCAAATTTTTTTAACAGTTATCTGTATTTTGAGCTACTAAGACGACGTTATCATGGGGTTCCGAGAAGACATGTTTTAAAGTCAAAACATCAGAAGATCAGCTAGAATTGTCCTGCAGTAGCTGGCGACTTGGAAGTGTTTCTCTGACGTGGCTCAAGATTTGGTAAAAGGTATAAGCATTTCTGATTTGGAAAGACATTTTGTGAATAGGAGGGGACAGTGCCATAGGACTACCCTGTGGACTTAAATCCTGTTCAATCTTTTGCAAAAATATTCTTTTTTTTTTTTTTTTTTTAATTGAACTGAGTGAAGACCTTTTTGTCAGTTCGCTGATTTTCTCACCACCATAACATACCTGAAATGTGCAAGATTTTTTTGCCTAGTATGCAAACACTACAAACAAATGTGGTGTCCGAATATATAATTTCATACTTAAGGATTATTATCTGGACATTGCTGAATATTTGAAAATCATAAGTGTTTCAAATGAAACCCCAAAATAAAGGATTCTTACATTCTCAAATCCATCACCCTCAAAACGCTGTCTTTGGCATGAATTAGAAGTCGCCTTCCATTTGGGTGCACTTCTAATGAGTTGATGGCAATTCCATTCAAATCGCTTTCCTTTATTTCCTGTGTGGGCATATTTTAATGATACAGCATTCATTAACATTAACATTAAATATGGTTATCAATAAAGTGATAACACTCCATTAGTATTCACTGATCAGGCACCACGTTAAAAATCACTGACACATGATGTTAAATCACCACCAAAACATCTACAGTGTGCATATGATCATCAGTACTGGACCATGGACCAAAGAAAAAAAGTGGCCTTAACTGATGAATCATGTATTATCAAGTTAACAGCACTGTGTGCATCTTTTACTTGGGGAAGAGGCTGCACCAGGATATACTATGGGAAGAATGCTGATACTGCACATTATTTTCTGCTGGGAAAAACACCCACCTATCTAAACACTGTTTAAAACAGATCCAATCTGATTGACCATCTATGAGGTAGAGTGGACACATTAGCCAAACATACACAATGTTACGCAGGTGATTTCAATGTTATGGCTGATCAGTGTAGATACCGAGGTATTACCTTTTCCAATTTCCAGGTATGTGTTGGCCCATCCTCAGTTTTAGTATTCCACATAATGATCATGCCAGCATTGTCTGCAGAAAACATCTTAGATCCTGTACCAAAACACACATTACAACTGTGTATCCAATCACAGTAAACCCTAATGAAATAAAATATAATTAGCAATTAGAAAATTAATTAATAATACATTTCTCAAATCCAAAGAAACTTTACAGATAGGTCAAACATTAAAACAAGATTCATCAACCAGGTAACTTAGCAAAAACAATGAAGAAACAGACAGGGAGGGTGTATTACATAGAAAGGGAAAGGGAATTCCAAATTTCAGGGGCTCTAAAACTAAATCGTCTGCCACCCATAGAAGAAATCGTTGAGAAATGTAATTAGGGCAGTTTCAGTAGAACAAAGTGAGTGAACAGGTCTACTTCAGTGAGATAAATACGGGCAATAATAGACATATGACATATCACAGAAATGGAAAATCTACCTTCATTGTCAAAGCACAATGCATTGATGAAAGTCTTGTGGCCTTCAAACTCTTGTAAGAGTTGTCCATTTACATCTTTCACTTCTAAATTCCACACCCGAAGTAGTCCGTCATAACCACCCGTGACCACCAGGTTCTGATTGTGTGGATGATACTGAGCACAATATACAAATGAGGGATGAGGAAGAATCTTCTGGGCAAGACTCTGGAGTCTTTCGACATTCCATACTCTGAAAGATATAAAAGGGATTTTGATCATAATGCATATCTTTTAGCTCACATACTCGTGTTAAGCTGTTGACAAATATTGCACAAATGATCTTTTACCTGACTGTTCCATCAGAGGATGCTGAGAGCAGGCATCTGCAATCTCTCGTCCAGCAGAGATCATAGACAATACTTAGGTGGCCATTAAAAGAGGTCAAGACTTTTCCTGAAGGAATCTCATACACTACAGAAAAATAATAATGCTGAAATCAACTATTGGGCTAAAACACCACAGATTATTGCATCAATTCCATTATTTTGAATCAATATCAGCTTAAGAAAACTATTCATAAAATGTAAAAAAAGTATAAGTCAACTGTTGTACTTAACTTAAATATCTACAGTGGTACACAGATTAAACAGGATGGAATATTTGACAATGTATTCTGCAGCTGAAATGTCAGTTACTCACCAACAATGGGGAAAGCATCCCTGTCCACACAAGCAGCAGCCAGGGCCCTGCCATCATGAGAAAAGCGCAGAATAAAGCAGCCCATCTGGCCTCCGCGGAATGACAGCATTAGCTTGTTGGGAATCCGGCACACCTGTCAGCATAAAGGATTTTAATACAAATTCCAGAATCTCAGATAAAAGTAATAATGGCAACAATAACAAGACATAACAACAATGACACTATTGTTATTATTGTTACTATCTATAATACTATTAGTAGTATTATAATATACTAATATATCAAGTTATGTAATATATCAGTTATGTAACTTTCTGAATGAACTGTCAATCTATTTATAATCATAAATTATATAATAAATTATTAAATACCTGCCCAGGCATACGATTCCACCTAATGCCCTCCGATTTGCTCTCCAACAGTTGTATTGAGGTTTTTTGAGTGAGTTCAGTATGGAGCTGACTGTATGAGGTGCTGCCCCTCTCCTGCTGCAGAGCCATCATCGAGCGGATACCGGGGTCTACCTGTACATCGCAATCAAGTCATGCAAAAACACAGCAAATTTACATCAGAGGATCATGTCAATTCCATCTTAGTTTAGTTGAAATATTTATAATTTAGTTCCGACTTGTACTTACTTGTAAAATAAATATAACATTTCTCTATCCACTACTTTGCATGATTCACCCTAACTCCGAACACCCTTATTCAATAGCCTCTTTTTGTTATATGTTTATGGATGCATTAGCTACATTTATAGGTTTTAAGAATGTGTGTTTGGCTTACATGTTCAGGTAGTTTGAGGCCTTTCACTGTGACATAAAGTGTTGAGGCATATCTGTTCCTAGGGTACTTTGACCACCACTGAAACACATCCACTGTTTGAGGGACCTTCTTTGCTCTGGGTGGAGGGCTGTAAAGCTGGAGGCGCAGCTTACTGTCAATGTTCAGCACACCGTTGGTCCCTACAAGCTAACAAAAAATTATCTTTGACAAGATGTTCAGGAAGATCAATAAAAGAACATGAGAGATTTGATTAAGCCATATTTTCACATTAAGTGTATTAAAAATACACCAGACCACAGTGAAAGTAAACAGGCAACTTCTGGTACCTTCAAAAAAGCCCAAGCAATTTTACGAAATCCACTCTCATGCTGATCAGCACCGACATTTGTTCTTGCTTCTTCCATGCTGATGAAGTCAAGAATCTAGAACAAAATATGTTTACTCTTTACAACTTGAGCAGCATTCACAATGGCTAATGCACTTAATGATCAAAAATAAATGCTGGCTCACCTCAAAAAAGAGGATCACCTGTGGACACTCTTCAATGTCTTGAAGGAAATAACCAAATCGTTCATTGAATATGATCTGCTCCTCCCACTCTGGGACTGTTGACTTGTTTTTCTTGAAGTCAAAAGGCTGAGTTATGATTGGAAGGATGTGCTCAATGTTATCCTGTTCATAAAAGGAAGACACTCGACGATGGCTGTGTTTAAAAGAGAAATTGCAGAATCGTGAGCACATAAAATTGCCAGGTCTTGGACAAGGAATAGAATACCAGTAACCCATTTTTGTGTTTATGCAAAACCTAAAACAGTATATAAATCCCCACCTGTCCTCTTTCTTGACATACTGTCCAGTAATCTCATCCACAACATGGACTTTGATCATGGGATGGGACACCAGAAGGTCTGTCTTGAGTCGATCTGCACGATGAATGTACACACCCAGAACCAGAGTGTCATCAAAGGTCTGTCTCTGCGAAGGTTCCACCTCTGTCTGTGAGTCCTCAACCACTTCTTCATCCAAACCAAAGAGAAAACAGGAATCAAAAACTGACAAAAAGCATGGAACCTGAAATATAAACCTGGTGAATCTGTGTACACATTCTAAGAACTTAAACGTGGATATTTAAAATACATCCACCACAATGGTCAATGGGTGTTACATGTCATACCTTCTTTTTTTTTCTTTTTCTTTTTCTCTTTGGCTTTTACTGCGTTGTCTTTGTCCTCCTCTGCAGCTTCACCTTGAATACTTTCCTTTGACTTCTTTTTCTCAGTTGTTAGCTCAGAGTGGCTTTGGTGGTGTTTCAGTGGAAAGTCATTATAAAAAAAAGTGGAAAAAATGACCATGTGTTGTTTAAAGGTTTAAAAAATTAAAATAAAATATGATGAAGCACTGACATTACTAATTATGAAAATTGTTCATTCCAGTTTAAATTTCAAGCAATCCTGACAAATTACATTTGTGCAAACAACCAAATTATTAGAATTGTATACAATACTAAAACGGCACAATGTAGCTCAAAACAAAGATAAAAAATAAAGACAACCTTACTGAAACCTTTTTCATTATTACCTTTCATCTTCATCACTGGCTGTCAGATTTTTCTTCTTTTTCTTCTTCTTTCCAAGCTCATTATTTAATACCAGCGCTTCTTGACTTTTGGCCAACTTTTCACTGTGTTTTTTTTTAGTGGTCTTCTTCAGAACCCTCTCCTCCTCCTTTGTAATCTGTTGCTGATATTCCTCAAGAAGATCATCTTCAGGCTCGGATGCTGCTTTCTGCCCCCCAGCGTCTACCCCTCCTGTACTCTTTCCTCGTTTACCCTTTCTGTTCTGCCCCCAATCTGGTTCAACTGAAATTTTTGTTTTGGACTTCCCAGCATTTTGGTCACTGTGTTCATCATCTTGAACAGGTGGTGGTGGAGGCAATTTCCTTTTACTCTTCTTCTTCCCTGAGGTCAGAGGAGAGGCCTCCTCATTTACAATACTGCTGACATTGGCCTTTTCCGACACTTCCACCTCCCTGCGTTTGTTCTTAGTGAATCTTGGGCTACCCTGCACAGGGTCATACGTGTTATTAAGAATGGTCTCATCTTCTTCAGTTGTTTTACTTAAATCTACATTTTGGCTCAATGTCTGAAGCTGAAAGAGATCACAAAAGTAAAACATATTTTTAAAAATTTACTGAACACCTGAGCAAACAAGACTCACCAATAAAATAGTCATTAAAATATTTTTTGATCACTCAGTGGTGTAGAACATAAATGGTCCCATTACATACCACAACATTCTCTTGCAACTCGACATTTTTGGACTTCTTTTTCTCTGAAGGAGGATTTGTGTATCTCTTCAACACCTCGTCAAAGCGAGCCTTTGTCTTTGCTCTCACATCACTCTGTCCTATACAAATATACAGAGAGTAAGAAGCCAAATCCTGGGATGGTTAGCTGTATGAGTAGGATACTCGGTGTTTAGACCCATTACCTGCAGGCATTATCCAACACTGGAAGTAAATTCATTCTGCACACAAAAGATCCCTGAAACTGAAAACATGTTTGAGAACTTCTCAATTATAAGGTTAGGTTAGGTACAGTAATAACAGGCAGAAGAGAAAATACAATGGGACAGACACTGCTTCTGTGATGTAGGGTAATACCCCAGCTAAAATACCCTTTAGTGAATTCTGATGGGTTAAGCTGGTTTAAAATAGCTCCGCAAAGATGTCATGATGTAAGGTAGCTTGCCGACTGGATGAACCTTACACAGAGGAATAGCTAAAGTGCCAAAAAGGTATGCTATCCGGCATATGGACAATATTCGCTCAAACCTTATTTCAGTATGAACATGGGAAAACGTGCTGCGCAGACATTACATTAGCTGAGAATAAAATCTCTGCCCTCGATTAGCTAGCTTGCTACTACAATAAAATCAAGTTAACCATCATGCAAAATATACATAAAAGATACATTTTTAGGATAGTTACACAACATAATAATCTCATCTGTGTACATTTTATTTACCTGAATAAATAAACAAAAACGTTTTGTTTAGAAAAGGTTTATAGTCCGTTAGCCACGGAGCCGTTGCGATGGCAGCCAACAATAAACAAGTTTAAGCCCAGCCCTTGTGTGACGTTTTTTTGGGAGAACCAATAGGCATGCCCCATCATTTTTCAGCCCGATAGCGACCTCAGGTGGTGAAGATGAGCATTTTTACCAAAGACGCGGTGTAACCACTCTTCAGTTATAACGTTATATTTTGTTCTCCTTACGTATTTTGGGTCGTGTTTAATCAAAACAGGCCTATTGAGCCATACGTTCATTAACACATTTTTCACAGGTAAGACACAACTGGCTAATTTACTCTGTTTAGTTGTGTGTGTGAAGGTTCATAATAGATTCATTTAACACCTCAATTATTGGAATTCCTGCGGAAAGCGGAAAGCATTACCACAGAAACACCAGCAAGAATCTTATAGCCCAACAAAAAATCAGAGATCCATTACAGTTTAATATTCACAAGATGTGTATTACTAGTTGTTCGGATGTAACTATATCACTGTCCTGCACTGCACTTTATTTTATCATATCTGACTCTTCATAAGAATTAATTCTTAATTAGAAAAATGATAAGGATTCAGGTAAAGAAAAAACAACACAGGGAGACTGCAGACTGGAAAACAGTGATCTAAATATATAGCACTTCTTTTTGCTCATGTACACTTATTCCGCAGATTAAATTGGTCATAACAAATGTGACTTATTTGCCCAGAATTCCTCAGTACATATACAGATATTTGAAGTTGGGATGTATTTTATTGACTAGGTTGTAATTCATCGTCTTTGCCCCCCATTAAACATGATTGAACATTTTATGTTGATTGACATGTGTTAATGGACAATTTGTGTAAAGTGATGTAATTTGCATTTAAATTGACTTTTAGGTTGATCATTTGCGCAAAATTAGTCTGCCATGTTGGACTTAAAGATCACTAACTTCCATCTGAAACTGTGAAATTCCATTAGTCCCCCTAAGTAAACATATGTGTATTTGTAATTGTTTAGTCTATAAATCTGTAAAATCTGTAAAATGCATACACACACGCAATGAATTTTCCTCCCATAATTATTTAAGGTTTACAAATATAATAAATAAATATGTATGTAAATATAATGCTTGTGTTTGTATTTATATATGTATAGAATGTGAATCTGTAAAATATGTGTGTATCTATAAAAAATTATCCAACGTATCCAAACTTATGACAACATTTTCAATATAACTGAAATTGACAAAATTCTATGTGAAAATACAGTGACTTTATTTAAAAAATATATAGGTGAATCACACACAGAGCATTTTATATTGCAAAAAAACAGTCTTTAAAGATATAATTAGAAAATATATTCAAGTGCTTTGGTGAATAAAAGAGTGTTGCCACATTTCAGGCTGTGAAAAGTTTGTCCATGGAGCATCCACACTTCTCAACAATCATGTTTGGAAATTCAGCCACCTCGATTGCTGTGTGCTCGCCTTTCTTCACCAGGTACATCACAGGCAGCGGCGCAGTTTGTGCCACCCCACAGGTCCTCTGCCCGTAGCCATAACTGCGCTTGGGCTGCTTGCATCCTCCTGTGCAGTGGAAGGCCTGGTAGCCAGCAGGTTCAATGATCCAATACTGCGTCCACGTTAACTCTCTGAAGTTTATGTAATGCTCCTCCCGACAGCACATAACACTGTCTGTGTTCAGTCTGCAGTCTCCTGAAGACCTGTGGAGTCATTAATGGAGCCATTAATGAACTGCGCATACTGGAATGCTATTGTTGCGTGAATTGTACACTGAAAATGCTTGCAATTGACTAGATTAAAATGTGTAAATTGGCTTTTTGCTTATTTCAGTAAGCATTGACTGGAATGGGAATAAATAAGAGTGGTGGTCCAAAAACATTTACAGTACTATTGTTCAAAGCTTTATTAAGCAATATTCTTCAATTAAACTACTTTGGCAGTACAATCTTGCCCATTCACATTCGTAAAATATTTTGTTTATTTACCTTAAAAATGTAACAAGAAAACATCTTTATCTGAACACTCCTAGCAAACAAGAAAATGTCATTTTAATAAAAATGTATTAATTAAACAATTTTTTCAAGTAAACATACCCATATTCGTCCAGATTTAAGGTGTACAAAACAAGCTCAGGTGTCCCTGCACTCTTGTCCAGGTTGCTTTCTGGTGTGTGCTGCGTTGTAAAGCGCACTCTCTTTGCCATTTCAGCAGCGTGTCTGCCAGGCCTCTCACCCTCAATCCAAACCTCCAAATGGAGTGGAGTTTTCTTCTGAGACTTTGACCAGTAATGAACTGCTTGAGTGACATCAAAGTTCCTCCAGCCAGCCTCATGAAGTGGCACCAGCCTGTCAAAACAAAGGAGTTAAACCTCATTTATTGCTGAACACACAGAGAAAAAGATGCTGTTGTATATATGTAATGTATAATGTATAAATTTCATATGTGTGCTGAAAAATAGGTATTTCCATAACATATTATGTGTTCGGATTTATCTTAAATAAATGTAGATGGCACATACATAGAAAGTGTATATTTTTAAAATAATAGCTTTTGTACTTGTGATAGTATGAATATGGCTCATTTTTGAGCTTACCTTGAGTCTATCAATGCTGTTTGATTGGAGCCATCACTGAGGTCTCCAACAAAGTAAATGCTGACTCGGGCATTGCTGACAGGCCTTTGTTTCTTTTTTTCTGATGTGGGTTGATGGCGTGGAGCCGTCTGGTAAAGTTTGAGCTCAGCCATGGTGACCTCACTGTTTTCCTGTAACCTCGCCTCCATGTCAAATACAAAGCGCTGTCGAGTTCTGTCCAAGTAATTCATTTCTCCTGGAATGTCTGGGAAAGTGTAATGGCACATTAAAAATCTGTTCACAGAGGACCCATAATGGGCGCACTGTTAATAACCAATTTAAAACCGAGTTTTGATTCCCTATTGAATCTTTCATAGTATAGTTTGTTAAAACACCATATTTCACATTTTAAATTTCAAGAGGATTTACATAGTTTTAAGGGTTTTTAAAGGAATGATCTTCAGAAATGGACCTACCTGTGCCGGCATGGCTGCGTCTGAGAATTCCTGCCAGGCTTGGCAGAGACCTCCGTCTTCTCTTGTTGTGCTTCCTCAGCATGGACACGTACTTGCTCTTGATGTGAGTTGGAACAATCAGGTTTTCCAAATCTCTCTTCTCAACCTTGGGAAACTCAGTCAGGCCGAGTTTTTGGAGCAGTGCTTCCTGCATGTCTTGAGTAGCCCAGCTCTGTGCTGTGGAAATGACCATAGCACAGAGAAACAGGTGGATGAAGAGAGCCATGTTTGACAGTGCTGCCAGCTTACTAGCTACCGTTGAAGTGACTAAAGTTTTTGACCCTCCCCTTTATATAGAGCAGCTTCCCCTCCATCACGTCTAGACGAGGCTACAGCCATAAGTGGGTGGGCACCCCAAAGGACAGATACACTTCAAAGGCACGGCACATTACAGCCACTAATTGTGGCTCATTACTTTGTGCTTTTTCTCTGGTAAATGCTGCTATGAGGGCTTTTCATCGAATTCAAATATACATTTTCTATCTGTTGCGGATAATGGAGACCCAACTGGATATACATAGGCGAGAATCTGTATATTTAACGTACACGTTTTTGACAATGTCTTTGGAGTTTTTGGGTTTTTTCTAATATGTAAAATGTAGCCTTACAAACATTTATTTTTGTAGTTACTCAGTCTGGCCCTCTGGCTTTAAACAGTCGTGAATTTAGAAATAAAAGAGGTGAAAAGAAATGTTGTCCATGGGTGGCTTCACTTCTCAAAAGGTTAGCCTCTTATATAAAGAAATTATTATGTGAGCATGGTCACAGGGATGTGGATTGGCAGAGGCTTTCTCAAGGGCCTGATTATCTCTTACTGCTGTTAAATCAGTCAGAACTTTTTTTGTCCCACAAGCACGAAGACTAAAGTTGGCCTCAATCTGCCTTGTGTATTGGCAACAGCTTCTCTTGAGATGTCAGACACAGAATACTGCAGGTCTGATGACAGATCAACTTATGTCAGACAACTGACCAAATAAACTCCCTGTTTCATTAACAATGAGCAGTTTGTAACACATAGTTAATTTTTTAATAGTAAAGTCAGACAATTTACTCTTTTTTCCTTTTTGCCCATACAAATAGTGAAGCCAAGTGGAACACATTGTTTGACCTTGTTTTTCCTCACATGAACACATGAACAACTCTTTTAGGTCTTTGTAGATTTTAGTCCACATTTGCGATTGTTTGAACAAAGTGGTTAAATTACTAAAATATCAATCACTACATTGTTATTAATCTTGAAATAATAGTAATAATATTCAGGAAAATAACGAGAAGAGGTTTAATTTTTATAGTGCTTTTCTTAAACCCAAGTAAACTTTACATAGTGTCAAATACAAATACAAATAAATACAAATAAAAAAATCACAACATGCACTGCACAACAACAACAATACACAGAGTCATAACAGAAATAAAGGGTGTGGCTTAGAAATATAGTTCTGAAATAAGAGTTACTTTTTTCTGCATACTATATATTTCGACAAAGATAATTAAAGCTGTTTAATGTGTTAAACATACTTTTTTGTACGAGCAGATTATCACTCAGAAAAATGAATCTATGTTAGAAATCAGGTACAGAAACAGGAATATTATATATAAAAGGTCCAAGTGCTATTTTGTTTGCATAATTTTATATGACTCAACTCCCCAAGTCTAGCACTGATTTCATGTGTTTTTATGCCTGTGGACAGTTAATACTCCAGACTAGACATGCAATTCATTATATACTTTGCTTTTATGATTTACTTGACTGTGGTGAATCCAATTACAAAAAAGACCAGTGGTCTAACATCTTAATTGAATAAGAGTACTTTTCATTTGTTTCTGCTTCTGCTTGAAATCAGGACACAAACCTTTACAGCCAAATGTGAATACACATATTATTTTACTCTGAATACATAATCTACAACTTGCAGTTTAGATTGCCCTCAGACACATTTGCATGTGCATAGGCTATTCACAGCCTCAAAGCTCACATAGTAAATGATGAGGAATTGGGAATTTGGCAGTTGGTGGATACTCTTAATGTTTTGGTTAAATTTTTATGCATTTCATATTAAAGATAAGACATTATATGCATAACTTATCAATATTAGGACTTTTTGTTATAAAATCTATTTCTGAGCTTTTCCCTCTAAGCACCTGTTTTGAAACATGCAGGATATTTAGTGTGTTTACTTCACAATGCGCTCTTTGCTGTCCTATAAAGACAGATAGTAAAAACTAGTATGCTTTTTAAAAATAAGAACATGAATATACATGATATAAACTAGGCTTTGTTTGTGGTGTTGACAATCTCCATTTCAGTTCATCCCGAAGGTGTTCAATGGGGTTGAGTTCAGGGCACAGTGAGGGCCAGTGACAAGTCGAGATATTCCAAACTGAACTCATCCAACCATGTCTTTATAGACCTTGCTTTGTGCAATGAGACACATCTTGCTGGTCTTCCACAAATTGGGTCAACAAAGTTGGAATCATGGCGTTGTCCAGTATGTCTGTGTGTGCTGAAGCATTAAGATTACTGTTCTCCAGAAATAAGGGGCCACCTGAATTCATATAGTGTATGTCCTGGAGATTCATAGCGTATCAGAGATGGTGGTGTGGTTTGGATTTGTCTATTTCTTACCCAAATGAAAGACAATAGCTCTGTGGGATGAAAACAACTAAAACACCGTCCTTTTCTTTTCTCCTTTTAATCAAAACGCAAAGCCCAATAAACACATTAGGCAACGTGTTAATGAGGCAGGGCATGTTGGCTATTAGCATTACAAACTCTGTCCAGCGACTTAGCCTTACAGAGTAACACACCAGGAGACCACAGAACTTAAGTAACACTAGTTACAAAATGAAATATTTTTCTTAGATGTTTTTACAGTAGTTATTTATTTTAACGCCAAGATTCGGCCAATTTCATACTTTATTTTACATCTAACATTGCAAATGTGTACAGTAGTTCTTCCCCTTGGCCAGCAGTGGGCGCTATTTTACCAATATGAAGAGTGAAAGATGGGGCCTTATTACGTTAAAAATGTTTTCCCTTTCTACAGATAAATAAATTGGAGACTTTTCTCGTCCTCTAGTCTAGATTTCATGAGCTTAATGGCTGAAATTCTTTAATATGCTATCAATTTCTGGATTTTACAAACTACATCATGTTCTGTCTTTTATTTCTTTACATAAATGTTAAAATTTATTTTAAAATTAGATTACTTAGTTTAGTGGTATACGTTTTGTGTTCTTAGCCCAGTAATGACCAAACCAGACCCCTGGGTCCACACCTAACCCACATTGCTACTCCCAATGCACCTATGTTAGGGCTCAGTTGTAATTTAGTATGTATTCGCTGAAAATCAAGTCTCACAGGATAATTTGCCAGATGTGGCTACATTCCAGGCTGTCCTAGCTGTGTGTTATGTTTTTTGTATCTTCCACAAAATCCCCAGACTATTTTCTATCTTTTGTCCTTTGCTGCTGCCTTATATCTCAGCAATTCCACGAATAAGAGACTTATATCAAAATAGGATGGAATACATGAAAATACATTTCTGATTTATACAAACAACTATAAACTGTGGAGTATGTAGTTTGAGCATGGTCCTAGATTATTTCCCCAAATAGTTACAGAGTAGGTAATTACAGGCCAATAACTTAGTATCCCCAATAGCTATATACATGTGTGTGTGTGTGTGTGTGTGTGTGTGTGTGTGTGTGTGTGTGTGTGTGTGTGTGTGTGTGTGTGTGTGTG
>JBBKCR010000001.1:27417460-27430021 GCA_037577295.1 Ladigesia roloffi
ATATTACAAAACCGATAACCGATTATGGTAAAATGCTTAAATATCGGGAAAAATATCGGTAAATCGATATATCGGTCCATCTTTAGTTGCCACTTACCAGTCAGAGTTCCCCTTCACCGAAAACTCCAAAGATTAGAACACACACATCAGAACTAGATTTTGAGGCAATGGGCATCATGTAGATAGCTGCTAGTGTAATTGCCATGTGCCACACACTTACACAGAGAATATATGTCAAACAGCCCTAACTTTTACTTGCACCACCTACATAAACAGATGTGACTCTTAATGGCCGTGCTGTTCCTTGATGGAAGCAGCATCATTTATTGTCATTATGCGTCTCACCACACTGCAAAAAATGTTCACGAATCTTTTGAGGAACCAAGAGTTCAAGATCTTGACTGGCCTCCAAATATTTTCAGGTTGTGATCTGATTGATCATATGCATCATGTGTTGAGTAAACAAGTTCTGTCCACGGTGGCCCTGTCTCACATCTTGCAGGGCTTTATAGATCAGCTGCTAACTCCTTTGGCCATTTAGTGCTCATGTGATCATGCCTCGAAAGTGTAGACCTGTTTTGCATCAACACAGGGACTTACACACTATTATGAATACACATTACATATACATACATAATTGTTAGTATCATCCATGATGTGTTGAGAATTGTACCCTTAGGTTGTTCTTTCTTTTCTTGCAGTCTGTAACTTCTCATGTCATGTGACATGTGCAGACAAAGCCCCTGCAGTGTGCCCTATTCCTCAAGATCAAATGAAAGGGCCCCTGGGTATTGACCCCCATAAGGGCATCGGTACAGCTTATGAGGGCCAAGTCAGGGTAAGAACATCTGCACCAAACATTTTATATGCTCACATGATCAGAGATAATTAGTGCATTAACTGTCTACTTCTGCTGTGTGAATCTTTTGACATCCTAACAGGTGCCAAAGCCAGCAGGAGTGAAGAAGGGTTGGCAAAAAGCACTTGCAGTTGTGTGTGACTTTAAGCTCTTCCTCTATGACTTTGCAGAAGGAAAGGCTGCTCAGCCTAGCGTAATTGTCAGCCAGGTCATTGACATGAGGTTAGAAAAACAAGATTTGATTTATCTTACCCAGATTTCTATGGTGCCTTGTTATTTAAGGGTTGTTTTCTGCTGCAGGGATGAAGATTTCTCAGTCAGCTCAGTATTGGCATCTGATGTCATCCATGCCAGTAGGAAGGACATTCCTTGTATTTTTAGGGTGAGTTTAATGAGTCTGCATTTCAGCTTGGCCTGTTATTATCATAAAAACAAGATGGCTGTAGATGTGTTTTTTTATTTTTGTTCTTAGTACCCAATGGGTCCTATGACTCAAATGGCCATTCTGTCATGTTGGGCACAGTATTATAGTATAATAACTATGCCATTTGTCAGTGTTATCATTGCCTGATCAGTGTTATTATTGCCTGATCTAGTTTCATATGTTTGTTTCATGTAGGTAACAGCATCTCAGTTGTCTGCCTCCGGAAGTAAAAAGTGCTCCATCCTGGTCCTTGCTGACAGTGATCAAGAGAGGAATAAGTGGGTCGGTGTACTGAATGAGCTACATCGTCTCCTAAAAAAGAACAAGCTAAAGGAGCGATTTGTCTATGTGCCAAAAGAAGCTTATGACAGCACACTGCCTCTCATCAAAACCACTCAATCTGCTGCGATTATAGGTATTGCTTGAATTGATGGCAGTTAAAGCACTCACACAAAACCCTGAGACATTTTTCAGTGCTTGTCTAGTTATTTCTAACTAGACAAAACTCTTGTTTCCTATTTGTTTGTTTCAGTCTAATCTCATGGGTTTTTTCCCCAGATCATGAACGGATAGCTCTGGGCAATGAGGAGGGGCTGTATGTTGTTCATGTCACCAAAGATGGTAAACATGCAATTTAAAAAACTGTTGCACTGTTCTTTTGCCCCTCTTTGCTGTGTTAATGAATTTGGTGTGGTCTTCTTTACAGAAATCATCAAGGTTGGAGATAAAAAGGTTCATCATATAGAACTCATCCTTTCTGAGCAGCTGCTGGCAGTCATCTCTGGCCGCAACCGCCACGTGCGTCTCTTTCCCATGGTATCTCTGGACGACCGTGACACAGACATCCACAAGTTACCTGAGACCAAAGGCTGCCAGACTGTAGTCTCAGGCACAATGAGGCATGGAGCTCTCACTTGCCTGTGTGCGGCCATGAAAAGACAGGTCATTTGTTATGAGCTCAATAAGAGTAAAACACGTCACCGGAAGTTAAGGGAGTTCCAGGTTCCTGGTCAGGTGCAATGGATGGCCATGCAGGGGGACAAGTTATGTGTAGGTTACCAGGCTGGCTTTTTTCGCTACAGCCTCCTGGGGGACGGGCCTCCAATAAACCTCCTCCATCCAGAGGATCACACCTTGGGCTTCATTGGACAACTAAATCTGGATGCAATGTGTGCTGTGGAAATCTCTAGTAAAGAGCTGCTTTTGTGCTTCATTAGTATTGGAGTTTACGTGGACTGCCAAGGCAGGCGCTCTAGACAGCAAGAACTCATGTGGCCAGCTACACCAACTGCCTGTTGTAAGTAATGTGTACACTGACACCATGACAAATCAACTTTCAGCAAATCAGCTGGAGCTGCCTGAAAGATACTGACTGAAATTTTGTTTCCTGCAGGTTACAATGCACCTTACTTGTCAGTGTACAGTGAAAATGCTGTGGATGTGTTTGATGTGAACACTATGGAATGGATCCAGACCATTCCTCTGAAAAAGGTAGCATTTTTTCCCATTCATACAACTCACTGTGTTGCGCACTCTCTCAGCACCAGTGTTTTAATGCTGTAGTTGGATTCTTTGTTTTAGGTTCACCCTCTGAATACAGACGGCTCTTTGAACTTGCTTGGGCTGGAGACGGTGCGGCTCATCTACTTCAAAAACAAGACAGCTGGTAAGAACCCTAGCCGAAAATATGCATGGTTTTTAAAACAGTTTTAACTGCACAGTTAGGTATGGTATAAACTTACTTCCACAAATCTGTACACTGTACATGCCAAAAATGTAGAAATAATGATATCTAATTCAATTTGTAAGGAGCAGATTACTTGAGTTTAAATAATGTACTTTTAATCAGCTTCTTCTGCTCCCTGCAGCTTGAATAGGGCATCATTTATTTCGAGCTTAGTTCTTGATGATCCACTAATTAGGATGTTGTAATAGTAAGTCTGTACTGATAATGTCATCTGTTGCAGAGGGAGATGAGCTGGTGGTTCCAGAGACATCAGATAACAGCAGAAAGCAGATGGTGCGCAGTATGACGAGCAAACGACGCTTTTCTTTCAGAGTGCCAGAGGAGGAAAGGCTGCAGCAGAGAAGGTGATAGAACTTAACCTACAGTAAAACCTACTTCTTGTACAGCTCAGTACTGGATATTTACGAAAAAGTTCAGCATATTATAGTATAAAAAGTATAAAATTCATTTTTCATTGTATGTCAATGTTTTTTTTCCTCCTAATGTTTCTAGAGAGATGCTTAGAGATCCTGAGATGAGGAACAAGTTGATCTCAAATCCAACAAACTTCAATCATGTAGTTCATATGGGCCCAGGAGATGGGATCCAAATACTTAAAGATTTACCAGCGGTAAGACCATTTTTAGAGCTGATGTTCTCCTTTCTTGTCTCTTTTTTGTTTTAAATTTGATTTATCTATTTCACCTATAATCATTTTTATTTCTCCTTCCATTTCTGACATCTAGCATATTTCACTTTTGAGTTTCCTTATCCCCCTTTCTGTTCCACCATCTTTTCGACTCCATGCTCTTCTCACTCTTGTGCTATAGCCAAGGTCTCCTCTTCCCTCTCCCCATCTGCACGTCATCTCCACACCCACCAGCTTTGAGCATGTCTATCACATGACTGTCACCTCTGCTGACAACTTCCTGTCCCAGGACTCCCCTCTTTCTTCCCACTCCCCATCTCTAAGCTCTGCCCCAGGGACCCCTGCCTCCATCTGCTCACTGGTAGGACCAGGTCGCTTTACATACATACCTTTCATCATGGAAAATGGGGTTGACGTGCTTTCAATTTAATTAACCATCCCTAAAACCTGTGCCTGTTTGCCTTCTATAGAATTTTCCCACCATTCATCTTTCTTAGTTTGGATGCTTTGAAGGATATTTGTTGTATTCCTATATTTATATACTCACCTCATCTTAATGACTAATCTGAAAATTAGTTACAGATGTAATCTATGGCATAATAGTTTATAACCAACCAATGTTGAACACCAATGTCTAAGTTAAATACACATGCCAGTGTAGTTACACCAGGTGTTTCCCATCTTAGTCCTAAGGACTCAATTATTTGTTTTCACACTGTTCTGCATCAGATGTGTTGGGATGGAATTTCTAGGACTGCTTGTAAACATTTACAGTGTTCTTGTTTTCAGAAAAAATTAATCAGCCAAAACAAGTTATGCCAAAGTCAGTTTCTAAAAGTGGCAGAACAATGAAACGTCACGGTAGCACATGGCTATGCTGTTGTTTTGTGCATACTTTTTGTGCATTCCAGTTTCAGCCACTTTTTTCTCTGATTTGAATTCTGTAATGTGGACATTTTTTAAATACCTGAGTACTTTGTACAGCATGTGCGTCCTCATGAGAGCCGTGGAGTCCTGGGTGGCTCTGTCAGCATCCCCTCCATCAGCAAGGCCCGACCTGAGCCCGGACGATCCATGAGTGCCAGCAGTGGTCTTGGCACACGTAAGTGCTGATGTTTCACTATGACAGGGGCAGTGAGAGAGGTACCCTGAGCTATACGAATAATAGTTTGTGCGCTGTCTTTTTAAGACAATAATTGTTTTCCTATACAATTGTGGATGGAATAATAGATTGTTCCTTTTGCTTGTAGGTTCGTCTTCTCAGAACGGCAGTGCTCTGAGACGAGATTTTTCTAGTGGAAATTACAAGCGGCAGGCGCTGACCTCACCCTCTGAGGGCTCCCTCTCTTCTAGTGTGGGTTTGGATGGTGGAGGTGATGCTCCTCTTTCCCAGTTTGACAGAGAGGTATGCAATGATGCAGTGGGGGCAGCCTGGAACATTTAACTAACCCAAGTTTTAATGCTTGCTAAAATATAAATGGAAATGTGTGCCATCCTTACTGTGTTAAAGAAATGGCTGTTCATAATGCATTTTTAAATGTACCTGTGTCCAAATCTACTAAACTTGAATTTCAGGAAGCTGTTGAAAGGTAACTTTGCAAATATTTGATCCCTGGAATTCTTTGCTTCATTCTAATTTGCATTTGGCAGCAACAGCAGGATACACAAACAATTTGCTCGATTCAAATATGAACATTTTTACATGACTATATGGAATATGTTAGATTTGTTTATGAGTATGCTGCATCAAGTAATTGACAAAAATAAATTAATGTAAAGACAAATTTTTATGTTATATATGTCATTAATGGAATTGTGCATATTTGAATCAAGTAAATTTAAAACTACTTTCAGTGGAGTTGTTATACTGGATTTGGTCACAGCTAGAAAAGGTATCGGCATGGTATTGGTTTGAAACCAACCCTCTTGTGCATAGAGAGCCAAAGCTTGCATTTCACATTCAAAACGCACTGTTTGTAAGAGCTCCAGCAATTTCTTTCCCATCCTACATGCACATATTGAGTGATGTGTAGTGCCACCTTAGTTAAAGAATGAGAGCAGTTCTCACACGCAAATCATACACACACACACACACACACCTTCTGCATCCTGTTCTACTGCATGGTGTGTGGCCTTCATTATGATGTATGGTCAATGTTTGACTGTCTGTAGTGGCAGTCAGTCTCACCCACAGGCAAGACCCCTGATGTGAAAAGGGCCTTAAGGACCCTGATTAGTAAGATAAAGGTAATAACCAACAGCACATTACCCAAGTACCCCTCATACAGCCAAGCTAGACTAGTGGTGCTCTGTTCTCACAGTAGAGCTCTTCATAGGGTACATTTGGACACAATAAAATATCACCCAACTGTGAAGTTGGAGTAGAGTTTAACAATTAACATAAAGAAATTGATAGATTGATTGGTGCAATCTGCTTATTAAAACGTTTTACTGAATGTAAATTCAGGGGTAACTTTACAGCTAATTATGACACAACTTGCCCCAGAACATATTTTCATGGTTTGTAAGTTGTCTTTTAAGCCATATTCCAATTTGGTCTGTATAGAACTATGAAGATCTCTAATTCAGAGCACTCCCCTGGTTCGTCATGTGTTCTCAGGAAAAATTTGCAATGTTTTCCTTAAGCGTTGGTTATGGCCAAGAGCCTCAAAGTTCCGCTGTTGACCTGTACAGCACCAGGCAGTTATACAGATGTTTAGTTTCCCTATGCTGTAAAATGTTTTAGATGTGATAGCATGGCCAACCTCATTTTCCAAACTTGAGTGCTTTCAATAAATGACATGAAATAGCTCCCACACCATTTGTGCTAGCAAATAGTGTAGTTTTTGGTCTTGCACCTTACAGAGAGAATATTGACAATATTTTGATTACATTTTCTCTCAAATCGCCAGGATTCTGATTCCCCACGGCACTCCACCGCTTCCAACAGCTCTAACCCGAGTGGCCCACCAAGTCCATCATCTCCGCCTAAGAGCAAGTCCCAGTCCCTGGAACGCAGTGAGCACCCAGGCTGGGAGACTTGAGGCCAGCCACAGGCCTGCTAACTACTCATCTTGCTTCCTGGCCCAGCAGAGAGTCTCTAGGGCTTGGAAACCCCTATTTTCCCTTAGATAAAAAAGATAAGTGATGAACTGAGTCCCAGAGTGGATGTCCTACACTACGTGTGTTGGTAAAACAATATTGGGTTATTGTGTTTTTAGAAAGGAAATACATTTAAACTACACCCAGGCCTTTTTAAGCCTTGCTTTGGCATTATTTTTTTACCTATCTGTGAAAGAAATGTGGAAAACCTGAACTAGCATCCTGTCTGGAAGGAAATTATCTGGACTTTTATTATGTGCAAAAAGATTAAACATTGCCCTCTAGTGGGTTCTGTTTTTTTAAAAAAGAGACATCGATTTTTTTCCTGTCTTGCAGGTTTAATGCTTTAATCTGCCAGGCACAATATTATTTTAAAAGTAAACATATTAAGTATAATCAAAAGAAGAGGATCTTCTTTTGATTACAAACTAAATTCATAGAGGGGTTAGAAATTGTATACATATTAAACCACTTCTGCAATGGAGAAAAACAGTATATGGTGGTCCCCAGCCATGGCACTACACTTAAACCAACCTCTGCACTCTGGTGCCATGCTGAACTTTCACAAGCAAAGTTCAGTTAGTAGAAATAGCTTAAGTTTAATAATGTACATAGAGTTTAAGTAGAGTATAATATATTATAACACTTAAATTGGGGTTTAAAGTGTGGCTTGGAGAGTGGTATTTCCTTTTTAGACTGTGTCAAAACTTTGGATATTGATGCAACCAGTTTTAATATATGCAGTTTAGCATTTTTTATCACAATACCAAGCACTCATGACTCTGGCTGGATGAATTAAAATGTTATGGAAATCCGAGCAAATACTGTATCCAAACATAGTGCTCACCGGGCACATTAATGCATTTGTATATGGATGTGTACGAATACACACCAGAATATGTAAGGGAAGAATCACAATTCAACAGTCACATAAGCCTTGTGGTGAATGTATCGGAGACTCCTTGCAGCCTTCTTTTGTATCTCCTTGCCTACTTTTATTTGCTTCATGGTTCCTTCATCGAAGCAATAATGCTGTTTCCAAAGAATATTTGTTAAATGGTTGTTATATGTTTTGTCTTTTGTCTTTGTGTTATGTTCAGTTTGTTTAAATGTTTTTTTTAATGACTCTCATAACACAGAAACCAAACATAGTCTGATGTGTTTGTATACATATAATCTATATTACCACTGGTTTTATGACGCTAAAATCACTGTTGTGTGACACTCAATCACAGTACAGTTCAGCTTTCGAGTGCTTTTCCCCACTGGGAAGCATTCAAGTGCTTTTAATTCAATCTTACTGGTGCATATATCTGTTGCCTCTACTTCTGCTACTTTATGTAGCTTTTAATTACACAATGTGGACAGTGAAGGAAAATTGGTTCAAAGTCCAAATGTTCAAATGTTAATAGTAAATTGTGAAATTAATCATTAAAACAGGTTGAGCGAAGGAATAATGCTCAGCTGTTTTAAAGACCTTTGGATTAATGTTCAGGGAATGTAGAGTGCAAAGTGTAAACACCCCTGGATTTCACATACCTCAAATTATTGAAGCAAGCCACCGACTACAACTCAACTACAAGCAGAGCAGCCTACTAAGACCCTGAACGAAAGTTTACACTTGCAGTTTTGTGCATTTTTATTTGGGAAGCACACATCCTAAGAACGTCTTCAGCTACAAAACAAAAATACATAAAAACTAGGCATCTTCGATTACAGTGAGTGCATGTCCTACGTTTGTCAAAATGTACTTAAACAAAACCACAGAAAAGCAAGTTTGGACTTTGGGGCAGGCCCTTTTTTTACTACTCTATACACTACAGATATTAGATCCTATTTGTTTTTAACAAAATGTATAAAAAGAAATATGTAAAAAAAAAAAAAATTCATGCTGATGATTCCTTTCAAGTTATTCATAGGGCCCATTAATTTAAAAAAATTCCAAATTTCAGAATGTGTTTGTAATGCGTGTTGAGGGAAAAAAAAACGTTTAAAAGCACACCTCTGAATATGAGGACCACACTTATGTATTTACCTGAAAGTGTCACAAGACCCTGAATGGTTATCCTTGTCAGTTTATTGTCGCAGTTTTATGAAAACTTGAGTCTCCTGAACAGTTGTAAGAGGAAGAGAGGCACTTTTGTATCCTTTATTCATCTGAACTGATTATAAATGTATAGACGGTTGCAGTTAATATTATTACCACTCAAACCTGTAAATTGCGAGAAGACATAAAGGAGAGTGCTGTGAGTGAATGGGTAGAAAACCAATCTAAGAACTCTACACTGGAGAGACAAGGTTTTCTTACAGCAGCGACAGTATTTTCTACACCATTATGCAAGCATTAATCTCACTTTCACTGTGGACCAGTCCAATAAAATTGTTACATTTTATTCCTAAATGAACAGATTTGCAATAATTGGTATTGTTTGGGACCTTACTTATGCCTTTGTGGTATTACATTATCATGTTTACTCCTACTGAATTTAAATGACCACTCTCCCTTATGTAAGCTTAATGCAGAGGGCTTTTTCCTGGTGGAATTCGGGCTAAAATGGGTAGATTGTTAATACCAGAATTATGGTATAACGTAACAGGACACCTGTTTGAGATGTTAACTCAGGTATGTTAGAACCAATGATTTATTTTATTACATTGAGGAATAGTCATATGGTGTTATAATAAGACTGTTAACTCGGGATGCATAGGAAAGCATTAGAGGAAGGTGCCTTAGTTGAACTTGGTTTGAATGCTGGGTAGTTTATGTAGGAATATGGATTAGACTTCAAAACAGAATTGAGGGAAGACTGAAAACACAAACACCTGCATTTCAGTGAGTTTTTACTCTGCCTTGTATGTTAACTGCTATTTCATATCATTTATTATATTTCCTAGACTTTAAGGGTATTATGTATGTAAGTATATGTACAGTTTTGCATGTCATAGGTGTACTCACTTGTTTTCAAGATTTCAAGGCTGGATTATTTCCATTTTTTTTTGTTTTGTTTGAGCTTATTTTATTGATCTGTGCTGTGGAACCTTGGGATGTAACAAAAGGATCCCATTACATATGTTTTATTTGGGGGGGTTTTTTGGGTGGGCACATGCTTATTTAAGGTGGAATGTCATGGAGTTTATATTTAATTAGCCACCATTCTTTTCACATTGAGACTTTATGTGACTGTATTTCAATAAAATGGGGAGCTGTTACAAAACAAAATGTTATAATCATGATTGTAAATTGATGCTTCTCTTGTGAAAATGGGGAAAAAACACCACCCCGGGAATAATTTACATTAGATATGGAGGACTGACATGGACTAGCCATCTTTTCGTTTCTATATAAAAGTTTTATTTGAATCTTGGTGTGGCCATACAATTGAAAATAACATATGTACACATTCAACATAACAGCTAACCACTGTTAAAGTGCTAAATCGTTTTTTTCCTCTACAAAAAACTGCATTCTGTACAACATGGAATTCAGCATGTAGATTAAGCATACTTTGGAGATTGAAGGCAAAGACACTGGAAAAGCAGTAGTACCTTTCACAAATGTGGCCATTTTACAAAGCTCAGGTCCACAGTCACATTTTCAGGCACTGAAAACAACAATGTTAAATCTGTTTCAACAAGTAAACAAAACCACTCAGGATAACTACCCCAACACTTCAGCTTAGCTACATTTGAACAAATGCTTGACTTTGTGCAGGATCAACATATGAAACAATACCAAATATTTATAACTAGATATAAATAATTCCAGTTGTATCAAATTATGTACTCTCCCAGAGATAAGTGTCTGGAAGGAGAAACAATTAACAGTGTCAGACAAATACCATCGTACAGTAGGGGCACACATTGCATACTGAGGTGAACCAAAGAAATTCAGGCAGGAATATGCTTTCCAAAGCTTTTTGCATATAGAGTGCTGCAAACGGACAAATGTACAATGAACTTGGCCGAATGTTCCATAAATTCTGAGGAAAGGCAAGCATGGGACCTCTGGGCTAATGAGGTAGGCGCAGCAGGGTGTGTGGGTATGAAGGGCTAAGCACATCTGGTGGTGGTTGTGGTGAGGTTTTCTGGTACATTGTAAGGAGCACTGCAGTTAATACATACAGTAGATGAACTGATATGATCTTGGCCTTTACTTTCCCCATCCTTCACTCTACCAAATGAAACTGATACATGCAGTCACTTGCCAGAGGCAATAACTGTCAAACAGAAGGGGCTCAACATCTCCCTCTTCCTTTATCTGCTCTTGACTTTTGACTGCTTGGACCTGAAGAAACCTGAGAGCCAGATGATTCTCATCTATTCTTCCAGTCACTTGGTTCCAGGGCTACTTTGAGGGTTCAGATGAGCTAATGGGAAAAGGCTGAGAGTCAGCAGGTTGAGACATTTCGGCACTGAGCCTGGGGACAGCTGCCTGGCTTTTCTACCCTTAACTGAAAAACTGCCACCCCACCAGTTATTTAAGGGGGGGAGGGGATAGTACTGCTGCTGTATCAGCTTACATTTACTTCACTTACCAATTACCCTGAACTTCACAGTATCAAAGAAACCATATAGTCCTACTCAGGTGTCAGGTGTACCACAAGCCATGCACGGTCTAAAGTGTGCTTTGTGGACATAACTTCTAGTCCACTGTGATGGTGCGCCAAAAAATGGAATAACAGCGCTGTGGATTACCAGGATGAGTGAAGTCTTTTGATTAACACCTTCTCCTGCTTGTTCAGGGCAAAGAGTCTCTTATGTAAGTGCTCAGGTCCAAGCTCAGCACTGTTCTAAAAACTGAGTGTGGTGTCTCTTAACACAACTCCATTCCTTTTAGTTATGCACTTGCTCCATTTTCTTCCATCACGCGGTTCATGCTGGAACCATGAGTTATGTTAGTGGGTGGAGCATTGCTCAAGTCCCGCACACTGCTGTGCCGAGATTGGCTGTCAAGGCGGTGAAGGCTGCTGTGATGAGAGAGCTGCTCATTAAGGCGAGGCATGCTCCCATAAGGTGGGCGTTCCTCCATGGCTCTGTGACTAGTGGGAGTGTACCTGTGGGAAGAAAAACAGGGTGTGACAAATGTTTTCAACAAACCTGTAGCATGAGATCACTCAGTACTACAAGTCTAAATGACACCTCCCCAAAAATGCTCCTAAAGCTGCCATTCATTATCAATCATTCACAGTGCCAAATCACTTTATAACTATATAGTACACATATATAATAATTAAAGCTTTAACGATACACCAAACCCACGATTCGGTTCGTTTCACGATTTTTGACTCAAGATTTAGTTGGTATCGCGATTCGTTTACGGTGGAGGAGAGGAAAAGTTCTAAGGCGGCATTTTGTTTGGAGACGCCTTATCTTTACCACAATATTATTAACCAATATTCACTTAAATACTGCTTGCTGTCCATTCATACTGAAGACAAGGCTTCGGTGAACCGCACGAGAAGTCAAGTTGGAGGAGTTGACTCGTCTCTCTCAGTTCACCGCTCCGTTCAAAATAAAAATAAACGCTCCGCCCAGCTGCCCTCACAGTGAACACACAGTACACACAGTGAATCAATTCAGCAAACAAAGGGTCCGTCCGTGCTCCATATATTTGTAAACTTATGGGATGGCTCTTTGAAACCCTTAGATCCTCAGCTATTGGTTAAAGCAGTGGTTCTCAAAGGGGGGGTCCGTGGCGCATTACCAGGGGGTCCGTGGAAAACCTTTTTCAATTTAATAAACGAAAATACCACAGCAAAGTGCGTTGAAGCGGATCTCTGATATTTACCGACAGTAATCCA
>JBBKCR010000001.1:27430121-27440724 GCA_037577295.1 Ladigesia roloffi
GTGCGATTATGGGGGGGTCCTTTGAACATTTTCTGCTCCAGTAGGGGTCCCCGGCCCAAAAAAGTTTGAGAACCCCTAGAAATTGACGTGAAAACCCTCCTATTATGGACAGCGAAAGGTACGTTTCTGGGCGGGAACTGTATACGGGAAAGAGTTGCAAGGGGTGTGTCTGTGTCATGATTCACCCTCCTCACACCGCGACATGGGTTCGAACGTCATCAGATCAAATCATGGCAGATAAAGAGAAAACTTATTATTTAACTTATTATTAATTTATTGAATAAAAAAACTAATTATTGAGAAATATTAATGTCAGTGAAAATGGAACACTGCATTTCAGCATGAGAGCCTCAGCACAGCTGTGAAAGATGGTGGATTCGGTATCACCATTTTTGGTTGGTTTCCAGACACCGGACCAGGATAGACTGACATTTAGGAAAGTCATGTGAATTCAAAATTATATCAGCAAGTTCTACCCAAGGGGCATCTCTCTGTAAACTGTAGGTCAAAGGATGGGCCTTGCAGCAAGATAATGACCCCAAATACACCACTCACAAACCACTCAGGCTACCGAAAAAATGCTGCATTCTGAAATGGCATCCAGACCTTAATCCAATAGAAGTGTAGCAGGACCTGAAAAGTGGAGCATTCATACAGGAAAGCCTACCATCATCACTGAGTTGAAGCAGTTCTCTGATGAGACATGGGACAAAAATTCAGAGTCAGCCTGTGAGACTGATCAGCAGCTAGAAGAAACCTTTTAATGCTGCTCAAGAAAGCCACGTGATTTACTTTAACCCTTAAACCGCTGTTTTTTTTTTTTTAATACTGGATTTTTACATCAATATTTCAAAAGCTTGTGGCTTAAAAGGGGTTAAAGATAGGAACTTATTGGATATTAGAAAAATGTTGGGCATGACCTGAAGTTTATGTGAAGAAATCATCTAATTTACATATTATGACGTCATGAAGTGCCAGACATCTTACATTTTATTATATTCAGGAAACTGATATTGAACTGATGTTTGGAAGTTATTTTCTTTCTTTTTATCTTTTTGTCTTTTTATCCTCATTCATTATGATCAGGAAAAAGGAAACCAACAATAAAACAGAAGAACAGAAGAAATATTGCTATATTATCATATCAAGACATCATCATGATTAAAACAGACTAATGCATGTTTTTTTTTTCATGACGCCAAAAACATTTTGCCTTGTAATCAGACCCGGCGCCAGTAACGGATTTGCGGGAGGCACGAACCCTTGGGGAGGCACTTATTTTGTAGGCTTGATTCAGGTTGATATATTTTATGCGCAATGCAGCCGCAACTGTAACGAGTGTTTATGCAACTCAAAATCCCCGGACCAATCACGGACGGCACGCTAAGGCCCACCCATGTCGAAGATAAGGGAGATGAAGATGGCAATTAATGACTTCCAGATAGGCTGCAAAATATATACGTTATATATTTTTACTGGCCGTTAGGAGATGGAATGTTGTTCATGCACTGTTCATTAAAAAAGCATAAGCAACATAATGTGTGTGTTACTGATTCGTACGTACACTTAAAGATAGTCGTGTTACATATGCTGTTCATAAAATAAAACCATGTGCAATATGTATTGGTTTATATTACCATAACATTTAAACGTAAAAAAAGATTCTATGTAGATATCTCATATTACAACGTGAGACACATGCGGCTTATAATCCGGTGCACACTGTAATCAGGAATTTATGGTAATTTTGCTAATAAATGCAATGGAAATTCATTCTTTCCAAAAAAAAAATTATCTTATGCCTGTGTTGAAAACATTTTGGTTCTTAACAGCTACTCAAAACTCGGATCAACTGACTCTTTGGGCCTCACCTGCCGTCCCGTGAGCGGTGCAGGCTGCCATGGTAACTGCTCATCTTGCTGTGGACGCTGCTGGCCTTGCTACGCACATCATCCAGCGTGGCTAGGTGAGTGGATGAAGCGTGTGTGGAGGTGCCCTGTGTGGAGGTACCACGTGACTTGCGGATGATTGGTGTGTTGGGGTCGCGCAGCAGAGACTGAGCAAAATCAGGCTCCTGCAAAACCTGACGACTCTCATTCACTGTGCTGCTGCATGGGGTGGGGGGTAGAGGAGGGAGAAGACAGATGGCATGTCAGGAAAAGGCAAGAGAAGGCCTGTAGGCATTCAGAGGAGGAATGATTTGGCAAAAAACTCTACAAATCCCAAATATCAGCCAAGACATGAGGTTTACTTTAGTTTTGCACTAGAGCTGCCAGGCTAAGCTGGAGCCAACAAGTAATCAACATTTACAACCACAAGAATAGCTTGAATAACCATACCTGCCAAACCAGTTCAGTAATCACAAAAAATACTTGCTTATATGGTTTCTAATTCTGTATGACATAATTTATCTACAAGAATACACATTGTCGCTGTCAGAACAAATACATTGATCGCCATAGGATATATTTTTACAGGAGAATGTGGAATGTGATTTTTCACCATTACCAGTTATCTAGTGTGCAATCAAAGAGGCAAATCTGAGTGACTACTAATGTGTTATAGTAATACAAAGCCAGAAAAAAAGAGTTCTTACTCCTTGCGTCTCCGGCCGTGGAAAAAGCTGGCCCACTCAAAGCAGGTTTTCTTACTGCCTACCCAGAATACGGACGGGATGCCAACAATCAGCACCATCAGATACTTCATTAGGAAGAGAACCAGGTCAGGTCTGTTGGTCTGCTCCACCTGTGCACATAAACATATTAAATACACTGTTCTTGTGAAAGCCTGTTTCTCTCAACTCTCATTCACGACCAGATGAGCTCCCTTTGCCTGAAGGACCTCTAACACTCTGCACTCTGCTTACATTCTTCTCTTTACTCAACTGAAGCCACTGTTTGGTTAGCAAAACATTTGTTTGTGATTTCATTGCTTTATACTGTTATGTCTGTAATTTATTTGCTTCTCGAGCACACTTCGGTTACTACCTTCTTCACTTTTGCTACAGTTTTCTTCTGTTGTCTCTTAAACTGTGTTTGTGCATGTGAGAGAGAGAGCTGTTTCAGACCTAACAGCTCTGTGCTGTCACAAACACAGCATGGGCCCTAACAATGGCTTTCACCTCTGGACACTTGACTAGTAATGCAAACACCCTGGACCAAACACTATTAATATACAAGTATGTGAGTTCAAATAAATATAATATATGTGTTAAACTGCTGCTGTCAATCCCATCTTGCTGGACCTGACAAGGTAGGTTTGCTGTTTTTCTCTGCTTGACCTAAATATTCTCTCACACACACACAGGACAAATTGCGATGTTCAGGACCTATCCTGTGACATAGAATGAAATTGGAATTCTTGAGCACTGACCACTGACATGCTTCAGTGAGACTGAAAGGGAGTTCAAAATGAGGACTGGTAAATAGGACTTTATCTGCTGTCACTGCAAACACCCCCCCAAACACACACGCAAATAGAGGTTCAGATAAATCCCCTTCTTTTTAGGCCAGATTAATTACAAAAGTTTACAATTTAGAGCTTCAGTAAATTAACAGTTTCTATACAAACTGAAACCAGTCAACCATATTCATTAGTGTAAGGGTTCATCAGGCCATGCCATTTGCTGGGCTCTGCTCACATTAGCAGCTGTTGCAGGAATGTGAGTGGAACCCCCAGCCCTTCCTTGGTGTGACAACATTCTAGCGGTTAACACACACATGATACAAATCCTCTTCAGGAGATTTGGGGGAGAGCAATATAAACCATCATCCTCTGTTCAAACCTACATGAAACACAGAACTCTGCTAGGGGAGACTCAGTGATGTGAAAAAAAAAAAAAACAACACAATGACCTGAATTTAGCATCAAGACATGTCTGGCTTCCAATGTTTGACTCTTTTTGTTCCTGTCACTGCATGACAGGCTTCTGTTTTTTCAGATTTGTCATGTAACGGTTTTGTCATGACTTATATTTACTTATATTTAGGGGTTAAATCAGCAATATATATATATATATCTTAATTAGACTATTTGGTTGGTGAGCTATGCCAAATTAATAAATATATGAATATTTTAGCAAAGTTAAATTGCTGCATGTCATGCGCAGCAGCGCTCCTGCCTCTAGCACACATTACATTGGTCCTGCTGTGCTGTACTGCGCAGAGCTTAACATGCAACATGGAGCTTGAAGACGTGAAGAAGAAAATAAAAACAGTAGAAACTTTGAGTTTGGAGGAAAGTCAGAGGTGTGGAACCACTTCCAAGTCGTGGGCAGGGACAACATATGTGTCTGGTGTATTTCCTAAAAACTCTGTCTGCCTGTTTTAGTTAGACTGACCTCACGCTCGGCTGCTTTTCCCTTCAGCTGGAGTGCCCTGAGCTCTGAACACTCCGAAAGTGAATAAACCAATGACAATTCCATCCACACTGAATTTACAAACAGTTTCAAAGGACCAGAATGTGCTTGGAGTGCTCGGAGTGCTGAGTGTAAGTTTAAGAACGCACCCACAGTTGAGAACGTGTGTTATAACGGCCCACGTATTTAAAAAATTGTCGGGTTTACATCGGATTTAAATGTGTCGGGCTGGATTGGGCTCGGGCACAAGTTGCAAGGGCTCGGTCTCATTTTTTGGGCCCAATCTAAACTCTAATATATATATATTTGTAATCGACTGATATTGAGTTTTTTTACTACCAATACCGTTTCAGTTATTTGCATCGTTTGCCCGATAACTGATATTCAGAACCAATATTTATTTAATATTATACTTCTGTTTTTGTCCCAATTATTACAACACCACTGAACTGAACAAACTGTTTTATTTATTATAATCACTCCCTCCTTCCATACAAAAATAAAAAGGGCACTGTTCTGAATGCAATTTAAATGTATACTATTTCAGCTGTCTTTCTTTTAGTCTATTCATTCAAAATGCACAATATCAAATAACATTTGAAATAAAATATTGTGCCTTGTCTGAATGCTCAATAAATATGGTATTATAAATGTTATTATACATATGTGTGATATGTACATCACTTTCATGTAGTACTTATTTTCAGAACTTTTTATCCACTTTTTCCCCCCACTCTGGAACACTTCTAGTTCTATAATATTCATTAAGTTGTATTACATGCACAGTAAGTTTGTGATCTCATCATAAATTTAAACTAATATTTAAGCTTTAGCAAGGTGAAGTTTAAAGTGTCACTTCTTGAAGTAGGTCACAGTTGATTTTCATATTTTCTATTTTAAATCATCTTATCTTTAGTTTCTTTATTGACTGTGTGACCTTAGATTTTATCCCCAAAATCTATATTAAACTACTGACTACCACACAACCACAAAGAATAAAAGCCATAAAATCCACCTCATTCGTTTACAGCTTGTAGGGAGATCTTTTATAAAAATGGGATAATCTGTCACTTTAAACTTAACATTATTTCACTGTAATAATGTAAACTGTCTCATGTACAAAGTCCCTGACATGCAAGTGGGATTTGTACACAGGCCACTTTCCTCTGGATGAAAATGCTGAGGTGATGACGGGCCATCACCACCTTCTAATCTTACTGCCATTGTGTGTGTGTGTGTGTGTATATAGACACAGTTGTCCTTTATTATCGTCTCTGCGCTAAACCCGCATCAAACAACTCTCCCCTCAGCACTCTTCTCCTAACCACTACAGAGGCCCATCACATAATGCAAGCAGCATAGCGTGACCTAACAAGCCTGCAGCTGGTACAAGAACGAAAAGAGAAAAGCGGGAGAGATGTAGAGAGTCATTTACACAAGCACTCTATCTTCCCCCTCATCCTCAACATCTGTTCAGCTCACGCTAATACACCTACCCTTAAATAAAGTGGAGCTCGCTTCAGATACTTAATAATTAAAGTTTTAAGCTCTGCGTAGGCAAAGCACAAAGAGTGGGAGTATCTGAACAACCCGAGCCTGGCCTGGCCTGTGGGGGCTGGGGAGGGTATGCGAGAGAGTGTATGTGTGTGCGTGAGTAAGAGTAAGTAACCAGGCCACGTGACACTCAGGTCCACTTGGTTCACTATGTTATTGTGCCGTGAGAAAGGCCGAGAGTCTAATGTTACATGGTAACGTAAACGCCCAGCGTGTCACCGTGGTGTATCACATCACATCGTCTTTTCCCTCAACAACACAAAAGAACTCCTAACTTGGATGCCTGTTCAGAAATGTGGATCTTGAAAAATGTAACCATTCCCAAATAACACTATCCCATGCAGCCAGAAATAAAATGCAGATTAAAAATGTATGCACTGTTAGAGCAAACGTCTATTCTGATAACCCGTAAAAGTCATTGCTACTATCTGTGATAAGAAATTGCATGTTGTACATGGGCGTCGTCGCCATTCAAACAGAGGGAGACGGGTCCCCTTCACATTTCGTAATTATTCGTTTGGAGTCCCCCACATTTAACATAAATTAATAATTAGTTCACCATTGCTGTTGAAGCTTGAATCATTCGCGAAAGAATCCACTGCACTAAACCTATAGAAGGACACACTGTTGGAAATCCCAGCAGCCTGTCTGTGCACTGACGAGTCACTTCACTTGCATGTGGTGAGCTGGAGGAAAACCCGAGCTGATTTCCAGTGGTGTGTGTTCTTCTATCGATTAAGTGGAGTGGATTCTTTTACGAAAGATCTAGGATTTTACAGGGTTTTCAAACACAGCCACTCGGTAAAATGACGAAATTGGCAAATCCGCCACCACCCAAACCTGGCCACCACACACACAAACTCCGCCCCCACATGCACAAACTCCGCCCCATGCACAAACCCCGCCCCATATGTCCCCCTCACATAAAAAATGCTTCAGACACCCCTGATGTTGTAATATAATAATTTCTCACTTTCAGCATATTAAAATAACTGTCAGATTTTTAAAACAAATTTGTATTACATTTGTATTCATAAGTAGAAGAAGACTGGCTATATATAAATGCAATTCACAATTTAACTGATTAATTACGTAACATTAACAACCTGGTAAGCCCATTTTTTTCCTGGCACTAAGTAATAAGAAAACGGATGTAAACAGAGCACTTGGGTGAGTCCTACAGCAGAGTTAGTATGTTAATATAGTGTGTAAACAGGACATAGTGTAGTGTTGTTACCTGGAAAGGGCAGGGAATGTGGTATTCTTTGCAGCGTTCCTGCACCCAGGTGGTCTCCCACACTGAGCGGTAGGCTTGTTCATAGAGGTAACATCCAACCACGGTCAGCAGCGGCACTAGGTAAAGTATGGAGAACACGCCAATACGGATCATGAACTTCACCAGCTTGTCCTGATTCTCCTTCTCCAGAGGGATCTCCATTCGGACCCGGTTTAGAGCCACAATCCCCACCAGCAGCAGAGACACCCCGACCAGGACGTCCAGGCACAGGGGGGCCAGCACAAACCAGCGAAGTGTGTGAATGTCATACAGCCCCACAAAACACACACCACTGATGTTATCACCTTCAATCTTGTTCATAGCCAGCAGTGCCACAGTCAGCAAACCAGGTACCCCCCAGGCACTGGCATGAAAAAGCAGGGCTTTCTTTTCAATGGCCTCGCTGCCCCACTTGGGCACAGCAGCAAGGAACCAGGTGATAGTGAGAATGACCCACCACACGCTGCCAGCCATAGTGAAGAAGTAGAGCACCATAAAAAGCAATGTGCAGGCTTTATTATGCGAGCCCTGTGTCACTGTGGAGGCTTTAAATTGAGCCGAGTTTGCCGCATTGCATGCCACACGATCCTCCAGCAGAAATCCCAGGAAAAAGACCAGAGAGACCATCATGTAACACACAGCATAGAAGATGATGGGCCGCTCAGGGTAGCGGAAGCGCGTGACATCGATGAGAAAGGTAAGGAAGGTGAAGAGAGTGGCAGACAGGCAGACAATAGAGATGACGCCAATGAAGTAGCGGGCGAAGGTCAGTTCCTCACGACGGAAGTACATGTTGGGGCAGGGAGGGGAGCAGTCCCGCACACCCAGGAACGTGTAGCCTAGCTCAGGGTCTATCTTCAGTTCACGTGGGCACCAGAAACCATAATCTCGTTGCACAGACATAGGGGACTTGTCAGTAGTGTTTGTGCTGGTCAGCAGGTCAACAGCGCGAGGGTAGGGCTCTTCACAGTCTGGAAACCTGGGGTTGGTGGCACAATCAAATTACATTACATTACATTACTGTCAGAAAATTAGATCATTTTATTTTGCTTTGCTTCATTTAGCTATCCATTCTCTCAGTGCTATTTCAGATAGTTAAAAGGACGTCTGAAAATAGACATTTAATTTAAAACATACAACAAAATACAGATGCATTTTTCAAAGGTTTATTAGAAGATATTAAAGATGTGTATGGTTGTGATAGTATTTTTGTGTATATATTTAAAATGTCATCTGTTTCTCTTGCAGTTTTCAGAACATAACTGAAAAGTGTTCATTTCTTGTATTATTAACCATCTCTGCTACTACACATACAATAGCAAAATGTATCCTAGAGATACTACTGAGCGACAAACCCCACAATGCTGAGCAGTTTATTTGAATTTTATTGGAAATTTCTAACCACTTTACCTGCTGCACTCCATTTCCTCAGGCCAAGACACACCAAACATATCCATGAGCTCCTGACAGTCTCTCTTTGAGTGTATGCACAGACTCCGACAGGGCAGAGACACTCGGCCGTACTCCGTACACACAGGGGCATAGAGCGCACACAGGAAAGGCCTCAGGTCTGAGGAACACTGCAGGTTGACCATGGGGTGAAAGGGCTGCAGAGAGAGATGATGGAAGGGTTAGATTCTGCCAAACAGACAGCGTGACAGTTCTCATAACCGCTCACAGCATGATATCAGCACCAGCATAGTGGAACTAATGAAGCCTCTTGACTGCCGGGCATTTAAGAAATGTTTGAAGTATTGTGCAAAATGATTGGCAGTGTTTCTATGTAAGCTTTATATGGTTTATATTTTAGGTGTAATTAATGCATCAAAACAAAAACCTATTTAAATATTTTTATAGAATAGAATAGTATTAATTGTCACTGTTGCAGGAACAATGAAAAACTGTTTGGTAGCACTTCATGGCAGCATAATAACTAAGAAAATAAAACCAATTGAAAACTTTATATACACAATAAAAAATGCAGCAGTAGTCAGCCCATATAAAGTGGAGTCTGTACAATGTCTTGCGACCTGCTCTGATTACAGATATTACATACAGAGCTAGTTTATCTTTCATCTACTCACATTACGCTGGAGACCTCTCTATAAAGATATATTCTGAGTATAAATTCAGATTCAGAATGAAATAATCAGTATGCCAGAAAATACATCTGACTTGCTTGCCCTCCAGGACTTGAACACTTCTCAAATCTAGAACAGGGCACTAAAAAATAGCACTCTAGACCCTTCACACACTGGACATTCTTTATTTGAACATTCTCCCACCAGTAGGTAATATAAAAAACACCAAGAACAAAAATCTAATACACAAAAAAGTTATTTCCGATGATCCTGTCAGTTGTTCTTTGATCACCCTTGATTTAAACCCCTTTTGTAAGACACTCATCACAGTGTACTCCACAGATTTCTGCTCCACAAACTGTTTTGTGCACTGCATGTTTTTTCCAGAAAAAACAATAACTCTTAAGACATCAGATGTCCCTGAACAATCCACTACAGTGAGTCTGAATGACTACTACCTTCTGGCACTCACATGTACATTGAAAGATTATTCTTGGCTAGAGCTGCAAGAAATTGACAAAAGATTAGTGTTGCGATTATGCTCCTCCTTTCAATACATTAAAAGGCAACATTTCATCACTTTTCTGGAATTAATGAGAAATGTATGTATACACCATTGCAAATTGCACATTCATTCCCTATGCATGCAGTACATAAACAGAAACTTAGCTGCAAAACTGTCCGATTTCAAATAGTTGTTTTTGGTTTTACACATTTACATACATTCTTTTATTCAGCCTACCGCTGTGTTTCCCTGTCTATTCAGGCAAGAGTTCATTCAGCACTGTGTTGCCTTTTGAATGACCTGCAATTCAGCGAAGCCAATCAGCAAGAGATCATTTACATATCAATCATATAAGAACAGATACAAAAACAGCCTGGTTAATTCTAAGGGGTAAACAAAAGTTAGATAATAGTAATGTAATACTAAATTATGGACTAAAATGAATTCTGAAATGTTATTTTAAATGATTGGGCAAAAATTAAATAGAAGTAAAATGTAGAATATTGAAAAAGACCTCAGGGAATCTTTAATGGCAAAAGTTTGTCCAAAATAATGGGAAGTTTGTTGGTTTTCATGAACATGTTTTAATACAAACACCCAGTCACACACCCCCTGTAGACTCAAAAACTCATGGACCTTTCATTAATTTCTGGGCATTTTTAATCTCACCTCAGCTATAGCTTTGTACTTTTCATAAACAAAATGCAAAACCCAAATATCTACTTACCAAAAAAGAAAAATCACAGCATCAACAACAAACTCTGGCACGGTTTATAAATCTGTCCTGAAGTTTATGCAGATGCTGTCAGTGCCTAAAATTCTTAATTTGA
>JBBKCR010000001.1:27449429-27466967 GCA_037577295.1 Ladigesia roloffi
GAATAGGTGATGGCAAAAACCTGATCCATGCTGCTTTACTGAATCATTCCTGACCTCATACAGCCCTGTCATTACCAGCTAGTCTGAACTCATCTCTCTTTACATAGACTGGGACTGACCTCACAACTACTGAAACACAGGTGCCCAATTCAGCATTGCCTTGCAATTAGCACTATGTGTCTTTCATTCCCACGGCCTACACAGACTGAGATGGGAAGGTTGGGTGTGTATTTTAATCACACACTCGGATAAACTGCTGCAATGCTTCGCCAAAAGTGTTACCTTCATGTGTAATGTTACATGGTAATGAAAATTAAGTTTCATGGAAATACATGAGCTGGAAACGTGCATTGTTATTATCAGTTCAAGCCACAGGTTACTTCTGGCTATCTATCAGACAATGAACCATCAGACAATGCACCAGTGTGAAAACAAAATAAATAAAAACACTGAAATCTTTCAAATCTTTCACAGAGCCTTGTTAGGTCAGAGGTAATCAGACACTTGATCTCAGGGTTGCGTATGAAAATGGAGAATGAATTGCCAGTTAATACAGTTCAATCTATGCACATCAAGAACCTATGTTAAAGCTCTTTCAACCAGCTATTTCACTACTTCTTTTTTCAAAAGCCCAGTCCAAAAAATAAAAGAAAGAAAAAAACTAAACAAAACCAAAAAACGTTCCTTTTTATATAGTCAATTCTTGGGTTAAGTGAAAATATCATTACGAAAAGAATTACAAAGCCCTCGTTCACAGCACCTGCTGTACTTGCAACGGAACTATTGTGATACTGAAAAAAAATCTTCATTAGTAACTATGCTTCAGTTCAGCATCAATAAAAAGTGCAATCTTTTCCCCCTCATTAGCTATTAACTATATTAACTATAACAGCTATATAATAGGGATGTACAATTTAGCATTTCATATTCAGCACAATACATCATATGTAATTTTAAAATGGCAAATTGTATTGTACTGGAGTTTCACAGCTAGTGTGTTCCTTCAGTGCTAACTAAATGCTTTGTGGGTAGCATGATAGATTACGGCCCCATAAAACACAGTTTTTGTTTAGCGTTTCTATGCTGCTAAGAAACCAGATTAAATGGATCAGGTAAAACACCATTGTGCATTTCTGAAATCTCAAACCTTATACTTTATAATGCTTTAATAAGCTAAAAATGGAAACCCTATGCATTATTATAAGCTAACCAGTATCTTTGCTTTTGCTGTATTGAAATTAAGACCCTACTAGCATTGTGAATTATACTATTTGAGAAATGTTACATCCAGAATCATGTAAAATATAAAAAAAATCAATGGTGAACCAAAAGTATGACATGGTATACATGACTTAAATCATTGCCTGTAATTTAGTGCTAATGTGTTACAAGAATTGCTTAATTCCTGAAAATATTCACTTTAGCACTCACATTTGGACCTGTGACCAATCTAGAAGCTACCAGCACATAGTCCAAAAAAACACTTTTTACTGCTCAGAAAGATCATTTGCTTGCTGCAGATTTTTGCATTATCAGTATTGTTAAGGCCAAAATCTACAATGGAGGAGAAGACACCACTCCTGGGGAGTCAACACGGCCCACATGATTTCCCATTTTTCTTTCAGGATGGATACACCCCTGTCCCCAATTAACGCTGTATATCAATACAGTGAAACTGAAGGGGGAGGGATTGTTTTACAGAGCCAACTGGCCTGTGGCTCATTTTTCAGAATGAGCAGAACATCTCCAGTGTGATGTAATACAGATCCAGGGGGGATTGTGAACACTTGTGACAGATGGACAGGCGTGGGCCTCCCTGCCACCCAACGCTGCAGCAGTGCTCACGTGACTGTGCAAAGCTGTAGTTATGTGACAGTGGGCACTCTGTTGTGTCTTGAGAGGGCAGGGCCGGTGCGGACGCTCTCCGCTGGGCTTAATTGACTGCAGTAATGGGAGAAAGAAAATCACTCAGCACCCCCTGTCAATCCATCTATTGTAGGTCTCAGCACAGATTATGAGGCAGTTAGCAGTGGTGAAGAATGCTAGCTGGCACCATTAGCCTGCCCCCCTCTGTACCAGGAATAAAACATCCTTCAGTGAGCATTTCACTCGCTTGCCAAGCACAGGATAGCCTTGGGATAGCAGTATACAGTACTATACTGCTCGCTCTTGAACATTACAACTGTAACACCAGTGAGATTTTTTATATCATTTAATTTTAAACAAATAAATAAATAAACAAAAAAATTACAGAAATTATTATTAATGCCAACTGTTATATATATTTATGTCCTTAGCCAAATGGCAAAAAACAATGGACTAGTCCACTAGTATCACATTAGGGCTGTCACAATTAGTTGATATAAACATTATATTAATTCAAAAATAATAATTTAAATTACATTCTCAAGGGCTGCCACTTTTGATACCATGAGTAATGTAGTGATTATCTGTGTATCATATGCATGTAATATATAACAGCAAACATTTCATTTTACTTTATATACATTAAATGTTTTACTCGGCTCATACACATATATGTATATATTCAGCAGCACTAACATGTATTTAACAGATTTTATAAACACCCATGAAACCAATTTTCATGATGATTTTTCATTTTTGAGTCTACACCAACAAACCAGACAGACCCAAAGCTGAACTAAAGGCTTCCTGCAGCATCTAAGGAACTGCACCGCTGCTCACAGTTCAAGGGCAGTGTAGAGGACAGCTCTGCTAGAGACAGATGAATATAGCAATGCACAATGAGAGCTGGAGGAATTGTGTCATCCAGGGGAATGGAGCATGCAAAATATGAAACTTTATGCAGTGGAACACTGGAATGTTCAGATACACTTAAAAATACTACAGACAACATCTCTGCAATACTTGTTACACTTTACTTCACACGTATGATCCTGACTGAAATATTAATCTGCAATATTTGCTAAGATTCACCAACAGCCTGAATTGCTCAATTACTCAATCACTCAGGTGGGTGAAGACAAGCCACAGGCTTAGCTTGCACAACAACAAGCACCATGGCAACTCAGCGTTTCTCTCCTAACCTGCCCACACAGAACGGCAGGAGACAGTGAAAGGAAAAATGAAAGGCACAGTTACCTCCATGGCCAGAGCAGCCATCTGTTGGTCGTAGTGGTTGAGCAGATTGGGCATGAAGGTGCTGTTGTAGGGGAGATCCTGACACATCCGCAGGCCTATGGGCTCGCAGGTGAATGTGCTGTGGCTTCCAACAGAGTCCATGAGAATGGCAGAACTGGATACAAACATAGAAACAACTAACAGAACCCAGAACAGCCCCATATCTCTCCAGCAGAGACCAAATATAGATACCAGAATATCCAATGTGTGCCCCATCCTGAATTCACATAACATGGCAGAGTAAAACTGGGAGCATGTGTAAAGTGAGCATGGGAGCTTATTCTTCTCCCAGAGGATATCCACCACACCCAGCCAGTCTGGGAGGTAGACTGAGCTGATTTGTTGCTTCCATCCCCCGTGGTGGAGTACACTGCCTGCTTGCACACTAGGTCCTCATGGGTGCCTGGGTGTTGACCTCCTGTCTGGGTCAGTGCACACTTTGATCAGCCACTTCTGCTTTGCCTTATGTTCATACAGGCCTGCCTAAGTCAAAACGAGGTATTGTTTTCCACTTGGGAGGTCATCATAGACACACAAAAACAGCAAGCCAAGAAACAGTTCCCATGATGTGTGGACAGCAAAGGTCTGTCACTGCACCTGCAACATTAAGGATGAGTAAAAATTAAAAATACTGATTACACACACCATGACATATTTAAGCATGGCTGGCATACAGATCATGGTAAATGATCTACTAAAATATGGTGGTTTTGATATGGTTCTGATAAAACAGTCATAAAACAAACACTGTAACAATTACTAATGCAAAATGTTAAAACAATATTAAGTAAAGCGGTGCTTTGGAGTAATATATTTTATTGCAATTTCAACAGATGCTTAACCCTTATCTCACAATGAAGTGCTGTACAAATGTTCTAAAAGACGATAATATTTAAGCCATAACATGAGAATTAAATAAGCTTTATTAAATTAGACAAGCAATAAATTACTATATACAATCACACACACCACACACACGAATGTGCTTCCTAAATGCGACAAACTGTGTGTGTGTTTGTGAATTGTGTACTTAAATATACTTACACACGCAAACATACACATACGGTTCCCCACAGACCTCTTCTCACTAACGTGGACGCCCTTTTGCCTTGTAGCCGCATCTTCAGCGTCTAAGCCCACCCCACCCCCTACAAGACGCGTCCGTGTAACTACACACATACACATGGAGCCTACCCCTACACTACTGCAGCAGCGAAACACAGCGTAACACTCTTGAATCTGACAGACGCGTCTAGAAACGAACGTCAATTTCTTTCTGAAAATTAGAGCTAATATTTAAACAAAATGCTCGACACCTTTAATGGGCTTTACTCACGTCTTCACTCACTGAATGTACAGTTTATCATATAGTCGTAATCCCATTCAACAGAGGCGTGTTTGCGTGTCTGACAAACCCATGTCATCCTCTACCAGGTGCTTAGCCTGCAGCCCCAGAGATGATTTATGAACGCATTTTAATCCAGCATTAAAAGAGAAAAATAACTTTACCGCAGCTCGACATTATTCTCCCGCTCCTGCTTCTCCACGGCTCCGTTCTGAATGTGTGTTTTCTCAACTGAGAACCAGGGTTAGTCTCTGTCTCTCCCACATACGGTCCTCCTGGAACAGTCTTCAGCGCCTCGCTGTGCTGAATAATCTGCTTAGGATCACTCATGAAGAGCAGCCCGGAGGACTGCCTGCCTGCTTTGCATAGTCCAAACGAGCTCCCACCCATTCGCCCCACCTTCCAGTCAGTGCGCACGCGCACGGACCATGTTGGGAGAAGACGCAGGATCCATTATGGGTGACTGTAGTTTTCAGCGATCCAGTAGTTCTGTGCAGACTGACTAGTAAAAAGCAAGTATCAGCTTTTTAAACTGGTGGCCTGGTGGTCTGGGAGTTGCCCCTGCAACTCTGCTTTTGGTTTGAATCCAATGACTGCCAGTGGCACCACTGAGCCAAGTATTTTCCCAGGCACTACTCCCCAGGTTGTGTGTCGCTGGCTGCCCACTACTTCACTTTGTGCATCAGTTAAATGCAAAGTATTAATTTTGCACTCTTCACACTCTGCGCTGTGATTTGTTCATATATGACAAATGGACACTTTACACAAATCTGCCTGTAGGACTCTTCTAATCTGCTTACAATTAATAAATATGACAAACCTAAGAAATCTTAAAAGTACAACAGGACATGAGCATGAACAAAACAAAAAGTGCCTCTGCAGTATGAGTGGCGTCTCTTGACATGGTGAATGGGCAGCAGATGGGGCGTCAAGCACTTCAACAGGTGCAATGAAGTGAATCAGGTCAGCGCCACAATACCAAGAACAGCGTCCTTTGGGTTGAGGCCACAAGGAACAGAGCTTCAATCCTCTGAAGCATTCTATCTGTACAAAACTGCATTTGAGGACAACTCAGACAAAGCATAATTAAAAAATGCTAGATGTAAATTGATGAAATAACTTAATGCGGGAAAATGGTACTGAAGATAAGAATTTACATTTCTCTTACTTCTAAACATTCAAATTCTAGTCATTAACATTTAGTTCCTTTTGTTGTTTCTTTATGTGAGAGCAAACAGTTCTGTGAATGGTCACCAATTTTTGAAGTTCAAGACAAAAGAAAATAAATAAAATTCATTTGCTAGGCTGATAGGAGCTGGATGAGGTGGGGATTCCAAAGAGTTTCTTAAAATGTTTTCATCATTATTTCACAATAACAGCACTTACACTGAAGTGAATACAGCTTCAGGCAATTCCAGACACTTCTGCCAATAAGGAATAGCATTCAAAATAATGATGGCAGTTGTTGTTAAAACACAAATATCACTTTACAATGAGCTAATATTAAACTCTCTGATAAGCACATTCTTTATTATTCCCACAAGTGGGAAATTTGCATTGTTATGGCAGATATTAGACAGTACAAATGTAATAGCAGCAAAACAATAGAATAAAAGCTATAAAACTCAACAGTACAGTATAAAAAATATACAATACAAATAACAAAATATATAAATATGTACATGTGTAGTATAAATATACAGTTAACCCCAGACATTTGCAGGGGTTACGTTCCAATGAAAAAAATACAAATTTGTCATATGGTAAAAAATATGCATATAAATGCCTATTTTTTAAATGGAAACCCTAAATATGACCCCAAATATACTCCCAAAAATGTACTCCCTCAAAAAAGGTAAAGGGAAACCCATATTTGTGTTGTACGGGTGGTACGTTCTAAAAATAGTTATATTTAATATGGAAATTTAGCTGAATTTATATTTTGAATGAATATTTGTTAAAGAACAAGTCAATTTGATTTTTCTTAATAATTTAGTGCTGAAGTGTGTAAAAAAAATATTGCTTAAAAAAATGCAGAAGGTATCTGCGGTTTCCACATATTTGCAGGGATTTACTGTGTGTACATATATGTATATAGATACATACATGTGTGTGTGTGTGTGTGTGTGTGTGTGTGTGTGTGTATATACATCGTGGAAATATATGCATGATTACCATGATGCCTTAGGACGGCATTTGATGTCAGAGTACATCTTATGTAATTTCGAATCCATATTCTATATGTCTATAGAGTAGCCTACCTATATTATCAATTACTACATTTTATAAATAAGACCATGCAGTAACGTTGTTGCTGAGAAGTATTTATTAGGAGAGTTTTTAGAAGTATGTTTTAGAATAAGAACAGCATAAACAAATGAAAATCATTCGCTTTAAGCAGATACAATGAAACGTATCAGTGGAACGAAAAGCACAATAACATCACACTTTGTAGAAATGAGTAGACGTCTATAATTTCTGAAATGCACCATTATCACCAAGATCTAAAAAAGGAGCATCAGTTTTTATACTGAGACAATTTTCTTGTTTTGACAGTGCCAGTCACATGTTAAAGTCAATATTTATTTTTCCTTTTTTAAAACATGGGATTATCTCCAAGAATGAGATTTTCACTGCACCACTAAAGTAAGCACAGATTAAGCCACCAACTTTTTCTTCTCATCACACATGCCTCATACTCTCTCTCAATCACCTTAGGACCAATTTCTGATTTCAATCTGAAAACATTCAAGACTGTTGACATTAGACTAGTCCTTTTTACATGAATAATGAAAAAAACAACAACATTTGGCTGCTATTGCTGGAGTGGTCAAAATCTTTAGCAAATCAGGCTTCCCACAATAGAAGCATCTTAGAAGTGATACTAATCACATTCCAATGGACCACAGAGTTCACATGTAAACATTGTATTAAATTCTTAATTAAAGTATATGGCTAAAAAACTAATAGAAAGGAATACTTAAGATCTTTAAAAGAATAAGCAGTTAGTCAAATTTTAGCATATATTGTATATGGCTGGTAAAGCTTATCAAGATCCTAAATGAATAACAGGCAAATTTGGAATAAACAAACTAAAAATATTTCCCCGATTATCAAATTCCAAATGAAATAAATGAAACCAAAAAAATGAAAAACCTTAGTAAATCCAAATTAAACTTTCATTTTTTACAATGTTTTCAATTCCCCAGTCAAAACACTGATGTAAATGTTTACTTTCAGCACGCAAGTACTATGTCACGTAAATCAGCACAATGTAACACACGAAATAATGTACAACACAAACATTTAGTTTACATATTTCACCATAATATATCGATAACACTCTGAAATTTCTTTTTAACAGGCACTTTTTACATTTTTTTCAGTTCACATATGTAAAAAAAGTGGAACAAATCCAAAATTAGCCCAAATACTCAGGGGTGGTTTCCCAGTTTCAGATTAGGCAAAAGCAATCTCAGTGATGGATCACCATTGGAAATGCAATTTAATCCAACACTAGGATTAAACTATCTCCACAAAAACGGCACCTTAAGAATCCAGAGAATGACTGAGGTGTGATTACTTCCGAACGGCAAAACTTCACCTCTTCTGAAATGAATAACAAAATGTCTGTTAGGCAATAAATAAACAATCAAGAAATCATTGATAAATAGTTTACAAACGCACTGAAATTTTGCAAAATGCACAAACAGCAAAGGATACAAACCTTTTCTGCTACCACCCAAAGATTACAGTCTGAAGGCAACAGAAATCTCACCTTAGCGGTTTGTTGATTTTCTTTGCTAATCGTGAGAAGTATGATGTTCAATAAGGCGTTGGCTTGGAGCTGCAAATTCTGGATCGTTTTTTGATTTGGATGCCAAGGCCTCTTCTTCCAGCTATTATGAAACACAATTCCACAAGCCATTAAAGGAATGCCAAGGATAAAAAGTGTTGACGAAAAAACAATAAAACAGTCCATCATGTGAGCATGACAAATGTGTGAAATGTCTGATGACGGGGTTTTGTATTAGTTGAAAACCTTCAGCTATTCAAAATGCTTCCCTGCTGTGTGTGCCGTTCATGGTTTACCTGCTCTTTGATGTAAGTCTGCCCGCATGGCCCAATGCCCCTCAGTGTGAGGCCTATTATAAAACACCATGCAGACAAGCCTGCCTCCATGGCTGAAAGCAGAGTGCAGGGGAACCACAGACTCAAAGTCGTGTCCTTAAAGAAAAGTTAGCATAGTTAGCAGTAGCTGTGTCACTGATGACTTAGTCATGAAACTCAATACACTCCTCAGTAACACACCATTCATCTAGGAACCATGATAGCTAATTTGTGTACTAAGCAACCTTCCATACTTCACAAAATACATTACTAAATGCATTTGTAATGGCTCTATATTTTTATTTTTTACACATTAATATGTGAAGTAGTTTGCCGTTTGCGATGCAGATATTTTTCTATCATTCATCTTGGTTTACTGAAAATGTTTTCGCCTTGCTTTGGGGGTTTTGTAATTTAGTTAGGAATTTAAAGTAAACTGGTACCTGAAGTCAACATATTTATGAGTATCACAGACTACTATATTAACTTCATAGCTGTTCTGATACCTCATCTACTGATCAATTACATTAGGAGTAAAATACATTATTCAATGTATTATCCAATAATCAATCCAATTAATTATTTGGTACATGCTATGAATCAAATCCATAATTGATGAAATGCTGAGTGATGATGAGATTATTATCCTACTAGTGTCTCTAATGGCTGGTAAACTGTCCAAGCAGACTCACATAAATACGTGTGGTGTCAAAGGGGCAGTTAGCAGAGACAGGTGAGCGGGCATTGATGGGCATATCTGTGAAGTTGCAGCCGTGAAGAAGCATACTGCCGTTGGCCCTAATAGTGAGGCTGATTGCCAGCAGCAGTCCCACGCAGCAGGCCAAGGAGAGCAGTGTGTTCAAGAAGGAGCTCACCAACAGGCCCACATGCTAGAGAAACAACAAAGCCTCACTACAGTCTCTTTGTAATAATGGTGTTCAAACCACATATATCACCATATAAAACGGGCCTTTTAATTAATTTGATTTAAATATGTTTAAACATTTCATTTGACATGATTGATCAAGCACAACATATTTCTAAAATTATCCAGACGAATCATGTTCTGGAGCAGCAACAGATGAGGCTAAGGCCACCATTCCGACCGCCAAGCTTCGGCTACAGGGGTATAAACCCTCCCAGCAGTGAGCAGTGATGGACCTTTACAGTATATGGTGGATATCAATCATTCCATTACTTTTCACTGCATGGTGTTCTTAAGCTCATCTGCTAGAACTCCAAAACATCATGAATTACTTGGTAAAAAAACTAGCTGTCCAACATCAGTACCTGATTTTCCTAATGAAAAAAATGTACAAAACTTACTAGTTTCCAGTTGGTGATATTCCTTGACACCAATATAGCAACAATACCACTTGCAATGCTCTGAAAAATAAATGCTTGAAATGTAAACTGCTGGAAATATTACGAAACAAACTCTACCCAGGTTCATGAAACCCCTAGTGCTACAGGAACTGGGACCTGCAGTCCGTGGCGAATCAAGCTTTCCAAAAGTGTGTGGGGGGCAGGGGTTCTGAGATAGGGATGCCAAGTTATAAATACAATTTAATACTATATTATCTGACAAAAGTGTGTGTGTGTGTGTGTGTGGTTGGGGGGGGGGGCAAAAGTGGGGGTTTTGAATCCCCCACACCCAAGTCACATCCAAATCTTAGAAAACAAACTCACCAGTAGTCCTGACGTGACGGCGATGATGTTGGACACTGTGTATTCTGTGGATATTTTACCACTTGGTTTGGAAATGTGCCTTAAAATACTGCCATGAACGATGGCACCCAAGATGAAATTGATGTGGCCAACAACGATGAGCGTCAGTCCTTTGGTCATGAGCCTCCCAGGCCCCTTCTGCCTGTCTGCAGAACAGATGGAGGACATTACTCAATATTCATGACACCTCACAGGCCTGTAAACTGTAAACAGTTACTGTGCAACAGCATCTGTTACACGATTGTAGAAAATCTCACTGCCTTTCTTCAGTTTTTTACACGCGTGACAGAGGACAGACATGTACAAGACTACAGAAAACAGGTTATTTTTTCAACTTGTCTGAATGGACGTTATAAACAGAATGTTTTAAACATTATAAAATCTACATTCTCAACTTTATCACAAAAAAATCTGTGCTAGACTCCGGGATAGTACAGCCGCTGTACCTCGCGATTACACAGTGACTCATATGGCTACGAAGCCAACGAAGAGTTAAGGCAACTGAGTAAAAGGAAATGTTCTTACCAAATCCACACATTTTTTAGATTTTCAGACGAAAAGGTGAGTATAAGTCAATAAAAACTTTCTCCTCGGTTTCCTGTTCCAACCGCTCACCTGGAGAACGGAAGTAGGCGGGACTCAAAGACAGCTTGTTACCATGGTGACCGCAATACGCTCGACCGTGCTGTTGACATTTCTTATAAAATACAAATTTCTTACCACTGATGTTTGCTTTAAGATTACACTCAATTTTTTTTGACCACAGATGCACAAATCAAGGGAATCGGGAGACCACACCTTAAACTCATGTTCCTCAAATGAATTCTGAACTATACTATATGGACAAAAGTATTGGGACACTCCTTTTAAGTATTGAATTCAGATGGTCCCTTGCGTCCATATTAATGCTTCAGCGTACCAAGATGCTTTGGACAACGCCATACGTCCAATTTGTGAAAACATTTGGGCGAAAACCCTCTTCTATTCCACTGCTCCAGTGCATAAAGCAAGGTCCATAAAACATGGTTGGATGAGTTGGGTGTGGTAGAAATTGACTGGCCGGCACAGGGTCCTGATCTCAACTCCAACTAACATCTTTCTGATTAACTTGAGCGGAGATTGTGAGCCAGACCTTTTCTTCCAACATCAGTGCCAGACCTCATAAATGCTCTACAGAATGATGGTTAGTTTAAAGCCTCTGACCTTTATCTGATCTCCTTGGGGAGCTGGTTCCAGCAGGCAGCATTATCACTAAATGCAATTTCCCCCTGTGCATTTAGATTCTGTGATTTCCCCAGGTAAGCAATAGAGGTGCAACCATGATGTTAAAGAAAACGTGAGCAGGCCCCTCTTCCATTGCTTCATGGCCTGACTCTAATGCTCATGTGCCATTGTTAACATTTACTGACTAGCTACACTGACTCATGAACAACAATAATTTGTGGTGCATTGTGTGTCCAACAACTTTCTATCAAAGCCAGCATTAACTTGTTCTGCGCTGCTACAGTAGCTCTGCTCTGGGTTCAGACTGGACAGGAAAACCTTTGCACCCCACATAGATCAATGAGCCAAGTCCCCACATGATCCTGCCATGAGTTTTCTGGTTGTCCTCTCTTGAGGCACTTGTAGTTGGCACTGACACATTGGGTCTACTGGGAACACTCCATGAGCCCGTTTTGGATATTCTCTTGCCATCTTAATTTGGCCCTTGTCACAGTTGCTCAGAACATTATGTTTACTCTTTTTCCTGCTTCAAACACAAGAACTGTATTTAAGCAGTTTAATTTTAAGGGTGCATGTTTTAAGAACGGACAAATTGTTAAAAGTTAAAGGTGGGAAATGGTCAGACAGGAATAGCTCTCTTCTTTAAGAAAATCAAGAATGTCATGAGCAGCTGCTAGATATCTGCAGTAGAAACACATTACTTTTATCTCCTTACTGATAAAGACATACTGCTGCCAGCCCTGACAGTTCCTCTCCCATGTAACACACAAATGCACACTCAGGCTTGCAGCCTAGATCTTCTCTGAGAGTGTGTATTGAGTTTCTAAATCCTTGGAGATAGGGAGCAGCTGCCTAGGGCATCTACTGTACCCGTCAATCAAATGAATGCAACACTATTTGTCACTGCATGCTAATGTTACACAACTTGTACAAGTAATGCCCTGTGTAAGCCCCTTGCGCTGATATATTTAAAGTGATGTGATGTTTTTCAAATGCAACCATAAGAGGTCACAAGCCAGTGATTGAGGCTGAAGACACTGTCTGCCCGTGTTAACAATCCAAACAATGAATGAGCACTTTGTTAAGATAGGATAAGATAAAGGGCAAGGCCTGCATGAGCAAAGTCCTAACGTGTTTAGATGACACACCCACAAATGAAAGCATTAGCAAATATTAGAAACCACACAGGGTGTGTCGGGCCATCTATACAACAGCCTGCAAGATAAAAACATTGCAACTGCTTATTCACAAGCAGCATCAAGTCATATAACAATTTGACACAAAATATGTTTAAAATTGGGTGTAAAATACTTCAGTATCTGTGCTTTATTATTTTAGAAATTTTGTACTGAAATTGCATACCCCAACTTTCCCAATTACATTTTGCAGAAGGTTTAACGTTTCATTACTCAGTACTACAAATGGCAGGAGATTTTTCTCTTCAGTCAGGTTCTCTTACATTTAATTTGACTGTTTTTCATAAAATATTCAGCCAAACTAAAAAATGAAACTGCCCATAACTATTTTTATATACCTTTGTTGTACAATGAATGGTAGCCATTAGTCATCATACCCACACCACCACATCACATAGCACTAAATGAAGAAAATCTTTCACCTTTATTACTTTCCCTCAAGTTTTCTTGGCTCAATAATCCCCATTTAATTGAGTGAGTACATTTTTCACCCGATCACTTGGTCTCTCACTCTTCTCAGCACCCTAGGGGTGTTATGACAGATACTTGGGGAGTCTGTGATCTCCACAGTTCTTGATCTGCTGCTTTGTGTATTAGGTTTGGGAAGCTCCAGCCAATCCATTTATTACTGTTGTTAACCAGGATAATATCAGTTTTTCATGTGAATATCAGAATATTTATACATCCAACTAAAATTCGATTAAGTGAGACATAATATTAATAATGATAATAATAATAAATAAGAAAATCGCCAGCCTGCTCAAACAGCACCACCCACTGGTTATAGAGCTTAATTACATTTGGGGGTCATCTGAAGGTCAGTGCTTTATCAGCAGTGATGGGATAGGCTGACTTACTTCAGCATTTTATCCACAAGTAAAAAGAGCAACAACAAAATGGTAAAGGACAACACCCAGTGATGTTATATGTTGTCAGAACGGTATTTTATCTGTTTTATTTTAACTGTTCTGGAAGCTAAATATTTGCCTCGGTACAAGAAACAAATACAAACACTCACAATAAAAACCAAGCCCACTGTCCAATGATACACATCTTGGTGTTCCTGGGCTGAGGAAAACATGTCTTAGCAACAAAACCATGAGTGCAAGGCAGGAGGCCTTCACACTCAATCTTAAACAGAATACCAGAGAGCGGGTCACAGAAGAGTAAGGTTGGTGTAATATTAAACTAGGCAATACAAATCTAACTGCCATACATTCAACATCAAAACAGTTTAAATGTCAGGTCTACAAAAAACACAGAGGGAACCTGTGTGGAAATTGGAGGAGAAAGTGAGTGACAAGACAAATGATTTATGGTTCTTGGTTTATAGATTTTGAAGATGGAAAATATATGAATGTTTCCTGAGAGGGGTGGCTCTTGGCTCTGGACCCTTTCGTTTTTTAAGCTGCCATCTATTGTCTTAAAACACTCAAACACTAAATATATATATTTTTTTACACTGAACCCAATATGTGATGGGAAATTCTGATATGCCTAAATGAAAAACAATTAACATGTGGAAATCAACACTGTGCTGAAGCAAATTTCAAAGTCCTAATGTTCAAGCTGGTGGCTGATGGACTTGTGCGCTTATATATTTGACTAAGGTCAGGTGGTTAGAAGGTCAAGTAAGGAGATCAAGAAGGGTCATGCTAAAGATTATTATAGTCGCTACAGGCAACACTTCTGTTTTCTGTTGATAAATACAAAGTATAATGTAATAAGGAAACACTCAGAACAAGGACTAATTTGTTTGGTTTCAAAGAAGGTTAAAAGAATACAAAAACACAGGTTGACTGACTAATTTTATCTAGGCGTGACACTGTGTTCGGTCAGACAAGGCAAGTGACATACAAGGTCCTTCAAGCATTCTGACTGATCAGCCACAGCAGCAAAGATGAAAGGTGGGTGGAATTTGTGCTAAACCACACTTCCAAACTGGAAAACCTCACCCCCCTGCATTTGCACAGGTATTAGCATATTCCATAAGAAGACTAGAAAAGTAACATGTTTATGGAAAAATAACAAACAAAAAACATCTGGAACAGAAGAACTAAAATCCCTTGAACTGACAGAAGGAAAAGGATCTCCTCCACGGAGCACGTTCGAGCCGTCCCCACTGCAGTTGTGAACAGCTGTGAGCCAGTTCTTCTCTTTTTTGGTTCCTGACTTGGAGTCCACTGGCTAACTAAACAGATGGTCAATGCTGCTGGTCAGTGGCAGTTGCTACTGGAAGTCCTTGCGACTGCCGTGGTTCTGGCACTGTATGGAGTTCTCTGTGCTGTGTGTGTGGCTTACAGGGGAAGGGGGCTTGGCTGGGTTGAGACACTGGCAGAAGAGTGTGGGCATGGGCACTGGACGCCCCATCCGGCTTTGTGTCCTCCGCTGGACGTCCCACTACACCAGGAGTCATGCCCACCTGACCCTGAACAAGCCCGCTGCAGACCCAGAGAAATATGTTCACACACAGTCTTTAGAAGGAGACTATATTCTATTGTTTCCCCTAAGAGACATTAATGTTCCAAAAACAGGCATCATTCTTTTTTACATTTATCCATTACAATAATTTTTCTTGCTTTTGTACCTTTAAAACTGATATGCTGCTAATGACCTTTTTTGGACTGGTAACAGTAAGGCAGTTCAAAAAGCAGTCCAGGTTAAACATAAATGTCATCAGCTAACACTATGCAGTCATTTGATATGGGCAAGATCAACAGATCCCTGAAGAAGTATAAATAGACGGAATAGGAAGTGATAGAAATGTACAATCTGCAGACAATCATGTTAAGGTCTTTAAATGTACTATAAATTATATTTGTAAGCTTCTGTAAAAGTCTAATTCTGGCTTCTGTATACTGATATTTACCTGAATGGGTTTAAGTGTACATTTTGTCTTGCAGGCCACCGGGAGATATGGCTGGTAGTGGCTGGGCCAATCTGCTAAGGTAGAATAGCAGTTAGACAGAACAGTACAACGAGGCCGGACAAAGTGTGTGGGTCTGCATGGTTAACCATAGGGGTCTCCAACCTTTTTACCTCTGAGAGCTACTTTTACAAAATGAAAATGGCAGAGACCTACTCGTTTTTGTATCATGAAAATAAGTTTTCAGCTTCTTATTTGTATGGCGAACTGCCACGGTCATGGTTCCTGCCCATCTCCCATCATCTGAATCTGAATCATCACCTTTGATTGATCAACCTTGACAGCAGCACAACTGTTTTATTGACAACTAACAGTGTTGGGCAGTTACTTCAAAACTGTAATGCATTATTTATTACTTGTTACGGTCATTTCAAAGTAATTTGTTATATTACAATATTAGTGTATTTACTATTGCATTACTTTTAAGTTACTCTGACCAAAATAACTGGAAATATGGAGCTAGCAATGTAAATTTATCTTCTGACTCATTGAGCTCATTCCAGCCAGTGGAAGGTGATGAGGGATCTGACTGAGCGGCGCATGGTTAAAAACAGAACTATCTGCTGTTAGATCAGTTGCAGGTTCACTCATCTCTCTGCTCTGTCTGACTACAAGAAGTGAAACATTTTTCACCTCTGCTGATCTCGCGGTCATTTTGGCGAATTTGTATTGCAGTGATGATGTTAAGAGTTAATTTTTAAAAACGTTTTAAAGAGGGGATCCGTATTTTGGGGGCGGGGTCTGCGTGTGACAGAATGAGAGCGTGCGTGCGTGTGTCTGAGAAGGGGAGAGCGAGTATGAGAGAAGTGTGTGTGTGTGTGTGTGTGTGGCTGAGAGGGTGAGGGAGAATGAGAGAAACACGAGTGCATCTCGCTCGTTGGGCTGTTACTTTTCGGTTGTTTCTGTTTTACTGCAGCGTGGTTACAGCCGACAGTGACCAGTTCGGTAATAATAAACAGAAAGTTACAGAATGACAGTAATTAGTTACTTTTGTAATGCGTAACTCCTAACACTGACAACTAATGGGCAAATAATGATTTGGTGTATGAAGGGGACGGATATATTTGGCTATACATGCAAGTTTGTTTTCCAAGCGACTAATAAAATTTGCCTGGTCACGTTTTCAAATGTATGTAGATTCGTTAATCCGTCGGCGAGCTACTTGGAGAGGGGTTGCGAGCTACTGGTAGCTCGCGAGCGACGTGTTGGGAGACCCCTGCCATAGAATATTACAAGAACATGGTAATTGTGAGAAATAGCATTTTGGATTAATATATATCAGTGGGTAATATGGCAGCCGTATAAGTTTTATAGTAAGTAGAGGAGCTGGTGAAATGGCATGTTATTACTGGTATATTAAAACATTATAAAGGCATTAATCCCTGAATATTCAGCTGATTCTGTATTCACCCACTTTTATGGTGAAAGGAACCCCTTGCAGCTGAGTGGGACAGATAGAAGTTAGGGGGAAAGATGATCAGGAATGTTAAAAGGTAAATATCTCTTTTTGTTTAAGATTCTTGCTCACCTGTATGCACCACCATTGAGCTCTGCATGCACCTGCTGCTCTGCCATTCCCCATGGTGCAATGGCAACAAAGAATTCTTTGTTGACACAGTTTCTGAGACTGTCTGGAATACGACCTGCAAACACAGAAAGGCAATAGCACGGGTCTTGAATATGTGCTTGCCTGTGTCTTTATTTCCACACTGAAATATATTTCAGTAGTCCCTGGAGATGCTGGATATTTAAAGGCTGGTGCAAAACAAACAGTACAGATCTGCATTCAACAGAAATTGCACATTACCCCCTCACATCACTGAATTGTGCCTTTATAGCCTTCATAG
>JBBKCR010000001.1:27483596-27502475 GCA_037577295.1 Ladigesia roloffi
TAACAATAACAACGATAATAATAATAATAATAATAATAATAATAATAATAATAATAATAATAATCAGAATCATAATAATAATAATAATAATAATCATAATAATAATAATAATAATAATAATAATAATAATAATATTAGTAGTAGTAGTAGTAGTAGTAGTATTAACAACAACAACAACAATAATACATTTAAAATATTACTACTACTGCTACTATTATTATCACCACTGTCATCATCATCTTCACATTATTATTATCTTCGTTATTTTTGTAGGGCTTCCACTAAAATATATATCTTAAAAATGTAGATTCTTATGAAAATGCCAACAAAAGATATTCTAAAGTCAGTTAAAATTCAAATACATGCAGTATGACAGCATTCTGCGCCCTGTTCATTGTGTCAGCTACACCTCTCAACTCGCAGTGTAACTTAATCTCCATGATGCCATGACATTTTCTCACTATGAATAATTCACGTAACTTGCCTGCCTACACTTTTACAACCACAAAGACATGGTGTGCTGCTCATTCGAGCTTTCTCAGGTCCAGAACCAAAACTAGTATAAAATGCTAATAATCAAGAACACCTTTTGCATGTACACACACACACACACAGACACACACACACACCACTGATAGACTAATAACAGAGACAATCCCTAACCAGCAAGCTCATCCTCATTACACACACGCCAATAACTGGACGTAGTCCCAGAACAGTCAAACGTCAATCTGTGAGAGAGGGAAATAAAGAGAGAAAGAGAAGAGAGAGAGAGAGAAGAGAGAGAGAGAGAGAGAGAGATAGAGAGATAGAGAGAGAGCAAGAGAGCGAGAGAGAGAGAAATTTAGGCCTTGGAAAGAGGTCAGTTTTCCTGCAGAAAGCATAATTTCCAAATGGAGATTATATTCTGTTCATTCAGTTTTGCTGGATTATGTACGATGACCCACCCTGCCCATCAAGTCCAACCTTGCACAGATGGCTGGTCGGATTTTATGTCTGTAATCCCTCTTCTCTCCATCTCTTTCTTCCTCACTGTTCCCCCCCTCCCCCTTTATTTCCAAAACCGCAGTGGTGAATGGAGACGTGTAGTTGAACATATGGCCACTGGATCCACTTTAACTGACTGTGCCCCGTTTTCTTTTCCACTCTCTTTCTTCCTCCACTCCTTTTCCTGATTTTCTTCTATTTCTTGATGTACAGAAGTGGACTGAGTCTCTCAATTCTGTACATTCCCACACCGAGCCTATGATTCCAGGGCCAGAGGTACCAAGAAGCATCATGAATGAGAAGCACTGTCGAGGCATGTCATCTGCATGGCCACGGAGAATAACAGACAGTCACATCACACACTCCAAATAAGTTTCACATAAACACAGAGACAAAGAAAATGTTCATTGCTCAAAGCTGAGAGAATACAGCAGAACTGAACATTAACATTGGGTGGTGGAAAACAAACTGAACCCAAAGGACATTTGCAAAAAGATCAGGAAAAAAAAGGTATATTTTTGTCAACTGCTTGAAGGAATTTGGAATACATTAAAACTGAACTGCCAAAACGTTTCTGCTCTTTAAGCACATTGCAAAATTCTGACCACACACACACACCCACACACACACACACACACACACACACACACACTGGTACTAGTATCACATACTACTAGTCTTCAGTGTCAAATTTCTAACCCAAAAGGAGTAAACATGTCAACTCCTTCTTATATTAAAAGCCCACCGCCTTACCTTCCCTGCCAAGTATTTCTCACCCAATAAACGTTCAAAAGTGACCTTCATATAAATTAAACACTGTAGCTGCACTAACAGTAGGTGTGATGTATTGCCAATGCATCAAATTAGACAGACTGGCATACATATGCACACACATACACACATGGCTGACCTGGTCTGACTGCTGCATCCATTGCCATGGCTACATAATCTTCTCTTACTGAAAAAATAGGGACACAAAGACAGTTCCACATGCCCTTATATGGAGATTATTAGTCCAAAGGGGTATTCTGGATTAGCATATAGAGGGAAATTACTGTTTAAACGGAAGTGAGGTTTTAAGTTAAAATTAGGACACTTGAACAAAACGCTACAATATTATAAATAAGTGAAGAATGTCTTCACTGTCTGTGTGAAAACATGCAACATAAAGAAAGTTACGAGGTGAAAATTGTGAAGTGTGATTCTGTAAAGCAAACTATCACTAGAGGGGCAAAGCACAAGGTTTGTAGTGAGCCAAAAACATCAAACAATACACAATGTAAATACACCAGGCTAATTATAAATAGTATTCATAATTTTACACACTGTTTCCTTCTCTGCAAATGTATTTTTACAGGAGTCTACAGGAGTTTGTTCTCTCACTGGGCAACTGGGAATAGGGTAGCTTTCAAGTTAAAAATTCTAACAGGCAAAATTTAAGCAGTTCTGCTGTATTGTTAGCACCACCTTTTCTGAAATCACAGTAAATTCTTTAAGGCTAAAATTACAAAATGGGACTTTAAACAAAAATACGTATAGTTTACCTTATATTCCTGAAACTGATAGACATGAACTTTGCATTATCCATGGCCATCTTGTAAAAACTTGATTGATCTATTTTGATACAAAGGCACCTTACCCTCAACAATCAGGAGTCTGATATAACCCGATATGAAGGAGCAGAGACAGCAGAGTAACAGTTTCATTATATTCTAGGAGAGCTGTCTGAAGTCATTATGTGTTGATGAGCCCAAAGTGACAGCAAGAGTGAGAGAGAAGAGTGAGCGCAATTAAAGAGAGATGGATAAAGTCATTGAATAAAGTACATGAATAAATTCACACAGATGAAGAGAAGGCTGTAGATTAGAAAACGCTGTAAAAAGAAGGTTTGCGGATTAGAATGCTATCACAGCTTAGAGAGGAGAGCCACAATGCTCTTGATTTACCAGCACATTCTGGCACATCCTCTTCAAACACAAAAGAGATTACCTACGATTCTCTTGACATTCCTGTTCCAATTACCGTGTGCCAGCAATTTGCACAACACGATACTAACACACAGGGCAATTACATGAAAGATTGTAGATATAAACACATTCCCAATATATCAAGACCGCTCAATTCTGTGTTCTTGCACAACACCAGCAGGGCACTGATTGCCAGTCTTTCATATCAGCTTCATTGTACATCTCTTTCCACATCACCCTCTCAAGAGGCTCTCGCATAATATGCCATCACTTTGATTACAATAATTAGACTTACTATGGTGATACGCTGTTTAATTTCCTGCAGGGTTTTGACACCGCATCTCAGCTTCAGTTCAACTCGCTGTTCTTGGGCCCCTCCCCCCAGTGCAGCCATTCCACATCACATACATTGGCCGCAGGGCGAAAGAGCTCTGTTACATCAACAGCATGGGTGGGATTAGAGAGCCCAGAAACACTACACTGTAACCCTTTTCCAGCTCACCAACATGCCCTACATAACACTTCCTGCTCTGAAAATTCAATACTATGTCCTTAAACATATAGCCTGGCTTGGGTAGCACTAAATCTCCTCTAGCAAAATCATTTTCACTGTTTTTTTCAAATGTCAATAAATCACTCGAAATTTGAATAGAGAGCCCTCTAGCTCATGCTAAACTAAAGAAGCAAACCTCATCTTGCATCATGCACTGACTATGAAAATCAATACACATCCAAATCACTGTGCTCAAAGAATGTTCAGATCATAGCTAGAGAAATAATCTAGGGAAAAGCCGTCCTTGTTCTGAGCAAAATGCAGAACCTCAAAGAGAAGAAAGAAAAGATATAATAAGATTTCCCAACTAGAAATCATTCATTCATTTCACACATCAAAGGCCAAAATAACACAACACGCTCTGACAGTCACTGACACCCCGAAGGTGGTCTGGAAGGATAAAGCAAATGACTAATGCTGCAGTGACATTATTAAGTAACATGAAAGGCCACTGCACTGTGATATAGTAAAGAAAGATTGAACTGGTTCGGTCATAAAACTGGCAGGACATAAGCTTACAGCAGGTCCTGTTTAATCACATGGGTCCTTCATTACTGAAAGATATCCATATTCCCAAGAAATTAAAATCCAACCAATAAAGACAGCTGAAAAATACATAAAAGCTCTCTAATACAGAACTATCCCAACCTCAGCAAGCCTGTTGTGCTCTATTTGCAACAAATTCATGCAATTACAGCAAATGGAACACAACTAGACTTCATCAAAATAGCAGAAATGTACCTCATGCTCAAACACATTTGAAGCGTTTGGACTGTAATCACTCCATATTTAAAAATAGTTAAAAAAAAACAACAAAAAAACAACCACTTTCTGATCTGGAGTGCTAAATCACACACCATCTGTCCCATAAAAGTCTCTTAAAACAGTGTATGAATGTTATCTGGTTCTAGCTAGCAGGAAGATGATAGGAGGTCCGCAATTCTATAAACAGAAATATTTGAAATAATTAAACACAAGATAAGATCGTAATTACAAAATTTCTAGACAGAATATTATTATGTAAATTGAGTTTTCCCCCCATTCTCATTTGATAATAGCCAGGGCATGTCAGAGGAGGAAAGGAAGGACAAAGAGCTGGAGGATGAGAAAAAAATGGTGATGAGGGCTTTGATTTACTTGTGTCAGGTGATGCCATAGTGGAGACGATGACTGGTGGTCCAGTGCGCCGGGAAAGCTTCTGATTGGCGATGCTAGGAATCTGGCCTGTTGTAGCAGCACCCACAGGCACCAGGGCACTCTCATGAGGTGCTGACCCCACCTTGCGCATTATGTGTGGGTTTGAGTGAGGACTGTTAATGGAGGTCATTGTGGCCAGGCTCCGATCCCTCTTCATCAACTCCATGGGTACAGTGTAGTTAGTGGAGTACGCCTTGGGGGCCTGCTGAGGCGGCAGAGCAGGCACAGCCATTGACTGTGGCATTCCAGCTAGAGCTGGCATCTGCTGTGGCACACCATGAATTGATGTCGGCAAAGTCTGCAAGCCTGGAATTTGTGGTGGCATTCCTGTAATGTGTGATGGAAGGGCTATTTGCTGGGACATTGCAGTCATAGACGGCATGTGGAGGCCAGCTTGAGGGGTGTAAGCAGACATTGGACGAGGCTGGACAGGGACTATGGCACCAGTAAAAGTCCCTGGTGTCCTGGCTCCAGGATATCCAGTTGCCTCTAGAAGCTGCTGGGAGGGAGCACTACTTGGCCTGCGGCCTATGACCTCACCCATCCTGGGAGACATAGTCATCAGAGGGTTATGGGGTGCCTGCATATACTGAGACTCCATGCCTGGGGTCAGTGGTGGCTGCTGGTTCACATATATGTCACTGCGGTGGCTAAAGCTGTTAGACCGGCCACGCACTGGAGCAGTAGGATTGTGGGGGGTGGCGGGAGGTACATCAGGTGGACGTTTACAGCTGAGTGCCACACGAGAAAGAACACGTGCCTGTCCTAAGTTGGGTGCAACCGAGCGAACGTCGTTTTCTTCCATTACAGCCAACATTGCAGTGGAATCAAAGCCTTGCTGCAGCAGAGAGGTAATTGTACTCTCAGAAAGGCCTTCATTGCGCAAAAAAGCCAAGAACTCTGGATCTGCAGTCTTCTTAGGGTCCACAGGAACCAATGGGGTTTGAGGGGTTGTAAGTGGAGGGCAAGGAATAGCAGGTTGAATAGGAAGCTGAGGAGGAAACTGAGCAGGGACAGTAGCTATGCTTTGGGTATTTACTGGAACAGGAGCTGGTAGGGGAGAGTTAGGGTCATAAATAGGATTTGGGGGTGCCACAGGATGCACCTGCTGAAGAGGTGCAGAATGCGTTTGCTGCACTTGTTGTGCAGGAGGAATCTGCTGCACTTGTTGACCAGGTGGCATTTGTTGCACTTGCTGAACTGGTTGCATTTGTTGAACTGGCTGCATTTGTTGCACTTGCTGAACTGGTTGCATTTGCTGAACTGGCTGCATTTGTTGCATTTGCTGAACTGGCTGCATTTGTTGCATTTGCTGAACTGGCTGTATTTGATGCATTTGCTGAACTGGCTGCATTTGATGTGCTTGTTGAACTGGCTGCACTTGTTGGACTGGCTGAACCTGCTGCTGCATTTGTGGCTGTGATTGCTGCTGCTGCTGCTGTACAGTGTATGGGGAGGGGCTTTCCTGACGACTAATCATACCTCTGACAGTCCCGTCCATTCCTTGTGATGAGGGATCCACCACCAGGCAGGTAGCTGCAGGCTGATTAGGATCCACTGGTCTCCCATTAATGTCACTATACAATGTACGCCCAGTAAGAGAGGCTGGTGGCTCGGCACCATAACGGGGAGAAGTGGGCTCTATGCCATAGCGTGCAGGAGAAGGTGCCCGGCTTGGAATACGCTGCCCATCTGGCATCATTTTAGATCCTGGGGTAGCAGGTGGGGGACCAGGAAGGGATGGTTCCCTGTAAATGCGGTTCATTTCATGAGCAGTAGGGGCTGGAGGAGGAATTGGGGCATGAGTAGGTGCTGGAGGTCCAGATCTCCCACCTTGGTTCTGTTCCCATGGTGGCCGAGATCCTCCCATCATTCCATAATGAGAAGTTGACCTACTGAGGGGGTGAACCTGCTCTGCACGATAAAATCCATCAGGTGACCTAGGGAGTATGCCAGGGTCTTGCTGATAAAAGTCAGGCGGTGGTAGAGAACCACGGTGGGCCATGGGTGGCCGATCAAAGTGGCTATTCAGCTCAGGAACAGAACTCTTTCTTATGCTGCGAGTGTCTGGTCGATCCAAGTAGGTTTGGTTGTAGAGAGAGTCCTGGTATGAGTACTGCTCCCGTTTCATATCTAGGTCAGGCGGACGCATCCCAGAGGGAGGTTCGTACCAAACTCCTCCTGCATCCCCTCCGTAAGACAAGGAATTCCGTCGTCCAGTCATCCTTGCCTGTTGCTCATAAATGTTCTCAGTGCGGTCCCATTGATTCTCATTCCCACCGAGTGTGTCCCAGCTCTGGGAGCGACCAATCGGCAACTGCTTGCTGGAGATCAACATCAGTTACAGAAATACTCCACTCTAAGAAAAAAAAATGCAGGATATGGTTCTGCTTCAGCTTTTTAGATAAATATTTACAAGCAGTGAGAGGGGGAAAAAAAAGAAGCCACAGAATATATCCTTTTCACTAGAGTTCCACCTGTAATTTCTGTCTCTCCTCTCTTTCTAGTTCTGGTTATCAGGTAGCTCCTCCTGGTAGGCGATCGCTGAATAATTAATCTGGGGAGTACTGCTCTTGGTGATGTAGGATGGAAAGAGGATACCAAAAGCTCTTGCACAGTGGCTGTAGGTGAAGGCAGCCTGGCTACTCCATTGCGGAAATTCAAAGTGACAACCGTGAACAGGCGATGGGATAGAAAGAAAGAGAACGAGAAAACAGGGAGGAAGGGCACATTTTCAGGGGGGAGGGTTGGTGGGGTAGGCTGGGGCTTGTGTTAATCCAACGGAGCTGATCTGCTCCTACTCTGGGACATTTTACTCGCTCGATTGCTATGAGGGATTACAGACTAAATAAAGCCTGCTTAAATCCACTGCCCCCCTCATGACGTTCCATACACACACGCACACATACACACAAAACACACACAGAAACACTAACTCATGCTTATTGTGCAAGTACTTACACACCGATGAAATAGATGCTGATGATGATGACGATGAAGTAGGTAATGGAAATTTTCCAATGGGACACACCTACCTGTGGCTGATAATTTTGGAGCTCTGTATCTGTTCAGTCTCTGTCCAGAGGGTAGCAGAACAACTTTCCCGGGACCCCGAGGGGCGGGACAAAGCAGCAGACCAGTGAAATTAAAACAGATCCAATGCACCAGTGCTAAGTCGTAGAGCACTGTCAGAAACAACAAATCCTGATTGAACAATAATCCAGCAACTTGGCCGGAAACATGTGCACTGTCATGCAACTGCAAAGAACATGAGTGCACAGTTTGGCCCCATGTCAGAATCTGCAAATATTCTGTGTAAGTAACTTTTTAGACATCTTTTACATTGTTAAAGTCAATATCCATTTTACTTATCCTCCAATGTCCACAAGTCACATATATATTACTCCAATACTAGCTACTGTACTACACTACAATAAATTGCAAAGCAGCTACATTTAAACAAGAGATATGCAGCTACTTATAAAACACCAACTCCCTTCATTAATTAAGTTAAAATTACAAGCGGTTTAACAGCATACATCAACAAGCTATTAAAAATGAGGGAGAAAGAAAAGGGAAAATGGCACATCCATTTTCAGTATTAAACAATTCTCATTTTTGATCTTTTATAGGTGCAAGTATTTAACTGAACAGCTTTCACTTAGTTTTTAAGAACTGCTGAAAATATTTCTCCTAATTTTCAAATTTGAATGTGATTCTTTAAAAGCATAATTTTAAAGGAAATGATAATTCATTAAAATAAACGATTGTGTTTACAGAACTTGAATAATTAAAATAAAACAAATCCCTTGTTCACTCAAACAAAAGGGCAATAATTAACTTAGATATACTTCTGGTAGCGTTTTGCCATCCACGTGGTCACATTGTGTGGGGAGAGTGTTGATTACAGCAGTGTTGTTTTGTATTTTTCCTCATTAAATGAGAATTGATTCAGATGATCAGCAATCAGTACCTCAGAAAGCAGAACAAGTTGCTTGCTTAAGAGTTTAACAGACACTGGCATCGAATGGTTATCATTCCCATAGAGATGCTGATTTAAAATTAATGCAGTGATCTCTTATTTTTCCAGAGCTGCATGAGACTATGGATTAGTGGTAATGAGAATCACTGGTAAAGATGAGCAAAAAAGCTATGAAAAAATGTCTGTTTAGTAGTTCAATCTAACACTAAAAATATGAGAGTACAGGCATGTGATGTAAATAGGAGAGTACAGGCAAATGCATACAAAAAATAGCCTTGAAGCAAATTAGTTCAGTATAAATCCTCAGTTAGTTTCTTGGGCAAATAGGCCAACCACTTGTAAAAACCTATCCCTACAATACAGACCCAAAATACCCCGAACAAACATAGAAAAGACACAAGTTAGAAAGAAATTCTAATTAATCAATGAAAGCCTGGAAGTAAAAAGCATTAAATGTAAATGCATGTCTTCACTACATTACAGAAGCCACTTCTTAAAAGGTTTCTTTGTGATTGGTTTACTCACTACAGCAACTGCCCCTCAGGCTAAATAACATCATTTTAGATCTCATGAATTCAAACCATTTCTTTTATCACTGTTTTCTTGTCAGCAAATAGGTCTAGCACTTTTTTTGGGATATACATTGACACCAGTAAGTATTAATATACAGCCCCGACACTGCAAACTTTAACGCAAATCTACACACCTCACACACTGCATCCATATACTTGTGAATCAGTGTAATCAAACTGAAGGAAAACAGTAAGAAAGCTATATTTCTTTGGGCTTTTAGCAACTGCATCCATTTTAGTAGCCTGTTTACATGTCAGCTGACTTTAGTTTGAGGCGCTGTACTGGTCAGGAGTGCTAATGATGCAGTAAAGATCTGGGCCTCACGTTCAATGAAACATTTGTTCAGAAAATATTAGACATAATGAGGTTTACATATTTGGCCGCAGATTAGCGCAAAAATAAAGATATCAGTCTCATGCAGGTACAAGTTTGAAAATAATTGTGTCTTAGGAACAACATGAAAACATAATGAGTAAATCAATGGCCTTTAAAAGCTTCCCTAGTGTAATACTAAGGAAAAAAAACATTAAAGGTCAGATTTGCCATACATCTGTATAGTTTATGATCCTAGCAAGTATTTCAGTCTTATATAATGCTCTCTTTAGACTTTCACTTAGATTTCAGCATTTTTTACCCTCTATTTTTGCACTGGTTTTGACAAAACTTCAACAAATATTGCGCTACACATGTTGTAAATCAGCTATTTATATGGTGAACTCATTTCTGAGCACTGTTACACAATTAAACAAGATTACCCAGAACAGAGAAAAAACAAAACAAATCCAAAAAAACACATGCCCACCAGCATCACCGTGAGGGCAGTCCAAAAAAAGAACACCGTAGTAAATGAGATTTCCTAACAGTAAAATGTTTAGGAACATGCTTTGAAGAAGGATGCAAGATCAATTAAAGAAAAAAAAAAATCAAACAAATAGACAAATACCTGTCTGAGGAACAGAACTAATTTAACGGCTCCAATAAACTCATCTATCCAGAGTGCAAATATTACTATTTCTTGAGTTCCAAATCACAAATTTCTTTCATGGCATAAAAATGAATGAATAAAATTAGAAAAGGAGACAAATTAGAAGCAAAGTAAAATTTCGAGAAATACAACCGACAGTCCAGTAAAACTGACCTTTCTATCAAGATGGAATAGAGAACATGACTGCTTGTAAATTACTGCTTAATTCTACTTTATCTGTTATACATTTATTCTATACTTGCTTCATTAATATAGTTTAATGACTGAAATGTTGGCACAAATGGTAATAACCTCATTACATTAATGTAAAACAACACACAGCTTGTTACTGAGCATTACTGCGAGTCTAAAGTTCTACAAAGACTGCCTGGCTTGTGGTGTTTTGAATTATAATTACATTATTCTAAAATGACTCCCTCCTCTCGCTTGCTCTCTCACACAATTGCTCCAAATAAAATCCAATAACGTTAATCCTCAAGTTGTGTGAACTGAACAGTGACATACACTGGTATTCCCACTTCACCTCATCAAAACTGTTTCTGAAACCTCACTTCACCCTCATTAAAAGGGGAATTCCTCCGGCTTTTCAGGCACTCTGCATAATTAAACGGAGAAGATGTAAACAATGTCATTCAGAGTGGTTTGATGGGAAATATTGTGTTCCAAAAATCTTAACAAGAATTGTCACAGCAGTGGTGTTGGGAACAAGCCTGTGAAGCATTGAATGTGTTTAAAATGCATTTATCATACGATAGTTATGTGTGTACAAAGAAATACACACAAATAAACATAAAATTATGATTCTGGTTACAAAACAAGCCAAAATAACCTCTATAAATCCATTCACTAATATGGGCCTTTGCTCCTAGTTCTATTTCCAATCTTCTTCCCCTTGTCCTCTACACATCCTGGTCCTAACCAGGCCTATTCAACAATCAGCAAATAAATTCTAGCATTTCACATCATAATGAATATGACTAAGGGCCTGAATAATAGTGCCCAGATATCAGCAACATCTCAACTTGTACTGCTGCTACACTGTTATAATGACAAAGTTGAACGTAATTCAAAATAAATCAAGGCACTTTCTAAAGCAAGTCCACTACCACTCTCTCACTCTAGATAAATAACCCTGGATCCTGTCTCTCTGATGGATAAAGCATACTGCTGAGTTAATTGTCTCGGCTTTTCTGCACTCCGAGATCTTTTTTTCTGGTCAGGCTTTGGCAACCACAACCCCCTCTGGGTCTGTTTGCCACAATCAAATGTAGATGAGATCATTTTCCATTGTAATTAAGCACAAAAGTGGCGAGTTGTTTTTGTAGCAAGCCTCCCTTTACTCTGTGTGCCATTTTCCCCCCTGTATTCTATGTGATGGCAGATTTTTACTCTGTGGGCTTTAATGTGAACACAGTTTCAACTGTGTAACCACTTAATTTAGCAGAACAATGTCCAGTGTAAACCCAGACACAGGATTTTTTCCCTGGACCCACAAACAAATCTGGACCTCGTAATGGAGCTCATTTAACATGTTTGGTTTGAGGATACATGCTCAAGTAAAACGAATCTCACTGGACCTTCCTCCCAGTGATGGAGTTGTCTTTAAGACTCTGGAGACGCGTTCCCCCTGACTGGTTTCCGAACTACAGCTCTAATTGTTCTGTGCAGAGGGAAATGGGAGCCTGCCAAATCAGACCTCATCCACTACTTACAGAGGGAGGATCAGTGGTCAAGTATATAGTTTATACAGCCATTATATCAGGCAGTTAGAATGAGCCAAACCACTGTAGTCTTTCACTGGAGTGGATGGAAAACTCCCAGAGTTCAGAGTTGGCGTGTATGTTTATGTCATACGTTTGGCAGTTTACGATCTCATTACTACAGAGCAGCGGAGAAGGTGGAAAAAACACTTTCAAGGATCTTTTAAGGAGACTATCTCTTACACACACACACACACACACACACGCGTGCATGCCGGTTTATCCTGCTCATACACTCACTGGTCATTTTGTCAGAAACACCTACCATATATGTGCACTTTGTGGGTTTGTGATTACTGGCTGAAGCCATTCTGCTGCTGCACCGTTTACCAGCCACCCTCTATCATTTCTAATGGAAAGGGAATACTTCAAGACCACCAGTGGCCACATATTCGGCTTGTGGACTGTTCTCAGAAGCAGGTGTACTAACCTGAGAGGAATCATGGTCTACACTGTGCTGGTAGGAGTTTGTCAGTTCATCAGCGTCACTGCTGAGATTTTAAAAACATCAACATCGCTACGGCTGTTTTGTCAGCCAAAAAAATGGAAAGGACCACTGGATGATGACTAACACAATTTGGTAAATCCCTTTCGCATGGGAATTTATACCCGAAAATACATCTGTAATTACCCGCGAAGGCGTAAGTGTGAACAGGAGCCCGGTGCAGCTGACATGGCAGTTTGCACTTTAAATACCACAGAAATTACAGGGAGAGCTCATGTGTGAACAGAACACGATACTTTACTGGGAAACTAGAAATGTCTTCATTACTTCACTGTTTTTTCGTTGTTGGACTGTCACTGAGTTAGACTGTCTTGTTTAATTTTTTATGGGACATATTTTGAACATGATTCAAGTATATACCCATGAAATAACTATAAAATCTATGACTGTTCACTTCTGCTTTTGTGCACAAATAACACAGCATGACAAAGAATATTATGGTCAAATTTTCAGAGAGAAAATAAAAATTCAGAATGCTAGCATTGCTAGCTATTCATGCATAAAACACTACCTTTCACTGAGACAGCTGTTTTCAATAAAGTTGCCAGCAAGTGTGTATCTGCTTTGAATACAATAAAAAAGCCCTCAAATCATTAAACAATGTAACCACTTTCTAAATAAAATATCTTACCTTCACAGATTCTGTCAAGCCTTTGGCGTTTGACTTTGTGTTTGTCAAGTAAAGCCATCGTGGTGTTGCAGACCCCTTCCTCTTGGCTAGCTGTACACTGGGCTAAGCCTCAGGATACTACTGCCCCTTCAGTCCGCTGCAGAGCATATCGTCACCTTCAGCCTGCACATGCACACACAGAAGGGTCTCATTCAATAGACAACTTTCATTCAAACTGATACCTACATTGTCTTTGCTCTGAAGATTGAACTGACATGTTCAGATGCAATAACAAAACTTTCCCACAAGAGGGAGCTACATGGCTATTCCACCACGGACATACGGAGTTCACAGGAAAACTCATTTTAATCAACCGCTCTTTCATTAATTGCAACAATTTTTAAACTGTAAATATGTGAACAGACTTTGAATTTATGTAATAAAAAAACTCTGTTACATAGAGAGAGAGACAAATCTATGTGGCAATCAACAGTTTTAAGCCTGTCAATCTGTTCTTACAGATATAAGTATGTCAGAGTGTCAAGCCCATTTGAGATGACCTACCCACTCACTGAGGTCTGAGGTAGGTGTGGGATGCAGGTATGCAGTTAAATACCAGCACCATTTAGATGTGTTAGTCCTTTGACAATGATGTGATAGTTGTATATGCAACTGTCTGTGCTGGAAACTGAGAGAAGCTGATTGAGTGAAAAAAATTTCATGCTAAACCACACTCTCCGTGTTTGTTTCTCTCTTTCTATTTCCCTTTCTTTATCTCTCTCTCCCTCACACACACAGACACACAGACAGACACACACACACAGTGAATTAAGATATTGGGCCCTTTCAGGCAACCTGAAAGCGATCACAACACACTCCCCACATGCACTCCGAAGTACTAAACCATTACACAAAAGCATGCCTCAATTTCAGCCATTATGCTGGAGGCCAAATATCAGTCATTCAGACCGGAGAGCGCAGGCACTCAGGGCACCATAATAGAGCTTTTTATCATAGCCCTCTGTCATCAACATAAATAACAAACTATGTTCCTCTAATCCCCCGCTGTCTGACTCCATTTTTCACCTACTCCCCACATCTAGTATCTGCTCTCCATTATTTCTGCTTTTGACTGAATTACTTTCACCTAAACTTCCAGAGTGAGTCACATCCTAACAGCCCAGCACATACAACATCTCTGCACCTCAACCAATACTATCAGCTTCCCAGGAAAACACTTACATTTTATCTTACATGATTTATATGCGAATAAGATGGGTGAAACAGTTACGTCTGTCTACTGGGTCTTCTGTTACTACTCAGCTTTTATCAGTCTCAAAATGGACAGGACACCTCAATGTTTTAACTGTTCCAAGTTGCTTCTTGTCAGTGTTGTAACATCATCTCATATATCCAAATTAAAAGCTCTATTGGAAATGGAAGCAGTGTTCTTAAATCTGATGCAAGTTAGTAGAATGACATTTATGGACCCTATTGGTCCATCATTAAATGTTCACAGAATGTACGAAACACGTGGCTTTTTCGATATTATGCTGAAAAATAAATAACAAAAATTGAGAACCTAAGAAAAAGGAAGGATTGTGATTCTTATTGTATCTAATCATCCTGATTTACAAAAATGCATTTTACATCATATATTATATCAAAATAAACTGAGAAGGAATAATTTCTTGCAGAACAAGCTGGTCCCTTTCAGTCGTTTTTTAATGGTTCTGGGTATTGTGCGTCTAACACCACGTGGCTGCTTCTTATAGGGATGGGAGTTTTTTTTTAAATGCAGTGTGAAGCTCTCCTTAAGGCTAAAAGGGGATAGTGAGACACACACGCACACACACAGACACACACACTGTAAACACATTCACAAGTTTAGGTTACACAGTAGGCAGAGCATGTCAATTCTGAACGCTTCTCAGATTCTCAGCTTGTTAACACCTCCTAACAGGCCATTAATTAGCAGCGGGGGACCTCACAGCTCCATCAGTGAAATATGCCGGCGTGCGCTGCTCAGCTAACTTTACAAGTTAGAGGCATTAAAGGGAGGTAAACACCAACAGCCAGCAAACACACAGGATATCATATAAGAACAAAGAGTATATTGATAATATTTGGATCATAAGACACAGTATAAAGAGTCTGCAAGTAGTTTTGCTCAACAGTTAATATCCTTCTGCCAACAAAACAAGGCAAACAAACAAGAAATAAGTCAAAAGTGTCAACATTATGTTTTCTAAAAAGAAGTCTAAATTTTGTGCGGTGGTTCAATGGTTTATTTCTAGATTTGTCTCCAGCCTGCATGGCATTAAATCCAGCCAAAACTAATCTTTGGACATATTTTATGTGACTAAATTGAGAGAAAGGAATGAAAATGTTTTGTACTTTGAACGGTTACTAGAGTAACTTTTACAAAAATGATCCACCAGCAATGAACAGCAAATTTAAATTCCTCAGCGGTAATGACAGAATTAAACACAGTAAGATGAACCGAAGTGGTCGAGCTCATCAGCATTTGTGAGCCAATAGACAATCTTTCTTCAAAATCTGCAAATATGTTCAGCACTGCTCATTGCTGGGTCGTAAATAGGAAAAGAAAAAGTTGCAAAGGAATAACAGGGAATTGTTATTGCAATTAATATAGAGAAGCTGGACGATATCCGGCCTTTGTAGCCACTAAATATGACAAAATGTGCTTCACTTCAGCTAACCTAGACAGCCCTTCCGTCTTGCAGACGGAGTTCATCTGTGAGGGACTGTGGCGTGGGAGTGTGGGCTGGCATCTCTTGAAACGGGAGAAGACATGCTCAGTCCAATAGAGATACACAGAGTCCAGGCATTAAAAGACGAGAGGATAGTCGGAGACAGTCTTCCTCTCAAAGTCTTCCTTAATAGGCCTATCAATCTCAGACACCCACACAATAATAAAATCCTCAACTCCCCTTCCCTCTCATGTAATTTCAGACAAAGACAGAAACCATTAATGATATAAAAAGAGGAAGATATTCATTACAGTCGTTATTGTGTGGTTACACAAGATAAATGGTAATGAGCTGTTTGGGAATTGTTCTAAGTGTTGGGGTGATTCTAAAGTGGTAATATTTAGAGATTACAGCTTCAAAATGGAATATTATTATGTAGTTTAAATTCTCTATGGAGGGGGGGGGGTCTAGCTTTTCAGAGGACACAAAGACATCACCTGTATCCACGTCTATGTTTTAAAGTGCTCTCTCCCACAGAGCATGAATTACAGCGGTCCCATTCACCGACGCGCTGCTTTGATTTATCTGCACCTGTGAGCATGTGTCCATGCGAGAGAGACAATGACGGCTCTGCTGCATTTTGTGATTGATATGTCTGAGCCCCCACTTCTTGTGGCTCCTGAGTGTATTTATTATACCATTTTACAATACAATGTCAGAGTTCAACATTAAATGCTATGGGGAAATGATAACTCATAGCACTACTCATTCTGAACCACAGATATTTCATCGTTTCCACACAGAGTCCAACACATTCGCAAAACGAATAAGGACTATGGACTCTGAAACGGGTTTGTTGTCACTGATCATATTTGAAGTGCTTGACATTTTTAAAGAGCTCAGCATTGCTTTGTTGGGATGCCACGTTAAATATGCAGATCCTTTTCTCTCTCAACACTCACTCTCTCTCTGCTGAGGGAAATCACTGCAAGCATGAATCTTAAACAGTGTTTTGGGCTTTTTTTGTTCCCCCCCAGCTCTCAACCTTCATCCAGGGACCTCTGCTAAAATGCCATTGCCAAAAAAGACCTGCTGAAGGCCCACCCACCTTCTTTAGTATGTCAAGAGAAAAGCCTTGATGTCAGCGAGCCACACCCAGCACAACACCTCCTCCAGCTCGCAGACTGCAGACAGACAGAGAGGAAACGCTCTTTTCAGAACTGCAGACAGAGGCTCGGAATATGCCAAAGTTTCACAGAGACTAATGAATATTAATGTGCTGACTCTTTCGCAAAACTGACCTTTTGTTTTAACTCTGCAGGGAAACGTTAGAACATTTTTTTACACAAATATGAAAGCTTTAAACTGGGAACAAATTCACTCATGATTACTTCACCCTCCACCCACTCAGTGCAACTCTCCGTCTGCATCTTCTCCTCCCTCACTTTCACAGTAGCACATAATTAAGACGATGCACACAATGGAATGTAGCAGGTTTGAAATTGTGCAGTGAGCTGATTCTGTATCTCACTTTTAATCCTTCCTTGAAATATAATTTAAGAGCTATTGTATGTAAATGAGAAAAGGGGTTATTTTACAAAGCAAAATTTTACACTTATCCAGATAATCTCGAGCAAATATATAGTAAAGCAGCCCCTTATAGCCACACATCAACATACCACAGACCAATACTGAGTGAATTTTTGCATTTTGCAATTTATGCATCTTATGTATCTCATGCCAGATACACCTTTATGAAATTATAATGGATATTATCAGCATCATTTACAGGAGTCACACCATTTTTCATTACAAAGAGACCATAATTAGTATTATTTAATATATTGTGATACTTCTGGTATCTAATCACCCTAAAGCATCACTTTACAAACACAATGAAGGTGTGTTCTCCATGAACTCCTGTTGAACTCCTTCTGAACTCTGGGATGGCTGGGATGATGTTTTGTGGTATAAACGTGTTTTGCAATTTTAGCCGTGATTCAGTTATTTCAAGAGAAAAAACCCTGCAACTTGCTCAACTTTTACAACAATAACCAAATCAATGCCCTCCCACGATTACTGTACCACCTCAGATTTTTGCTTGGAATATGTATTAATGCTGAAACTTACATGGTGATCTCATGCGCCACGATTTCAATGTTCTGGTTAATTCACGGCAATCAGGGCGTAATTCTGTCCCATAATGTGACACACATACATAACTGATTCTGACCATGGAGTCGCTTGCTCATACTCTCCTCACTCTGTTTTAAGTGTCATTTAATCTCTATGGTGGAAAGCTCGGTTAGTGATTTAAACAAGGTTCCTGGTTGAGTTCCATTAGAATAAAGTGGTCAGAGGGAGGCAGGGCTTATACTGTCTCCGAAAATCTCCACAGTTCTAGAGATTGTGATTTTCTATGTTTTGTCTGCTACAGTGTATTTAAAAAGTTTTAATCTGACTGAGAATTTAGAATTAAGATCTTTAAAATTGATTTCATACTTCAAAATCCAAAACTCCAAAATACATGCAACATTACACTCCTGTTCTATATGTGCAGTTGCAGCAACAGAGTATTGAAATATGGGGGTCCTGCAACCCCTCAACACACCCACTTTCCCTACTATTAAGTAACTATCAAAACCAAGACTGGTATGTTGCACAACAAAAGATATCATATACAGTAAATCCAAATAGATAATTATTGAAAAGGACCTAAATCGTAGCTGTATGATGCTCCTCTACAACACTCAGCGGTGGTCTGACCAAGTGTGTGGACGGGGGGTAGTTTTTGGAATTTTAACGAGACAAGGTCCGAGAGAATGACTCCAGGGATAAAAGATCAAGACCATTATGAATGGCTTAAATATCAACCACAAAAGACATGTTGCTTGGCCTGACCCTCCTGTAGTTTACTCAGCACTGTTCAGCTTCTCCTGACTGAATGAAAGCAGCATGGCACTGAGCATCTCCATCTGTCTCTACATGCAGGGGTCTGTTGGCTCAGGCCCCTCTTCCCCCTCTGAGTGTGTGCATATGAGAGAGA
>JBBKCR010000001.1:27512339-27559967 GCA_037577295.1 Ladigesia roloffi
ATTGGTGTGTCTGTACACGTGGTGTAACTGGGAATGCGATGATTGGCTTAGATTTAGTAAATTTCCATGGTTTGTCATGGAGCTGCACTGAACAGCTAAATATTTAAATATAATTTTTATTATCTCAACATGCTCTGGTTCGAAGATAGAAACTAACGCTACGTGTTTTCTACACTGACTACTTATATACACACGCGCTGACACACGCACGTAACCCCCCACTACGTCACCCCGTTCGCATATGTGCCTCCCTAAAAACACACTGACCCGCCCGCCCCCCCACACCCCCCCCTCGTCCCCGCTGATCATTTTAGTCTAGAACCGCCATTTTCCAGGAGTCACAACGACGGCAAGTCCAAACTCAAAGATAGCTTCTGCAAACTGGAAGTATAAGCGCTACTTTTCCCTCACTGAGGTGAAAGGCAAAAATGTTTAAGTGACGTGCAACTTATGCCCAGGAGAAAAGCATCTCCCTGCGTCGGGGATTAGTGTACAATGTTTTATATTTATTTTATATTAAATTTGATTTATTTTTTTAAGTCATGCAAAAGTTACTTTGCCTGGTAATTAGTTACTTTTATAGTGATGTAACAGTTACTATTTGTGAGAAGTAACTAGTAACTATAACTAATTACTTTTTTAAAGGTACTTGCCCAACACTGGTCCGAGGTGATCTAAAAATGCAGCAGTGGATATGACCCAAAATAAATTGAACCATGATACAATGACTTATATTAGAAGGTAGAAAGAATGTTCTTTATCCTGCAAAGTTATATTTGTGGAGATACAAGGCTTTGTTCAGACAACTGTGATATATTATTTGAAAATAAGAGGAAATTATTCTAATACATTTACATTATAAAATACAATCAGCATTAAAATGATTGGGAATTTAAATGAGTAAATGACTTTATAGCCTATTTCAGTCCTTTTACTAATGTGTTGACATTTTGTTGTCAGCTTTATCTGTGTATTCTTGTATTTAGACATTGTTGGTTCTTCTCCACAGATATATTGTCCACAGTGATGACCACAACCCTTACTTAGACTCTATGGAGGAGTTTGAGAAGAGGTTGGAGAAGTTTAAGCCTGACCTGCTGGTGGTGGGAGGACTCCAAATGATGGATAACTTCCCTTTTAAACAAGGTAGTGTCAGCCACAGACAACTGTGTGCTGAGAGTTTACAATATGATTTATATGTGATAGACAGGATGATGAAGAATTAACTTTATTTCAAACTTAACTGTCAGGACTGTATGTTTAGTCAATATTAATAAATAGTTCCAGAACAACAAGTTTACTTATTTTGGCAAGATACTCCAATCTTTCTATATTCGTTTTATTAGGAAGCTCAGTAAAGCAGAAAGGTTGTTTAGTAGTGGAAAAAGTCTACATTTGCAGGGGCAGGAGTGATTTGAATCAGGAGCTGTCAGACATTATTGATCTGTGCATTTGGAATGTCACTGATAAATGATTCCAGAATCAGAGGAGTTAAACAGTGACTAGGTGACATGTGATTAGGTACTCTGCTGAAAGATTGTAACCATTGTATGAAATCTCACTCCTTCACTAATCCTACTGAAAAAAAAGTTTTCAGCTGCCATGGGAAAGCAGTGTTTAATCATTACTTTCGGTTGTTTCTTTTTGCTTTGTGCTGTACTATCGGCACGCACTGGAACAAAAACAGGATTAGCCGCATTTATACACTCATTTATATTTATACACTTTATCAGCCATGTTTGGATTTCATAGCGATGCTAAATGGTAAATGCAAGGACATGCTTAGTCTGGCTGATGCTTAAGGAAGAAGTTGTTGTTTTTTTTTTTTTGAAGAAAGTTAAACTATGGACATTTATACACCTGGACAACATTTTTGGTACCCTGAACATTTCCAAAAAATCAAGTGTTTCTCTCAGAAAAATATTGCATTTACACATGTTTTGCTTTACACATGTTTATTCCCTTTGTGTGTATTGGAACAAAACAAAAACAGGAGGGAAAAAAAGCAAATTTGACGTATCTCACAAAACCACGTTGTGACCCAAAATCCTTTGGTAATGCTCAGATTTCATGATGCCTTGCACACAGTCAAGGCACCCAGTGCCAGAGGCAGCTAAACAACCTAAAAACATCAGTGCACCTCAATCATGTTTTACTATAGGTACTGTGTTATTTTCTCTGTGGGCCTCATTCCAGGACACAGATGTGCTTTACCAAAAAGCTCAATCTGGGTCTCATCTGTCCACAAGACCTTTTACCAGAAGGATTTTGGCTGTAGCCTTGTTTTTTTTATGCCTCTTTGTCAGCAGTGGGGTCCTCCTGGGTCTCCTGCCATAGCATTATTTTATTTAAACATGGACAGATAGATCAGGCTGACACTGATATAAAATACTCGATTTTCTGGAAAAAAATCAGGGGTACCAACAATTTTGTCAACGTGTGTAAGTCTCTCACAAAGGAAAATTTCTTGCTTTGCCAGCTAACTTTGCTCAGTCAAGCCCAAATTCTGACCAATCAGGGACTGATGGAGGTGGTCAGTTTTACTTGTCATAATGTCATAACACTATATACAAGGGTCTTCGAGTTACGAGGTTTTGTGTTTATGACACTAGTTTAGCAGAAGAATGCACAGAATACACTGTACCGTGCCGTATGAGTGAGGGAGTACACTTATCTGAGCACTATTAATTCCTTTTTTACACTATTTTTTCTTTGTTGTGTTTATAGATTTTACAACTGTGTTGGGATAGGCTGTTAATTTAGGCTAGGGTGTGTTTCGACTTTGGGTTACATCACTGTCAAAGGAACAAATCTCATTACGCTCATAAGCATTAAAGGTGTGGCAAAAACTTTGCTTTTTATTAATATGACTGTTTTACTTTCCACATATTTACATAGATTTCTTCCATCTTTAAAACGAGGCTGCTTGACAATTCATGTTTCACTTAATTTTTCACTTTTTTGCACTAATTAAATCCAAAAACTTAAACCTAATTTTGACGGCAACACACATCCTACTCCCAATCATGCTGTAGTTTAACGGTTTGTAGGAGTTATCAGAATAATGTGTGACCTGTAAAATAATTAGTGTCTATAGTGCAAATGCCTTAATGTGATAATGTCCTCTTGTTTTAGCTTTCATAGACTATGCAATGTGTTTTATGCACAATTTTCTGTCCTAGTATTTACTTGGCAGGTTTTAGTTGTTTTATTGCAATACTGGTCTGATGACTCTTCCTATTCTAGGAGAGCGTGATGCACTGTTGACTCACCTGGCTCGGATCCTTTCCTCAGCCTCCCCTCAGACCAGCGTCCACTTTGAAATGGCCAGCTTTGTGGATGAGGGCCTGATGTTGGACCTTCTGGAGTTTGTGTTGCCACATGCTGACTCTCTGGGCATGAATGAGCAGGAGCTGCCAAACCTCCTCAGTCTGTTTCGTGGCAGCAATGTGACCGTGCTTTCTGACCCTAACCCTCGCGTTGCCACTGTGCTGGACCAGATGCGCGAGCTCTACCGCATTGTGAACCAGCGGCACGGGGAGGCTGGAACCGGGCGACCCCTGTCCAGGCTGCACGTCCACACCCTGGCCTTCCAGGCCATGATCGTCACCCATGGCTCCCAGTGGAAGAACACAATGTCAGCTGTAGCAAAGGCCTCTCTCACCGCCAACCGCCATGTGTGCGGGTCTCCGGACATAGACACCAGCAAAGCAAGGCTGATTATGGATGAGTCTTTCTCAGTCAGCAGAAGGGAAGGCAGTCAGAGGATTCCCCTACAGGAGTCACGGCCTGTCTCCTGCTGGACTGAGGATGATTATGAAATCTGTGTTGCTCCCGTGCTTGTGTGCACTGAAGTCTATCAGACTGCTGGAGGAGGAGACAACATCTCAGCCGCTGGCCTTGTGCTGCAGATCTAACTGAAGAAGAAGCTGTCGTAACTCAATCTGAAACTGAACTGGAGATAACTACTTTTGTTGTCTAAACATCCCATATTATATGAAAACTTTTTTGGATTATTTTAGCTGCAGACTTATAGATCACCTTTACCACCAACACTGGGTCCAGCAGTTTTACACCTCTTCATGTTTCTGTTTTTGTGATGTCATGATTTACATATGAGGTTCATGTCTGTGTTTTACCCTCACTTTAACCCCCACTTTGGGGGGCAGTCATCTCTTAACAACCACTTGCATAAATGCTTGAAACAAAAAGTGTTTATTGGTTTAAAGCCCAAATATAGATGGACTGAAATATCTGGCTGTCTATCTAGATAACCTGTTCCATTCTTATTATTCTTTTCTTTTTTAAATGCCGCTTCCTACTTCCCCATAGGAAAATGCATATTCTTTTTATTTCTGATTGCATAAAGGAAATGCAATTTTAGACATTTATGGTCACTTTATTTTTCAGCCTTATTTCTGTTCTCACTTGTTTTAGTTTCAGTCTTTTGTTAGGTTCTTTTAAATGGAATATGAAAAAGGAACTATGCTGCTGAGAACGGCATCATTTAAAACTTAAAGCTTGAATGCTTGTGAAAGAGGACATTGTAATTACTGGTCACACCAAAGAGACCAGTGGGGAACACAAAAATCTCAAGCAATGAGTAGCATAGTTCTGGTGATGGGTTGCATATAATGCATATTATGAACTGCATTTCTGGGTTTTAATCTCCGTAATCTCAATCTCTCTGCTCAGCACCTGCAGAACTAACCCCATTATCATCCTACCTCTGTGCCTATGGAAGAATATGCCGCATACTTGATTTATCTGTTGAAAGCAGTTGATTAATGTAATTAGAGTAGGTCTGTTTCTGAGAGGTCTGGTGGGGCTGTTTTTTTGTTACCCTCCATGCATGGGGCACAGCTGAGTGGTGGGAGGTATTGAAGAAAACTATTGGAAATGTGCCGTTGTGTCATAGCAATTGGGAGTGTGCTCAGACACTCATCAGCTAACAAAAGATGTGTCTCAGGGATTAGCTGAGCTCAGATAATTTAAATCCACATCACTTGACTCAGTTAGAAGCGACAGCGCTGCTACAGAGCCGGAGAGCAGCTGTCATGGTGGCGCTGTTTGTTCCAGTCCTTTGAGCTGGTTAGTTGAGCCTGATAATGACTGACTATGGGTTCAGGAGAAAGCGTGTTTTTATTTCACAAAGTAGAAATGCAGTGGAAACTTTTAAAGTTTTGTTTTGTTTGTCGTATAAAAATTTAGACTGGTGATTTTGACAGAATGCACATCAAATGAGTGAGATTTATGAATGAATTGTAGCATTGCAATGAGCCATCTTGTTTTGGAAGTATATCTGTCTGTTCGAGTGTGTGTTTTGCTGCCTGTGACAGTTGTCATTAACTGTCCTTTTTACCTTGTTTGACTTTCTATCTCTGAACTATGTTTGGTGAATGAAAAAGACTTTCTTCCAAATGAGAAACAATGTATGCTTTTGAAGTTCTCGTATGTAATAAACACATACATTCCGTTTGTGAAACACTGTTGTGTCTTGCATATGTAAATGTGCAACAAGTTCTTGCTTTAGCCTAACAAATCAGGGTTCAAATCAAAATTGGCACTTGGAGGACAATTGCAGAAAAACAATCTGTACTGTTATCCGGCTTGCTTAATGAGCTCAGCAAGTAATCCTGCACATTTATATTAAATTATACACTGTGCATATACATATGACCAGTCCAGATACAGTATGAGCATCACTGATTTCTCCTCATACTAAGCAGCTGAAAAGCAGGTAACAGCATGTAGTTTGGATTACATTAAGTCTACAAGAATTGCTTTTATTTAGCAGAGTCCCTTTAGTACCATTTCTGTGATCTTCAAATTAATGCAGAAATGTGTGAAATGTTCAGAATATGTCAATGTCAGGAAAAAATTACTAAAAAGTTGCCTGTAAAGGAGAAATAATAATCTTACCTTCTAAATTCATTTTCACTTTAAGATTTATAGAACAATGGCTATTTAATAATTATTCATATTATTAGAAAAGTTTTATTTAAAAATAAATAAATATATTTCACATGTATATATATACATATACATATACATATACATATATATATATTTTTTTTTTTTCAAAATACACTTCGCCTTTATACCAACACTTCTTGGAAGGCTTTCTACAGAGTGTTTCTGTGGAAATGTGTGCTTTCATTCTGTATTGCAATTATTTGTGTGGAGGTACTGTTGTTGGACAATAAGGCCTGGCTCGCAATCTCTGTTACAGTTCATCCCAGAGATGTTGGATGTGTTTGAGGTTAGGATTCTCTTTGGGCCAGTCAAGTTCTTCCACACTAAACTCATTCCAGCGCTGTCTTTATAGACCTTTGTGTGCTGGGACACAGGCTTGCTGGATTAGAAAAATGTCTTCCCCAATCTGTGTCAACAGGGAAAAGTCCAGACTGTCTTGGTATTCTGATGCATTAGAATTGAGCCATTCACCGGAAGCATGGGGCCTAGCCCAAACTCTGAAAAACAGGTGTGTCCCAATACTTTTGTCTATAGTACATGTTTCCCTCTAAAGCAGGGACTTGTGTTGTGAAAAGACAGTCCTTCGGTGCCGTTGCTTCACGATCCGCTCTTATTCTGCACTGTGATTGGATAATGGTGTGTCCAATCACGGAGCTGCTTGGTGCGTGGTGAAGGGGCTGTAGGAGCGTTGCATTTAGCTTTAGCCAATGCAGCAGTTTAGCCTGTGAAGCTCTTTTCACAGTGTAGAGTTTCTTACTGTAACTCAACATGAGTTCAATCGGGACCGGGGTGAGTGGATTATGTCGGAGTTTTTCTGTTTGCATCAATTGCTTATTAAATATGGCTAAAGCATAAGCCTTTCGTTTAATGTTTTAGCGTCTTGTCATTTCTGGAGCTCTGACAACCGAGTAGTGTGAGGAGAGAGAGCTTTCTTAGTCTCTCTCTAGCCAAGATTCAGTGCATATTGTTTAACAGAGTCTGGGCACATTTATTAAACTACAGTAATCAGAATATGTTCATAATTTTCTTTAGTTGTAGCTGCGTAGCAGTCAATTTAATTTTCTATAGACCTCTGCTGAGTCACTGCTAGCTAACAATGAATGACGAGTTAACGTTAGCCAAGTAGCTAACTAAAGTGAAAGTAGTGTTTTTAAAAGGTTAATAAAGTATTACTCTCATATTCAGACACGATTTTATGCATGTATGCTCAAAGAAATAATAGAAAACCAAGAGATATTGTCCTGTATAAAGGTAGGATATTATGCCACTTGTAACGGTGTGGTCTATTCGGCCGGTGTAATTAAGTTAAATAAGATAAAATAACGCTTATTTGGTCCACCAGTGGGTAATTTGCAGGCTTACAACAGCAAAGTGGACAGGACAAAAGAATCAGAAACAACATAATAATAAAATGAAATTTATACCAATAAAACAAATATGTAAATAAGTTACACATTGGAGTGTAAAGCAGACATTGACGAGTAATATCAATACACAAGAAGAATTGAATTTTGCACACAGTAATAATTGATCCAACATTTTTTTAATTTTCACCAGTGATCATGCACAGAGGATAAACTTTTATCAGTGAAATGGTCCTAGTGAAACGATTTTAGGTGTCATTGTAAAACAATATTGAATACAATGTGTTTTTGTTTTAACCTATATCCAGTATGACTTGTCTGCCTCCACATTTTCACCGGATGGCAGAGTATTTCAAGTTGAATATGCCATGAAAGCAGTAGAAAATAGCAGGTAAGTGTCAAATTTGATTACATGCTTATTATGTACAGTAATTACTGGAACTTGATGTTGAATAGCCATCCTAAACCTGGTCTCATTTTGATTTGGGTCTATTTGATTTTAAGTTTGTTGATTGTAGTTTGCTTCTTAATGCAGTACAGCTATTGGGATCCGCTGCAAAGATGGTGTTGTATTTGGTGTAGAGAAGCTGGTCCTCTCGAAACTGTATGAGGAAGGTTCCAACAAACGCATCTTCAATATCGATCGGCATGTTGGAATGGTATGTGATGCTCTTGATGTAAAGTGCATTGGAAACTGTACTGGCTTTGATGTAAATTATTTAAATGAAAAGATTTAAGCACTGAATAGTTGTCTTAGATGGGTTTCAAGTGTCATATTACCAGAAAATTTACTGAAACAAAGGCAGAAATGACTAGCTACTCATGATGGTGGCTTTGTAATGAAGATACTTATATGCAGCCTTTTGCATATTTGTTAGTGTTGATCAGAACCAGGAGACATGCATCAGATTAGGGTATGTAAAGTGCTGAGTATATGAAATGCATTTTTTCTTCTTATTTCTAACAATAATAAGTGTCTTTCTCTGTCTTTCAGGCTGTTGCAGGGCTTCTTGCAGATGCCAGATCTCTCTCTGAGGTGGCAAGGGAAGAGGCTTCCAACTTTCGCTCAAACTATGGTCATGACATTCCTCTGAAGGTAGAAAGAGAAAGTTGGCTGCACATTTGGATTAGAGGTTGACCGATATAAGTTTTCAGTAGCCGATGCCGATATTTTGGAGTCAGGGTCCGCTGATGGCCGATATATGCTGCTGATATTTTTTTGCCAAATAACATTTCCCCCTCTATTGGAGGTAAAATGTCACACTAATAACACATAGATAGATACACAACATTTCTCAACTTGTCATTTAATGAATAATGAATTAACTATAAATATAAACTTAAATAACAAAACCCCATAAACAATTAAACAATAGTTTAAACAATAACAACAGCAGCATCAAAATCTTTTAGTGCAATTCTTGATGTAAGAAAATTTTTTAAATGTGCACATTCCTTTTTGTATCCTGTTCAATTTTAATCCCACTTCCAGTCCCTGAGTCTTTCTCCTCCCACCCATCCCTCACTGAAAGTTGTTAGTACTCCCAGTTTAAGAACTGCAGGTTGTCGTGCAGGAAACACAAACGTTCTGCATTTTCTCCTGTGAGCTGACTCCCCTTCTTGTCATAGATAATTCCAATCTCACTAAATACTCTCACTGGGAATAGAGGCTGGGGTCCAGCACAAGCAGCATGGGCCATGTGTTCCACATCAGCAATAATAATGGGCTGCCCGCTGAAGTGCCTGTCTGTAAATTGGCGTAGTGCATTCGGATATCGGCCAAAGCCGATACATTAAAAAATGCCAAATATCGACTTGATATATCGGCCTAATTTGAATCATTACAAATTAAAATACAGCCATAAAAAGAGGGCTGGGATTGCTATTAAATACAGTTATGTGATAAAATGTTTTAGAGAATATGATCTGTTTGCCTAGAAAATGTTATGTTGTTTTAGAAATAGATCATTTGCGTTTTCTCTCTGCTTGCACAGCATTTTCACACCGTTTGTCTCATGAATGGGCTTTATTCATAAATAGTTCTGCCAGGTTTCTTCAGCTTTTTTTCTTAATTAAAATACTTTAAGTTTTAGACTTTTCCCTTAAGTATATGAGTTTTTTAATTTACTGCCCAAAAAACACGCCTATGAGCTCCCTGTAATATATTGGTGTAAGTGCATTTTAATAAAAGTGCTACAGTATTCTTATGATTTTTTTTCTCTCTCTCTCTCTTTTTTTTTTTTTTTAGCATCTGGCTGACAGAGTTGCAATGTACGTTCATGCCTACACGTTATACAGTGCTGTACGGCCTTTTGGATGCAGGTAGGTCTAAAACAATATTTTAAGCATTCAGGAGAAAATGTATTTGTATCTTAACACGCTACGTGTTCAATTAAAACCAAGTTATGAAGCTTAATGGAAAAGTTAATATTTGAGCGTATGTATTTCTTTTTAAATATTAGTCTCTTTTTGTCTCTGTAGTTTCATCCTTGGGTCATATGATGATGACGATGGTCCTCAGCTCTTCATGGTTGACCCTTCTGGAATTTCATATGTAAGAGCTGGTGAAAATTATACTCTCATACTCAATGGATTCAAGACACATGCTAGTCCTGCTTTTAAGTACTTTTTAAAATGTTGAAGTAAATAATTTTGCTTTTCATGTCTTTTTTTAAGGGTTACTGGGGCTGTGCCATTGGGAAAGCTAAGCAGGCTGCAAAAACAGAGATCGAGAAACTTCAGGTAGCATTCCAGTGTGAAATATAGAAAACTCTTTTAATGATGTGTTATGTATAGTGTCATTGCAATGTAGACAATAATTGCAAAAGGTTGCCTAACATCAAGGTGATCTTAAATGATATTTCAAAATGATCTTGTAGTTTGGGGGTGGATACCAAAACTCTCAAGGAGAAATTAGAACTGAAATCTTGTGAAAAAGACTGTTAGCTCAATGGATTTCTGCCAATTAGCTTATAACACTCATTGGCTATTAGTTCATGAGCCTAACATGAAAATGCGTAGTGCAGAACCAGCCTCCAAATTTTCAACAGTGATTTTTTGTGCAGTGGTAGTAGCCTAGTGGGTAAAATATTTACCTGTGTATATGATGACCACAAAGTCGCAGGTTCTAGCCCCACATTCTACCATTGCTTTTTTGAGCAATACACTTAACACTCAGTTGCTCCAGGGAGACTGTCCCTGTAACTTATGATTGTAAGTTGTTCTGGATAGGTACGTGTGTATATATAAGCCCTATATTCTTCACCCAATGTCCTCTGTTGTGAGTCAGGCATAAGCCCTTTCCAAATATAGAATTTTCTTCACACCCCTGTATCTGGCTCAGAAAACATGGTTTTAGTATTCTACAGATTGTTTGGGGGGGTTTTGTCCCATGATCAAAATAATTAACTTTAATTAATGTAAAATGTTATTGCTTCTGTATTTGCTCTGATTCAGGTTAAATGCAACATGTAATTAGTGGGTTCTTGGGAAAATAACAGGAGCCATCTTCAGTATAATTTTTAAAGGATTTTCTTACTTGATCTGTTCTTGTGAGTCCTCTCTAACATTTTCTGTATTTTATCAGATGAAAGATTTGACATGCAGAGAGCTGGTGAAGGAAGTAGCAAAAATGTAAGTACAACAATGAAAGCTTCTTTCTGCTATACACGAGTGTGATAGTGATTTGGAGAATGTAAGCAGGGTTGAATTCAGCTGACTCAGCTAACAGCTTGTTTACTCTTTGTATTAACTTAAGTTTCATGTCTGGATTCTATCTGGATGTACTCTGGCCACAGTCCATTCCTGCTTCTCACTAAAATGGGTCTCTATTGAGATCTGATTTCCCATTCCTTCACAATAAATCAAACTGACTTTCCTCAATCATTTTACTGGTAATCTACTGTAAACTTGGTTTCTTAAGTAAGTAAATTTTATTTCTATAGCACTTTAAAACAACCCCAGTTGACCGAAGTGCTTTACATAAATAAAATATAAACAGAGTGTTTAAAGCCAGAGTAAAAAGATATGTCTTAAGAGATTTCTTAAAAAAAACAAAAAATCATAGTCTGTAGATCTAACATGCACTGGAAGGCTGTTCCAGAGCTTTGGGCCTGTAACCGAGAAAGCCCGGTCTCCTTTAGTTTTTAACCTAGTCCTGGGATTATGAAGCAGGACATAGTTGTTCAGTGTTCTAGTTGGAGTGTAAGAGACTAAGAGATCAGTTAAATATGATGGCCCCAATCCATTTAGGCTCCTAAAAACCAGCAATAAAATGTTGTATTGAATTCTAAAATGTACAGGAAGCCAATGCAGCTTGGCCAGAACTGATGTGATGTGAGCGCATCTTTTGGTTCCAGTTAAAAGACGAGCTGCTGCGTTTTGAACCATTGGCAGGCGTCGGTGAAAAGATTGATCTAAGCAGACATACAGGGAAATACAGTAGTCTACTTCAAAGTGACAAACGCGTGGATTACCTTCTCAAAGTCCTGGTGTGGTAAATATGCCTTCACCTTAGCCAACATCCTCAACTGATAAAAGACATTCTTCACCACTGAGTGAATCTGTGACTAATCTTTATCAAATATAAAACCAAGGTTCCTAGCTGTTGAGTGGCGGAATGAGGTTAGAGGGCCAATTGCACTGTCAAAGCCATCCAGCAGAGAAGGCTGCCCAAATATTAGTATTTCAGTTTAAATTTTATTTAAGCTGAGGAAATTACTCTCCATCCAAGTACAGATATCTCTTAGACAATTTTGTATTGTCTGTATTGAGGAACCATTCGCGTGAATGGGTAAATAGATCTGTAGTTCGAATATCAAGGAGAAACTGACGACCATACGTTCTTCGATGATGTGGGCTCTGTAATGTGTATGCATGCAATTAATTAACCTATTCTAGGTTCTGTTTTAGCATATTTCATGTAGTAACAATAACTGTTCTAGGGCCATGAGTGGTGCACAGTATGATGTGAAACTTTTTCAAAATCTTGAATACATTTTCTTGTCCACACGTTACTGCAGTTTGGCCGGAGTTTTGAAAAACCTATGTTATACTGACCCAAAACACTTGCTTACATGTGGAGGAAAGAACAAAACACAGAAAAAAATCCTTTTTCAGAAATAAATGTGGGCATAGCGTAACCATCTTTTACCTTAACTAACCTAACATTTATTTTGAGCCTTTGTTTTTGTGACTTTGTGAAAGGTGAAGCTTTTTGGGAAACAAATACCAACACACACATTTTGTATATGATTGTGAGGGGCAAATTCACTTTACTTTGCAGACATGACTGGACTGTCTAGTTAAAAGTTGAATTATTATCACTGTGTAATAGCTGGGTTGGAATACACAACTGAGCTAACATCAATGTTCCCTCTTGCAGTTGCAGACTACATTGTTGTTCAGATGCAACAGCAAACACAGTTGCAGCTTGGCAGTAGTAGTGAACAATCGGGCAAAACATTACATCCAGGTGTAATTACATTTTGATGGTTTCAGTGGGTATCATGGTATTGTGTAATTAAGTCATTTATTCATGTAAAAATGATCATTCCATTGTGTTCAAGAACTTGCCTGACACTTTTGTGTTTCACAAACCCCACTGGTGAGACATCTTTAATGGCTCATTGTCATGTAACTCTGCATCCATGTGGGCATGTGTGTTTTAGCCTACTGCCGCTAGCAATACATTAGTACCAAGCATTTGCGCTTTTTGCAATGTGTCTAAAAGTTCTAGTGTTAAGTGTGTTATGCTTTGTGGCATACAGGTAGGTATAGGTTTTCATCCCCCTATTTCATGGCAGTATTGAATCAAGAATGGGAAATGTAAATGTACACTGCCAGTTAGTTGCTGACATAGATCTCACAGTGGAAATGAGCAATATGACAGTATAATGGAGTAAGTATAATGAAGTAAGTTCTCCAATAAAAATAACATACACAACTAGCATGTTTGTGAAAAGATAAAACATGCCTCAAACTAATGTTTGGTGTCTTATGCTTTTCACGTGAATGTCATTCACAGCCAAAAAAAAAAATTCAAAAGAATATTTTACTATTCATTAGTGGTGCAACAGGTAAAAAAAACGTACGGTTTGAAACGTATCAAAGTTTTAAGTCACAGATCAGAACAATATTCAGATCAGCGAAAAAAGACGACTCAAATAAAAAATTTAATTTATTTAAGTATTTTTGCCCATTAAAAACATTCAACTAAAGGCTCATTCCACGCAATTATATAAAAACAAATTAGGTTGCAATATAGGGCATGATAATTATTTACTTTGATGTAGACACAATCAAAAACAACTTAAAATGCAATTTAAGATATCAATGCTTCTTTCTTTGAACATGGAGTATTAAATAAATACCACATCACATTATATCCACATCACCAACAAAGAAGAAAGAAAGCAAAGCAGACGGGCGCTTAACTTTTTTTCCCCAAACACACGAGGATGTCTTCATTTTAGGGATCGATTCTCACAAAGGGAGTCTGCAGTACAGGGCTTCGTATCTGCCAGTACACTGTGATGTAATGAGCGGTCCTGGTCATGTAGCTTTCCGTTGCCCTCGAGGTCCAGTGTGGTGGTTTTGTCCACCATTTATCCATCACTATCCTCAATATTTAAGGGGGAAGCTAAAATGCTCCCATACATGAGATCTACGTGATGCTGGAGGTTTCTTGAGCTCCTCTGCTCCTCCACTTATCGCCCTATCAGGGAAACAAACCTATGGGGTTATTATTTTAAATACAATATTGTGACTTTGTATTGACTTGCCTGGTCATGACCAAATAAAGTTTGGGAGTCCCTGCTTATTTGTACAAGCTCAGTCTCAATTTTTCCCCTTTCTTCTCAGCATCTACATTGTACATGATGAGGTGAAAGACAAAGCCTTCGAGTTGGAGCTCAGCTGGGTTGGAGAAAGTAAGAAAACATATATTTGTGTTGTATTTTTGAAGAGATATGGGCAAGTAAACATGAGATGCATGGACAAATGTAGAGGTCGACCGATATGAATTTTTCAGTAGCTGATGCCGATATTTTGGAGTCAAGGTTAGCTGATGGCCGATATATGCTGCTGATATTTTTTTTGCCTAGTAATTGAACGTTTCCCCCTCTATTGCAGGTAAAATATCACACTAATAACACAGATACATACTTTTTCAACTTGCCTTTTATTGAATAATGACTTGAATATAAATTTGAATAACAAAAACAAAACTTTACAATAACAATACAATTTAACAGTAACTTAAACATGTAAACAATAAACACAGCAGCATCAATGTTTTAGCGCAATTCTAAAGGTAAAATTTTTAAACATGCACATTCCTTTTTGTATTATGTTCAATTTTAATCCCACTACCAGTCCCTGAGTCTTTCTCCTCCCACCTGTCCCTCACTGAAAGATGCAGGTTGCAGGTTGTGCAGGAAACACAAATGTTCTGCATTTTCTCCTGTGAGCCTACTCCTCTTCTTTTCATAGATCATTCCAACCTCACTAAATACTCTCACTGGGAACAGAGGCTGGGGTCCAGCACAAGCAGCATGGACCACGTTTTCCACAACAACAATAATAATAGGCTGCCCGCAGAGGTGCCTGTCTGTAAATCGGCGTAGTGAACTTGGATATCGGCCGATGCCGATACATTAAAAAAAAAAAGCCAAATATCGGTCGACCTCTAGACAAATGATTAAGGTGCACTTACATTTTCATGCTTGCTTTCAGTCACAAAAGGAAGACATGAGCTGGTCCCTAAGGATATTAAAGAAGAGGCTGAGAAATATGCCAAGGTAAGTAATTTATCAAGATTGTCTTTTGCACACGTGTATGATAATTTCAGTTTATACATTGTCGGTCTTTGCAGGATTCACTGGAGGAGGAGGATGATTCTGATGAGGACAATATGTAAATCATTCGCTTAGCAGGCTCAGCCCACCTAATGTATGCCCTTTTTCATGCACCCTGATCTCAATACTTCATCTGATAAGTTCTTTTATATGTTTTGTAGGCAATGGATGGATTGAGTCTTTTGCTTTCTTTTGAGAGTTATAAAATAAAAAAGGTGAAATTTGTATGGTGGTGATTACTGTCTATACATATCAACTCCAAAATATACACAGGGTTTTAGTATAAATCTGGTTGAATAGTAAGAAGCTAGAACTCAAGCCAGATGCTGTTGCACTGTCTTTCCACAATCTTCACATTTAGATAGTAGACAAACAGAAGTCTTTAGTAGTACACTGCAAGGGCTTGAACCTTGTACTAAGGATTAGCAGTGCCAGCCACCAGTGTAAGGAACTTCAGAGCAACAGTTTGTCAACGACAAGAAATTGAATTTGATTCCAACATTTCTTGTTTTGCATCTTATATAAATAAAAAGTTAACACACTGACAGTGGGATGGTCCATGTTTAAAAAAGACCACAAACATTCTACTGCCAAAGTTAGCATGACTTCAGTGTGTCCTTCACTGCAATAATTTCTGACACCCATTTTTAAACATGCAGACGCTCCTACACCAATATCAACTCTATCTGGCTTCAATCCTGATATCACTAAGGATCCCATTTTGAACGCGCATTCAATAGTGGTAGCCTTGGAGAGCAAAGCCGCATTCAGTGTAATTCCTAGTCAATGCACATACAAAGTGCTTAGTAACCATAACTTACAACCTTAATCATTTGTATCTTTTTTTGTATTTGTATCTTTACCAGAGCTTTAGCCATGTGCTGTCCTAAAATAAATGCTTTGGTAAAAAATAAAAATCATCAACATAAATTTTCACTTACCCTCAGAATTGATGAACAAGCCAAAACTCTGGACATCTTAGCTGCTTATTTCAGAACTGGAGATGTGGGGCTCACATTAAGAGACACAAATCAATATTTATCCAGATTGTTTCCATAAATACATCCTCCAAATCACGTGGAAAAACACATCAAGGTTCCCTAAAGTGACACAGACTTGATAATGTGATTTAGGTCACAGTGTGACTTATAAAAATGAACAAAATGTCAACATGTATGCAAACTGTGAGCTGTCTTGTTAGGCTACAGAATATGAATTCACACCTACCACCTCAGCTGCTAATCTGTTTTCATTTTTGTAGTAAAAGTATGATAATTGATCACCCCTCTCCAGCTTAGGGCTTGTCTAAAAAGGTTCTCTGTATGGAGGTTTGTTTTTCTAGCTTACAGTAACAGTAAGTCAAACTAAATGTACTTTTTTGCCAAGCCACAAGTTTTAAGTTAAAAAGAGACATTAAAAGTGTCTTGTGTAGAACATTTCAGTGTAAAACAAATGCATTCTCTTCTAACACTGCTTCTATGCTTATATATTAGGGCTGTCACTAGTACCTATTTTAATTTGAGAAAAATATTTTGAATTTCAAATATTTTATGGATAATAAATTGAAAAAAAAGAAGAAAAATTACTTATTCTTGCATTTACTAAAAATACAGAGTGTATTTTAGCTAGTTTTATTTAAATCAAATTATGCTACATGATGTAATATGTGTCATTGACATGACTTCAAAATTTTTGCATCCAAGTGCATCTCTTGGGTTTAAAACTATTGCAAACGATTCATAATGTATATCATTTTATTGAATAAATTCTATAAAATTTGATCATATTTTAAGTATACAGTATATTTATCTTTTTAAAAATGTTTTTGCAACTGAGACCTTCAAAATGTCAGGTGTTGACACATAGATCAGTGCTGCCCAAACTTTCTTTGGTCACGACCCTGTTTATTATAAGAAATCCGGTCATTTTTTCAAAATAAAACATCGGACTCTGATAGTAAATAAAAAGGAAATACTGTAATTTACTGGTCCGGGGGTTGGGGACTGCTGATCTAGAGGACCCCGACTGATCTTCAGTGGTGATTGATAAGGTTTGTAAATGTCTCTTAAATATTTATTTAAAAAATCACCTCAATGCATAGTCAGACATACATTTTACATGTCAGGTGGTACAACCAATGTATACAAATAAGAAAGGTTATTTTAATGTAGTATTCTTGATTCTATAAAATAAATAAATGTATGAACTTGCTAGCAAAGTGTAAATGTTGTTTAGGTGTCCAAGTAGTAGCCTGTTTAATTTGAAATTAGTAGAAAATATCAGGTGGTGCAATCAGAGTTAATTTCTATATCTTCTGAAACAAATAATTTTATTATTAATGTAATACATGTTTATTAGTTGCTAAATAAAATCTGATATACAGTTAATTATTATTTTTTAAGATACTATTGATTACATATTTTTTATAACTTTAGATGCCCCAATAAATTAAAGAAAAATCATCATGCAGCAGATAACGCATTAAAAATTATTGTGCAGCAAGGGAAATATATCTTGCAAAAAGAAAAGAAAGGTAATAAAGCATGCTTTTGTATAGTTGCCTTTTTAGTGCAGTTAGACCACTTAAAGCAAATGAGAACAGGAAAAAGGGAGTTTACTGTTTGTCATGTTTTTATAGTTATCAAAGGAAGAAGGGGGGAGGGGGGGCTATTGTCCAGGGCCCGGTTTCTCAAAAGCTTCTTATCGCCAAGGAGGTCTTAATTTCACCTTAACTCTGTAGCTGTCTCTTAGCGCGGTTTCAGCTCAAGACGCTAGTGACCGCCACAGAGCAGCAGTCTTTAAAAATCAGCAGTGTATGCAAGTCAAATAATGGCATGTTATTAATGTTGTGGAATATAGTCCAGACATATTTAAGAATTTTACCATTTCCTTGCTACAATGGCATGGTGACAATCTGTGTGTTGTGCTATAGTGAGGTCGGGCTGGCAAGGAAGCGCGTTCCGGACGCGGTGGAGTACTGAGGTCTTCAGGCTCGGTGCTGCCCGGAGAGGAGGGTGCTCCAGGCATAGGTGGTTCTACACTTATGACCCCCCTGTCCTGACACCAGCCAAATATTTGAGTATAAATTTCTTATCGCGACATGCGCTGGCTTGAAGAACGGATATGTGCCCCCCTATAAACACACTGGCCCCCCCTCGCACCCCTGGTAATTTTGTTCTAGAACCGCCACTGGCCACAGGTGTCACCGAACTGTACCCAGCATCTGTCCCTCCCCGGTCTCTGCGGACTGCAGCAGCTCTGGTTTTGGCATGGCTGGAAAAAATCGTACCATTGTTTCCGTACATCCTACCAGTTTCTGCCTGCACCTGAACTTTTTGGCTATGTCACTCCATATTTCTTTTTGAATGCTGTCCTGGATATTGTTTCAAATGCTGGAGTGTTGTCTTATTGACATTCACTTCGTCCAGCAAAATTTCAAGTTCTTCAGATGAGAAGCTTGGTTCCTTTTTTTATGTGGCTTCTTCTCTGCCATCTTCTCTATCTTTTCTCTTTCTATTTCTCTCTCTCTCTCTCTCTCTCTCTCTTTCTCTCTCTGTAACAATTTCAACACAGACAAAGTCAACAATACCCAAGTAGATTTTACGACCAATTTTGTTTCTCAAAAAAACCCCAAAACCTTTTGCAAGTATTTTTACTCCAGACTACCTTTGTATGTAATTACTAATCTGTAGAACTGCAGGTGGGATTCGAACTACCATCTTCTGATTTCAAGGCCAACGCCCTTACCACTAGGCCATCCTACTGCTCCGTGTCACTTGTTGCAGAACCATCTTAATAACCACTAGGCCAATTTGCATAGAATGTGCTGTCTTTCTTAACGCTGTCATGTATATGAACTGAATAATCGATTCCCGAGCAATCGATGTTTCCTGTAACGCACGTAAGAGGCAGCGAATTAAGAAGCTTCCTATGGGATGGTTCGAGAAACACACTTGGAAATGTAAACAACTTAGGTAAGATATATCTTAGAAAATCTTCTTAGCATGCTAAGAGTGTTCGTTATCAAGAAACCGGGCCCAGAGCAGAACAGAATAAATTGAGAAATCAGAGGAGGCAGGATCAGAGAAAGCACAGGGAAAGGAAAAGGAGTATGAAAGAAATCTTGAATTTTACAACTGAGTCTTTGGACACAACTCCCAATTAAATTGTATTGTTTTTTTTTTATCAAACTAAACTGACATGCTACCAATGAAATTGTGTTGTTGTTTGTTGCTTTTAAAACAAGTGTTGTAGTGTTAATGTATCACATTTTTAAAATGGGTTGTCTGCTGCCAAGCCTTATTTTTAAACAAAGTAAACTGATTTGTTACCAAGTAAAGAAACATGAACGCTTTAGGCCTGTTAAATCACAACATATTTTTAATCTTTAGTTCAAGTCAAGTTACATTTTGTAATCCTGTTACCATTAATGTTCTAAATTATGTGATTATTTTTGATGCCATCCATCATCCATTGTATACTATTCTAATTTTGATGGAATGTGACGTGTGACAGTTTTAGGCATGGGATGTTGCCCACAACGATCAGTTTACTACTGTTAAATGGACATTTAAATTTCTATTACTGTTCTGTTCTGTTAGTTTTCATCTAAACATAGTTTGAATTAATGTGAAATAAATACATTTCTCAACATATTTCCTGTCATTTTTAATCTTGTCAGGTGGCACAACTGAATTGTCAGGTGGTGCGCCCATGTCACTTTCTAATTTAAAGAAATACATTCTATATGTGAAACTATAAAAATGGTTGTAAACTGTTGATACATATTCATTTTTATATTTTCATAGTTTTCTCTCTCTTTACAAATGTAAATTTAGACCTTGATAAAATAATTACCCACCCCAAGAATGCAATTATCATCGTTAATTGTTAAGTCACAGTTAATCCATAAAAAAAAGTGTGTGTGAACCACTGTTACCACTCTCAGAAATGTTCACAGAATGCTTTATAGAATAAAAACAGGGGAACTATATATATATATATATTTTTTATATATTCAGTTGCTCCACCTGACATTTTTTGGGTGGTGATGTTAATAATACAGTGAAAAAGATAGACCCTTTTATTTGTTGTGCAATACACATGACTTGCTCAAATACATTCTCCTTACTTCAAAAAATGTATATCAACTTTTAAACAATATTTAAAACAAAAAGATTCTAAAAGCCTTTTTTGTCAATGACCCATATACATTTTTTTCAAAAGAAGTCACGTTAGAATAAATTGTCAGTTGTGACCAATATGGCTTTTACAGAACAAACATCTCAGAGGTCATCAAGGCACAAACTCTGTATAACGCGCATAGGTATGTACAAAATCTCTTGACATTGTTGATAAGAGTGGATAAGTAAACATGTCCTTCTGTTCACATCAAATTACATTTGACTGACACTCAAATTAAGACCCTAAAGCAAAATGCTTATGGCTTTGGTGGTTTATGAATGTTTTTAATCAATAAGGTATGTAGATGTTTTACAATAAATGTATTTGTTTCATGAGTATAGCATTTAGTTTTTAGTACACTGTGAAAAAAAGTATACCCTGTTGCTATCTCTGAAGGAATGCTGGTTGTTCATTTCATTCTTTTGAATTAGATTTAACTAAAATATGCATCACTTCTCCTCAGAGCTTATGCTGAATTTCAGTCCCACTCCAAAACCAAAGTCTCTGTTAATATCTGTAGTTGTGCGCTTGCATAAACCTTTATGATCGGTTGATCAGGGGACGTGTGCTGATCATATAAATATGGTAGAGAGACCTCTGACACATACTGCAGGGGAAAGACAATGGTCTGACAACAGTTTGTGAAGTCATGTTCATGGATGCCGAAGACAGACAATAAAGGCTAAAAAACAAACTGGGAGAAACAAACTCCAAGCAAAACACAGCATGCTCAATAAACAGACTTCAACACCGTGAAGCTCATTTCAGTTAAATTTTCAAAAGTGTTCACGCAGTCACACATTGCATTTTCTCTTAAGAGCCAAAACAAAAGCTGATTTAAAAATCTGCCAATCATCCTATAACACAAAGCTTGTGTTTGCTATTATGTAATGCAAGGCCAACACTGCAAAGTTGATAAAAATCCTTACCAGCATTAAAAAAAAAAAAAAGGAAGACCGCACAAACATGATGAAAGGATTCATCCTTTTTTTTGTCTTTGTTTGTCCTTCAGTCATCAAGGCCACCACATGACAAGATTTGGCCAAAATAGAACACCACACAGTTTCAGATGTTTATGCTCACATTACGATACATTTCAGATGAAACACTGACCAAACTCTTCCCTCCCAACTTCAACTGCAGGCTCACAAACATTAAACATGATAATTATTTATAATTGGAAATGTTATTATAGATTCTAATACTAATTCTAGTATTTATTTTATCGCTGGTTCCACTATAAATTACACAACAAAGGAAGGTAGAGAAAACAGTTCATCAGATAAAAAAGAAATCCACAAATACTACAGGCAAAGGTTTTTTTTTTTAACAAACTACCTAAAAAGGTTAATCAACTTTGCAAAACAATTCAATTAAATACAATAAACCTTGACATTGAATAGTGCAGAGATATTGAATCAGCAGAATGCGGTTTGAGTTTACACATTAATATTAGTAATGTTTTACCTAAAGACTAATGAGTAGCTTTGCATCTCAAGAACTGAGAACATGTGTACCTTATCTCACTTTAATTTAAATGGATAAGAAGTACATTCACCTGCTTTTTCTGTTTCAAACAATACCTAGAAAACCTGTGCACTTGTAATAAAACTGTCAAAAACTCAAAGTTAAAATACTGAGAAACCATGTCTTGTTTAATGTGGTCGTATTAAATCATTTGGATTAAGCCTAGTCCTCTACTAAATTTATCGCGAGTGGTAAACAACCATAGAAATTCCTTTTTTAATCTAGGTTTAGGCCTAGGGAAACCATATGATTCTTCCATTTTAATTAGTCGAAACATTAAGTGTCCTTCTGGAACACATCAAATTAGGGCCTCAAAAGTAATGTCTTGAGAGTAAACAGGCAAGTGGAATTGAATTTGAATAGGTTTAATATGTGTGAAAAATAACTAAATAATTATAAATATAAAGAAGTAAAATTAAGATTTTTTAACAGATAAATACAGGTTGAGTAGGCTAGTATGCGTGAGAATTAAAATGACATATTATACTCTCAGCCCATATTTTAGCTGTACCAAAATATTAAGAAGTAACTGGAAGATTTTGGAAGGTGTCTCTTCTATGAGCTTGTCCTTCCAACAACTTGTGGCTGTACCATAATAAACATTAACAAGTTCTAGGAAAATATTTTTAAAAAAGACATGTAGCTTGAGTAGGTTTAATGTGTGTGAGAAATGAAAAAGACTGCTTCTTCCTCTCTCAGGTGGTATGGCTGTATTTTAACAATAAATATTGTACATTATTTTTAAACAGGTGCAGCTTGATCTGATTTATATGCAATGTATTGGCATGTATGCATTATTCCTAATTAGGTGCAATATCACTAACTCTGTCAACATGTCTTATAGTCTACTGACCTCTTCCAAGTGTAATAACGTACTCCTAATTACGATGTGTGTCATCAGAATTTACTGAAATGTAAGTGACTTATTTATTTTATTTAAACCCAACATTTGTTTAATTAGAATTTTCATATTGAATCTTTGTTTGATTCATTGTGACATTATATTTCATACTGTTATTTTCTCTGTGAGTCTTTGCAGCCATTTCCTCTGGGATCAGTTTTCTGTTTCTGATTCTAATGTGTGTGAAAAATGAAATGAAAGATTCTACTACTCTCAGTCTGTTTAATATGGGCGATAATTAAAATGACAAATTCAACTTTAAAGTTGTTTTTTCTTCTCTGTCCTTCCCTTTACTTGTGGTTGTACCTTAAAGATACATATTTACGAAGTAAATGGAAGATTAAAAGAAAAAACACGTGACATGTATCTTGAGTAGGTTTAATATGTGTGAGAAATTAAATGACAAATGTTGCTCTTCTCTCAGCCTATCATTGTGGTTGCAACTTAAACATAAATATTAATAAGTAAAAGGAATGTGTTTTTTTAACTCCTAAATGTAGCCAGGTCTCCGAATAGCTGAGAACAAGCAGTACATACTGGACAGGTTAATGCCAGCGTGACGTTTCTGGCTGCAACCTCTCCTCTCCTCTTCTTCACCACGTTGTTTTCCGTTACGTCAAATGCCCAATTCTGACGTTCAATTAAGACGCCATTACTCTCGCAGCCTTCAACTGACCTTTTCTATACCGTCATGTTTAAAGTGAATTTCTATCCAACGTAAGATACACGGGGTGCTTAAATAAACGAAGAACACACCTGAGGCGTTAACACGAACATATAAATAAGTACATGTGGTTATCTTTAATCTGAAGTGAGCCTTGACTCACCTCCTCCTCTCGGGTTCGGTCCGACAGTATAACGGCCATGGGAACAAAATGGCGAATGAGTCTTTCCTTTTGACATGCGCAATAAAGAGCAAAACGTTCTATTTTCCCTCTGAAATGAAGTCTCAGTCCTTTCAATAAAAACATTACGGACCAATGAATAAAAAGGGCGGGTCTCGTCGACGACGTTTTAACCAATGTTCGGTTAAAACACTTCGCGACTAAAAACAACCAACCAATCGTGTGTGGCTCGAGTTGTTTTAATTGTAAGGATACGGCATCTCAGTTGACCAATGAAGAACGCAGATTTGTAGCGCCGCTTTCATATTTCCCAATCACTTACCGAGTTTGGCTCTGTCCTGTAGAATTTAACGTATAGACGAGCCAATCAGAATACCAAGAATGCGACCACAACGGTCTCGCCGACCAATCGAATTTCGAGAAACACAACCTTGGCTCAACAGCTTGTTATTTCGCTTATGCTTTGCAACCCGAGGCGAGTGGTGAGCAGTCACAGAGCAGTATGTAAGTATCTTCAGCTGCGATATAACAAACTATTAACTTTTGTCTCGCCAAAATCGATAGCTTCGTAGTTCGCTGGTCACGGAAAAGTGCGGCTCGGCGTGTTTCCTTAATGTTTTTTAGCCAACGGAGGGATTAACACGACGAAAAATTGAATGGCAGAGAGACTGCTAGCCAGCCAGCTAGTCAGTCGAGCGAGCAGAGAAGAGCTGGGCGGCTGGTTCTCGGGGTGAGGGGAGCTGGGCTCAGGTAAGAGAGGTAACTGGCTTTGGTGGAATTAGTCGACACTGGTTTAATGGTTAGGGCCACAACGGGTCGTTACGGGACACTTTCATGCCTGTGGTAAAACTTGTAGATGGAGTAAACATTAGTGCATAAAAGAACATTCGCCATTCACTCGACGTTGTTCCGGAAAGGGCTCTGGGATTTTTGCCTTCTATATTGACCAGAGTGTTTCACTGAGGCGGTTTAAATCGCCATAGTAACAGTTATTCTTATCAACTAGGTTACGATAGCCAGTTAGCCGACTAAGTGACTGTGTTTTAGCTTCTCTTGCCTCAGAGCTCCGAGCTCTCGACTAGACAGACATCTGTAGCTGGATACTTTGTTGCTGGCTTTGAAGGCGCTGCGATGTTGATGAGGCTTTTCTGGACAGAATTAGACGGTAGTTGCGGTTAGTTGGGACACACTAGTCGTTCAGGGGTCTGGTGAGTAGAAAGCTCCTGACATGGTGCAGAGCTGTGAGCTATGATGGCGACGTGACACACTCGGACTGTGAGTAAAGCGGGAAGGAGCACGCACTGTTCTGCCTTTTCCTCATCCTGGTTTCGACCTCACAACCCCTTCGGAGATGTTAAAAGTTAAAGAAAACGGGAGCTGTCGGTTGTCGTCTACAGACTTTTTTTTTGTAAAGGCACTTACGCGCTTGATTCACATTTAGCCGAGAAGGGAGGGTGTGTGTGTGTGCGCGTATGAGTGCGTGTGTGTGGAGGGGGGAGGCTGCACCGAGCTTGAAAAGAATGCGTGAGTAGTAGCTAGCCCGTTAGCCTCTTAGCGTTTCCCTGCTCTCTGTTTTGCTGTTTGTATGTGCATATCGGTAACATTTGTAACGTTTTCATTTGATTCTCCACTGCTCCTTTTTTTCAGCTCTCAAAACCAATCGAGCTGGACTCCCTCAAATAGCCATCACAATGAAGGTAAGTAAAACCAGAAGCTGAAGGACTGTAGCAGTGTAGCCGACGCCTCTCAAGCCTGAGCCAAACAAGCAGCCCAGCTCTGAGTTCACAAATTGTTTATCGACCAACACGTGTTCTTAGTTGTAAATCCATAATCTGCATTTGTTTATATGCAGGTTTCACACTCACACTGCTTCAGTGAATTCCAGATAATATGGTTGAACTGTCAGTTTTTTGAAAGGCCCACCTTTTCATGTCTGCACTTTTTGTGCACCAGTAACAATACCTGGACCTGGTCAAAAGAACAATTGTTTTTGTTAGAAAGGGTCTGAATTATACTTTGACAGATTCTCAGGAGCATGATGTTAGTCACAGTAAAGAGTTAAAGAGGAGGCCAGTCAGCTACAAGGTTTTTGGAATGTCAGTGTTTGCATGATTACTTCTTTGACTGTTTTGCTTTCTGTTCATTTTGTGTCTTGTTTGTGTTATTTTGTATTTCTGTGTGTCATGCAATTGATGAATTATGAATTTATTTAGGTAGCAGATGAGCCTGCCTACCTGACTGTGGGAACGGATGTGAGTGCCAAGTACCGAGGTGCCTTTTGTGAGGCAAAGATTAAGACTGTTAAACGGATGGTGAAAGTTAAGGTAAGTACTTAATACAGTAAATTTGTTAGTGTTTGCGCTGAATGAACATGCACCTTGCATTACTCTTGGGGGTGTTTTTGAAAAAAGCATTATTCTTGTTATTAGAATCTGTCAGTAAAACATACGGTAGGGGAACATTTTCATTTTCAGCCTGTTTAATCTCAGGTGACACTGGTGTGACACCACTGGTGAAGATTTGTTCTGGTAACTGTGCTCTTGTTCGCTGTTGAGAACATGATGCACTTTGTACTTGGAGGGCATTGTTGGCTTTGAAAGGAAAGTGAGATGTCCTTTGGTGATTCACTGTGTTTCTGGGTATGTAAGTCAAAGTTTGATCTCACTTGTGATTTTAAATGCCTTGTTTTAGGTATGTGCTCCCCTAGTAAGAATATGTTGTCAGTAAATGTTCATGTGTTGATTTGAACAATTTTCACTTGCTGGTTATCTTGATATTTTTCTGTGCGGACTGAAATGAAAACATACAGCCCTGAATAGCTCTTTGCTATTTTAGTGGCTTAAAAATGAGAGAAGCACCGGGAAGCACTGACTTGTGCCAGAGTTCCTTTAGATGGAGACTTCAAGGGCTGGGCTCTTCATGGGAGCTCACTAAGAAGCCCTGTGGTGGCAGATCAAGTGCAGAGTGTGTCCGTTACACAACCAGATTATTTCACCTTGACTGAACCTACAACTTTCTCTCATCATCTCTTCTATATTCCCATTCTCCAAACTGTGCACTATTTGTTTGTTTGTAGGTGGTGCTCAAATCAGACAATTCTTCACAAGTTGTACAAGATGACCAGGTCAAAGGAACCTTGCGGGTAAGGAATTTTTCAGTAGTAGTCAAACCAGTTCCTTGCATGTGAAATCATCAATGTGTCAAGTTTAACAGTGTTCTAATGTATTAGTTAAATTGTGTTATATTGGGTATATTTTGTGTATTTAAGCTAATGGATAATAACAGATTTTAAACATGTTTGTTTCCCAAATAGAGTCTCTGCTCAGCTTTACGCATTTCTAACATTGTTTTTTACTTAGTGGTTTCTGCTTGTTGAGTTTCTTGCCTAGTTGAATGATTCTGTGCAGCGTGCAGTGGTGTAATCTTTGTGCATGCTAACAGGTTGGATCTACAGTGGAAGTAAAAAGTCCAGAAGGGATGTTCAATGAAGGTGTCATCAGTAAACTCACAGATGCCAGCTGGTATACTGTGGGTGAGTGCAGGCATTCCTGACTATACTTCTGTGCCGTGACTTCTAATGCCTCCTCAAATTCAGCTAGGGATTAAGTGTGTTTGTAGTTTAGCGTGTTAAGGGTTTTTGCTTGTTAAATATTTTGCATATCCCTTTTTTCAGTTTTTGATGATGGAGATGAAAAAACGCTTCGAAGAACTTCGCTGTGTCTTAAAGGTGAAAGACATTTTGCAGAGAGTGAGGTATGTTCTGAATGTGTTGTTTGGTGTCGCTTTTTGTCATTTCTGGTGTTGTTAAGACATGAATGGCCAGAACTTTCTCACTTTCTATAACAGACCTTGGACCAACTGCCCCTTACTAACCCAGAGCACTTTGGCACTCCTGTCATTGGGAAGAAGACAAATCGTGGGAGGCGGTCTTCTCAGGCAGTGTAAGTTTGTTTTACTCAGTCTTGCGGAGTGTGGACCTTGCAGTTTCTCTCAGTACATTTTAACAGGCACATTCTTTTGTTTGGGCTGTTGAACTTAATGTGACCAAGAATGGTTTTGCATGTTTGGTAGCAGGTGTAATGATCTTTTGTCAGTTCTTAGCCACTTTTCTCAGAAGTATTGTAGTACAGATTATGTAACGGCAATGTGTTTTACTAAACAGATTATGGTCATAATTTATAAGGAACAATTATTGCCATCACTGATGAGGAATTCTGGGTCATTTTTATGCGCACTATAAAAAAATTAACTTAAAAGGAGTATTTACTGTTGGTTTAATCCAAACAGAGAACAGTTCTTTTCTGTCTGTGACCTCTGATGTTTGTAGTGTATTATTCTAAGACTAGTATCGACAGCCAATAAGGTTTGGACTGGATTAGTAAATCATGCTTGAAGTGTGTGTGCATAGAGGCCCAAATTTTAGTTAAAGGCACCACATGGGGTGTAAGGTGTACTCACATAGACTTTTGCTCATGGTAGCTCCAATTAATCTGTGTTTGACCTATTTTTTAAACTTATTATACAGTGATCAGTTATTAATGGAAAATAAATTAGTATTTAAACTAAACTACATGTGACAGTTAAACTATATACATGTACAAAGATTCAACATTAGATTTCGCTTAGAAAATTAAATGCAACTTTACTTGAAAATAATTTTAGGTGTTTCACTGAGAAGAGTGGGCTGTGCCATACTAGTGTGATTTTGGAAGTATGAAGACTGAATCTAGAATAACTTAAAACGTCACAAGTACATTACGTGGTAGTCATGTTTTTTAAATTATATGTATATATAAAATGTATATATATAAATTATATATATAAAACCTCTGACTTTCTGAAGAAACAGATTTCCATGTTGCCCATGTCTCATCTCTTTAGTCAACATAAACTATGTTCCTAGGTTCCTCTGGGAAACCATTTATTAAGTTTGCACAAAAATATGTGTTTAGGATGTTTTGGATACCACTGAAAATGTTACAACACAAGTAAAGCTGCCCACACTTTTCTCCAGCGTGTGTTCAATATTTTGTTTTAATGGTATGCAAATCTTTTCGTCTTTTTTGCTGTGCTGATCAAATAGTCATAAAGGGCTGAGAACTGGGTCATCAAAACCTTTTTTGTGTGACACTCTTCAGGCAAAATATATTACAGCTGGTACAGTCTGTTTAGCATTCCAAGTTTGTTGTTAATTAATGCCAGTCAAGAGAAAGCATCACCTGAAATAAAAATACAAGTTCACCATAGCTAATTATATCACTAGGGCAGAGTCTTGTCAGAAGCGTCACAGTGTGGCACATACCCAAAACTCGTGGCATGATGCAGTCTGATGTGTGATACATACAAGTTCACATTAATGTTGACATTTAATTAGTTTTTCAAAATGAAGGAAATACAGTAAAAAGTCAGTAAAACTTGTAGGATCAGTAAAACTTGTAAGAACCATTTTAGGTGTGGCTCATTCTGGGGGGTTGGTCAGGACACGGAAAGGTGGAAGAGAGAACGTTCTGCACTTTTAACTATAAAGAAATCTGTGGTCAGATCCATGCATGTGAGTTTGCAACCTTAAAATGATAAGTGAACATCAAGATATTTCCTCTCAAGCTACATGCAGAACTTTACTTGAAAATGCAAACATTTGTGTATTCCCCATTTGTGAACATTTTAGATCAAAAAGACTTCAATGCAAGTGTTACAATTAATTATAACTACAGGGTTATAACAGACTGAGGAGCAAGCTGCTAGAAAATTCTGGAGTTGATGTAAACATATGTTTAACAACTTCTGTTTGTACATGATGAGCTACCCAAAAAAGCTTGCAAATGTAAATTTGACCAAACAACAAATTAAACAGGACAAACCGTTTTGATAAACCTGGTGATTTAAAATAAATTGTGCATTTTCTGACTTGTCCACAAGTTTTTATTTATCTGACTTTTTGAACGGGTGCTTAAAAATCTGCCCACATATTTTTTGAAAATACCCTGTCAAGAGCATGCCAAACAAACAAGCAACTTTATAACCTTTATTGTAAAACCATGCTGACCAAATCAAAACCTGTATCTTTTCATTATGAGTTTCAGTAGACCAGTGGAACCTTTTCCAGTTGGATGTGGCCGACTCAAAGTGTTAAATAAAATAATGTCTTTATTCTCCAGTTTCCAAGATTTTTACTTATTTAAGGTCCAAGTGGATCCACATACTAAACAGCTCGACCAGTATGTTTAGTGAAGCCACAGGTTTCAGATAAAAACCAGTAGACGAGAGGAAGCCTCATTCATCTCTTTGTGGATGTTAGAAGTAATACTGTTTTTTGTAGTACATTCTGAAACTTCAACATGGTTGAAAAATAACTATTTGTGTAAACATATAAAGTTCCATTAGCAAGGTTAAAATATGGGATATTTTGACTATGTCTAGCATTGCAGAACATTACCGAAAATAACTTATGCGGATGCAAGACAAATAATCAGAAAATTGTGTGAAAAAATTTGAGCCTTCATTTTCGACCATACAAATTTGAGCATGACTGTATGCACACTTTAGTATTGAAAAAAGTTTAAATAATTTTCATAGTACAGCATTCAGTGTTTAAGTACGTAAAAAATGTACATTACCTTTTACCCAGTGTTATGTCCCATGCTATGCACCTTATTGAACACATCCTATGTGTAAAAACAATTAGCAAGACATGAATGTAATGCTTCTTCATTGTCACAGTTTCTATGGTTTTTCAGGGGGTTGAGCATTGCTAAACTCAAAATCCCTTCATATCTCTTCCCTCACTCACACTATAGAGAGCTCCGCACACTTTTACAGCTTTGGGAAAAAATAAGAGACCATTGCAATGTGACAAGTTGCATGGCAAAACACTACTAAAAGCAGCTGGTAGTCTAGTAGTTGGGGCGTTCACCTTGCAATCAGGAAATCATGGTTTTGAATCCCAAGACCTATGATGTGCCCTAACTAAGGTAACTTCCCCGCACATTGGTCCCCAGGCACTGTATTCCTGCTGTCGGCTTCTTCACTTGGTGAATGGGTTAAATGTAGAGGAAGAATTTTGTGCTGTTCACAATATGTGCTGTGGTGTGTTCATGTATGACAGAAAGGTTACGATCACATTTTATTTCACTTTATAAGTGGATCAAATGTAATTGCCATTTCGTTTAAGAGTAAAATTGTATCGTGATGTATTGTCATTTAAAATTATGCTTTAAAGAGCAACATTCTTTTTAGAAATGTCAGCAGTTCTTTAAAAAAAAATGTTCAAATCAATGCTTGCACGTATGAAACATAAATCCTGAGAAACTGCACATTCTTGCAGTGGTCTCTTATATTTTTCTGGAGCTGTATGTCCAAGTGGTGAGGGCAGCATATAATGCAAGAGATGTGAAAAGCAGCTTGTGGTGATGTGACTGGCTGGTGCTGCACATACATTATTCAGTTTGAGTAGGTTCAAGTGCTGAAACATCAATTGTATATTTTACGTTGGATTATTATGTACACATTGCAGGTCTAACTGTATTTTTCAGGGTCATCCATTTGACATGTTTTCGCAAACTACTATCTAAATTTCCATTGTAATGGACATCATCTTTGTTGATGTAGTGCAGAGGAGGAGAAGGAGTCATCATCCAGTGAGGAGGAGGTGGATGACAGACGGCGACTGAATGATGACCTGTTGGGTTGTGTAGCCTTCATTCAGGCAGGGTCAGAGAGAGGGTCCTGGTACCATGCCCTGGTGAGTTCCTTCAGACTTTCAGAGCTTGTGAATTTAGACCATGTTGTCAGGACTATCAGCTAAGGAATAAAGCAGGCATTAGGTACACGGGAGATATCAGCATTAGAACTTCTTATTAAATGATTCTTATTTATCTTCAAGAGTTGATGCTGTTCTCAATGAGGATTTAAAATGGTAGGTTGGCCAAAAATCTAAATTTTACTCCAAAGATCGACCAAGATGAGTTTCTATTGTTTATTATAATCTGAAATGGACTTTATGTGGTCTATAATATCGTCTGACCAACCATCTTCTAGTTCATGTTACTGTAGTTCATCCATGAGCCATTTAGTAAGAGCTGTAGACAGCAAAAGGGTTGGGCATGAAGTAATGTTGCAATAATTGCCTCATTTAGATGTTGGTCAGCATGCCTAAAAAGATGAATGAGTGCATGGAGCCATAAAATACTTTTAAAGTTTTGCTTTGTTTTCCGTCCTAAGGTGGTATCTCCTAGCTGCAATGATGACTTGACTGTCAAAAAGGACCAATGCTTAGTGAGATCATTTACTGATTCCAAGTTGTAAGTTAAACTTAATTACGTTCTACTCTCTTGTTATCTATTTTGTCTTTGTTTGCCAGCTTGTAATATTTTTTTTAATTATTTTTCCAATTTATCTCCCCTACCCCCTTATAGTTACACTGTGGCTCGAACTGATCTACAAGTAATGAGTGTGGACACAATCTCCAAATCAGAATACTCTAGCAAGAAAGGTATTGCATTTGTCTTTCACTTTAAGGTCTGTGCATTCACAGTTTTCAGTGCCCAAATCCGACTGTAGTCTCTTTCTTTTTAGGGTTTGAAGAAGCTCTGCACTTCCTACAGTCCAAACACATCCCAGGTGGCTGGAAAATGGATATGAGTGAAATCCTGGATTCTTCCAGCAGTGATGATGGTGAATGCAAGGAAAGTGAGGAGGAAGAGAAGGAGCCTGAGCCAGAAGAGGTCTGTCCTGGATTGATTATTATTGGTTTATAACAGAATAATATTGTATTTTAATATTATGTGCCTGATGTCTTCGGCTGGTAATGTGTTAGACTTAAAATGCCCCAGTCTGAAACTTTTTTTGGTAGCAGTGTGAGTAAATATTGCTATACTCTTGGACTGGTATTTGTGTTGATTTGTAAAGTAATTCCTTGGCTTTGGCATTTTGTAGTCCAAAACACCTTGAGTGAAGCTAGTGAATGGCCCCAGCATGTGAGGAAAAACCCCCAGTCTCAGGACAACAATGCCTCATTCTTCCTGCTTCCAGTACTCGGACAAATGGCCATTTGCTTGGTTTCCGACACTGCTTCCATGGCAACCCCTACTTCCTATAGTTGAGAAAAGGGCTGTGCATGTTGGCTGAGGGCCAGTGGAGGTGTGCCAGCTGGGTTTGTGGGCAGGTCTGAATGTTCGTACTGCAGCTCATCACAAGAGCTCCTCTTTCTCTTCTCTTGAGTAATACTCTCCTCCTGTGCAGCCCTCAGTGCTTGAGGAACACAGCAAATTCCCTGTGATGGAGCCTTCCTCACAAAGTCCTTACTATTGCTTGTATTTGAAATAGTGTTGTCATGGGATCAACATTTCAGTATTCGGTACCAATACCAGTGGAAATCCAAAAGCAAACCAAAGCAAAACACAAAATTATGAATTGAACAAGCTATTTTTTAATAACAAACAATAATTACATGACTGAATAACACTCTCCTTATTAATAAACTTAAACATTTGTATTAATGAAACAAAATTATTTTCAATGGTTTCAACTGGCACCTAATCCATAAATATGAATTCCGCAACAGCTCAGTTGTTTTCTTGCCTCAGGTGAGTTTTTGTCAAACTACTTGTGCTGCTGAAATGCATCTGTAATCGTTGTTGTGGACTTTTAAGTAAATAAAAACCTCTTATATACTGAGGAGCAAGCTGCTAGAAAATTCTGGAGTTGATGTAGACATACGTTTAACAAATTATGTTTGTACATGATGAGCTACCCAAAAAAAGCTTGCAAATGTAAATTTGACCTTATAAAAAGTTATATACTTCCATTAAATGACTATCAGACAGCCACGGTTAAAGTTAAAAATCTTTGTTTGTGTTCTGCTGGGGAAACAAAGTCACCTACATCTTGCGTTCCCTGGGGGTAAGCAAATAAACATCAAATTTTCATTTTAGGGTGAACTATCCATTTAACTAAGCAAACAGCAACGTTCATTTCAATCCGCCATTCCAATTAATATAGGGTATATTTTTTGTAACAGAAGCTCTAAATATAAAATAAAATTTAAACTTGCCTGCTTGAATTCTTTCATTAGATCTGGATGACGGTCTTTGAGGTGTTTTATAGGGTTCCTCATCTGACACAAAACTTCGATGACACTACTTGCATATTGGATTCTGGGGATCAGTGATGTTGCCCCTTGTCATTGGCCGCAAAAACAAAATACTTCCACACGTGGCTCTTACCTCCTTTTTTTTAACGAGTGGATTCAGAGCCGCGCAGCTCCGCCGGTCGCCAAGTCTTTGTGCTTTTACGAAGAAGACTCAACTGATAACGCCGCAAGTACCGGGTTGACCGGGTGCTTGGTACCACCGGTTCTCCAGAAAACCTGGTACCATAACATTTTCATTTATTTTGGACCGACTTGGTACCAAATTACTGGGTCTTTTGACAACACTAATTTGAAATAAAGCAAAATTCTAAAGTTCAAACCAACTACCTTAACAGCTGGACTTATTTTCATTTTCTATGACGTTTGTGGTGACTGTCAACTCCCAACTAGCGGAGTGCATGTGGGGTTTCCCAAGTCCCATATTCTTACAGCCAAAAGTAAATTTATTTCGTTTTCGGTGGAGCAATGCAAGCATTGGTTGAGCACATTGAATATTAAAATTTTTAGTACACAGAAGAATTTTATCTACAACATTTTTTTTAGAACTAAAAATTAATTTGCTGTGATCAACTAGTTTACCATAGCTCACTCGTTTGTAAATTATTGGTTTGTGCCTGATTTTCATGTGCAAACCACTGGATTGTAGCGTATACAAAAAATAATAATTTTGAAACACCAGCACATTGTGTTAAACATGATGATAGCAGAGAATGGTTTCGCTTACTTGGCTGATGTCATGTGATGTAACATTTCTCTTGGCTGTCTGATTTAACCTTGAGCACTGGATTTACATTTAGGCGGTGTTTATATAGATCAAATGGAAATTCTTATGCTCTTGAGTATGTTACACAACCTGCTTATCATTCTTCATTTAGTGTGAGTAAATTTGAAAAAATGGTCATGTAGCCTAAAATAATCCTGTGTTTACGTTAATATAACTCTTGCTCGCTGTCTCTCTGTCTTGTTTAATCTTTTTAGCCTGATGATGAACCAGACCCAGAAGAGAGGGACCACTTCCTACAGCAGCTTTACAAATTTATGGAAGACAGAGGTAAGACACACCACAGGCCGCCACCAAGTCTACAACCAAAAAACAAACACATGGCAAAACGAACTATTTATGTTGCCTTTTTGGTGCAGTTTAGCTAGCTAGTTGTGAACATGGTTTTTATAGGGCTTTTTGTGGTGGAGTATCTTACTACCTGCATTGTCACACGCTATATTTATGAGATGTATCTTGAGTATTTCTGCTTCTTGCATCCTCTCTGATGTTCTTATTTCCTCTCTCTCCCCAGGGACGCCAATTAACAAACCTCCTGTGCTGGGCTACAAGGACCTGAACCTTTTCAAGCTCTTTAGACTGGTTCACAATCATGGGGGCTGTGACAGTGTGAGTGTATTTTGCATATTTATTGATTACTCTTGCATCGCTTGTTGTTCATTGTAAAGGTCTATGTTCTTTCTCATACACAGAGATTATGAATTGAAATGTGAAATGAGCTGTAACACAAATTATTTGAAATTTACCACTCATTAACCCTATTGAACAGTGTCTTTATGACAGTTCATTTAGAAAATTTGTTGATGGCCTCTTTAGCTCTTAAGTTTGCTATCAGATGGATTGCGTGCACATGGCCAAAAGAATACATGTTGAGATGTAGCATTAGACTTTTTTTACTCATGGCAAATGCTCCAAGTGCACATTAACTGAAGACACATCAGAGTCACATTTTAGTTGATTTAACACTGGAAATATAATGAGTGTTTAAATATATATATGTCTAAACCAGAGGTGTGCATTATTATGATGGGAATTAATGATGATCATAGAGAATGGTTTCGCTTGTTTAACTGATTGTTCAAGTGATGTTACGTTTCTCTTGGCTATCTGATGCTCCCTTGATGCATTAACTGTTCAAGCGTGTCTTGAGAGATCTTTTTTTTTTTATTATGTCTGCTGTCTTCAAAATCAAAATGTGGCATTTTTTCTGTTCCAGATTGAGAGTGGTTCTATATGGAAACAGGTCTATATGGATCTTGGAATTCCTGTACTAAATTCAGCTGCCTCTTACAATGTGAAAACAGCATATCGAAAGTAAGTTTCAGTGTCTGTTGTGAATGTTTTTAAAAAGTGTGGAACTTTCGGCTATGCTCACTTCTTTCTTTAGAAATATTGCTGGAGCTTCCTCAGGGTTTTTTACCTAGCCAGTGGTTAGATGTTTAACCTGAACCCAAATTGGATGACTTAATATAGGTACTATTATTTGTACTAATATAGGTACTATCATTATATCTTACATTTGCATTTAAGAAGCCAGTTAAACCGACTGCCTTCATTTATTCTAAAAGTAGTTGCTGGCTGCATTGATTTTACTGGTAATCTTTAGCATTTGAACTTGGATTTTGTTAATAAACCAATGCTACGAAATCTACTACAGCAAATGTTTAGTGCAACCTAGTATGATACTTATAATTTGTGCAACAATACATTTGTGTCCAAGCCACATTATTTGTCCAGAATAAGCACAGTATTTTCTTAAACCATGTTAAGGCACATTGTCATTTTTCCCTTGTTCAAAAATACCATGGATTTTTTATTATTAAATAAGTCTAATTTAGGCCGACTGCATGGATTCTGTTTAACTGTATTGTTTAGCTCTGGTGTAGTTTTGTAGCATCAAGATGGTTAGAACAAGAGCCCTGAATGAACAAAGAATAATTGAAATTTTTATTTTAGGTACCTGTATGGCTTTGAAGAGTATTGCCGATCAGCAAGGATTGAGTTTAGGACGATTCACCACAATGAACCTCGGCCTGTCTTCACCCAGCCAGAGGTGAAGATTGCTAAGCAGGAAAAGGAAGAAAGTGAGGAAAATGAGGATCAGACACCGCAGAACAAAGCTGAGCCTGAGCCAGTCAAAGACAAAGCGGATGGTGAAGAGTCTGACGAAGAGGATGAGAAAAGCCGCAAAGATATCTGCTCCCCTAGGGTGAGTAACTGTTAGCTGATAAAATGGGAAATGTGTGTTAGTTTTTAGGCTGTTTTTATTCATGAATGTATGTTTTACTATTTTAGCCCTGCATATTGACATCATTTGTTTCTGAATATTTCTTCAAACTCTATTGTATGTTAGGGGAAAATTCACATGATGATACCAGAGAATGGTTTCGCTTTCATGACCTGATGTCATGTGATGTCACATTTCTCTTGGCTATCTGACTTTCCCATATGTAGAATAACATTCGAGCAGTGCCTAAACTGATATTTTTGAAGTAGTATATGTTTTTTGTGAGTAGTTCAAAATTTTGAATATTTATTTGAATGAACACTGCAAGATTAAATATAGCACAGCAATTTTTTTCTTATTTTCTTTAAGAGGCTGTACATATTCATACAACTGTCTGTAAAGTGTTTATTATAATCAATTGGTAATCTGTCTGGGAGGAAAGATACGATTTTACATTTTAAAGTTGTTTGTGAATTTCTTATTTGTTAAAAAATTATGGTCATTAATAAATGCAAGAATAAGTCCAGCAGAGAGTGAAATAATTTTAGTAGCCTTATAATCTTGCCTATCTCTTGGCAGGGACGGCGGCGAGGTGCAATGACTCCTGGTAAAACTGAAGGAAAAGAGTCTGTCAAACAGGAGAAAGTGAAGGAGGAGAAAAAAAAGGAGGAGATCCATGAAGTGGGAGAAGGCAGTGGAGAGGAGCAGAAGGAGAAGCCAGAGGCAGATAATCCAGCAAAAAGACGTAGCCGCCGCCTTGAAGATTCTGACAAAGACTCTGAAGAAGAGGATCAGGAGGAAGATGATGATGAGGAGGATGAAATTGAAAGAACCAGGCTGAGAGAGAGGTACATCATTCGTTGGTTATAAATAAATGAAAAAATGGTAATTTGTGAACAGGTGTGGATTAGTGATGCATATAATTGACCATCAAATGTAGCTTTTTAGCTGAGAGTGGTAATAGAAATGACAAAAGTTAAACATTTGTCCTCATATCAGGTCTTTGCTCTTGTGTGCATGCTCATCTTATGTTGTCTGTCATGATGTCACATTTCAATTGCCTGTCTGACTACCCTTTGCATTCACTTACTAGACTAGCTGTTCATCCTGCATTTCTGCTGTTCATTTAGCTCAGCATATTTATGTGAGGTTTCTAGATTGTGGAAAGGTTTACCTTGTTTGCAGTTGTTCCAGAAATATGTGCTTGGGGATAAAGCAAATATATATGGTATGAAATGGACTATTATACCTTAAGATTTGGATACAGTTTATTGCCTCGTTTATTCTTATGGACATTGTTCAGTTTGTCACACAGAATCAAGTTTGTGTTCTCTATAACAGCAGTTGTAGTTAGTCCTAGAGAGCTGGGTTTGTTCCCAAAAATACAGAGATGGTTTGTTCAGTTAGAGATGATCTGTCAGTTGCTCCTGCTTGAAAATGCTTACTCTGTTTTACAGAGATGAGAGGGAGGGTGAAGACGGTTATGAAGATTCTGAGCACTCGGTCACAGGGACAAAAGTCAAGGTGAAATATGGCAAGGGAAAATCACAGAAAATCTATGAAGCCAACATAAAGAACACAGAGACTGATGATGGAGAAGTCCTCTATCTGGTCCACTACTATGGATGGAATGTGAGGTGAGTAAGAAGAAACATGTAGCTTTAAGGGGTTTGTTCATCGCGTAACAAAAGTGTGTTTGATTATGGAACTAGATTTGCCAGATTTTGTGTCATGCTACACTTTTTGTTAAATTATCCTCTGATCTGTACTTCAAATATTTGTTCAACAGCTGTTGTAACCAAAATTGAGGTTAGGATTGTTGAATTCTGATTATCTGCATTTATGCACTGAAGGTGTCCATTGTCTTGATGTCTGGATCTTCTTTAGTATTCAGTCAATCATTCTTTCATGCGTTATTTCATTCATGCTGTCATTCATTCATGCATGCATGTTTTAAAGACCATGTTTCCTTTTGCTATCTAACCAGTAACTTTTACATCCTGTTTTATTTGATGCTCTTTACTTGTTTAACAGATATGATGAGTGGGTCAAAGCAGACAGAATCATATGGCCTGTCGATAAAGGGACGAAGAAAAGGCAGAAAAAGAAAGTCAGAGTATGTGGATTATGTTCATGTCTGAAATATGGATAACATTCTTGCATAAGACATGTCTGTGATCAAATCCCTGCCACTTTTAACAGAATAAAGATGACTGTGAGAAGGAGAAAGACGAGGACAGACAACCCAAACCAGTCGTAAAACGGGGTCGTCCTCCACTGAAGTCAACTCCTCCTGGCACCTCCCGCAGTGTGTCCAAAACCCCCAGCAGTGACGGAAGATCAGGAAGCAAAAGCTCTCGTCCCTCAGACGCCTCCTCTGTTCCCAATGGAGAAGGTAAGACTGTACTGAAGATGTGAATTAATTGCTTGTTTTAATAACATAAGTTATTAAACGTAGTGTTACATATGACCTGGCAGGAACTCCTCGACGACGCACAAGGAGAACTTCTGGAATGTACGATTCAGATAGGGCGTCCAATGGTATGTAGCAGCGTTTATTATGAAATTTCAATCCTGCACACTCAACTCAAGAAGTCTTAATGCTTTTCATATATTCAGTTTTCAGTTATAGAGTGGATGCACTTGACCTTGCTGCTTTGGAGTCACAATTATCTGAATTGTCTTTTTCACATTGCAGATTCTGGGAATTCATCAGAGGAAAGTGAGTGTGAAGACTCTCCTGAGAAGAAGCCTGAGTGGACAGAGACAACTGATCCTGCCACAGCACGAAGGCTGGAGGAGGAAGAGGCAAGGCAAGAGGAGAAAGGAAGGCTAGAGGCTGCCCAGGCTGACCAAGAGTGTCCAAGTAGTCCTCAGGAAACAATCCTACCCCAGGAGAGAAGTGAGGTGGAGAAGCCTGAGGAGGAAATGGCACGGTCACCAGAGTCTGATGACAAATCTCCCAAATCTAGAGGAAAAAGACCTCGCCAGAGGGAACCTGAGATTGAGACTCCCACACAACTGCCTGTCAGTCCCAATCACACTGAGCCTGAGGTGCCCTGCTTCCTCTTACGGCAGGCTAAGAAGCCACAGGAGATCGTACACAGCAGCCCTGCAGAACGGGTTTCTGAAAAGGCTGACTCTGACACTGACTCTGCTACTGAGGACATTAGCCCCCCAGAGAGAATCTGCATAACCAAGCGCAAAGCCACTGAGCAGCGGACACCTGACAAGAAAGTACGTCTTGATCGCAAAGATGAACTGAACACTCTGTCACCACAAAAGTGTTCAGACACAGAAATGCAGGCAGAGGCTGTGGAAAAAATAGAGGAACCACTTGCACCACCAGCAGCATCATCCTCAGAAGCAACGGTAGTTGTATTAGAAGCTCCTACTGAAGAAGCAGAGATCAAATCCGAAATGCCCTCTCTTACCAGAGAAGTCCATGTAAGAGTGGAACCTCTTCCAGGCTTGTGCACGATAGAGGACAACTCGGGTGTCACAGATGAGGAGCTGATGCCTCAGATAGGCCCAGAGGCACTGGTCTGCCATGAGGTGGATCTGGATGACCCTGAAGAGAAGGAGAAACCATCAGAAGAGTTGGTTATTAGGGAGGAGAAGGGACCTGTGTGTATTCCAACTCAGCCCTCACAGCCTCTACAGCCTTCCTCCATCCCCCCTCATAGCTTGACAGGAGCTCCTCGGCTTTCCTCACCCTCCTCCACCCCCAGCCCAGATGAATCTCACAGCATCAAAAGCGAGAGTGATGCCACTATTGAGGTGGACAGTGTTGCTGAGTCGCAGGAGGGGCTTGGGGAGAATGGATCTCCACATGGTTTTGATGCCAGTGCCAGCTCTAGCAACTCCAGTAATTCCAGCATCTCACTTCAAGAGAGGGACAGCAAGGACAGAGGTCAGTTAGAACATCACGTGTCAATTTCTGTTTGCTGCTAGAAACTCTTGATATTTTAACAGTTTATCTTTAATAATTGTGCTTTTATTTTTTTTACTCATTCAAATTTCTTTGTTACAGTAGGTCAGAAAAGATTGCTGGACTGCAACATTATATCGCCTGCCAAGAAGCAGAAACGCAATCAGAAAAGGCTCAGCACAGCTTCAGCTGCAGAAAAGAATGGAGCCAGTGAGTAGAAGATAGAAACTGCGTTTTAGCAGAAGTAGTCTAATTTATTTCCTGGTGTTTGGAAATGTCATGGGTACTTTGAATGAATCATGTTGTAGATCAGTGGTTCCTATTTATCAGGAGCCTGGTAAGTTTCACCACTACGGTAGCAGCAAAAGGAAATTTGACCAGCATGCAAAGTGACAAACCACAGCCCCATGTTTTGGCATTTTATATTGAGGGGGGCAATCTTTATCAAAAAGTTTTCAGTCTCATGAATATACACACAGCAGCAGTAGCATTTAATACCAGTGATGGGAGAAGTAAATAATATATTCTTAAAATGGTACCCGTAAAGTGGTGGGGTTTATTAGACAACAAGTGAAGTCAGGATGTTTTTCAGTATGCGTTCTGATTGAACTGGAGCTGTACTTGCAACATTACTGAGTTTAACATTTTTGCATCTAGAAAAGCGTGTATCAAATACACACAAGTATCTATGATTTGTAGGTTTTTAATTAAGGATCCATCAGGTATATTATGTTTCTAAAGATCAATTTGGTGAAAATGCAGGGAATATATTATTTACGCCAATCTGAGCTGTGATGTCAAAAATGCTGCTGTTCCAAATGCAGACTGAGTGTACTGCATTCTCCTATCCTGAAGAGTCTGGGCTTGCTCAGACTTGGGACAAACTCTTAAGAACTTGTCTGTTTTTAATGTACTCTTGGGTTGAGAAATAACTGAAATAATAAACAAATGCACCGAAGTGTATGTTGTCAGAGTATGCATCTGGCAAAAACAGTAGATGGTAGGCCACAGGGTATCCATTAGGCTGGCTGGCATCACTGAATGGGAAGGGATGATCTTGAAAAATCTGAAAGTTATTGCTTCCAGATACTTGGTGTGATGTGTTGGCAGATTCTGGCTTCTGTAACTGCTTGTAACCATTTAGTAATTGTTCTAAAAATAGTGGGTTTGTTAACAGATACTGGCTGTTTAAAAGTCTGAGATGTAAAAAAAAAAAACTTCCAAAATGTTTGTTTATAGCAGATAATTTGTGTGGATCAGTATGTAACAATGCTGACATACACCTTGTATCTGCCTTTAGCTCACAGCAGTGATAGTGAAGACCTGCCTGCTATGGATGTCCCTAATAAGGTGACTCCAATAAAACACTCCGGCCTGACCAAAGGCCACAAACTTCCGCGCTCTCCTGGAGTTGCATCTCCCAGCAGCAAAGACATTGAGAAAGATAAGCACAAAGACAAACAGTCCTTCCCCTCTGCACGGGCATACAAGTGGACATTTCAGCTCAGTAGGTTACTTTTTGTATTTAAATTTCATTTTAATTTACTATGTGAGCCATAATGATTTTTGCACGCTTTATGGATTGGTTACACATGGAGTATTGTGACTTTCACAAACTTGATTGGAAGCTTTGTGTTAAATAGGCCCTGATTCTGAGTTTGTTGTGATTAGATATTTACTTACCTGACCTATTTTAACTTTTCAGATGAACTTGATAACATGTCAAGTGCTGAGAGAATTGCTTTTTTGCAAGATAAACTGCAGGAAATCAGGAAATACTACATGTCGTTAAAATCTGAGGTGGCCTCCATTGACAGGAGGCGGAAAAGATTAAAAAAGAAGGAGAGGGAAGGTAAGATGTTGACATTTTCTGTCTCAAGAAAGATGGATGTAATCAACTTCGTTGGTGTATATATGAGCATTTGACTGATGTTTTTAATTTACCTTACAGTATCCCACACCACAGCCTCCACATCATCTGGCTCATCGGACACAGGCATGAGCCCCTCATCAGCCTCACCCACCCAAAACACTGTTGCTGTCGAGTGCAGGTGATAAGAGACCACGCCCCTTCTCCCCCCACCCTGCCCACCTCTGCCTTCTCAGCATTCTGCTGCCTCCATGGAGACATGCATACTGATGAGCCAGGGCAAATGGCCACTAGCACTCGACTGCCTCGCCGCCTCCTCCATACTTTCCAGAATCGCAATCTCATGTTGTGGCCACTCCCACCTCCTGCACTTTGTAAACTTGCCCTGCCTCTCACTCCCTCTTGCTGCCACTTTCACCATCAGAAAATGGACTCCGTGTGAGGGTTGAATGTAGTCTTTAAAAAAAGGAAAGAAAACTAACACAGACAACGGCACTTTTCTGTCTCTTCTGAACAAGGCCCAACTAGTAACCTCCTTTTACAGCCTGGGTACCATGGGCTGGTTTGGATGCAGTAATCAAATATTCATGTTTCCTGTTATCACAACATGCTAAAATCCCTGATTAATGTCCCTGTATAGGTATGGTTATGTAACCAGCTGGATATGGTTAGCAAAAAAGGTCAATTTTGTGCGCTTGCTCCATCAGAACTGCCAAAGTACACGTTACAGCAGAGTGCCCTATTTTGGAAAAGTGGGACAAAGTCAATTGCAAAAGGGAATGTAGTTTACTGAAAACTGCACCTGGTGTCTTCCACTCTTTGTAGTGTGTGAGCACAGATAATTATGCAAACATTTGTCTTTTTAAGAAAAAGAAAAAAAAAACATGAAAATGTTTACAGTGAAACATGGGACAAAAAAAATGTTTTCAGTGGACTAATTTCCTTTGCGAGTGTATTTTGTCTTTTTTATATGTAATTGCAGAGTTTTTATTTTAGTATGAAAAAATTTCAAAAGGTATATATCAGCCATGAAATTATTTAATGAAATATTTCTAGGTCTGAGATTTTGTGTAAAATAAAGGTATTATCTTGCAACTTAAGTATATTTATTCAGTCCGTGGACAGCATTTTTGTATTTTTTACAAGATGAAAACAATCTTCCCACATCACTTGGTCCATACAGTTAGCTAATAAAAATGTTGTGGGTTTCTTTAACAAGTTTAGACTGTGAAGTCACAATTGGGTAACTACTGTGCAGTAAATTGCTCCTACACATTTCTCCCCTTTTACCATTTGGGCCCAATAACAGAACACCAATAACTTGGTGACATGCCCTGCCTGTTCACAAATTTCCTGGTATTGTATTATTAATTTAAGCATCTTTTTCTTATGTTCCAGCATTGAATTCTCAACCAATTGAATAAAAGTTGCTTAATGGACATGTCTGTTTAGACCAGGGGTTTCTTACTGATTGTGTCTTTTGTATATAGATCTTCCAAACCATGTATTTGAAAAATACATTTTACACAAATTGTAAATGATTTATATTATTTTTAAACAATACAGCTTTGTATATGGAATTTTTTTTCTATGTCAGGTTGGTAGATGCATTACCACATCGTTACTGTATATAATCAACCACTGGTCATCAACAGGAGCCTAAACCAAGACCTCTAGGAAAAATGAACCCACTAGTATACTGAAATATTTTATGCTATAGGCCATTACTGAAGATGAGAATTTGCTTCCCTGTAGGGTTTATTTACAGATTCCTGGATGAAGGAGTTGAGGTATTAGGTTCCTGAGCAAAGCCATTGTATCTTTGTGTAAAATAAGCAGAGCTCTTTTCATTTCTAATAAAGTTTTGAAATATTCTTGTGCTTTTGTTTTTATTTGAAGCAAAACAGGTTACAGTTTCCTTATAAATAAAGCATGTTATTACTATCGCATTATGCTCTCATTTTAAGACCAATCTATTTTTGTGTCCATTGCCTAGTCAGTACAGCAGTGGACTCTAATGCTATACTGGAGTAAGCAGTAACACAGCAAATCGGTTAAATAGCTTTGTATAGTGCGAAGAGGCAATTAAGGCATGTCTGTATCTTTACTTGGCTGTATAGGATTAATTTAGTCAGAAATGTATGGCTTTTTGGAGAACAGAACACTTTTTGGAGTCTTGGATAAGCAAGAATTTAAACTGACCAATAATGGGTTAACTTGAGCCATATTACATAAAACTCATGTCTCCATTTACCCTCTTTGACTTCAAAACTGCTGACATGTCTTAGTCTCCATTGTGAAGTTAAATTGAGACGAATGTTACCATAGACAGTACAACATCTTACCTTTATTTTTGTAATGCAAGAATTACATACAAGAAAACACTTTCTTCACGTTTTGACCAAAGAAGCACAAAGAGGTCGAATGAGCCTCAGCATCCTTGGATCATAATGTGATACAAATGTCCCACCAGCATGGCGCAAAACAGTAGGACATCTTCCACCAGTATTCCACCAGCACACCACCAGTGTCTTCTGCTTTGTCATTCCTGTATGGAGATTCAGCCTCCTGGTTGGCATGGTGAGAATTACATCCTGAGGATATCTTGAGTCCATACAAAAACAGCAGTAAACTATCGAGGCTGGCCCAGTAAACCAGCTTTGGCTGCCAGAGCCTCATTCTGCTGAATATGGTATTCCTGGAAGCGCATGGATATCCGCTGGGTCATTTTCAGATACTTCTGTAGACAGCTCTCAGAACATGAGGTCTGAAAGGAATAGGGCAAATGAATATGTACTAATTACATTTTATTACAATGCAGAGACTGATATTCATGCAGAAGAAACATGATTAAAAGGAGTAAGTGATCTGTTTATTCTAAACCTGAAAATGTTTATAGAGGCAGCATTAATAATTTTATACCTCTTCTGCCTTCACTTCTCTGGTAGTGAAATCTTTCACACAGTCCATAAAGCAGTTCTCTGTCAGTTTGTTGTATGTGCCAAGAAACTCTTTAAACTGAAAAATAAGAATCCAGAAGTCCCAAATGATGAGTTTCGAATGAATGAACTACATGCTGTGCACAGGTATAAGGTTACAAAGTACTGTACCTGTTTAATCTGATCTGATTCTGTGACCTGGGCAGCCATAGCTGAAAAGTTGGATCTGAAAAACAGAATGGACAGGGTTCTACATGTCAAGGTGAAAGAACCATACAATCAAGAACAGAGCTAAACGACCTCACTGTTCATTCAAGCTATTACTGTAGACTTAATGTGAGCATTTTTCTTGTCAGTGTTTACTTACAGCTTCAAAAGAACCAGTCCTGGTTCTGATTAACAAACAGATCCCCTGCAGCATAGTAGTTTCATAGTGATTCTCACTGCTGCTTAGCAACCGGCACTACAAGGACAAAAGTATTGGTATGCCTACATAATACACCAACTGGAACTCTAATGGCATAGCATTCAAATGCATCGATTTTAATAATGAGTTTGTCCCCATCAGCAGATCGTAAAGGGCTCCCCTGGAAGGCTTTCCAAAAGACTTGGGCGTTTCTGTGGGAAATTGTGCCCCGTCGTTTTGTAGAGAATTTATTAGGTCAGACACTGATGTTTGACGAAAAGGCCTGGTTCACAATCTCCGTATCAGTTCATCCCAAAGGGGTTGGGTGGAGGTGAGATTAGAGCTCTGTGCTGAGCAGTCAAGTTCTTCCACACTGAACGTTTCCTAACATATTTAATAGGACAAAGTTATGCTCGAATAGAAAAATGTCTTCCACAAAGTTGGAAGCATGGTGTCGTCTCGAACAATGGTTCTCAACCTTTTCAACATAAGGCCCACATATTTATCACAGCATGTTTGCAAGGCCCACTTGGCCACATTAGATAATCTTAAGTAACGAATTGTGGACCAGTGGCCTTTCTCAATTTTAGATTCGCGGCTCAATCAAAAACCTCCGCGGACCCATCAGTGGTCCCCGGCCCAGTGGTTGAGAAACCTGTGTCTAGAACGTTTTGGTTTACTGAAGCATCATGATTAAGCCCTTCACTTGAAGTAAGGGGCCTAGACCAAACCCAACACATATGTCCATATAGTGTAGCTTGGCTAGCTCATAAACATTTGCTTTATACATACAAAGACACATACTTATAGCAAAATGCGTAAAGGCAGTTGATTTAGCAACAGTAACCTTAAACCAGAAAGTTATATTACCTGAGTCTCCAAACGTAGAGCCTCTGAAGGACGGCAACAAGGAGAGTAAACGCAGGAACACTCCACTGCAGCACTTTCGTAACAACAAAGACACTTTGTGATTTCAAAATGAAAACTTACGCTGCAAAAATAAAAACAACATCGAACGAAAATGATCAATGAATAAATGGTTACATGTTAAACCAAAGGCAAGTATAAATCACACACATACACACACACGGTTGTTTAACGAAAATGTCATTTGGAATCACGTTTAGAATCTTCGTACTTTCTTTTATTTGATCTGTACAAAACTGATTTTCTTTTTTTAGTGATTGTTGACAAATCTAATGTAAAACAAGCTTAATGAATTTTAACATGCCTGTTACTGAATCTGTACTGTTGGCAGATCATGAACCATTTATTTATTTGTGGTTTATTTTAAGATATTACAATATAAAACGACTTTAATAAAACTTTAGGACTGGTAAATTTACCACACTGGCTTTCTAAATTATTCAAATATGTAGTTATTTATGAATACAAATGGAACGAGATTATTGATTTACAGGAGATGTTGTACATGTTCATTTTAAAAACTCTTTTATTTATTGATTTGTTTTCAGTACTCAAAACATGAATGTCTTTCGGTGCACATTTGTTTATATCATTTATAAGTATTGTATGTTTAAAAGAGATAAGCATATCTGCAAACAATATCTCGTTGCACTGTATATTTCTGTGTATTACAATTTTAATAAAGACATTCTATTATTTTCGTGACACTCGAACCGTTACTTTTATTTTGAAATTAAACACAAT
>JBBKCR010000001.1:27568322-27601990 GCA_037577295.1 Ladigesia roloffi
GTGTGTGTGTGTGTGTGTGTGTGTGTGTGTGTGTGTGTGTGTGTGTGTGTGTGTGTGTGTGTGTGTGTGTCGGTGTGGTAGCACGAGCTAATTAAATATATTTGGGGTTCAGTGTTAAAACTATTGTCTCTGGAATAACATACGATTCTTCATCTAAATATAATGAACTCAGTGGGATTTGGAATTTCAATTTGTTAGTCTACATGAGTGTTTTGACTTTATCAAACTGCACTGCAATAGATTGTAGAATGTTTTTGAATGAGTTTCTGTACATATAATGTAGGCTTATATGTACAAATAGCACTGAACATAATGAATTTGGAATTATCGGGCGTATTTTCTATATAGTGCTGTCATGACATGGGAAATCAGATTTTAATAGCTTTGTGGGAACACTGTGGCTGTCGTTTGCCTTTTTTTTTTTTTTGCACTCGCATATGTGGACAGGAGAAAAATCCAGCTTAAGATGTCTGTCACTACTGACTCCATTTTGTCGCTGGTGTGCATCTGCCTGGTTGTCGTGGCAACCCTGCTATTTCTGCGGCTCCATCGCTCTCCCCCTGTCCCCGGCTGTCAGACTGCTCTCTCTATGGGAAAGGGCTATTTTTAGTCGTGCTGCCTTTTGTTTCTCAGGCACATCATCAAAAGCCACATTAAATCCATGCTGTATGAAGTTACACATGGGGTTTGAGAGGTGGAGCGGGTGTACAGTAGCTGCAGAGAATCTGTGGGATATTTTAAATATTGAAATGCTTGTGAATGATCCGGGACAACAGAGATAGTGGATTATAAAACATATTTAAATTTTTTTTCATAGAGGTCAATGTCCAGTAAATTCCTCTGACATTATCTATATTTTGGCTGCTTGTGCTCTCCTAGTGAAACACTGGGCCAGCCCAGAGCAGTTTGTCCATTTCTATGTGAAGTTCTCTTTCAACATGAGAACATTAAGCACATCTTTTCAGTGCTTCTGTGTAAGAGGGATATTATCGGTTATTTGTCCCAGGATATGCATGACTTCAAGTGCCCTTGATATATATACTATTATGCACTATTTTTACTATTCTCATGGTATGGGTAAAGTAATACTCATGATATCCTTTCCAGATGTCCTTGATTGCTAGAAATGGGAAGGCACACACAAGAGCAGATATAAATCTGATAATTACCTGACTGAGCTCACCTAACTGCCTCCTACTGCGAATACACATACACATGCATGGAGTCAGAATGTCACATATTACTGCATCATTTTCTGATCCATAATTTTAGATTGTTAACAATGTAAACGCTTGCTGCAGTTTAGACACTGGACAAATTAAGGCCTTCACAAGTGTAGCGTGACATTTTTGCTTCAGTAAGGAGTGAGGTGAAAGGTGGAGAGGTTTTTTTTATTTTTATTCACAGCTGCTGTGTCACCTAGGAGGAGTCAGTGGGGCTTTCTACTCTCCCCTGTGATGCCCTTTGTGCAATAAATGACAGACTTTATTATTAGCTGGTTCTCTTACCTGCCAAGGTGGTGAGGGGTGGCAAGCCATGCATTGTGCTAAAGTTAAACACATAAATTAATTTAACACAACAGTACAGACAGTACAAAATGCACAAAGTGAACTCTGTTACATTTGGCAGCCATTGCTTTAAGGATCAGTGTTTTGGAAGCATTCATTTATTACTTAAATATTGGTCTTACTAGTAATCAAATACTAATACGATATATATAACAATAAGAAACCACTACAAATATGTTCGGTTTCTCAGCTTTTATAGGTACAAGTATTAAAATGAACAGCCTTGGCTTAGTTTTTTAGAACTGCTGTCAATATTTCGCCTGATTTACAAATAAAAACATTGTTCTTTAAAGCATAATTTTAAAGGAAATAGCATAACAATATATACATACATATATATGTATATATATATACACACATATATATGTGTATATATATATATACACACATATATATGTGTATATATATATGTATGTATATGTATATATATATATATGTATATATGTATATGTATGTATATTAAACAGGAATACTGCCCAGCACAGGCAGTGGAGGAACATTTTGTATGTTTTGTGTCCTATTCCCTTTTACCTAATATGTGTAGACACATTTTTCTGGTCTAGAGTCCATTTTTCAGTGCATTGTGCCTCTCAGAGAATGCAGTATTACATCTAACCCTGCGGTCGTACTATGAGCTTCCGCCCCTTGGGGAGGTGCCAGCTTTGTGCTAAACGCTGTCTATTGTTTGCCTGTCTGTGTTTGGAATAATTGTAAAGGCAGGATGAAATATTTCTCACTGTTGCCATGGGCTCAAGCATTCCAGCTGATGTTTTGCTGCTGAAAACACTGTAGAAGTTTGACGTCACCCAGCAGCTGGGAAAGAGGACTGGAATCTGTGTGGTAACAGCAGCAACTGTCGCGCAAAGTTGTGGAGCAGAGGGAGTGGCTGTTGCAGTATAACACTTAGAATGTGTGTGAGAAGGAAATGAAAATGTTTGTATTTTTCAAGCCAGCAAAACCATCCATTTCCAAAGTGTTCTTACCATTTCCCCATTTCTCTTATAAAAGATGCAAATATTTTTCAAGCGTTTGATTACCTTGTTTCCATTGCTGTAGCCATTTCAATTGTTCTTAACGAGCCGTCATAAATTTGTTCTGAGGTGATGGGGCCATGCTCTTTCTTTCTTTAACCCGACAAAACAGTCTTTTAAAGGAAGCAAAGTGCAGATGTTCTAAGAATCAGAGAGATGTTGTTATAAGAGCAGTGGTGTGACTCATTCCACTATGTTCATCTTTAAGCGTACGGGCCTCCGGTTTCCTCTCTAGCTTTTCCTCGTCTGGCCTTGCTGATTGTCAAACGCTGAGGTGTGGGGAAGAGCCTGGCACAATGCTGTTGTTTTAGGAGGAGGAGTCCCCTTTTGATGTGACCTTTTGACCTTGAGGAAATGATTATGGTCAGGATCTTCTCGGCAGCCGGGGGTAATGTTGTTTTTGCAGGAGCGAGAAATACTTGTCCCATATATTTATATAGCTTTGTTTCCTTTTGTCTGCATTCCACAGTGCCGCGGGGAGAAACATTCCTCTCACAAATCTCTTAGGTTGCTAATGGGCTCTGGAAACTGACCAGGGATATTTTTTGCCTCGTCTTGACAAACATCTGTGGGATTAGGTTTTTCTCCAATGACAGAATGAGGTCTTTTCCATTTACAGTCATGTACTGGAAAAGAATAACAATAGACGCACCCTCCACTTTACTTACAAACCCCCAAAGCCAGATAAATAGTGGTTGTGTAAGTGACTGACATGTGTGGTCTGCTTCCTGGAACCCATGATCATACAAAAATATCAAAAATGTTGTATGTTTGGCCAGAGTGTAAATCCCACTGCCTTGATGAATCAGAGAGTGTGCGTGCTTGAACAGAACAGTAGAATGCTGAGTGAGGCAAGTGTCTGCTGCTGGGGCTGATTTGGACCATGTCTTTTCCCTATGCAGGAAATGGCAGGCTGCTGGAACAGATCCCGAGCAACCGGAGATCTCCCACGAGATGCCCTGCACAGTCTGTTGGGGTAAGGAGGGTTGCCATAGCAACAGTCAATGACAGCCAACCAGAGCAATCCAGGTAATGATAAATCTGGAGAACATCTTATAGTACTTGAGCTGTTACATCTCATTATATCCTGTATGTGATTTTTTTTCCTATTCACAGGTGTTTTTTTTTCCCTTCCAAATCATAAAATGGGAGATTTTCTCTCTGTAGTGTACCTGGTTTCTGATATGAGTGTCTTCACTGCAGCGATGTATTGCCTAACATGGTAATTTGTTTTTCGAGGACTTGCTTTAATGCTGCTATTTTTGCGGCCTTTATTCTTATGTGAAGCCAACTGAGCTTGTTTAAATGTTTGTAAAAGGAGGTATTTTAGAATTAATGGGAGTTAATCATTTTGCTTATTGCTCTCATCTTTCAGGACAATTAGGGAACCAGAAGTCATATTTTGAGGGGAGTTGAACTGCTTTGCCACAATAAGCAACATGCTAAATAATTTAAGACAATGGGAAAGAATACCGGTTTGGGTGAGATGATCTTGCTGTAAATTGATGTTGAGTATAATAGTTTGAGTGTGTATTTGTCCAAACCATAGCCTTCCCTGTGTCACATAACATGGCATTAACCAGGAAACTGATGTCACCGCCTTTCCCTGTAAGGCATGGATATTGTCATGAATGAGAGATGTTTTCCTAATATTGTGAACATGTGTACACGTTTATTCCCAAGCCCCTCCTCTGTTTTGACAAATTCCGCCATACCTCATCATAGATAGTCTTTCCTGGCCTGGGTTCAGGTAAGCATGTGATAAATAAGCAGGAGGTAATCTTTGTCCCACAATAGCAACCTTTCAACGGGATGCCTAGGCCTGCTCATTGTTGTTGTTATTTATTTACAGAAAAACCCAACACAGGATCTCAGGGGTTATTATTTTTAAATCATTGTGTGTTCACAAATATTGTGCACAATCAGAGCATGAGTGCTGATTCCTTATGGTACATTTGCATGGGCATCTCTTTACAACTGCTGATCCTTTCGTAAACATCTGCCCATTTTCTGGTCTTTTATGAGTTTTATAAACAGAATCTTGAGAAAATGCCTAACTTGATTGAGCCCTGGCAGGAAGCGACGGGTTAACTCCTTTCTAACAAAAAAGGGGATGACAGGTAGCGAGCGTGAAAATCATACATATGCAGCTTACTGAGCAGTCGGTGCTACATACGCACATATAAGGAGCCCAAGGGAGGCAGTAACTAACAAAGCTGCTCTAGCAGCCTGTGGTCCCCATGGCAACGGCAGGCGGCCTCTATCGGCTCCATCTGAGAATAGGTAAAGTAAATCTGCATGCATTTGGCTACCCGCCAGTGTCTCAAATGAAAGAGCACTTTGAACGGCTGCCAGGTTTGGAGGAGGAGAGGGGCTGTCAGGCCTGCTTAATGTTGGCAGTTTGTACTTGGCAAGCCTTGCCTTTTCCCAGAATCCCTCAGTCTGGCAAACTGCCAGCTGCTTAGCGGAAGCAAAGAGTTAACCCCTGCAACGGGCCTGGGGAAAGCTGAACACTAAAAACTTTCCACAATGTGTGTGTGTGTGTGTGGGGAGGGGCTGTGGATGTGTGTATGTGCGCAGTTGAGTGTGTGTAAGAGGCAGCGAGGCACAGTGTGATCTGTATGCATGAGAGGGAGAAGTAGAGAATATCTCAGGGAGAGGGAAGGGAAGCAAAATATCCTGCATCGTCTGTACCCACAATCAGACTGTGCAGTTACATTTTAAACGCACATGTTTGTCAGGCTATACATTTTTTTCCCAAGTAATTTTACTTAAGAAAATTTGGGGTGTTTATTTTTGTCCCTACATGAAAATATGTGAACACAGACATTAAGCACAGGAGCAGGAAATGTGGCCGAGTACTGGGTGGAATGCAGACTTTCCTTAGGCCAGGATAATCTTGATGTTTTTCCCTACGACGTTGAAGCAGAGTTCAAATTTAGAAAGCACACTTGTTCACACTGTGTTAATGAAAATATGTCCCCTATTTTAGAACAGTGCTGGAAGATGTTTTCCTTTATTATGTTGACTGGTTTACTGGGGATGCACAGATACATTTCTGATATTTTACATATCTGTTGATGCAGAAACATGTAATATTTATTTATAGAAGGTACCGTGCCGAGTGTGTCTCCCATATTCGGTTCTACCTGTGTACACTTCCATATACACCCAGCAGGATGCATTTAGAATGCAATTCTAACAGGAATGTGGAAGAACGCTGCAGGGAGAATGACGGCCATGCCTGGTTCGACTACATTTGGGGCCAGGAGTATGTTGGGATTGCAAAAAAAACAGCATTTCCCAAATGTGCCGTTTTCTGTGCATCCCTCCTCCAAGTTGTCTTGTAGGAAATGTGTCCTCTGTCTATAGGCGTGATTGAGTTTGGGGGGCGTGGCGGGCGGCGTTGGGTTGTAGGTTTGGGAGGCGGGCCGACTTGTTTCTGCCTGTTTACTGAAGGCAGTTTGGCTCAGCAGTGTTTTTTAGGGTTATAATGATTCTTAATAGAATACTGACAGCTGAGAGTGTTTTCGCGCATACACGTGTGTACACGTAAATGTAGTACGCGCACACACACAATATATGTATACACTTCTATATAAAGTATTGTGTGTGCGTATGTATAGACTCTATACCTAGACGTGATTCGCTGGTGTAAGCATTTTCCCGCACTGTACAGTTTTAAAGAGAACAGATGAGTTGAACGGCAATAATACTCGAGCTGGCGCTGGTGACCGATTTTACACACAGTCACAAGGATAGCCAGGGAGAGAGCGAGCGAGAGAGAGAGGCTTGTTTTCCCACAAGCCCTCCTTGTTTCTAAGCGAAAACTGCTCAATGTGGTGCGTGTAGACTATGTGTGTGCGTGAGTGTATCAGTCCATTCAAAAGATTTAGTGGGGAGTGGTTGGCGCATGCGCACTTGCGCAACAACAAGTGGCATGTCGATGTGTAACGGAGAGGAGAGCGTTGCTGCTACTGCTGACGTCACCGCTCCGACCAGGTGGCATTCCGCGCGCGGGGAGAGAGCGCGCGCTCGCGCGAAGGACGTGGAGGCACCGTCAGGGAAAAAAATAAAGGAAGCAAAAAACAGAGCGAGGGAGGGAGCGAGAAAGAGAAAAACAAAAGTCAATCTGAACGCCGCGAGCGCGAGACAGTAAAATGTGAGGCGCAACCGAAGCCCCGTACTGCCGCTGAGGTCCCGGAGCTCGAGGAGAAAGACGAGAGCAGAGACACAGTGAGGCTTTCATCTCGTTTGCTCGCGCTGAGCGGCTGAAGCGCAGCAGCGCGTGCAGCATGTCTTCCGCACAGGTCGCCTCGTCGCGGCGGCAGTCGTGCTACCTGTGCGACCTGCCCCGCATGCCGTGGGCAATGATCTGGGACTTCACCGAGCCCGTGTGCCGCGGCTGCGTGAACTACGAGGGCGCAGACCGCATCGAGTTCGTCATCGAGACCGCACGACACCTCAAACGCGCGCACGGTTTCCAGGACGGCCGCTCTCCGGGTCCGGGGGGCGCAGGGGTCCCGCTTCCCGTGCCGCCGCCTCCTCCTCCACCGTCTTCCTCCTCGCTGCCTCCGCCGCCGGTCAAGACACACGCTAAGGAAACCGTGCAGCTGAACCACGTGGACGGCTCGAGTAAGCAACAGCAGCAGGCGGCACAACAGCAAGCGGGGCTAGAGCGCTACTCCTCGCGCTTTGACTACACCGGCATGAGCACCCACGCGGCGCGCCTGCCCAACGGCCTAAACGGCTTCCCGAAGACGGACGACGGGCCTCCGGAGCTGAACCGCCAAAGCCCCAACTCGCGACGCGGCGGCCACGGACTCGTCTCGCTTCCCGCACAGATGAGTGTACCCCCCAATCTCCTGCCGCAGACCATGCTGAACGGACCCGCCTCGGGGGGTGCGTGCACGGGTCTCACATCGCACGGCCTGGTCGCGCGCGCACCCCCATCTTCATCATCATCACAGTCATCATCATCGTCTGCCGGCCTGGGCCTCGCGGAGCCGGGCAAACGGCCCGCATCCGTCTCGAGCACTGACCAGGAGCGCGATGCGCGCGAGAGGCAACGCAACGCCGAGGCACTTGCAGAACTCGGGGAGAGCCTGCGCAACCGGGCCGAGGAGTGGGCGAGCAAGCCTAAGCTAGTGCGCGACACGCTGCTCACACTGACAGGCTGCGCACCCTTTGACGTGCGTTTCAAGAAGGACCACGCGCTCGCGGGCCGCGTGTTCGCCTTTGACGCTGTGGCCAAGCCGGGCTCTGACTACGAGCTGAAGATCTTCGTGGAGTACCCGAGCGGCTCGGGCACCGTTTTCTCGAGCGCGTCGGGGGTCGCCAAGCAGATGTACCACGACTGCATGAAGGACTACGGCCGCGGCCTGTCGTCAGGCTTCAAGTACCTCGAGTACGAGAAAAAGCACGGCAGCGGGGACTGGCGCCTGCTCGGCGACCTACTGCCCGAGCCCGTGCGCTTCTTCAAGGAGGGCCTAGGGGCCGACATGCTGCCGCAGCCGCACGTGGACGCGGGCTGTCCACTGCTCCCGTCCACCGCCCTCGCCGGCGTGCTGCCGCGCGCCATACCGGCGTCATCCGCGGCCGCCGCGAGCGCGCTGCGGGCGGGTGCGCGCAAACGTAAAGCCTCGCCGGAGCCGGACTCTCTCGACGAGCGGCAGCAGCAGCAGCAGCAGTGGATGGCGAGCCAGAGCGCGGCCGCGGTAGGCTCGTTTGGGGCCTGCCATGGAGGACCACCGCCGCTGGGCCCAGTGCACGCCAGCCGAGCCACGCCTCCAGAGCCCGCGCAGAACGGACAGTCACCCATGGCTGCACTCATGTCGGTTGCGGACGCGCTCGGAGGAGGGGCGCACTCCCCCAAGGACGCGAACTCTGTACACTCCACCACGTCCGCGCGCCACAGCAGCACCGGCAGCGGCGGCGGCAGCAGTCCCGTCTCTCCGGCCTCGGTCTCGGGCCAGCGGCGCCTGGCCTCGCGCAATGGCGACACACAGCAGCAGCAACAGGCGCACGCGGATCACGGCGGGGCGCACGGGACCCACGGGGTGCCGGACTCGCCTATGGCTGGCAGTGGGCCGCTGTGCTGCACCATCTGCCATGAGCGCCTGGAGGACACACACTTCGTGCAGTGCCCCTCGGTTCCCGGCCACAAGTTCTGCTTCCCTTGCTCGCGTGAGAGCATCAAAGCGCAAGGCGCCACGGGCGAGGTGTACTGCCCCAGCGGCGAGAAATGCCCCCTAGTTGGGTCCAACGTGCCTTGGGCTTTCATGCAAGGGGAGATAGCGACTATTCTGGCAGGGGACGTGAAGGTGAAAAAGGAAAGAGACCCTTGAACGTGACACAGCCACGTGCACCCACACAAATAAATATATATATTAATAAATATATATATATATATTATATATATATAACCATGTTGTGAATAATGTGTACAGAACACCCCCTCCGTGCGTTGCTGTGTTTGGGGGCTCGTGGAGCTCGTGCCTCATGGGAAGGAGGAGGTTGTTGGCCCAGGACGGTGGGGAAGCACTTTGAGCTCACAGTCTGCTTTTCCTTTTTTGTTAATCCAGTTCATGCACTTGGGTTAAAGTGATTTTCACATTTAAAAAAAAGTAAAACATAACACCCCTACCTGATTCCTTTGTTACAGGTCATGTTTTGTCATTTCTTACGGTAAGACTACAGTCAGTTGGTTTTCCACGTTGATCAGTGGGGCATTTCTATTCTGTTATTTGTTTGCGTTTTGCTCTACACATAACAATGTCTCATTTTTATATCTCGTGCTCTGAACATATGACTATAGTTTACTGCGTGTTTTTCGTTCTCCTCTCTTTTTTTGCTTTGAAGATGCACGGATGCTTAAGAGTAGAGCAAAAATACTGTACATTAACTGCTCTGTTTGTTTATACGGTTCTGTAGTAACAGAAGACTTGTAACGTGCCTTGGAGCTGAGTCAATTGTAATAAATTCATTGGTATGAAGATTTTGTCAAGTGTCAGTTTGTTCAGATATTTTAGCACTATTTATGTATGTTTATTTTGTAAACTATAGCAGTTTTTCCATTATATTTCACAGAATTTAGAATGAAATGGGGCGGCTGCGAGCTCTGGCAAAGCCCCTTGTTTTTATGAACGAATGTCATTTTCTTGTCACACTGTTCTCAATGTTTCAGAATGTTTTATGTGTATGTGGCAATGTAATGCTTGTGAGTGGATGGTTGCTGTGCTTGCTTCATCTATTTTATTTTATTTCTTTTTGCAGTATCTGTTGTATACGTTAGCTTACTGCATGCCTGTTGGTTTTATGGCAGGAGATTGAAGGCATTTTCTTCATTGCATCTTACATCTAATACAATCATGTTGGCATTTTTTGCTTGTTCTGTGCTTGGCTCTTTCAACTTGACCTACAAATGGAAACATTTAATACAACCAATGCAGCGCAACGACAAAATTAGGATCTAGGCCGTTTTTCTTAGCGCATCATCTCACAACGGTGCTGACCAATAGTTTGAGGGGCAAAACTATTGTGATGATTGTGGTCTTTGAACATCAGCCTGTTCTTTTGTGATGTGTATTTGCAGAGGTTTGTATATTTGGAGCAACTTGTTTATTACAAGATGAATGAGAATCGAGCTGACCTGCGGGAAGTGTTGAAGAAATGTACGTTCTCGTCTGTTGTCATTTGTATTAGGTTGTGTCATCTTTCATTTTATAGCTAAAGGTGAATGTTGTGTAGCTCATTTGTTTGCTGGTTGTTTGTGTGTGTGTGTGTGTGTGTGTGAGAGAGGGGGTAGGGGAGAAAGGGAGGGAAAGTGCTTGTACATGCCTGAGACTGCCCTGGGGCCACATTCCTCATTTAGAATTCAGCTGGTGGTCATGTGACCCGTCACTCGTATACTTGCATTGGCTGCCGATGGAGGGGGAGCAGTTGGCGCGTGGCTGTTGCCATGACTCAAGCTAATGCTCTATTTCTCCTTCCAGCGACTCAGACAAATGGTTGGTAGCACAATTCTTTCATGGCGACCAGCCATGAACGGACCTCCAGACTAAATAACAAGGGACTTTAAGGTCAGGGAGCTGTGCATATGCCAGCATGTGTCACCCACAGACCTCTCTTTGCTTGAACCCGTCTGAGGCTATGCACTCAGATGTGATGGTATGTGAAAGGGGAATTGTCCTGCTGTTCTCTGAGCTTGTCATTCATTACTAAGCTCCTGCCCAGAAAGAGGCAAATTCATGTGTCTGTTAAAATGTTTGTAAAAGAAAAACTTCCAAAAAAAAAACAATGTTTGTAAAAGAATTCTCAATACCCAACCTATATAGCTTCCTTTTGAAATGTTGTTTGAGCTCATTAACAATCTAAAAGCGTAAATTACTTGATCCTGATCAATTTACAAAGGGCTGCAGTTACCAATCTATCTGTCTTAGGACTCTGGTGCTGTTTGCTGTGCTTTTCTTCTTTGTTAGGCCACACAAGACCTGGTTAAATGTGCTGCATAGAATTGAGCTGCCCTGAACTAGAAAGCCTGTTAATCCTGATCCATTTGTGTCTAGTAATTTTTTTTAAATGGCGCAACTGTTTTAATCAAGTGTGAAAGCATAGTAATTTTTATATTTTCCATACAGATTGATTTTTTTACTATTGCACTAGTAGGATTAGTGTCTGAAGCACTTGTGCTGTGCAGAGCAGTGGTGCATTGCAGAGATGTAGCAGCAGCAACTGCCTTGTCAGTTGGATATGTGGTGACTCGGTCAGGATGGAGAGCCTCATATTGTAATGCTAAAACATATGCTGATCAGAGTGGTGCAACAATATCCCAGAATGCATAGTGAGGAGAACCAAAATATAACCTCAGGCCACTCCATGAAAAGGGGCTTTCTTGCAATACAGCTTGTACATTGAATATTTTGTGTTCTAACATCCTCTTTGTGTAGGAAGCACAGTGTTTGGCATGCCATACGTCTCCTCTTATAGACCTCACTGTTTAATGAATGCAGACATCTCACTTTATGGCCTCTGTTGATCTGCAGACAGATCCCGGATCATTTTTGCCTGTGAAATCTGATAGTACTGCTAGTGTGGATTGCTCCGTCATTGGGAATTACCATCATATGACTCGGAGAGGGGGGGCCTCTCAAATGCCATCAGACAGAATGAAGACATGGTGGCTCCTAGTCCGTCGGCTTCATTATGAATCCAGATTACCTGTATCAGCAATGCGGGTTTACGTCAGGTCTCAAGCGTCTCTTGTAGTGCAGCTCATTTAAAATATTAAGCGTTTCTCACGCTTCACGGTATAGCAAAACCTAATCCTTAGATGTCAGAATAAATTATGTTTGTAATACACTGGCATTCCAGTTCCTTCTCGTCCAGCCAGGCTGTAGCCTGTCCGCTTCGGATCTGTAGTTTAATGGGCGCATTGTAAAATCACTGCAGTCTGTTCTCTGTCTCCTGGCCAGGGAAGCCCCCACACCCTTCCCCCCCTACTCAAACCCCACATGCCTCCCCTCTCTTGTCCTCCTCTCGCTCCCTCACTCTCTCCCTCCGTCCTTCTGTATGAGGGAGAAGTTTTCTGCAGATAAAAATACAGACACTCCAAAGGTTACTCCGCAGTGCCATCGTGCACAGTTGCCCATGGTAACCAGCCTTGTTCAAAACATCATTTATTCAGGAATGTGCGGACACAAAGGGGGGTACCACGGCTCACTGTTAACCCTGCGTGTGCTGGACTGCACTCTGCCTACAAGAATTAGGCTTAGACAGACCATTCTTTATCTTCTTTTCATATGTTCTAAGTATAGTGGAAATTGTTCTCTTCAAATGGTACTGTTTAACATTTTAAGCCACTGTTTTTATTCTAAAGCACAAAGGAACCCACAGCACTGAAACAGATTCAGATTTTATTTGTCACATACAGTATCATACTCGGTATAAATAGCAGTGAAATGCTTTAGCAGATGCTTCTCTTATATTTGACGCTAAAAATCCTAGTTTTCTGTCTTTAGAGGTTTCACTCTTGTGTGTTTTGTTTTGGGAAACAGTTTAAATACGTTAGAATTAGTTATGCAAGGGGAACTGTTTTCACTGGCTTGTATCCTCCGCTACCAAATGATTGTTTTTTTTCATATTTTGAAATATACTGTTATTTCTTTTTCTTTCCTCATTTTGTCCCACTTCCCCCTGTCTCTCTCTCTTGTCCTGTCTGACTATATGCATTGCCTTGTGTAGACTGAGGGTTTGTCTGGAAAGGGTTATTCCCATCTTGTTTTCATTCACTCTGCCTCTGAGCACAGCCATTTATAGACAGTGATGTCAGCACTATCTTTCGTAGCCCAGGGCCCCCTTGGCAGATAATGTATGCAATCTCAGACATTCCATTCCGTCCCAGCGAATAAGCTGCCAGCTGCTGCAGGCGTGAGCTTCCTGCCTCCTTCTGCAGATATTAAAGCTGCAGAGACGAATTGATTTTCTGTCTTCCCCCCCAACAAGCACACTACCACCCCTTTTTTTTCTTGTTTTTAGCTTCTCTTCGATGCAGAGAGTACAATCTCTCAGGGTGCCGCAAATGTGAATTTTTAAGGGTTGTTTTTTTGCTATTTGTGGTTTGCATTGTTTTGTTGTTGCATTTGTTTTTTTTTTTTGTTGTACCCCTGATACTCATTAATCATATTTGTATATTTACATGGAATTTGTATATTCCACTGATTCAGGATGCATATTTGGTAGTACACATTGTGCTGCATTCTTTTTGAAGGGTTAGCTATGTAGAGATCCTTCTTATATAACTGAAAAGCTCAGTGATACAAAGCCCACATGAGATGGAGCTTGTTTGGGTCTACCGTTGACTAATGACATTAGGCTGTTGGGGAGGGGGGCAGTTTTGGCAGGGTTCCAGTCTGATGTTTTTCATTTGCTTGTAAAGGACTTCAATTTCTTGTGGAATTCCAATTTGCATTTCAAGGCCAGCCCCCACCCTTGAGGGTTAGCCTGTTAGAGCTTCCTGTAGTTTCCCGCCAGAGCTGGCTGGGGGGGTTGTTGGAATGGCGGCTCAGAAGGGGGGGGGTGTTGTTTTTGAGCACATGGAAGCAGACTATAGGGCACCATAGCGACTCTGTCCTTTCTGAAAAGCACCCTGGCTAGATTGTTCAAGGCTGGTTTCACTTGATTGATTCAGTCTATTGAACTGGGAACAGACAGAATACCTGTCTGAGCACAAACCGAGCTTTGTATTAAATGTTGCACACAGTCTTTGAGAATCCAGTTCTCTTTCTCCAGATTCTCCAAAAACTATTTGAGCTGTGTAAGAAATTCTTCCTTTAACTCTGATTCCACTATAAACACTAAAATAATTGGTTGAATTATAGACATACAGACAAATGTAAATATTCAGCTGTTCTCGAATATACAAAGTACATTAAAAAGAAATATTATTTCCTTTTTTTACATGATTAATAAAGGGTTTTATGTGTAATGCAGTTGCATGCTATACAGCATTATAGCTACATCTTGTTTGTAAGCATGTAGAACTGTGGGGTTGGAAAGGGTTAACTGCAAACCCTGGGGCTGTGCAGCTCTTGGCAGGCTGGAGAAATGTAGCCCCTTTCATTCCTCTGGGTTGTTTACACGACTCTCTGGCAGCCATTTTAGACTGGAGCTTGGCTACCACAGGCGCGGGAGTGGACTCAGGTTTCTGAAGCTTTCACAGTGCAGCGAGTTCAGTCAGCAGCTTGTCCCCTCATCCATCTTCTCCTGGGGGGCCTCGCTCCCCCCCTCGTACTCAACCTCCTTCATTCCACAAGCTGGCCCCTTTTTTTCATTTTTTAAACAGCCCACTGAATTATAGGAGTCATGTATCCCTCACTAAGTACTATATTGTTTATTGCTCACTAGTTGCTTGACTGAGCTGTGATTCCTCTGTCATGTTTTTAGGTTTGCCTAACCGGAAAATGATTCTTGTTCACTTGCTTTTCTCCTGCCTTGTTTTTTTTTTAATCCTTCCTTTTGTCTTTTTGTTTTGTCAATCTGGTTTGCATCTGAGTTGCTTAGAAGCCATGTGTATTTGTGTCTCCTTGACCTTCACCTGACACAACTGATGGTTATTCATGGTAAAAGCCGCTTGTAACAATCATGAAATTTGAACTTCCTCAGCAGTCCGTTGGGAAACAATATAAAAAAGGCTGTCTGACCGCACGCAAAGGAATTCTTACTAATATTCAAGAAGGCATGCAGAAAGGATGACAGCAGCTGTTATGGTGAGTCCTGCTTAGTCAGGGTACTTGCGTTAGTTGGGCAAATATGTCAAGCCTTTGAAATGTCATTTCAGCAAGCATTCAGACGAATGTACTCCACCTTCTGAAGAGCTTTAATGAAGTGCTCCGCTGTGGAAATGCTCAACCCCCAAACCAGCCGCAACATTCTTTACCATTCTTTGTTGTTCAACTACCTTGCAGTGAAACACTGGCTTCCAGTGGGAGTTTTACTGTAATCAAGTCAACCAGTACGCATTAATTCTCATCATGTAAGAAGATATGATTGACCTTTTGTTGAATCAATAAGCCATCCATGCCTTGGTGTTGCCAACACTCATTTGTTAAGAAATATTTTTTTGAGCTGGCCGACATTATTGACATTACTTCTAGTGTGATGAAAACTCCAGGTGATTTATACACATTTGTAGCCCATTGTTTTGACCTTTTCAGGCTGATTTTATTTATTTATTTTAATCAATAGTATATAAAATCAAGATTTTGTCTTACACCAGACTGCCCTTTCCTCATGCACTCTGTTGTCCATTAGTAATATGTAGCTAATATGAAGCAGCATGTTTTTCACAACAAAGACTTTTTTTTCGCAGACATTGCAAGAATGGAAAACCTACAGCTACATTCCTGAGAACATTAATATTTCATCAAACGCGTCTCTAATGCAGAACTGCTGAGCAGTCATGTAATCTCTGTTGATACACCCTCGTTATTTTCTGTGCATCTTGTTTCATTTTGTCTCCCTCATCTCCTTGAAGGTGGCTAGGTTTGTGCGCTCACCCACCTCCAGAGCTGAGCACAATGTTGATTAGGTAAAGTAGACGTCGTCACTCAGTATGACTCTGGCAGAGACCTCTGTGCTGTTGGTGATGGTTTGAATGGGTGCAGTTGTTGTCACCACCCTTCCCCCCAGTCACCTGGACTGAGCGCAAATGCCTCCTTCTCAGTCCCCCCGGCCCATCTGTTGCGTGAATGGGTTCTGTGATGGTGCTTCATTAAGAAGTGTTAGATGTGTCTGCTGTCAACAGATGTGCCAGACTTCCACTTGCACATCCTCCTTCAGATGTCTGATTAAGTAAAAATCTCTTACAAATTCTGCATGTTGACTGATCTACTCATGGTTATAAAATTCCATTTGGTACATCAGTTGACTTTTCCATTGTGTTCATTTGTAGCAACGGGCTGAACAACCTTACAGAACTTTGGCCAAAGTCTTACTCAACTTAATGAGCTTGGGCCAGAGTTTAGAGTCCCCACAGAAGGCTGAGTTACAAAATGTATGAAAGGGGTGATGAAAAGTTTAAATCATTTTTAATGATTTTTGCCAGCGGCCTGTGAAGTGTATTCTACTGCACGATAGTTGTTATGAAAGAATTTATGTGTAGGTGGAGCACTGATAGGTGAATAGAAACTGGATGATTATAGAAAATAAAACAACGGTCTTTATAAACAATGGCTTCCAGTAAAATCTTGGTTGGTTGAGAAGTATCAAGAATCCGTTTCTAGCATTATTTTCCTAGCACAAACTTAGAGGATTGATTTGGTAAAGCCCACATCTACTGTTTTCTACATATGGCAGATGCAGTTGATCAGCTAAGACTTGTTTAAACATGTCCACATGGCGCTTCTTTAGAACTGGAGCTGCGAGAATAATGTAACCAACCCTAGAGGACAATAGTTACTCAAATCTTTACGCAAATGCATCCTCAAAACTTCTCTTAACCTGCTCAAACTGATAAAGCTCATTAAGAGTCAGTCTGACAACTACAAAAAGCACCCTTGGACAATATCAGGGTTAAAGAAGTTTGATCTTGGATAAGGTTCCTTCACATTTTAGAATCAGATTTATGGCCAAGTATGCTAACTCACAAGAAAGTTGGTTTATGATGTTTGTGATATTTATGTACTTATGTATTTATAAAAAAATTTGGGTCAGCACTCCTAATCCTGGGGTGCTTTGCGAAACCGGACTGTGTACTCTAAAAAGGCTGCCTGCGGCATTTATCTACACTGAACTTTTGTGTCTTGTTATAGCTCATATTACAAATAAGTCTGTGCCACTTTAATTAAGAGATGGATGCTGTTTGCGTGGCTTAAGAGAAGTAGAGGTTAAGATTTGGGGGACTTTACTTTTAGTGTTTGTTTGCTACATTAGTCTCACATCTCCAGTTCTAAATTAAAGGAGCATAATTTGCAGCTATTGCATGTCCTGACTGATCAGATGCATCTGGTATGAGTGAAACATTGTTTAAATGAGATGTTTTGTCAAACCACCCATTTACGCGCTAGCAAAGTCTATTGGAGCCCTTGTTGTGGTCTCTGATGTAAAACCATTCGAGAGTGTGAGACAACATAGGCTGTTGCCCATTGTTTGCAGAATAGCTCCGGAATGTGTCTCACACATCTGTGACTTGAAGTGGTAGACTAAGTAAGTTTCACTTAGCTCATTTTCCTTTTTTGATTTCTTGTTGTTCTTGTTGGAATATTCTACAGTCTTCCCCTCTTACATATTGGAAATATTATGTCCAGAATATTAGTTTAGAAAGTTGTTTTCTACATAAATGGGCTAAAAATTATGTGGGGTTCACCAGAACATAGTTTGCACCATCCGTATATATTAAAAGCTTACTCACGTAACATCTTCTGTGTGATATTGTAGTGAGCCGTTATTGTAAATTGAGTAACAATAATTGGCTGTGCCTTTTCTGACATTTCCTGCAAATGCCGTGGCAGTCTGGCATGCAGTGTGGCTTGTAGTCAGATGTCATCACTCACCAAGACATGAGAGTGATCAGGGGACTTGGCTTGTACTTTAAATAGAATGCCAATGAGGGAGTGCATGGTTTGATTGGCACTGGCAATATATAATTCAGTTCCAGCCCCCAGGATTCAGGGTGAATCTGTGATCTGATTACTAATCAGCCGACATGGCTCCCTCTCCTCCTCCTGCTCGTCCTCTGAGGCACGGCAAGAGCGTCTCTCAGCTGCAGCGTCTGTCATGAACTATTGCACACCAACCTGGACCATTCAGCAGGGGAAAAAAGAAAGATGAGCCTGTTGCCATGGAGACGGAGACATGTAGTGATGCTGATTGGATGCAAGGTCTCTCTCTCTTTCTACCTCTACTGCTCTTGCTTCCCTTTTCTCGCTCTCTCCCTCTCTCAATACTCAAAAGAATTGTATTTTTCTATCTCCGTCCTCCAAATCCTATTGAATGACAGGATAATTTATGCATTATGTGCCCTGTGGTCCAAGGGAACATAGCAACATATGCATTCGAGATGTGATTATTGCTAGATGGATGATGGAGACAAAAATGTTGAGTTTTTCTTGGTAATGGCTTCAGTGGAAATGCAAAAGATGTGCAAGGAGGTACTCTAGTGCCATCTATCAACAGTCTAAGGGACAATTGACTCAAGAAAAGCATTTTTAATGTTTTCCTAACTTTCACATTGGTACAGTATTGGTATTGTTAATTGCTGGTGCTGTCACCACCAGGACCATTAACTTTCTAATTATATCCAGTTTAATTGACCTGGTTAAGGTTGTTTTTTTCCCATTGTAATTTTCTGCAGTAATACTGTGAATAGTAACATGCTAAGAGTCAAGTTACATGCAAAGATTTGACTGATTGTCCAAAAATGTTGTTAGTAGAACAAGTAAATAGAACAAAATACTCTTGAGAAGTTGCACATTGGCCTAAGGTCACCATGCCTAGTGCCTTTTTATTGGCTGGAGAAGTATAAAGGGTTTCCAGGAGTGGGCTGTGGAGCAGTGGAACTATGTTCTCTGGGGTAAAGAAGCACCCATGTATACATCTGTCATGAGCTGGACTGGTGATTGTGACCAGAAGTAATTCTCTAGTGTCAGCACCTGACCTCACTAAGGCACTTGTGTGAAATGCTATTAAATCTTCACAGCGATGTTCCAGAATTTAGTGTAAAACCTTCCCAGATGAGAAGAGGCTGTTACTGTAGTAATACCCTTGATTTCAGTATGGTACGTTTTTGTGCAGAGTTTTGTGGACATAGATTAAGCCTACACTGGGTCTAAATTGTAACACTGATTTACATATGTAAAATATTTTCAATAATCACTACACAGAGTATACCGAGAATTTCTTACATTATTTTCTTCAATTATGTGAAACTTACAAATAGGTGACAACAATACATTAAAACAGTTAAAAAGTACAGCCTAGAAATCAGTGCACACCTAGCAAAGGGAAATAGAGTACATATGCAGTTGGAAATCTAGGATATCTATATTTATCATTTTCTGATCATGCAGTTTCTCATGCTACGCTGTGCCTCTGGGCTTTTTTCTTTTGCATCCAGCAACCAGTCTCTCTCGCCCTCTGTGTAGCAGCCAAACCAATGTGTTTTATCAATCTTACCCTTAGACATTTCTAGTAATAGGAAGCAGAGCCACTGCAGGGGTCTGAAATGGGCCACAGGCCCAGGAAGGAGCAACTCCCTTTGGGTTTAGTCTTGTGGTTAAAGTCATCTGACTCAGCTATCTATCTTTCTTTGTTCAAGATTATTCTAAAAAGGGTGCAGTGCTTCTACTACACTCTTTTGACTTCTTTTATTTCCTCCCTTTGTTTCCTTGGCATATTTTAAACACCCTGCCAGAAAATATGATCAGATTACTCAGGTTTAAAACTCATTAATAAAATACAGCCAGTGGCTGTATGTACCTACTACCAAGTTGTCTCAGATGAAGGAAGATGCACCTCCATAGAGGGAAAGGAAGACATCAGAACATAGCTCTCAGTTCATGGAGTTCAGAGGCCTCATTCGTCTCTGAATAGTACTAGCACATTTTATAGCAGAGCTGCACAGCTACAGTCCTGGAGAGCCTGGTGTCCAACAGTTTGGCGATTTCCTTGCTCAAATGCAACCGTTCAACTTACCTGATAATTGCCAGGTTTATTAAGTATGTTTGAGGAAGAGAACTACCAAATAGTGTTGGACACCAGTCCTCCAGTACAGGAGACAACCCTGTTTCAGTGGTTGTGTTTTGCTCATTCAGACACCCTTGTGCTTTATGAGCTACTGTCAGGAGGACTCCTGCTGGTCAGAGAGTGGTAGTGCACGCAGACTATTGGCATATCCCTGACTTTGTTCAGATGAAATCACTTTTGTGTTTGTTTTTGGAGTAGCTTATTGCCTTTAATGGGTGATGACTCTGCTGTTTTCATTCAGCTCCCTAACCAGGCATCGGTTCTTTATTAGCTGGCAACCTGAAATGTAGCGCTCAACCCACCCAGCCTTAATTGTGCTTTTAGACATGCAGTTGTTGCTGAATGGTAATATGCTTCAGTTTATTTGGCACCCATAAGCCACGTGGGTAACAAATGCTCATCCAAACTGCTTCACTTTTACAAGTCATCACCCGCACTGACTGGGCCAGATGGCTTTGTCTGATGTACAGAGTGCCTGGTTGCAAACAGCTGCCATCAGTGCTGGCACAGATGTTGGACTGTGGAGACTTGCTGCACTGCCCAAACTCCCTCTTCCTTCACTGTGATTAATGAAGCTTCCAGTTCACCTAGCTCTTCAGTCAGCCTCCACAGGCTGCTTCCATCTCCCAGGCCCCAGCAGTATTTCCTTCACTTGGCTAGATTTATATGGGGACATGGTGTATATTTATGAAGTGTGCTCCCCATTTGTACCTACAGCTCTGGTTTTCTGTACATTTTCATGTCTTGAGCCACTGTATTAATCATGTCATGCTTGCTGGGCCTAGAAATCGCCACTGCCATGCTACTATGAGTCCTGGAGTGTGGTTAAAGCGCACTTAAGCTTTTTCAGGTCGTGACAACTGCAGTGGACGCTAAAACTATTTGTTCTGATGTATATGACTATTCTTTCAGATAGATTGTATTTTTTCCACCATGAGCTCCCTTTGTGTCTGTTAGCACCCGTTGACATTATTTTAATGTGTGGAGCCCAACCTGATGGGAAGCAGTGGCCCTAAAATGTTACCCTGATGTGACAGAAGGAGGGCAGAGAGATATAAATACATGGCCCGTGTTGCGTTGCCCTCTGGTATTCCGCTAAGCCTGGCCAGGGTTCATCACGGTGCCCAGAGGTCACACCGTCTTTAGGACAGCTCGCGCCTGCCTTGGTCATCGAGGTTATGAAATCACCTCTGCTGTCAAGTGGACTGACCTGCGGTGTGCAACCCGTTTTACTCGCCCTTATGCGGCTCGGCACAGACGGTGGCTGTCACGGTGACACTGTGGCGTGGGAGAGAGAGAAATTTGCTGTTAAATGCAGTCTGAAAATCAACAGCTTGAATGTGAAGGATCGGTACATGCGGGGAAAAAGCATCTATAACACGCTCCATTTGCTCTCCGTTTGTCTACTGCTAGTAAACTTTGCCCAGATCTAATCTGACAGAGCCGAGGCTGTGAGGTAAGCTCGTGTTTTCGTGCGAGTCGAGCTCTACTGGGGGATCGTTGCTCTGCGCCCGGCCGCTGCGGGTGTTGCTGCTGCTGCTGCAGATCGTTCCGGTCTGCTACCCTTTCAGTCAATGGGCAGGCTGTGGGGGAGGAGCGCCGCCGCCTGTCGTTCCGATGTGACGAGCCCGGATGACACGGGCAGAAAATAGCCCCCCGTCTCCTTCGTCGAAACCCGCCAGCTCCCTCTCTCTCAACCCTCCACCGAACCCACTCTGCCTTGTAAAGGAGGCAGCCAATCACAGGCCGCCCTGTTGCTAGGTAATGGCTGGTCGCCCCCGTGCCTTAGCATCCTAATACAGTGCGGTTACGTTTCCTCGGTGAGACGAGCACTCTCACACCACGGACGAGAGTGTGTAGGGGTTTTTTTAAGCAGGAGAGTAAAAGTGAGAGCGAAATAAACGGCGATTTGGGGCACTGAACGTAAAATTGTTTTTCTTGCTGACAATTTTGAAGGCTTTCATACATTTAGAGAATAAAAAATAATCTCTCATTCCCAGACATAAATGTGCTATTTGTCACCTGTAGTAAGACCTAACACTGAAACTCAGCACTGTAAAAACATGCATTTCTGTCCCATAAACATATTAGAACTGCAGTATGTGTGCACCAAATATCATCAGGAGCCACTCACTATTGGGCAAATGGGACTGGTAGTGGTCAAATGAATGTTTCAAAGCATGTTGCATGTAGTGATTTTATAAAATATACTACAAATAACATACTTCGAAACATTTATTTAACCACTGCCAATTAGTCAAAGCAGAAACAGAGAATGCTGGCCAAAACAAAAAACAGCATTGCGATAGATAGATAGATAGATATCGCAGTGCTCTGTTTCGGCCAGCACACTGGGTTCTGATGTCGGAATCCGTATTGGAGTTGCACTGATGTGTCCCCATCTTGAAAATAATAGAAAAGTTTATCTTTTTACCTTTACTGACTCATAAGGAGGGAGGGAGACTCTGAAGTGATGAGGAGGAGAGAGAAACCAGGAGCGACAGGCAGACGAAGGGAGCGGATCAGAAGGGATGGCAGACTTCCCTAAGGCAAACATTTAGCACCACAGAATGAATCATCTTGGCCAAATTAGCTGGCAGTGGAAGGGCCTTTCCTCAGCGATGCGCTGACATATAGATCTGACCTGTCTGCCATTTAGAGAGCAGGTCTCCTGCATAAAGGAAGAACAGAAGGGGACCTGTCGGCTCCTTTCGCCTCTTTTCTTTTCTTGTCCTACTTCTCTCTCCCTTGCTGATAAACCTCTGCTCTGCCCTTCATTTCCAAACAGGCTTTTAAATAAATGCTGTTTTTAGACAGCTGGGCCTCTCTTTTTAATGCAGACTTGAGACTATTTTTCTCCTTTTTGCTTTGTGCAGCCATTAAATCAGCCTGTCTAACACTCGGTCAAACTACTTGGCTCCCCAGGCTTAAATCTGGAAGCTATTAGAGTAGCAGGGGTGAAATATAACTGCAGCTGAGTGAAGGTGTACTGTACTGTCACTGAATAGATTTTCTGTGCTTTTCTTTGTATACGAACATACTGCTATATATTCCACATCTGTAGAAAATGGTCGATTACCGCTGACAATTATTTTGACACATTTTCTTGGATGTATTAGAAGGGCAGACGATCTGTTCACTCAGAAAACATTTATACTGGCAGCCAGTGTCCAGATGGTGAAACAACCGTACATTGAACTGTATTTAAAGTATGTTATTTTACTAACCACAGGGAAATGTGCCAAAATTATTGTCCATAGTAATCAAGCACACGCTACAGATGTAGCAAATAGAGATGAGTTAGAACGCGCTGTGAAGTTTGCATTCCAAGCTTAACATTTGTAATCTTTTTTGTTGGAATAGAAATGTAATTAACTATTTATTGTGTAAGACATCTTGTGTTTGTGAATGGGGAAACAGACCAGGGAGGAATGTGTGTTATGTGTACTGTTCTTTCCTGTGGTTGAATGTCCCAGATATTTATGTGCCTCTCAGGATGCTGCAGGTGTACCCTCTGCCCCGCGAGAGCCGTGTTGTGTAGAGTTTGATGAATAAGTGTGGCATCTGGGCAGCATGTTGGAATGGCAGCCTCCACAGAAAACATTGCACTCAAGCATCAGCATGCGTAATGTGTCCACATGCCCCCAGTTGTTATTGGAGAAAACCTTTACATTAATCAAAAAAATGTATGAGCTCTGTGTTAAGGGGGATAAATATTAATGAGGGAACGCGGCACAGGACAGGCTGATGTGTTTTAATAAGAAGCGTATGTGGCAGTGCTGGGTAGGGAGGATGCAGCCTGGGTGCTGGGGCACAGGCCACTGAGGAGAATACTAATGCTGCTGCCTAGCTTTGTTCCACTCCAGCCCATTTCTCCTCACTCATCCACGTGCAGCCACACTTGCAAAGCAGAAGGATGGGAGGCTGTCAGCTACACACAGAACATTCATTTTTTTCCCTGGTTGTGAGAACATGGATCTGCAACACTATATACAGTCATCATAAAATCTTTTACAAAGGCTTTTTTCTTTAATCTGCAAGACTATAAAATTAGTTTAGGTTATAAATGTTCAAGAAGCAGCATGAGGGTGCATGTGTCTTCTGATTATGGAGTGGTTATGTATGGCAGTGTTATGACAGTGATGACCAGGACAACACAGGTCTTAGGATTCAAAGCCACAAACTTCTGGTTTCAGGGCCAATGCCCTAACCACCAACTGCCCTCAACTTTGTGGAATCCCAGTTTTACACTGTAGTTCTAATCAAATACCTGCTTTGGCCCAATGGATATTAGATACATGTTGGTGAGCTTCACAAATCACTGGAGGCATCGAGGAGAAATCTGGAACTGAATCCCTGTTCATCTAACCAACTCACAAAACACAAGTCCTTTTATAAATCAGGCTTCAAGAGCTGCCAGATGATTATAATTTATATGGTACAGATTTGTCTGATCAATCACAGGTCAAAAACTAGTTTAGCTGAGTGGCAGTCTTTGTGTTAATGCTTATCATGCTTGATTTTGGCTGCTGTATGGGAAGCCAAATTAGGTGGTGTTTTTTGAATAGTAATATGATAATCCACTTTGTCCTCCTTTTTATTTGTTTTTTATTTATTTAGATTTTATTCTATTACTATTAGCTTCATTTGTTTTGCTAATTACATTTGTGTACGGTTTTTGTTTATTGCAGTTTAACTTTGTGTTTTTTTCTTCAAAAGATAAAATATAGGGCCGGGCAAGTTAATGCTTTATTGCGTTAACGCATTGATACATTATATGCCTTACACTAACAATTATTTTATTACAAATTAATGAATTTTTGGTTACTATTATTTTGAATGTTTATTGCTTTTTTTTGCTCAACCACTTCACCTAACTCTAACAGGGACATGTTAGTGTAATTAATAGCAGAAAACCATGCTATAAAAAAATTGTAATCATTGCCCATCATTTAATTTATTTATTTATTGACATACATGACGAGTAGATGTATTCTCTCTAGTGATGCTCTGATTGATCGGCCACCAATCATCAAAAAAAACGTGCAGCACTGCGCACAGGTAAACAACAGCAGAACGGCGCTTAAAGTTTTTCTAAGTGTCTGATAAAGATGTAAATTTAGCCGTTTTAGCAATGTATGTCGTGATGAAATCGCTCGAGGTGGAAGCAAGCAACAGCATTTTATCACCACTAACATGATCAGGCATCTTAGAACACGCCATACAACTGAATATGCAGAGTATGAGAAACTAAACCAGCCGAAGCCAAAAACATCCCCATCCCTCAACCAGCCGACTGTGAGTGATGCATTTAAATGACATGAACCAAACAGCAGGGATAGTACGAGGTAGAAAAACGTCACGTTCAGAATTATGGAATTCATTTGAGTTACAGGAGCTTACATTATTTTTCTAGATCTGATTCCTCAACTACATCAGACGTTCATAATAAAAGAAAAAAACACTTGCCATAGTTTTGTCCTTTGTGGCAGTAGCCAGTTTTGGTGTAACAAGTTTTACATTTTGCTGCCAATTATAAAATGTAATCAGTGTATTAAGAGGCTACATCCCATTAAGCTGATCTGATGTGTGTTGGTCTGCCTGACCCCTCTTTGTTTGGAATAATTTTAAGTTACTCTGCCTTATTTGGGAAAGATGGCCGACAGTAGCCTTAAGTTCTCATTTTCTAAAATAAACACATGTTGGTTCTTCAAGATCTTGACTGAAGCCTTTTTCTACAGTTTTTTTTTTCAAAATAGCCAATTTAGAGTTAGTTTCATTTCCACAAAGGGTGCAAACTCTGCTAGATTATAGATAAAGATTCCCATTCTCCTGCCATTCTGTGATCGGCAGTGATCGGCAATCGGCAGATCATGATCTTGGTGATTGGTAATCGGTGATCGGCCCCAAAACTGCTGATCAGAGCATCTCTAATTCTCTCTGCTCTCGTTTCTTTGTACAGTCTCTTGACTTTGAGCATGTAGCTCTGTGCTCCAGCCCGGTGCTCCTCTGGGACCTGAAGCCTGCTGTGTTCGGACCCAGACTAAATGTCAACTCTGCCCACCCACTCTCCCCACTGCACCACTGAGCAGCCCACTAGATGACCTTGACTTTGCTGAAATGTCACTGTGTCCACCTCACTTTGATACTCGAATGGGGCCTAGGAGCCATATTTACACGTTAAGGAGGAAACGGTCTTGCAGTGTTTCAGTTTGATTTGGTTTGCATATGTACCAGTCAAAAATATTTTACCATGATGTGACGCATGTGAAATAATATGGAATGGTTTCTATATGGGCCACTTTCCCAAACACAGATTTAGTCTGTGTTATTTTAGGTTTATCAAAGCCCACCTTCCTTTATTTTCCTGTTGCATGCTTATTCTTGGCTTTCTGTCTGCTTGTCATATAAGGTAATTTTTATTCTTTTGTTTTGTTTTGGAAGTTACCTCACAAAAACCTTCAGTGATGATCAAATTCTGAGCATTTGGTCATGAGTCTATCAAGATAAGCGATTATAAAAAACATGCATTCAGTCGAATGAGTTCAGACTTTTCAGTACCTTTCAGCTTTCTGCAAGACGGGTTTATTTTGTTTTTCGTTTATTCAGCATGATTTTACATTACAACATGCCCCTCTGCCAGGTATCATTTCTTTTGCAACAAGGTAAGGAGAAGGGCCGCCTGTAAATTCAGCACCGGGTTGGGTGGAACGGGGGTCTAACGGTTTGAAGTCCGATCGTGGCGAGTGTGAAGTGTTAAGGGGTTGTGAGTAGAATGATTGGGCAATGAGGCTCATAACTTTAGGTATTGCGGGCAGCAGCACACTCCTCTCCTCCAGGCCCAACACCTGTCCTGTCCTGCAAAATTGCTTTTAAATTACATTTGTAGAATTCTCCCCCAGATTCCCCTCTCTATCATTGAGAGAGAGAAGGAACGAATATCCATTTGGGATATCCAATTTCAGCCCGCCTTGAGCTGCTGGCCTTCTTTTCAGCCTGTCCTCCTCTGTAAGCAGTGTGCTGTTTCCTTTTTCACCTCTTTTCCTCTTCCTTAGCACTAGCTTTCTATAAACCAGGTGGAAATCCTGGATTAGTATGTGCATCACATTAAACTTCACCAGTATTTATTGTACTGTATCATTTAACACTTCCCATTGAGATCTCCTGTCACATTTGCTATATGGGATATAATTTTGAAGCATGACCAAAGAAAACAACCACATCCAGAGGCACCATGTAATGATCATCAGTGCTGAAATGATGAGGAGCTGGGAAGACAGCACAGGGCTCCCTGCAACAATAGAGATGAATGAGTGTAAAGAGTCTTTATTCACTTGTCATGGGCTGTTTCTAGCCTGGCTCCAGGCATCAGGTGATCACTTCCAGCAGTGGGTGCCCAGGCCACATCTGTCACGGCTGGGCTGTTCCAAAGCTGCCTGTGCTTGTGTGTGTATTTGTGTGCGAGATGGCATTTAGATGAGAGAGAGGGTCATCCAGCAGCTGTGCGGTTCCTGGCTGGCTAGATGGATGATGGCTTCTCCTGCCTAATGTAAACCACAAACAAAAACTATGCAGCTAGACAACACTGATAGAGGCTGATAGATCTGCTCACTAATACACTGCTCCTCAACCAACGATTTTGGTGAACAGGGGATTTAATATACTACAGATGTGATGTGGGTTTGTTTCTAGTGGGCTTTATAAGGTCAATGTTCCACAAACATGACCTACATTGTGTCTTATTCTTTGTGCCATTGTATATTTTCTGCAGTGTACATTGCCATTCAGTTGGTGTTTTGTAGGAATGATGCTCTGTTGCCTCATCTTTGTTGCTGAGTACATGTGCAAGGGCTGACAATATGATTACCACTTTGTATGTATTTATTTTTTTACCAATCATTAGATTAGATTTTTTCACTGTTTACATCAAAATAATATGATGCACACTGTTCATAGCCATTAATATCAAACCTATAAACTAAAAATGAGCTTAAGGGTTTATGATAATGAAATCGGTGGCAAATAGCTGATATGGTATCGGTTTTCACATTACACTGATATTTTAACTGAAATGTCTCTAAATATTCAATGACTGTTTTGTGTTTAGACAGATGTTTAGGTGAAGTTGGTCTACTGGGAATATTAGATATTAGAAATAGATGTAATATTTCCATGTAATGCTCTTCCAGGTAGATTTAGTCTCAATTTGATCATTTTCTAATATTTATGTATCAGCATGGGCAGGTTCCAACATATGAAATATCTGCGTCATCCCACAATTTCTGTATCAAAACACTCTTAATCATAATACATTATGAAAACCACGTATATTGTATTATATTTTTGCCATATTGCCCACACTTACGTTGCAGTTCTGATTCTGGGGTGCCACTGCATATTGTAGCGTTTTTCTTGTGCTATCATTTTAAAATCATGAAGGATGTGGATGAGTAGAGTCAGGAGTGTTGAGAGCAAGGATTAGTTAAAACTGTGCTACTGCTTGGGGCTTTTTCACTATACTGTATCTCCTCATACCAGCCCACACACTCCCACAAGCTGCACCATCTCTGCACTTACCGTTATAATTAGGTTTTACTGCTGTACCTGAACCTCGAGCAGTTGCACCAAAGGCTCCAGGAAACTGCAAGTGTCATGATTTTTTATAAAATACATCAGTTTTAAGTCTCTCTCTCTTTGAATAATGGTCGGGTCTCCGTGAAACAGTATGCCGTCCTTTTTCCAATTTAAGGCAGCAGACAGAGGCCCTGCTGTTTTTTTGTTACTGCTGTCTCCCTCTCTCTGTGTGTGGCACCCTGCACATCAATGAGTACCTGCACTGACATTTACTCGCCACCTTATGAATGGATTCTGAACTGGCAGCATCTCTGCACACACACAGCTTTTGAAGCTCACTTACTCACTCACTCACTCACTCTCTCTTTCTCTCTCTGCCATGGTAACTGAAACCTTTTTGCGCTTCAGTGTGGGATACCCTGCCCTTCCTCCTTTTCCAGCATTCCTCTCTCTTTTCTGTTCTTTTCAGGGCGAGTCAGTCTTTTCTCTTCTCTGATCCACATACCCAGTGACAGACAAAAGGAGGACGGGATGAGTGTTAAATAGTTTTTATTTCTTATTTTTCCCCCTTTTTCTGTGGCTTGTTTTCGCTTGGGCTTTGAGATAGCGAATCATGTGTTGTTATTTCTGTGATGGGGAACTGCTAAGTCTCAGGTTGTGGCTCTCTTGAGACTGTGTGCAGTCTTGAGCAGAATATTAGGTGGGATCATGATTGTTATCTTGGGGGATGCCAGAAACCGTGTGGCACTGCTGATAACACTCAGTGTTGTGCTAAGAAGGGACTGCAAATCAATAAGGAAATGTGAAATGAGGACGTTCTTGCTAATAACTGCCAAAAATAATAAGACATGCATTTTCTATTGATTGCACACTCATAAGCGCAGAAGAGCAGCTCAACTAGGGTTGCTTTTAAGGTCTCTTTGCTATAAAAAGGACACCTGTCCTGCTTTTTAATGACCCTGAACATTGTCTCACCGGCACATGCCCAGAAGCTTGTTAATGGCTGTACGTTCATGAGAGGCAAGCTCAGAAATACCAGCAGAAATCCACATCTCTCTCTCTCTCTCTCGAGTAAAGGAGACATTAGCATAGCATGACCTATGTGGAAGCACTCCACTCGCCATGCCTGCCTGTATCTACACCCTAATCAATTTGAGTGAGATCAAAAAGCCTGGCATCTCCTCTGTCGCTCTCCTTCTTCAAATGGATTAGCTCCTTTTTCTGCCATCTTAAAGCTGATTGAAGGCAGCGTGCTGTGTGGAATACATTAGGGCACCCATCGTGCCACACACCACCGCTCGGGGCATCATGTTTATTTATCAGCCAACCCCCCTTAAAGGCAAAAAGCAGTCGCTTCCTCTCGGTGCTTCCTGTCAGCAGAGGAAATCTGAGGACAGAATGGTTTCTCTGATGAGGCGATTGTCTAACAAGTGAGCCTGTAGTGCTGTCTGTCTTCCTAGCTGTGGATCAAATGCGACACAGTCTCGGGTTAATGCAGCCTTTTCAACATCTCAAATTTAACCTTGAGAGAATTCCAGTGTTTTGTCTATAATTTATATCTTACACATGCTGACAATTAAGAAGATTGGGCTTGATGATATCAGGCTGTGTTAAGTGTCAGTGGGATGAGAAAGCACACACACATCTCTATGACACTTGCTGACATTAATGGGTTTTCACATGTCACACTATTCTTTCATTCTACATATTCTAGAGCCCTGATTAACCAGCAGAGAAGAAGGAATCATTTGGAAGCATCATACTGAACAGATTCTAATTATTCTGTACATACAACACTAATATACTGTTCATGTTTTTCTGCAAGAATTTATCTAACAGAAATTCGATACACTCCTTTGATGTTCCACACTAACCTGTGTTACAAAAGAAGAGATTATTCTCTGGGCTTTCCACAGCGTCATCTGTTCACCCTCAGCCTTTCTGCTTGATTTGAACTGAGATTGTTCTGGCTACTCTTTGAGTGCGGAATGAATGTGTGGCTCTGTGTGTAGTGGAGAAGACTGGGTTGAATAAAGCTGTGTATGAGTGTGTGAAAGAGTGAAGGAGTGTGTGTGTGTGTATGTGCTTTTACCAGGGCTGGACAATCAGGACAGAGTATTAGTTCTGCAGATATCCTGCTACATATTGCCACCGTGATGCGTTTTTAGTAAATCAAAGTGCCTATTTCACTTCTCTGGAAGCCTTGAAATATGTAAATATTATCACCTAATCCCCCATCAAAATATTCCATGTATGCAAAATGAACTGCAAAAACAGTCCATTTTGTAATATCTCCTTAAACAGCCCCCAGTTGTTTAGCCTTGCCCATTCATGCTGAAATTCTATGGAGTGTTTCAGCCGTGTGATGCCTTTTAAATGAGCTAAGATAAAGGGCAGCTAATCTGAAAAGAGATCATTTACACATAATTCTTTAAGGTACAATAACAAAAACAGGCAGTTTAAATCTAAAGGATAAATAGGTTGGAAAATGGTCATTTAAAAATTAATTACAATAATATAATGCTACACAAATCCACCCAAATGTTTTGGGAAATATGAAATAGAAGATTAGAAGTAGAATATGGGCCCTTTTACAACATTGTAGCAAAGTGTTTTAATGGTTAAAGATTGGCTAAAATACTTTTACTTTTGTTTTATAACATGAAAAATTAATCAAAACACCTAAAAGACTCCCCTGGAGACGGTGATATCAGGATTCTACAGTAATGCAGTAACAATTAACAGAAGTAAAATTGTACACACTAGTTTAGTTAACATTCTAGTTAATAGACAAGACTAGGTAACAGACTAATTCTGCAAAAAAATAATTCTTGACCCATTTTCTCCTTCATTTAGTGTCTAACTGATCATTCTGTGTCTGAACCCCTCATTGCAATAGATCTATGAGGCTAATGTAGCTAGGTAATGGGAAAAGGTCTGTTTCAATTCACATTGTAAAACTGCATTTTTAAATAATCAGAATCTGGCACTAATCCGTGTTAAATTGTCAGACCTTTGGATATTTTTATAGGACGTATTACCTTTCAAAAATGTCTTCATTTGAAATACATTTCATTTTTTGTTGAAGAACTCCTTTAAAAGTGTGTTTGTGTGGGAAGTGGCTGCCGCTCTGGGTTGAGTCCAGCAGGCTGGGTGCTGTCACTCTCTCTTTGACCTTTAGCATGAAGAGAAAAACTCTAGGGGTTGACTTCAGGTCACCTTCCCTGCTCTTTGTTTTTGGCTTCATTCTTACAAATGATCTATCCCTCTCCCTGCCCACCTTCTCTTGTTTATCCTGTCCTCACACTTATTTATTGCTCTTGCTTATTGCCCATCTGTGTGCTCATTTCTCACTTGCTCACAAATCCATATTTGCTTTACTTCCATCTCAAACTATCTGTTAATTCAGACGACCTGGCAAATCATGACACTGGTCATGTTTTCTCTGCCAGCTCCATTAAACGGTGTTCCCTTTCTCTAAATAAGCTGCTAAGAGCACTTTAGTTTTCCTCATATGTTCATTCTCACATGACTGACTCCCTGTGTTTATGTTGCTGAGGAAGGACGTGGGCTTGGTATGCCGACAGGCTGCAGAGGTACAGCCTGATCCAAACGTGTTAGACAAGCAGCCTGCGAGGAACAACAAAGGGACATCAACCAATATTACATTTAATGGATTTTGTCGTTGGAGCATTGAGTGTCCTGAGTGTAACAGATAGCTATTTCATAGTGTCTGTGGTACAGCAATAGCTGCTCTTGCCCTGTGAGTGACAGATTTGGAAATCATTTCTAAATGGCCTCTTTTTCTGTCTTCCTGTCAGAGGCAAAATCGCTGTCTGCCTAGAAAGTGTCTTTGTATCGTTTCGAATCGGTTAGCATGATGTTGGAAAACGGAAAGCGTCTCCGTGTGAGTAATTGCCTGGGTGGTAGACAAGCGCAGCAGTGTTGAAGACATGAAGTTCACAGTAATGTTAGATGAATTGGCAACCCTACACTATGAAAACAGTGCAGATGGAAGGCCCCTGGCTAAAACTTGGTGAACCCCCTCACTTAGGGCCTCTGGGGCCTTTCATTACCACGCACCGCTATGCCAGGATAAATACATATTTCAGCTTCAATATTAGCTGATTTCAGTTTTACGCCTAACACTGCTCATGCGAAATGTAGTGTAAACACGAGCTATTCAGACAGACAAAGGAGAGTGCACACAGAGGGCAACTCCCGCACTGGTCCCTCAGCGCTGTTTGAGGACGTAGACAGAACATCCTCAGTTTTGGATGGCCCCACTGTCCTTTTGCTGACCTTCATATTCATAATGGAATCTCCCCCACCCTGACTCTCATGTGCTGTGGACTCTGCAATAGATTTTTTCCCTGCTTGAGTGCTTTCTAAGTTGCAATTGATTTGATATGAAGACCCAGTCCCCATCCACCCCCATCTTCAGCCATGTTAATGAATAACTTCTCCATTCCACCTGAATCTTCAGTTCTCATAATTCAGCTTTTAAAACGGAAGGTTCTTACGCATGTCTGCTGATTGTGTAACTGCATTCTGTCCCTTTTTAACAGTCTGAAGATATACCACAACCTACAGCATTGCATAAGGCCTGCTTTACAAATAGACTGCAGGCAGACTCAATTTTTGTTTTGTTTTTTCATTTCTTAATTTTTTTCTTAGAGAAAATCAGCCAGAAGCATTCATCTTCTCCACTAGGAAGGATGGACTAGACCAGCCAGCTGATACTTTGATTAAGTCCTCTCGCAAGAAGGACATTCAGGCAGATGTAAAAGACATGTCCCCTTTAACTCCTGGTGCCACAGAATGCTCCAGCTCGACTGTACAGCATGCCAGCGCCATGCTGCAGGATCTCAGCAGAATCAAAGATGAGATGAGAACCTTGCTTCGGGTAAGCATGTTAATGCACTACTTTCCTTTTGAATCCTTCTTACATAAATGTATATAATTCCATAATTACTAGAATTCTTAGATAGTGAAAAATGAAAAAAGCAATTAAATATATTTACAGTTGATTTGTATTCTGTATTTACAACTAAGTCTGCACCTCCAGGTTCTAAAGGCAAACAGTTAAATTTGAGGACAAAATCATCTTTATCCTGGTTACAAACAAGTGTGTATTGACTAAAATTTTAGAAGAACCCACACTTCCAAGATAATTTACTTTTAATGGGCTACACATGAGAAATAGCTTAGATTTAATCATTCTTTTGTAATCACAAACAGAGATGTATAACTT
>JBBKCR010000001.1:27622537-27682592 GCA_037577295.1 Ladigesia roloffi
TAAATATAATAAAAATCACAGACTTAATCTGTTGGTGGCCATTTTTGGCCACGAGGACACTGAAAGGGTAGTAAAAAGTAGGACAGCCAGAGGGTTAATGCATTTATTTCTGGTGCACAGTCTTTGTATTGGGTTCTGTGAAGTACAGTGAAATGTCCTCTGCTGTCTGTATCCAGGTTCAGCCCAGTGTGAACATTGAGAGTGTTGAAGGCCCAGGTCCTGATCTCTGTCCACTTCACCTCCCTTCTCTATCCATTCAGGTGAGCAACAATCAAATACTTACAATACATTATTCATGTTTTATTAGGATCTTTCATCAGGATGCAATCATCTGTACAAAAAGGTTTTCAAAGAAATGCAGAAAAAACATAAAAGACCTTATATGTGTCTGCAATGAAATCCTCGGGGTGGCTTTTTCACCCTTTGTCCATATCTAGGATACAATAAAGCCTCAGCCTACTGCATTCATCACCGCTGAAAAATCAGCTTCAGTCTGCAAATGTTAACAACCAGAACCTCTTGACAGCTGTGCTTGAGTTTGTAAATTACTCATGGCTGCTGAAATCTCCTCTGAGCTCTGTACTTGTGCTGAGATATGGAAAGAAGGCTGCTGCTCTGGGTTCAGGTTATTTCATTTCTCGAAAAGTGCTGTATAACTTTTTGAACCCCCATCTATAGAGGACCTTGAAGACTCAAAACATTTTAGATCACCATTTCCTCTGAATTTTTTGCTATAAAATGATCCTCATTGAGGTCTGTCTGCCTGTAGTCATTAGGCTAGATTAGTGTGCTAGTGTTTTAACAGTGCAGAGTTTAGAGTGTGGTGTTGAAGGGTGTCTCTGTTCCAAAAGCTCTGGGGAGATCTGTCTCTAGTGTGTGTGTTATTGCAGTACAGAGGCATGATGAATTGAAAGTAGAGCACTACAGCAGATCCTGCTACAACATGAGTGCTAATGTTTCTGCAGCCTCATAGATTGATCTTTCAGACAGGACCCGCACTGTTTCTGTAGTGTGTGTGTGCGTGTGTGTGCGTGTGTGTGCGCGCACGTACTCTTAGTGCATAGTAGAGCCAGAACGGCCATTACATTTCTGATATAGCAGCTGGCCCCGGCTCCAGTCAGTGGCATTACATCGATGGAGCTTCAGCCATTACATTTTGGCCAAAGTCCAAACAGGACTTTCAGTAAGGACATTTTTTTCCGTGCCGCCAAGTTAGCATTTCTTACTGACTAGCTGCTTAAATACACATACATACATTTGTATGTGTGCGTCTGTGTTTTCAGGGCAGTGTAGCTGCAGTGCTCTTCAGCAGCTTCCACACATGCTCTTGTTATCTCAGCCCCCGCCGTTCACATCCCGTTGCTAGGCAACATGTGCGGCTTGGCAGAGGTGTGGGTTAGATGATTTGGAGCGAGAGCCAGGGCTGAGAAGATGAAACAGTAATGTATCCCGCTGCAGTCACATCACTGCTGGAGAAGCAGCTCTGCTCTATAGACTCTGACATGACTAAAACCTATTTACAGAATTCTTCATTTGGAAGAGCTTTGTAAATTAGTCACAGGTGCTGGAACTTTCTCTGAGCCTGGTTTGGTGTGTATGAGAAAAGTGTTTTGAGGTCACCACACTTAATATATCAATAATGTATCATCAACAAGACAAAGTGTGCATATGTGTGTGTGTCTCAGACAGCTGTGCTGTTAGCAGGCTTGGCTAGCACAGACATTGTCAGTCTGATCCTCAGCCCAGTCCTGAGGAGGCGTATTGCTTTGCCAAGGGCATACTTGCAACATGGCTGCCCTCATTCCTCTCAACACTTTCTCTGTCACTCTTTCGCGCTCTCTTTCTTTCTCTTTCTCTCTTTCTCTTCTGCCCATGACTCATCAGCCTGTCGGTATTCGACTAATCTCATGCACACACAAATTCACACAACGATTCATGTTGATTCTTAGAGATAGTTATGGGACGACCCCCCTCCCCTCCTCTGTGGCCTGTGCTTTGTTGGTCAGAGGGAATTGAATATGACCATACCTCAGTAAGCATGCCAGGATGACATACACAGTGTACTGAAAAATAGATGAGTATGTCCTCGGAGGCAAGTCCGCAAGTGAAGTGCTCGGCACTCTGTTTTCCAGAGCATAGCTCACGCACTAGACAGGAATTCATTTCAGCTGCAGCCTTCATGCTCCCCACGCTGTATTTCCCATTGGATGGACGTCTAATTCATGAAACAGCATAATAATTGTATATTAAGTCTTCACGTGTATGTGTGTGTGTTTGTTTCTGTGAGATTGAGTAGAAGTCTTATGTTTCTTATTGTCTCCCTTAGCCAGTTTTGGTGCTGCGTGTGTGTGTTGTGTGTTTGTGCATGTGTGAGGGGAATAGTAATGAATAGTGAAACTCCGGGGTCCACTGCAGCAGGCTGCCTCTGCTTTCTGCTCTGCAGTGCTGTCTGTTTCTGCAGCACAGTCTCAGTCCCACTTTGTTTAACTCTCATCTCCATTGCTTTTCCTTGTTCACTGGTCAATGGTCTGCTTATTTCACTAATCTAAAAAGGAATGCTAGAAATTACAGCATTTAAAATGTTGACACTATGTTGTTTTTCTTTTTTCTTTACCAAATATAGTACATCAAATAATAGCAGCGGTTAGTCAACTAGTTTTCAACATGTGCCATTAACCTAAAAACAGAAACGCTGTATATTGCTCATTATAAAACACTACAGGAAGTACTGAGCCATTATTATTTTGTAGTAGTTGTAGCATTAGACATTATGTTGTCTCTTTTTAAAGGGATATTGTCTAGTATGAGTGTGCTTTTCACTATTGCTGGAATGATACTGTTTACTGTTTGCAGTATTGTCTATTATAATGTGATTGTCCTTTGTTAGTGTACATTCTAATGTTAAAGTGATATTGTCTGTTGTTATATTTTTAATGACTTGTGTGAGAATAGTACATAGTATTTATGCCGTACTGTGTTAAAGTGATTTCGCAGTGTAGAGATTAATTGTCCGCTGTCGTGGTATTGGGTAGTGATTTCACAGTGTAGAGATTATTGTCAGCTGTCGTGGTATTGGGTGATTTAGTAATATTGCCCGTTGTTATAATGATATTTTATAGTATTCGCAACACAATTTAATTTCAGTATGGTGTACTGTATTTCTTTTTCTATATGTTGTATATATGAACCTCACTTTCTACATATGGTGCAAATGTGAATGTAAATGCCATAGAGAATCTGTATAAAGTTGTAATTAAGAAAAATTAATTTGTCCTCTGAAGAAGGGGTGGTGGTGGGTGCCTGGATGCAACATAAACTTTTGTCAGATGGATGGAGGGATGAGAGTGTGTGTGTGAATAGGACCATCCACAGTAGTGGTGGCTTTGCAGATACAGTATGTGTTTGACAGCAATCAGAGACGGGTCGGAAATCAGAGACGGAACAATTCCTGTACGAAAGCAGTGATGCAGCTACAGAAAATGATTTCTATAGTCATGGGTGCTGTGCTCAGTGTGGTAATGCTAGAGATGTTACTCCTGATCCTGACTGACTGAAGTCTCCTATTCAGGAAGTCCAGCATCCAGTTGCACATGGAGATGTTCAGGCTCAGCAGTCTCTTTTTTTTTATTTGATGCTGAAGAATTACAATGTTGAATGCTGAAATGAAATCTATGTGCAGCAGTCCCCCTTAAGTGTCCTATTTGTCCAAGTGTGTGAGGGCGGGGTTAAGGGGCGGGCGATGGCATCATCTATTGAACGGGGTGGGGTGGTGTTTATTGTGCCTGTGGAAGGAAGGCCTCACTATCACAGGCAGGTCCTATAGTTGATGAAAGCCTGGGTTGTCCTGCTTCATGTTCTGTGTCAACTGTAATTTAAAAGTAATAGTGGGGTTTTTTTTAACATGGGTGTGCCTCACTGCTCTGATGGCTCAGGACAGGTTTTCCCTTGTTGTTCTCAGGGCAACTTCATTGCCTGTCCTGAGGGCAGTGTCTTGGATTCTCAGCTACATAGTTGCATGTGGTGATGGTCTAGGAAACAATAACATCATCAATGCTGGTGTATCCATGTAGAGATTTTATGTACTTCTCCAGGTTGGTAGAGTTGAGATCTGCTCGGTAGAATATTCCGGTAACAACAAATATTGTTTCTGTGGGTGATTTTTGGAGTTCACCGATGGCTCCATAAAGTTTGCCCAGCATATTATTTGTGCAAGCGCTAGATGGATTTACATCGTGACTATGAACATGGTGGCGTGTTCCCATGTTAAATAATATGGTCTACGACTAACAGTCACAACCTCCAGCAGCAGTAAACATTAACTAGAAAGTATCGTAGCATTAGTCATCCAGTCATTGCTCATATGAATACACAAGCACCCAAAGGGATATTGCCTAGTTGTTGAGGGATATTGTCTATTGTTAGAGCGATGGTGTTACAGGGATCTTGTGTAATGAGACTGAGATTGTTTCGTATTAGAGAGACATTTTGTTGTGGTTGATGGATATTGTCTGGCATGAGTGATATTGTCTAGTGTTTGAGGGATATTGTTTAGCGATGAGTGATATTGTGTAGTGATACATTTTATTGTCTAATATTTGAATCATATTGTGTTGTGATAGAAGGACATTATTTAGTGCTAGACATGCATTGTCCAGTTATAAATAGATATTATCTGTGGATGTAGTCATATTGTCTAGTGGGATTCTGTCTGTCATATATCCGGTTACTTGCTCCAGTACAGTGCTGTCTGTCTTCCCATCTTTTGGCATGCCGTCCTCCTATCTTTCAGTGTGACTTCAGCTCTGTCTCCTGCACAGTGTACAGATGAGTAGAGGAGCTCTCTCTTGTTGCCATAGAGATGAGGGCAAGAAGGCAGAAACAATGTGTGTAACCCCCCAGGACCAGGTCAGGACCTTCTCTAGAGTGAGGAGTCTACTCTAAAGGAGAATATCTTCGCCTGTATATGTGTGTGTGTGCATGTGTGTGAAGATTTAAGTATAAGCCTGAAGTGCATGCTCTCTTTCACCCCTCTTGTACTGCGCACAAAAACAAGCAAGAGCAACTGAGGGAATAGTAATGGTGCCGTGTGTCAGCATTGAGGTATTGAGGATTGATATTATAGGAGGCTGTGGGGATTGGTGTAAAGCGCATCAGGAGATGTTGAGGTGCTATTGCCGATTGAAGACTCTACTTAATAATGCTTCACATCATTTTATGGTGTGCAGTCAAATGTAATGAATATTCTGTGGAAAATCTTCAGTCATTTTATGCTGATATAAGCTCATAATATTTCACTTGTTAATGGCATAGGATGGTTTTTTTTCTGATGTTTTGTGCCTTGTTGACTCTCTCCTCTGTGCCTATTTTCAGGCTGGAGCAGATACCCAAGCACTTGGAGTAGAGAATGAGGAGGATGATATCTTCCCTGGTACAAATATCTTGGCGGTTGCCGACATCCAGGTAGAGCCACCTCAAGCACTTTCTTGTTTTTGCCCAGGCCCACACACTTCACTACACATCACAAAGGTTTACTTGCCCAAAGGCATGGAGCAGAAAGCCTGTAGCACCCAGCGTGCTACAAGTACAATGATTCTAGCCCAATTTAGGGTTTGACACAAATGCAAATGCATATTTGACTTTACACTTCCTGCTCAAAAACATCAGCCGTTAAGCATTACACGCTTCATTAATGAGATTTGCAGGGCCAAAGGGTGAAAGAGAATGGCGCTTTCATTAATCGCCAAAAGGAGGGAATGAATTAGAAACCATCATTCTGTAGAGGATGTCGATTAAGACGATTGGTATTGAAAGGGCGTGGTGTGTGTGTGTGTATGTCTGTGTGCATAGCCTGTATCCCCCTTTGTTCAGTTACGCCCCACCACTGGCTGTTCAGGAATTCCTCTCACATCACAGTCCACTCAAGCATACACACAAAGCCATAAGCCTGCCATATTTATGGCTAACAAGCGACGCAAGCTGCTCAGCATATTGGGCATTAGGCCGATTCCAGTGTGCGGTCGGACAAGGGCAAGCCGTCAGTTAGCACAGAAATAGCACAGCAGTCATTTGACTGAGAGGAAAGCAGGGGAGCAGAGCATATCTGTTTTGTTCTCACAAGCTTTTGTAGCTATTGCAAGGAAAAAAAGAGTACAGATAATGAAAATATAAGAGGGTTGGAGGTGATTCTCACTCTGAATAAGATGAGCTAATCCACATTGCCCCCTTTTGGTTTTTCAAGCAAACTGCATACAGAGTCAATGCATCCTGATCTTTCCCCCAGGGTAGCAGAGCAATTCTGGTAAAAGGATTTATTGGTTATTTTATTGTTTAATTTAATTTTGGCCAAAATTGAGTGCATATTACAAAAACTAATGCTGTTAAGCAAATGTCAGCCCTCAAGTTACCACCTAATTTCTGCATCTCGTTCAAGCCGGGTAGCATGTTAGGTTCTGTATAATGGCAGGGATACAACAGACTGTATGGACCAGTTTTCTGACATTTGTTGTGTGAGACCATTAAACCTCTAATTATTTTTGAAATGCATCGCATCAGAAAATATCTGATCATTTCTTTTGAATAAATAGTGTAAAATGTTGCAGCCTGTTATACCTGTATTTCATAAGTACTCTGGAACAACTGTGAGTCCCTGAGCATTTTCATTATGTGTTCCAACTTTGGCAGTAATGATATCTATATTAAATAGTTAATGTCCAGTCATTGTCTGTGTTATACTGCCTCTCTAATTGTGTGTGTTTCAATGAGGGCCCAAATTACCACTATAGCAATGTAAACATTTTCCAAACTCAGAAAACTATAAAATACCTCTAGTGCTCTGTGTACCCGGTTGCCTATAATTAAGCTTTTAAAAAATTCCAATTACGACTGGCGCTGTTTCTCCCACTCAGTCTTTTAACTCTCCCAGCTGCCAAATAAAGGGCTCAGCCACTCCAGTCCAGACCCCATCAAACAAACCCTCTTGCTAAGAGCAGCCAGGGCCACATGCCCACTCCTAAAATGTCATTCCTCTAAGTCTCCAGTGTCCCGGCGCTGATAGGCCTGTGTTTGATGGAGCCATAAACTTCAAACAGGCTCAGTGACAACACTGCCAAGTCCCCCCTGTTGCCCTCCCTCCTGTTCTTTCTCCCTCTCCCTCTCCCTCCTCTGTCTCTTGCTTTCTCTTTCTCGCCATTATTTCTACTCTCACTCTGTCTCTATCTCTGGAGCCTGGCCATTAGAAATGAGCTGAGTGGTTTAGTCTTACCCAAGGCCGCCTGATTCGGAGCCAAAGGAATCTGCACGCAATGCAAACCAGTGGCCAACGTGTTCAGTCATAACACATAAAAACTAAAAGAAGAAAAATAAGATACAAAAGTCTTTTTTCACTGCTAAGACAATAATGACCACTGTGAATACACAAACACTCTAACATGTGTTAGCAGTTATCACATTAATTGTATATCCCTTTAACAGTAATGGTTGTTGGATGGATATCCTGCTTGGGATTATGCCAGAGCCCAAAAAATATTACCAATATTATCTTTGTTGTGGATTTCATCTTGTGTTATAATAGAGTCCTGGAGTGGATGAAGAATGTCTTAAAGAAGCTCCCATAGAGCTGAATGGATTGCCTTCTCCTCCTGCTGCTCTCTACCATGGCCCATCTTTTCCTGTGCAACCGGCTCAGGCTGGCCCTCTCACTGAGCCTGTACTTGCCACCATCCAACACAGAGAGACCCTTGAGAACAGGCTTGTGGACTGGTGAGGATCTCCATTTTTTATAATGTTTATAAAGCTACCTATTAATAAATCATATATTGAGCAAACTTACCATGTTCAGGCTTTGTGAGTTAGTGTTTTATTTTTTGTGTAGGGTGGAGCAACAACTCATGGCAAGACTGATAAGTGGGATGTTTCCTCAACCAGCCCAAACTGACCAAGGCAACCAATCAGAGCCAGACGATAGTGCAACCTCAGATATAGGTAAAACTTGAGACAAAGTGTAGGATTTTTGGGTCTTTACAGTGGACAGTATGGTGGTGCAACAGTTGGGTCACCCATCACTGTCAGATCTCATTCCATAGCCCTGCCTCTTTCTCTAGTGTTACATCAAATACAGGTGATGATGAAATAAACGTATCACTTTGTGATTAAAGTTTCCAGAAAAATGACTAAAACATCTAGTGTCAAGCAGCGTAATAGCGGAGCAATATGTGACATGATCTTTCCCTCACTTGGATCATAATTTTGATTCATAGATTGTGCAAATGCAAGCTGTGGATTTGCCAAGGCCGCGGAGCTAGGAGATTGTATTTCCTTATTATAGTGCGATTGTTCTTCATCCTCTTCATTCCTTCTCACCTCCATTTCACTCAGCTCACTTTAACTTAGCGCTCTGCACACTTCTCGCCTCATTAATCCCCACTCTTGCTTAATAGAAAGATCAATGATGTATCAAATTTGCAGAGGAGGCTACAAGTCTGTAATCAGCAAACCCTAGTCAGCACATTCAATGACTGCCTGGACTCTTCCCCGTTTAAATCGGCCATCCTACCTCCAACATTACATCACATCCCCTTAATCAGAAGAGAAGAATTCCCCTGCCAAGAGTGCCACTTCACCATAGTGGCCTTTTTGTTGTTCTAATAGTTTAATCCGAAAAGCTGACAGTGCTCAAAAGCAAATTAGTTTGGGTCAGATGTATAGGCTTTCAGTTTGCACCTCTAAAATGATTTGGCTTCTGAAGTACAGCTAGGATCCAACATTTCTTAGAACTATGACAGAATGCCTGCCCTGTGCAGACTGTAAACATTTTATGGAACTGTGCCGTTGAATTAAAGTAGCACTGTCTGCATCACACAGGGTAAGCATTTTTCTAGCAGCAGCTTTGATATGGTAATGATTTGTCAAGCCTAGCAAGGCCCAAATGCTAGCAATCAAATATGTCAGTCTGTCATCAATATTCTGATTACTTTATACAGAAGCTCCCATCACAACGACAAAAACAAGAGTTGTTTGAAGTATAAATCGTTTTTCTTCCGACATTTTACAGAGGCACGAACTAACAATTGCCAGAGGATGTTTCTCAGTGACTCAGTTTACTGCAAAAAATATTGTTCCATCAAAGTAGAATTGCGCTGCTCCGAGTCGTCATTACAACAGTCAGGACGGATGAAACTGAAATTAGACGAACTTCTAATGGAAGTCATAGTCAGCACAAATCAAGTGTATGATTTGGATGCCTCTTGTGTGTTACTGCGGGTCAGTGGAGACGGCGGGAGGCGGAGGGTTGCAGCTGTTTGTGGATGCCGGAGTGCCAGTGGACTCAGATGTCATCAGGCAGTGTGTGAATGAGGTACTGGCTGAAATCATCACCCTAATGCTCGGTCAGAGAGAAGACCCCAGAGAGCCCACTGCTCCTGCCTCAACACAGGATGCACATACGCAGCAGGTAGGAGATGGCACATGCTTGTGCAATTTTTTGTTCAATAAATCTTTTAGTTTTTTAAATACTGCTCACATTCTAACCCTGGAATGGGTGTATTTTATTGATATTAAGTGTCATCTGTACTCTTTTGGTTTGTCGTGACAGAAGACTCCAGTACCAACACCAGTGCCCACTCCTGAGCAAAGTGTGAGAGCGGGCTCTCCAGTTCTGAGGGATGTTCTATCTCCGGTTGGCACTCCAGATCTCTCTGAACAACATTCTCCTGATCAGTCACCTGGAGACAGCCAGCCTGTGCTGCCTCAGCCAGCTTTACCAGGTCACACAATATATTTTCAACCTCTTCTAGGCCAGATACTTTGTAAACAGAGGTGACAGAAAAAATTGGAATGGGATAGCTTCTAATGCTAAATATAATTGTGTATATAATTGTAGTTTTGACTTGTTAAAACATAAACATGCGCAACCTGAAATAATCTTATATTGTGTAGCTTAAGCCGACACATTGTTTTTATGTGTGTGTATTCTTTAAGTGTAACCATCACTTCATTTTTTCTTAGCCTACCTGTTAGTTTTCAGGTTTGTACGTCTCTCCTCATTCAAGTAGATAAAAGCCTAGACATAACTGCCTTTTTATTTAGCTATTAACCAAAAGACCTATTATTTACTTAATGATTTCTCAAGAAACCTTAAAGTGTATTTTTAGCCTTTATAGTTGCACACACTCATTAGCTTAGCGCTGCTAACTTAATGTCCTTTATGTCCTTGTTCCAGAACCAGAAAAGACTCCAGTTGGGACACCAGCCAGCACGCCCCTTCCATCCCCACCAAGGGTTGCAACACCTTCCCCTGCTTCAGAGCTGGCAAGCCAGCTTAACCACCCATGTGGAGACGCTGAGCTTCCTTTGAAAGAGGAGGAGCCACACAGTGAGGAAGAGGAGCAGCAATCACCACCCCCACTGTGAGTCTTTCCCACTACACTCCAGTCTGTCTGTCCAGGCATCAGAATGATTATGGTCTGCTCTGATGCAACTGTGTCACTTTGTACCCTGTCACAAAGCTTTATGTCACATATTTCTCAAGGAATGATCACGTTTGGATTAGTCCTACTTTGAATATGATTAGTAAACATGCAAAAGAAGATAGTATGAAGGTATCACAGGTATTATTTCTTTATAATACATGATAAGTAACACAAACTAATATGGTTAGAAATTGTGTTACCTAGTTTTCTGTCATCAGTAAAGATCTTGAAATGCTAATTGCCCACAAGTAAACATACAGTAAGGGGCTTCCAAACTGCTATTCACTGCTGTGAATGCCATGACATCAGGATAGTTATTGGTGTTTCTTTTAAATTAGGAAATTACAAGAAAAGTGGTTTGAAATGTATGAGCTCAAATTTCTGTTCTGTTAGATAAAAATGCACAGGAGAAATGTCTCCAAGTACACATATTTGAAACCACAGTGCCCCCTACTTGTGATGTAGAAAAGCATGAACGTGGTAGTGTTTCAGGAACCTCCATATCTACCAGATTTGAGCGGTCCCATATTTCATAACAGCTCAATTCAAAAGACTACTCTGCATAACTGAATGTAATTCCCTGCCCGCTACTCTACTGTACTCTGGTACTATAGTAAAACTGTTTGTCATATTGATTCTGAACCAAGTTGATGACATTAGATTACCTTTAAGACCCAGCTTAAACTAAAGATAATTAGGTTGTTTGCTCTTATTTAAACACTGCACCGACTGTGCATTTTAAGTTCTTGTTACCACATTGACATTCACTCTTAATTTCCCAGGATAATTGAAGCAAAATGAAATGTATTGCAATGTTTTGAAAATGGAGGCACTGTTCACAAAGAGTCAAGTTACCATTGCATAACAACAAATTTGCTCTTTTTATTTTCAACCCATAGTAATACCCTGCATAATGACACAGCTAGTTACAACACTACTCATCTCTCTCTGTCTCTTTCTGTCTCTCTTTCTCTTTCTCTTTCTCTCTCTCTCTCTCTCTCTCTCTCTGTCTCTGTATCTCTCTCTCTCTCTCTCTCTCTCTCTCTCTCCCTCTCGCTCTGTGTACTCAGCAATGTGCTGTCAGTAGCTTGCGGAGAAGAGGAGGAGACAGTTAGGCCTCTTGTGCCAGCAGTAAGTGAGCCTGCACCTCCTGCACCTCCAGAGTCTCTCTCTGTGGAGGACAGCAGCTCACTCCTCAGCCCCTCCCTCACGGAGACTGAGACTGAAACTGCAGCCAAACACATCTCAGAAGGAGAGCTGCTGCTGAGCTGCGGCCACATGGCTGCAGTTAGAGGTACTAGCCAGCATGTCAGACACTACATACAACACACACAAACACACAAATGAGGATGGTGCACGTGCCTGTCAACATGTTACACAGTAAACTTCTGAAAAACACATTAGTAAAATAATATAAATGTTAAAACAAACAAAAACTCCATTGACTCATATAACCTGTCTTTTTTCCACAGTTTTGGAAGAAGAAGGCTTCACACTGCCCAACCCATTAGCAAGTTTCAACAGCTCACTGCATGGAGTCCAGGATATGGTGAGTATCTCATATCACTATTTGCTACTAATTAACAATAGACATGTAATAATGTCCATTAGCAACAGATACATATTCAGATTGCCATGCAAGTTTATCTAAATGTTCTGATTATCTGTAGTTCTAATGCAATTTACTAGTACCAGTTTCTACATTATATTAATGTTTTTTTACCAGCATTGCTATTAGCATCAGCAGATGTGTACATGTGAAATATTGGCATCATTCCACAGTTCCCATATCGGTGCAAACCTGGTAATTAAGAATTTTGTGGTTGAAAGCCAATTTACATGGGTAACTAATACAAAGACATTGGTACTCATGCATAATAAGAATGACTATTACATTTTATGCCAATAGAGATTAATTGATTGGTTTTGCATTGTTGTGTTTGTTAGGAATTTGACCCCCCAAGTGAGGGTCAGGTAATTAGAAGGCCACTTGTTCCTGCCCACCACGATCCAATCCTCTCTCTACTGGCCCGGATGGAGAAAACCCCAGCCAGTCAAACACATCAACCAGAGGTATCACCTAACCCGTTTCAAAAAGTTTTGAAGGAACCACAGAAACTGAAACTGTATATACATTTTGTTCGATTACATTTTTATATATTTATTATACACACATTCAGTGAAGCTCATTGAGATTTCATTGTATAGCTGTTTATACAATGACAGCCATATCTAACTGTCTTTCTAGTAGTTCAATGGTTTGCTTATAAGAAAGGGAGCATTTGGGTGACAGTCTTATTCAGAGCGACTTGCTATCATTCGTTACAGGGACAGTTACCCTGGAGCAACTGAGAGTTCAGTGTCTTCCTCAAGGACAAAATAGTATAAAGTGGGGTTTGAACTGATGACTTTGTGGTCATCGGGTTCACAGACGTGTTTTATTCACTAGGCTACAACCACCTTATGGATATAGTATTCTCTGGTTTCTGTAAGAATAGATCTGTGAATTTATATTGTGCATTTATGTAAGGATATTGTATATACTTATGTCCTTGATATTATGTGTCTGATGCATTCTCAGTTACACTTTGTTGTACAAAAAGCAATTGTTATCATGTGCTGATGGTAACTTTGATCTTATCATTTTTTCTGTGGGCTATTTATCTCTAAATTAATATTTAAACTAGCCATAAAGAAAATGTGTTTTTGTGATTTAGAATCACAGCAAATGAACCTAGGTATTGCACTCTTCTCTCCAGTTATATTTGTACTAGGCAGTACCATCAATTGCCACTAGGGGACACTGGCACCCTAATTTTAAATTTAAGGACTCCTGCAAAACCTGACTGCAAAACTGAAAATGTTTTTTTTTTTTTTTACATGGTAAGTGTATTAATTGCCTTTGTTCTTTCAGAGATCATGGGATGAAGAGAGCAGCGGGGAGGTGAGTGAGGGCCAGCAACCAATCCTGACTGAAGAACAGGAAAAAGTACTGACTGGACACTCTCTCATGCGGCAGCAGCCCACCCAGTCCACTGAAGAGCAGAGTCCACATGCCACCCTGACCTCACCTAGACAACTGCTCTTTCAGCACACAGGTACATCACATTAACCTATGTACTTAAGAATGAATAAAAATATTATTCGTTCTTTAGTCAATACAAATCCATATACAGAAAAAGGCTGCAAAACCAGGCCGTTATGAAAGAATTGTGTTTGTCATGTGACCAAACCCAACAAATTTACTTGCATCCACCTCCTCAACTGACTTTTATGAGGAGTGTAGTGTAGCCAATGCAGTGTAGCCTATCAGAACAAAAGTACGGTAAATATATCAGTCTGTATATACAGTTAAACCAAGGTTGGGAATAAAGTCTAAAAATGACACATCAACAGTACCTCACAAAATGCTTTATTAGAACTTATATTATTTGTAAAAGCATTTATCAGAGCATAGACATTTTCATATTCTATACTGGGGGAAAATATTTAGCTTTAGTGACTGTCCATGAAACATTGTAGTGGAAATAGAAGGCATGTGGGGCTTACCACATCCAAACCTGTGAATTTCTCCTCATGTTTTATGTTGTTATTCCTGCCACCACTGCCTCTGGGTGGCCATCCCTACCTGCTACCAGGTGTTTGTGGTCCTCGCTGGACCAGGCTCTAATGGGGCATGTCTCACACCCACCATTTTATTTGGACACAGGGAATAAGAGATGTGTGTCTGTGTTTGTGTGTAAGGCTGAGCTGGGGCTGGCTCAGGGGAAGCCAGCCTGTCTGGATAGCTCATCAGGATGCAGGCTGGGGGAGCACAGCGGAAAAGAGCCCCTCTCATAGCACTCTCTTACAGCCCTGTGTGAACATTAGCCAACCACAATCTTCTCCGGCTGCAAACTCTCCGCTAATGTTTTTTTCATTGCCCCTAACTCTCCTCATTAACTAGAAATAAAAGGGGATTTACAGATGAATAAGGATATGTATACTGAACAACCTTTATATTTGTCACATATTGACCCAAAGAGTTTGCTTCAATTTATGTTGCAGTGTCTTGGGTCATCACACAAAAAACAGACTCTCTCTCTCCCTCTCTCTCACACGTACACACACACACATACACACACACACACACATCTATATATATATATATATATATATATATATTATAGACCTGCCTTTATGTCATTTGAAAGTTCAGTCAGTTGGAGAGTATGTGTAAGTTATGAGTGCAGTGCAACAGAACGCTCATGGTAGATTCCTAGACTCTTCCTGTGCTGGCCTAAACCAATATTTACCTTAGGCTGAAGCAGCTCCAGTCATGTTAAAAAGAACTTCAGTATTGCTCAGAGACTGGAGCTGCCAGAAAAAAAACTCAATCAGTACAGACAACTTTGCTTTATTGATGGAGAGAGTATATGAAGTTGTATCATGTGTCTTTAGAGTGACTGAGTCTCTGTGCTTCTACACTATTCTAGCTTTTAGTTGTATGTGCCTAAAGAAATTCACAACCCCACAAATAAGTTCCTTTGCCAGATTATTATGTACAATTTGTACCAACATTGATTGAATAATGCATCAGGTACTCCTACAGTATACATTTATTGTACGTTTGCAGTTACTGTAGCTTATCTGTAAACTCCAAGCGTCAGTGACTTTTAGCATATTTGCTAAGAAACCCTAACATTATGGCTATAGACCCTTCTCCTTGAAACGTACCCATGACAACGACCTTGTGCTAGCTCAGGATGCAGGTAACTGTTAGAACATTTGACCTAAAACACAGTAAACAAGTTCCCTGTTGAGTCTCGTGCTCTAACAGCCTTCAAGTCTGGCCTGGACCATTAATGATTAAATCTTCTCTATGCAAGAAAATAATAAAGTATACATGGTATACAATCTAGGCCTCATAACAAGACCACCATCCTGCCTCACATAAAGACCACTCAAAACTAAAGAATCATATGCTGAATATATAGATTTTCCCTTTAGCGTACAGTAAGTACATGAATTGCTATAACTTATGTTTAAATTCTGTTTTGATTATATTGATTACTTAATTAACTTTATATATGTGTCTTTAATTCCCACTACAAAGGTCAAAGGTAATTTTTAACACTATTGTCATTGTGATACTGTACTGGTGTAAAACTGTCTTCTAAAACATTGATGATAGGTACGGTGTGTAAATGTAGAGGCAATCCCGTTTGGGTTTTTGTAGTCACAGTAAGCATTTCTAAAGATAGCATGGAAAAAGAAAAAAAGGGAGCATGAGCGCATGGAGTTTGAACATTTGCCTTGAACCTCCACACATTGGTAGTTGGATCAGGAACCCCTACCGAATGTTTGTTGCTATGCACATTTAGTCAGCCACTGGTTTGGTGCTTTAGTTTCAAGTCTTTGTTAATGTCAGTTCTTGAGCTGTAAAATACAGTGTGTCTACCAGTCCCTTCTCTGTTCTAGACTTCAGCCTTCTTTGCTGAAATGATAGGTGGCTGAGCTGTATCATTTTAATGTCAGAATTGCTATTATGAATGTGCTGGATGTCATGTTTATCAAATAATAATTTTAGGATAAAGAAACCCTACACGTAATTACTGTTCACTTTAATTGATTTTAATTTTACTCACGTTGGTGTTTCCATGGTAACCAGGTGACACAGCTGCAGTAGCTGAGGACAGCGGGTTGTCAATCAACTTCAGACCTTCAGAGGAGCACACAGAGACCCCGCACGGTCTTTTCTCGTTTACCGCACCTTCCCCTCAGCCTGGAGACTCTACACACAAACAGGCATGTCGCTCTGCTCTGCTTATGGGTGTGCGCTGTTTTTACCACACAACTTGTATTAATGTAACTAATATTCTACATCTTTTGTTCTATTTTGTACAATATTAGAATATTAGACTTCCCATATCAGAATCAGAATAAGAAAACTTTATTGATCCCAGATGAAATTACCATTAAGGTTAGAAAAACATTATCAATAAATCTTGAACCTTTAAAGTTGTCTAGTAACATTAATTATCAGAGTGTTGAGCTAATAAATTTTGGGTCAATGTAGCGCCACAGTCCTGAGTGTGTCTTTAATTATATTCCATTTAAAGAGAAAACAGTGCTTTAGAGGCTGGATTTTTACCAGTACGATAGATCTGAGGGACGTTATGTGTGTATGTGTGAAAATGAATGTGAGGAAAGCTCTGTCTAGGACAGGCTGTGTCCACCCATTCTTCTTTACTCTTCAACTCAAAGACAGGCTTGTCTGTTAAGCTGTGTGCTGACACAAACAGACAGCATTTTTTAAGCAGGGATTCCTCTTTACCCCTGTGTCAGGATTACCTCTCACCGAGGGTAAAACCCAAACCGCGTGTTTGCTGATACACCCTGCGCCCCTGTTCCTCTTTGTTTCACCAAATCTGTTTTGAATACAGTGTGAGGTACTAACCCCTATCACATGTCTCCTTTCATCTCATCATTTCTATTTTAGGGTGCTGAGACTCTGCATATGGTCCGCAGACCTGCTCCAATTCTGGTGAAGGAACACCAAAACAAACAAGTTGCAGGTAAACCCATCCCATAATACACACAGTGCTCTGCCTGGTCAGCTGGTCACTTCATGTGCTATATAATCTATCAGCACTTTATCACTTTCATATGCTATTTTACAGTGCACAGCAATCATGTAATATTATACATATTATTATCCCCTAATGAAAAACAACCATTAGTTCTATTGTAGTACATGACGAAAAAATACATTAAATACTTAAAGTGAATGAGTATAATTACTACACAGATAATCACGGTAAATGTATTTTTTGATATATGTTTGCTGGTTGACATCATTTCAATACACACATTCGTACACACTTCTACATTCTGCTGAGCTCTCATTAACATGTTTTTGATAAAGTAACTTATGACTCATCTGATCAGCTATGTGCTGTATCTGGACCAACACCTCAAGAGCTCTTCACTGCAACTGGCTCCAGTCATTGCCACATTAGTAACAACCTCAGCCAGTGTTTCCCTTACCTCACTGCATTGAAACACTGTGCTTGTCATCAAACTAAGAGATAGACTGGACAGTTCTTTTGTAACAGTAGATGGCAGTGTTTCTGTGTGCTTGCAAATGGCATTATTTTCTTTTGTCCTCTTTTTAAGGACTGCATTGTCAATATGGCGTCAGACTGTCCACCTATATTTCAGTTGTTTATTCTCCCTGCTGGACCTGCTGGGTGTCTCAAGTCAGCCTTTTATAACTCAGATAGGTGTGTGTCAGGTAGCTGTGTACCAGAGTCCAATCTACACCTCAGCAAAAGCAGTTTCAGCAGCTGGAGGCAGCCAGCATGAAGCGAGGGAGTGACTGAGGGGACAGACTGATGTGCTGAAATTTGGGTTCTGTTCTGTGTGGTCAGGAGCAGCTGACATGGTTTTGCACCTGTGGTTACTGAATTAGGCAAAGACACACATGCTCATCTAGAGAGATAGGGAGAGAGATGAGTAGTGTTCTAACTAGGGTTGCAAAGCCGTGGAAAATTCCTGGTACATTTCCAGAAACTGACCATGGGATTTTCAATTTGGAAATTTTGGAAATATCGACATAAGCTTGTGTGAAATGCCTCCACGCACTGGATAGTGTATGTGGCATTTTTCTGTTGAATATCTGTGAAAACCACTAATGCAATACATGTGGCATTTTCTGTTGAATATCTGTGAAAAACACTAATGCAATGCATTACAGCGATCCTCTTCAATGAAATTGTGATAGCCAGCTTACATTTAGCATATCTGGTTTACCAGTTACCTGGTTACTGTATGAAAACATTGTGATTTAATAGTTACTTGTTACACGTGAACCCCATGGATCAAATATGACCTGCCTCATAATATAATCAAAACTTACTTGACTTTATGTTGTCCTTGGGCTCAATAGTCTGTATCTGTGCTGTGGGCTGAAAGAAGTAAATTTAGTAGGATAGAAGTCTGGAAATCTTTGTGCATGTGATGGAGGAGTTCAAAATGCACGTAGGGGTCGTGGCCATTAATTCCCATAGAAAATTTCAAACTTTGAAAATTCCCACAATTTTGCAACGCTAGTTCCAACTAACTATTTCAACACAGGTTTTGAAACTAATATTTCAACTAATAGTTTTTGTGGCCCCACTAATCATTGACACTGTTCATAGACAATGACAGTAGAGAAAGGAAATAATTACTTTGAAAGTTAATAATTCATAACAAATTATATACATTTAAAGAAATTATTGCATTTGCCTATATGTGGTATCAAAATGTGAAAAACTATATTTGGTAGTTTTCAATTCTTTTTTAATGAATATAATAGAATTATAGAATTAAGTCCAAAATGTCTCATGTTTTTTTACACACCCTCTATTTTGACTTTCCACTGACTCTGTTTAAACACCATCAGTCTGCATATGCTGCTCACTCACACCAGAGTTCCACCACTCCAACTTTTTCTCCATTTAGCCCTGCTGACACACACTTTCAGCTTCTGACCTGCTCTAACATCTCAGGGTTTTGACAATCAGAAGTTTAAATGTAAAATCATTTCAGTCTATTTATAAAACTGCTATTTTGTGACCTGTCTTGCCAGATTAGTTAGTGATGAAGGCCATCATGCGCCCATGGCACAATGTAAGTAATTAATTTACTACAATTTGCCTATCTGGGAGGCTGTTCTGAATGCCAGAGTATTCCACGTGTCTCCATATTATCTTCAAGGAGTTTTATCCCTTTTCTTTCTTTCAATGTAATTTGACGCCCCAGTGAATATGACAGGAAGACGAGGCTTCCACCTGCATATCAATGTCTGCATTTGTTCTTGGAATAGCTTGGATGCTGGGCTGCTTTTCGTCTATGTGAGAGGGGTGCTGGCACTTGCACTTAATTGATTAAGGGCACATACAGTGCTATTAAAAGGCTTGTGATTAGATTTCTACTCCGTTACCCTGGTGATCTGGACATGCAACTGAGATTGACCCTGATAAGATATAGAGAGTCCACTGTAATGTCACATAATTTGCATCTTGTTTTCCGTAACCATTGTTGCGCAAGGCCAGGGCATCTGGTTTTATTTACTGTACTGCACTGTCCATAGCCTGAAGCTCTCACAAATTTCACGCTTCTGCTTCGTACTTTAAATACGTGCACTCAAACCTGTTTAGTCACGCACCCTTTTCAGACAAAAGCCTCTCAGACAAGTACAGCCTGTGTGCCAGCGGTCTGCTCCTCTGCCTATTCTACAGATGGGCTGATTGTGTTCTTTAAGAAAGGCTACAGTGTGCTACCATGCGCTCCAATCAATGCAGACACGATTTGGCCAGTGTGTGCCAGTCACCCAGCTGTGCTCTCAGATTGCTATCTCTCTATTTACCACTTGGACAGAGGGAACATATAGAATGGCCCCTCTGTTCAGGTCTAGTTCAGTTCGTAGCCGTGAGATCAGGGAGAAAATGTGCTTTAAAGGTGCTTAGATAACTGTAGTCTGGAAACGGCTATTGATGTGCTCACAGCACTCACAGACAACCTCCTGTCAGGATGTTACTTGTGGATCTGCCAAAAATCAAGTTTCAGGTTTAAGGTTTAAATTGGCCTGCCTGGATTCAGAGAAAAATACTGAAAACAGACTCATCCTCTGTTTGATGCTTAGGTTAGGTTGATGAAGAAGATGATTAATTAAGGCATTAAAAATTAATTTAATTAAATGAACTGACTTTTGCCCATTTGAATTACTGTTTCTTTTTTTAAATGAACATATTAGGGAAAGTATGGCCTGTGCAAAATATGAGTAACACTTATAGTTATAGTTTGTTACACTTAAGCTTGGCAAATAAATGAATTGTGCACAAAAACAAACGTTTCATATTTAGGTTTTTTTCTGTAGACTGGGGTTCATTATTGTATACAGCTGTATCTATATTGAAATGAATGAAGTTTTACAGCCTGTAAATGGCGAAACTGCCAAGGTCCCTAACTGGCCATTGGTGGAACACAGGGCTGCTCTGTGTGAAATATGGATGTATGTATGGAGAACAGGAAAAGGGGGGCTTATAAAGACACAGGGTCTCTCTCTCTCTCTCTCTTTCTCTCACAGACACACACACACACACACACACACACACAGATCTACAGTCTCTCAGCTATAAGTTCTATATTAGTGTTTAAAATGCTGATCTGGCTTTGCCTTGCATCTTAATTTGCTCTTTTTGGCATAGCCTCTGATATACCAGTCCATGGCCCCATTATGACTTCATGGAGCTCATCACTGTTGAAGTAGCCTGTTTAAAAGAGACTTGTCATAGATTCAGTCTGCCTAGGCTTTAATAGAGACAAATGTCATATAGAGGCTGATATCATTTTCTGTTTGAAATATTAAGGTTCTGGGTAGTCCGCTTTTCACATACAGCATGGATGAAGTGAACTGTGGAATATGTCTTTCTTAACAACCAGACTGTGTTTGAAATGCACTCTGACACTTAAGTAAGCTAAAGTGAGTCAGTAGTACGATCATTTCTGACTGTTTGTGCTCAGCTTGAGCTGCGTGAAGAGTTCTCGTGTTTCTTCGTCAGCAGCAGTCTTATACAAACACAGGAGGCCCAGGCTGAGACAGTGTGAGAGAGCATTAGGCTCCTCTCAGGGAGGTCCTTTTTTAAACAACGATGAGAGTCGATTATTTACACAGTCCAAACTAGTTGTCTGTTTGCTAGTTTGTGGCAAAAGATGGACAATTTAAGTATTTTTGTTTAAACAACTGCTATGGCCGTCAGCGAGGACTTAACTACCTTTTTGTCTGATAAATCTGTCGGCAGACAGCTGTCCTTTGTCGTGACAGACTAGAGATGAACATTGTTTTCAGTGTTCAAAAATGTTTAAATGGCCTTTGGTAACAGGGTGGTTGAGATTTATAAAGTTTGAAAGTTGGAAACAGGCTAATGGCTTCACACAAATGACATGAGTCACCAGACTGGTGTGTGTGTGCTTGACATAATTAGAGTAGAACTGTGGAGTATTCGAATGTCCATAGGACCAACTACATTATCATTACTTGCCTATAATGAGTGCTGAATGCTGCCTGGCCAAATGCCAGAAAGCCACTTCCATACTGTTCATTTTCAGGGTCTGTATTTGCTGTTCATCAAGTGACAGACACATTTAATTTGTTTAACTGATAACTTTACCCTGATCAGCCATAATATTAAAACCACCTGCAAAATACTACATGCACACATGGACAAAACTGTTAGTACCCCTGACTTTTTTCCTGAAAAAACAAATATTTCTCACAGAGAAGTATTGCATTAACACATGTTTTTGCTTTTTTTTTTTTTTGTAAATTCACTTTGTGTGTATTGGAACAAAACAAAAACCAGAGGGTAAAAAAGCAAATTTGACATATCATACAAAACTTAATATTTGCACGCCCTTTGGAAAAAAAAAGAAAAACTGAAATAGTCTGTACCTATAACCATCAATAAGCTTCTTACACCTCTCATCTGGAATTTGGACCACACTTCCTTTGCAAACTACTTCAGTCCTCTCAGATTTGAAGGGCGCCTTTTACCAACAGATATTTTAAAATCTCTCCACAGTTGTTTAATGGGACTTAGATCTGTTCTCATTGCTGGCCACTTCAGAAATCTCCAGCACTTTGTTTCATCCATTTCTGGAGCCTATTAAAGTATGTTGGGGGTCGTTGTCCTGCTGGAAGACCCAAAATCTTGCACGCAAACCCAGCTCTCTGACACTGGGCTCTACAATGTGACAGATTTTGGCTTACTTAAGTACATTTTGGCAAACTGTAGCCTTGTTTTTTATGTCTCTGTGTCAGCAGTGGGGTCCTCCTGGGTTTCCTGCCATAGCAATTTTTAATTTAAACATTGATTCTGACACTGATGCTCCCTGAGTCTGCAGGACAGACTGAATTTCTTTGGAACTTGTTTGTGGCTGCTTATCCACCACTTGGACTATCCTGCATTGCAACCTTTCATGAATTTTGCTCTTCTGTCCAGGCCCAGGAAGATTAGCTGCAGTGCCATGGGTTGCATTCTTCTTGATAATGTTGTGCACTGTGGACAAAGTGCACATCTAAATCTCTGGAGATGGTCTTGTAACCTTGAGATTGTTGATATTTTTCCACAATTTTTGTTCTCAGGTCCTCACACAGTTCTCTTTTCCTCTTTCTGTTGTCCATGCTTAGTGTGGCAAATACAGAAACACAATGAAAAGACTAAGTGAGCTTCATTCCTTTTATCTGCTTTCAGGTGTGATGTTTATAATACCCACACCTGTTATTTGCCCCAGGTAAGTTTAAAGGAGCATCACATGCTTGAAACAAGGTTATTTATCCACAATTTTGAAAGTGTGCCAATAATTTTGTGCAGACCTTTTTTGGAGGTTTGTATGACATTATGTCAAATTGTCTTTTTTCCCTCCTGTTTTTGTTTTGTTCCAATACACACAAAGGGAATAAACATGTGTATGGCAAATCATGTGTTAATGCAATACTTTTCTGTGAGAAATATTTGATTTTCTGGAAATAATTCGGGAGTACCAAAAATGTTGTCCACTTGTGTAGGTCCCACAGCTCTGACCTATCTAGACCGTTGAAGGTGTGCTGTTATTTCTGGCACCAAAGACGTTAGCGGCATGTCTGTAAGTTGCAACGCGGGGCCTTTATGGATCAGGCTAATTTGTTCAGTATAACATTTATATGCTCAGTCTAAATATTTGCCATGTGGCAGAGTGTATTATCTTGCTAAAATAGACTACAGCCTGTAGGGAACATCATTGCCATGAAGGTGTGTACTAGAGTTTAGATTCTCTGCCTGAACCCCACACGGCCCTTTCTTGTGCCACTTTTGGTACGTACTAACCACAGCGTACTGGAAGCACCCCACAAGACCTGCTGCTTTGGAAAGAAATAATCCGGCCCATTTTTCTAGCCATTACAGTTTCGCATTTGTCAAAGTACCTCATATCCTTATACACTCATCCATGGTTCCACCTTCTAAACATTCAAACCTAAGAAGCTACTGTTAATTTGGCAGGTACCTTTGTAATGAGATAATTGATGCATTTACTTCACCTATCAGTGGTTTAACATTATAGCTGGTCAGTGCATACTGTAAATGCAATGTATTAATTCTCACAACTTCAGCACATTCTAATCATATTTATGTCTGTATCATTGAGCCCTAGCGCATATCATTGCTATATAATGGTTAAACATTTAGTATACTCTGTTCATTTGATCCATGTTTCAAATCTAGCACACATGTGGCATGCTCCCTTGTGTTCACACACTGGACAGAGCTACTGACAGTGTTGGCACATGTTTGTCAGCGCTGCCTGGAACCCCAGTGCTCTGTAACCAAGCTGCAGACAGGACGAGACAAAGCCTGGAGTTAAGACCAGGATTCTGCTTTGTTTTCCTATTAGAGCAGGAAGTAAGAGGACAATAATCAAATCCACCGAAACAACAAAGCAAAGCTGGGCTCGGTCTTTGTCACTTTAGTCTGTAACCGACCAACACCCACCCATTTGCTCCAGAGGTATTACAGTTTTGAGATTTTCATTATTATTTTTTTTCACTTTAGCTTTTTGTTTAACAAGTGCATACTTTGTTTAGCTTTATCTTTATTTTGACTAATTTGCTAGGTTTACTTTGGTGTTAGTATTAGGTGTAGGTATACTTTGGTGTTAGTGTTTGGTGTCAGTATTATTTGTTTTTTTATGAGGGGAAAAAAGGGAGATTGCCTTCTCTTGTGGTAGTAAAGGCTCCAGATCACTGCTTGTTGTCATAGCCCAAGGAACATGGCCAACAGAGGCCATTCAGTGTGTGTGAGAGGTCATCTCAATCTAAATACAACAGTGGAAGAACTCAGGCTTATCTGTAATTACTGCTGTTTGTAAGTGTTCACAAACAGTTTTCTTTGTTTTTCTCTGGGAAAACTAGATAGAAATACAGACGTGATACAGAGAAAACTGTATTTTTTTGTAGGACAATTTAAAGCCATGCTTGATCTGGATACAGGTCAACAAGCTTGTTTCCCATGCTGAACTTGCATATGATGAACTAGTTTATTTCCAGCTGTATTTATATATAGAGGCTTTTCTACTGGAGCTTATTTGATTACCTAATCCTCCTGCACTCTGTATCCTAGGTTAAATTAACATGATAATAATTTTGGAAGACAAGTCGTTCCACAGACTGTAAGCAATACAAAGGACTTTATGTATTCAGAATGCATACTTAATCTTTGATTTCTCGGTTAAGTACCATTAATGATTTGACTCTTGTTTGGCAAGACTGACCAGACCAGACCGTCTTACCAAATAAATTACACAAACTAAATCAACTGTATACAAATTAGACTTCGTGTCAGGACTTCTGTCAGAACTTTTTAGGAAAAGTCTTATACATCCAAGTGCTGTGAGATTAATTTTCAAGGTCATGACAGCAACAGAAAAAATTGCTGAATTTGAAAGAGTGTTCATGTCAGACTCTAAACATAAACATAATTTTTTAAATATTTGTTAACTTTGAATCCAGCTCAGATTTAAAATTCGAATTACTCATACCTGTCTGTCTCTTTTTAAATATTTTGTAAGTTTATTTATACCAGCTAGTCTTTCCAGGCACTATTGAGACTAGCATTAGAATTGTATCTATAAAGAAGTTGTTTTCATAATCATTGATTAATATTGAATGTGGAACACTCAACGTAAATTTGTATTGATGATAATTATGTATACATTTTGGGATCTGAGTGTGTCTCAGGTCTGATTACTGGTCAGTAGGTACCGCACTTTAGTAAAGTGGAAGCAAGGAGTTAAAATAGGCACTATAAAAATGCATCATAACTTTTAAAGGTTCATAAATAGAATACCTTTGTTTTTGTGTTTTTACATATACCCACATACACACTTTTTGGTTATGAATATTTGAACTTGGGCCCAAACTCTCTTTTCTGAACGTTTCAGTAAAATACCTAGTTTGTACTGTAAAATATTATCTAAATAGTTTGAAATATTAATAATACCTAAATTTGTCAAAAAGTTCCCCCAAATTGCCTTAGGAAAAATAAACTGTTTGCTTTTCTATATTTGTCATGGACCAGAACTGCCATCTCCACAGACAGTTAACTCTTTAAATGCTTGTTTTGACAGCATGAGAAGAGCACTGTGCCCTGAAGGAAGTGCGTGTGCATTTGTGTGTCATGTGTAATGTAGATGAAGCATCACTCTCTGTGGCATCTAAGTGAGTCACTCTCCAGAGATGATGGAAGGAGACATGGCTGGCCAGATTCTTGTTTGTCACACTCCATCGAGTTTTCCTCTCTCTCTGACTTGCAGATGCTGCGGAGTGAATTCGCACAACACTTAAGGCCTTTAGGCCAGCAGCAGCACACTGGCCATAGCATGACCTTGAGAAAGTATAGCCTGAGGTCCACTCCAAACTCTTCAGAAGGCTTGTAAAAATTGTGAATGCAGTTCAGGGACAGCTGTTGTGCAATGGGCTGCGTAAGCTTCCGAAGAAGGCATCGCTAATGGAAAGCTTACCAAATGCAATAAACAACACACTCATTTGGCAATGTGTGTTTATGAGGTTTAAAAGTACACACTGTGCTTTCTCAAGATCCTATGTAAGGGTTTCAGCTATCCCTTTTGTGAACAGGAATCGAATGGGTTACATTCCACCACCAATGTAAGGACTGCATGATCGTGGTATTTGACACATAAAACAGTTGTGCTATTGCAGTTTCCTCTAAGTCTGAAGTACTAACCAGTACCTTTCTTCTTTGTCCTTTCTGAAAGACAGAAGAGTTCTTAAGACAGCCCATTTCCCTCCACAGTATGGGCATTAAAACTGTGCCTTTGTCTTTTTTGTGCCTTTGTTATTGCTAAAGCTGAATTATACTTCTCTATATCTGAATATGTGAACATGTGTGGAAATTGCACACATACATTTGCAAAGGGGATTCATGTGTTTAGATTATGCTTATGATGTATGTCTGAGCATGGAAAATAATGATAAACGGAAGTTCCTTTTGTTACTGTGCCGATGTTCCATTTTCAATTTATTATAACATTTAACATGATACAAGTACAATTTTAGTAACTTTAGTAGAGCACAGCCGAATTTTCCTTAATGCATTCAGATTTGATAGCACTATAGATACATTTATGCTTTACTGTGAACCCATCTAGCACCCTAGGCCAATGTAATACAATATATTTGGTGTTGATTTGTTACTTGTATGGATTTTAGGGTCATCTAGGAGATGTCTATGTTCACAGCAGCTGCAGGTTAAGATTTTAACAAGCAAGTGATGGAATGATGTTGCTCAACTCCACCTCTGACTAATACATGGAAAAACTATAAAACATGGAAATGCGTATCAAATTCTTTTACACATTAGCCAAGAATCAACTTTCCTGCATCGCATGCTCTATGTTGAAAGATATGCATTATAATATATGTTGCATGCATATTTAAGAACTGACATTTAACTGGTAGTTAGCCGTGAGTTCTGTTTTTTAGCTGTGTTGATATTAATGGCCCCTGTGTGGTCATCAATTGTAAGATGAAGATCCATGAGAAGCTGATGTCAAGCTGTCCAGCTGTACTGCCGTGTCTGTCTCTGAGCAGCTGCAAAGGGCTCCTGGTGAGAGCATGCAAGCTCAAGCGTTAGGCATGCTGAAGGCTCTTTCAGAGCACCCATATCATTTTATTGTGTCTGTCAGGAATTCAGCACGTTTGAAGTTCCTGAGCCTAGTCCTCTGAGACTTATGAGGCAGTTAGCAGTTGCACCAACTGGCCAAGAGGCTCCAAGCAGCTTGGCAGCTTTAGGCACAACCAGGGAAATTGTAGAATTATGTTGTTTCACTCATGATATACAATTTATTGCTGAGTCAATTAAAAAAATTTTTGAATTTTACTTTATATCTATTATAGCTAATTGTATGCTTTATTAAACTTTCAGTATAGTGTTCATCATGCTGAAGATTGTGAATACCACCTGGAGCCTGCAAGCAGTGTAGCGTTGATGAGTGTCTGTGTGCTTAGAAAAGACTGAGGGCTTATTTTTTATTGCGTAGCTATGCAGGAATTTGAGTTAGAGTTTTGTTTTTATAAGTTTGAACAGAACAGCATTGGAAAACCTATGAAAAGGCTTAATTAGCATTTCGCAATCTTTTGCCTTCATGCACTGGCAGTTTGCCAGAGTGCAGGCGTGCACAATTTTTTTGCTTCTTGTTCAGTTTTTACAGTAATGTGCTAGTTGTGGTAAGTCAAGGAAGGATTTATATTGTGACACAGTATACTTTTCATAGCATGTAGCAGATATCCACTGGCTTTTTTTTAATGCCAGCTCATCAAGCCTAGATGAGAAGTAGACTCATTGTACTCCACATTAACAAATGAGCAAAAAAAAAAAACTCAAGTTAATGGTTTCTTCAAAATGTGAAGCAAATAACTGAATATTTCAATCCAGAATGGTTCTTTATGTCTAAGGGAGATCCATCTGCATCTCTCTGGTCCTGCCCAGTCTGAGATTAGATACAGAGATAAGGTTCCTCACACAGATGGACATATGGAGAGGAGGAGGGAGAGAAGGACGTCCCCTGAAACTTAACTGGGTTTCGAAGTGTGTCCAGGAGCTCAGGCAGCTTTCACCTCTTCACCTCTCTTCTTCACCACGATAGAGAGAGAGAGAGAGAGAGACATCCCTAGAGTGGTGATCTTTGATGTGCCGAGGCAGGCTAAAGCATCGCAACAGAAAGACCTGGCTTTGCTTTCACAGGTGGAGGAGTAGGGCTTTAATGGAAGCTCTCCTGTTTCAGTTGGCGAAGGGTTACGGAGGTTGTACCCTGGGCTTTGTTTGAAGTGTTTTAAAGAATAGAGTCCTCCTCTCTACATTTGCTGACAGATGTGCATCATGCTCCCTGACAGCATGCAGAGGGCTTTCTATCACTAAACTTCGACTCAAAAAAAATCTCTGAGAAATATGAATTAACTAATGGTACCCTTACTGTCTCAGTCTGTCATTGAACAATATGTGTTTCTGCCATCTCCTTTCAGCAGGTCCACCACAAATTCATGTTACTGCCATGCAGTCTGAAGTGTATGTTTTAGTCCTGAGAGTCTTGAGAGTATTGGTTGTGTACAAGTGTGCAGTGTAGATAGGGCTACACATTGTCTCAAAATACTTAAACTGTATTTCTTACATGAGTACAAAAAGTCTATCTCTGTTTGGAAGACACTGATAATACTTGATTCTATTATTCTAAATGCAGCATGTGTTTTCACTCAGCAAATATTCAGCTCTAAAAGAACAAACACTTCTGTGTTTTAGCAAGATGTTCCTAAAAGCAAATCACTGTTAGCCTTTAGCTTAAAGGTTAAATATAGTTGTACAGGGCTGGTGTCTTCCATATGCTGCTGTAATTAGTTTGTTCCTCCATTCAGCCAGACGTAAGGTTTTAAGGTAGGAAGCAGGTAATGGAGGCGTGTTTGTGGGTAGAGGGAGTGAGGAATTCTCTCAGCTAAAGGACTTCTCTCTTTTTCTTTTGTCCTGAACAGCCCTGTTTCTTTCATTCTCTCGTTCCTCATCTGGTTTCTATCAGAGCTGCTCTCACTGCCAGCTCAAGAAATTCCCCATCATTTCTCTCTCTCTCTCTCTCTCTCTCTTTTTCTCCTTCCCTTTCCCTTTCCCTCTCTGTGAGACAGACATAATTTGTCTCCCAGCCGTAGTAACTCTCACATCTTTTCTTTCTTTTTTTTCATTTTCTTTCTTTCCTTCTTTCTGTCTGTATTTTTTGTGCTCTCTTTCTCCCTCTTTTTTGTTACTGCCTCTTCCTTTTTCTTTCTCATCCACTTTCTCCTTCTATCTGTTTTTTTCTCTCTGCAGTGCCCTTTTTTCTATCCCCCCTTTCTCTATCTATATTTCTATCTCCCTCTCCCTTTCTCTTGTGCTCTCCCTTTCTCATGGTGTGGATCGGACTGTGGACACCCATCAAAGCCCTGGCTGTGGTCTAATTCCTCACAATTCAGAGCAACATATTGAATCTAGCAGTACTGTCACATGTGCCCAGCTCTACAGCAGTGCCTGAGGAACAGGAACACAGCCAAGCGCCACCATGACATCACTGTCCTAACAAACAGCTCACTCTGGACCCAGCTTCATTTTACATTTTGTTACTGTTACCCAAGTTATGGATATAGTATCCATTAAACTGTGCAGCCACTTAGAATGACTAAGATATACATTCTATTGTAAAGTGGTCAGTTGATATATAATAGTTATGATTTGTTAATGCTGCTTTTATATTTGCTAACATAAAAAATCTGCCTTACACAATTTTTAACTTGCTTCAGATGTGAAGGATCAGCCAAGACATGTTTGGACTCCCCAAAGCCTCACTCAACTTGCTGAAAGTGCATTATTAAGGTGGCATGGCTTGTGGTTTGAGCTTGTGCCTGTGAACTTCTAGCCTGTTGGTTTGCTGTTAGCCGCATAGCTCCAGTTTTAAAGTGAAGCAGAATTTGACCAAAAAATTAATTTTACATTTACTCCAGTTGTAACTGAACAGCAAAGGAATGCTTGGTATCCAAAGTAATTAATATCTAGGTAGGACTACTGTCAAATTCTGTCCTCTTCCATTTAATATTCATTATCATGGGCTACCTTTTACCCCTCGTCCTCGTCCTCCTTTTCCATGTGAAGATACTGAGTTATTTAATTAATTGGACATTTTATTGACATCAGTGGGATTTGATCATAGACAATTAAATAGCTTTTGTGCTACAGCCCAAAGACCATGCAGAAGAGCGGCTGGCTCCTAATTGCATTTGGCTCATTACAAAGGCTGAAATGAAATTACTGTAAATTACTGTTGATGATTCAGTCGTCAGCTGACTGAAATTGAGTGAATTTAATGAGTCTGCTGTAGCACATTCCTTTCTGAAAATGACTGAGTCTATGTATGGTCTTACAGTGGAATGTCCACAGTTTACTCACATTGTAAATGATAGATATTATTGCCTGTAGTTAGGCATTACTGTTAATCTGTTCAGGCTTTTAAAAATAGACACAAATTCCTAAGCCTACTGACTACTCCTCTTTCACCATATTCACCTGTCTCACCTGTGTGTATTTTTATTCTAAGCTCTGTGCTGGCACTTGAAAATGAGTAGCTGGCGCTTCACTGCTTCCAGTGAATCGCTAATGCTATTTCTACATTTATAACTATACAAAAGAACTGTAAGAGGGTGCTGCTGTCAGATAGCTTTGCATTGCATATTGCACTGCAGTAAGTGTTAGACTTCGATATGTCTTCCTCCCACTCCCCTCCATAGCTGATAATTACAACCCCATAGACAGATGCACTGATGTTCACAGATGGTTGAGATGCTGGGCAGTTTGCCCATGGGTGCTCCCCTCCCCTCTCTCTTCTCTCTTCACTGATTACAGCTCACACACACTCCCAGAGGCACTTCACCCCTCATACCTGTGCTAAACTCATGGAATGCTATAGAGAGGAAAAGCATGGAAACTCAGTTTCATTCTAGTGTTTGGAATATTTTTTCTAGTATACCTTTTTATGCTTTTTTTGTATATTACCAACATGACTAAAGCTTCCAGTTAGCTTTAGTCCATATTCCATATTATGCATATTCTGTTTCCACTTTGCCAGAAACACCCACCATATACATGCTCAATAGATTTACAGAGACACATCTGCTTCTTATGTGGGTCATTAAAGACACACCTACTGTTGGTGCCCTTTTTAGGACTGTAGTTTGATGTCATCATTTATCAGTTTCTGTCCGCAGGGCCACTGTTGGATGGATGTTTTTTTTACTTTACGTTTCTCAACACAGCAGTGACACCACATGAATGACAGGACCCAAGGTTTCCCAGTAGAACATTGCTCAGAGCATCTCACTGTCTCCAAGTTCTTGTTGTCTTTCCATATTGCATCCTGGTGCAAGGAAGCAACACGAGTGTGCAATGACATTCACATAATGGAAAAAAGAGAAACATTTATTGAAGCAGCCCACCCTTTTTCCATTGCTTCATTTTCTAGTTTTGATATTCATTGTTGATGCTTTTAACAGCAGACAGGGGTCAATATTGGCACTCCAAACTGTCTGCAGCTGTGCAGACCCATATGCAACAAGCTACAAAGAACTGTGTGTTCTGATACCTTTGTTTTATTGTATTGGGCCAGATGGTCAAAGCTTTGCTCCAAGGGAAGTTGGATGCACTTTCTTCAACCACTTGTGGTAGATATATGTATATACTCACACTTAGTATATAAACTGTTCAGATGTAATAAATTACACTTAATACTGCAACATCATTTCACTCTGCTGTAACCCCAGCATGCACTAACCCAACAGCAGAGCTCAGATATATACTCTGTCAGTGGGAGCTGGTGGGGCGCTGGGAGGCATGAGAACTCTAAACCTAAGAAACTGCTGCCAACCACACATGAAGGGAGGAATGGGTGAGATATTTCTCGCTTTTTGATTAAGTGTAGGAAAGCAGCTAAATGCTGCTATTGATCATTTCTGGGAAAATGTGTATTTCTGTCACAAAACTACCTATTGGAAAACCCTTCATGTTCTTTGTGCTTTGAAGAATATAAAATTGCTTCACATAGTTAGCCCCTTGCAATGAGTTTTGTGTTTAGTACTGTTCAATTGGTCATAAGAGATTAATCAAGATACTGTGAGGTTCTTATTATAATTTTACAGCATTCCTTTATGTTCCTCCAACTGCTGGGTTAAATTACTCACAGGCAGAATTATTTCAACAGAGGTTGATGCCTGCTATATCCAAGTAGATAGTAATTTTTCAACTCACAGTTTTATTTTTTACTTTGTTGTAATGGAGTTTTTGAAAGAGATAAAGATTTTGCCCTTGCATTTAACATTCTGCCTAATAAGGTGGGGTCCCTCAAAAGGCTGTGACCTATAGCTGAGCGAACCATTCAACTGGAGAATGGATGGAGCAGCAGATTTCTTTAAAGTTGCACTGCGCCTCATTTCTGGAGCACATTTGATTTCACAATCAGTTCACCCCTGCGTTTGACCCGTTTTGAAACTGGTCCAAGTGAAGTCTTTCTTTTTTCTCATCTGTTTCAGAGGCATGGTCTCTGAAGGTCCCGCAGGTCCTCTTGGGACAAATAACCCACTTCTCTAAAAATAACCATTAGACCAAAGCAGTGGGCCACAGGAGCACAATGTGGCCCTATTTTGGCATGCCTCTCTAAGCCCTGATCAGCCTCACTTCTGTTAAATGCATTGGACTGTCTATTAAAAAAAAGCATGCTGGGTATTAAGACTGGAGGGTTTTTATATTTGAATATCTTGTTTCACTGCTTAGCAATAGCAATAGCTCACAAGCCTTCAGCAGCAGAGCTCGGCTCTCCCTCTGTGGGCCAGGTGTAAATAAGAGCATTATAGCAGATTCATGTTGCCTCTTTCTATCCCCGCAGCTCAGGCTATTTTGATTGATCCAACAGATGGCTTCATTACTACATTATCCTCCTAAATATAAATATCAGTTTGTGAAAAGGTCACATTTCAATATCTTTTCCAAACTGCGCGTTGTGTGGAATATTGCGATATATCTTGTGCTCTCTAGAAATAGTAATAATAAAATGGCTTAGAATACTGAACCTAGCTGCATGTTAGTCTGAAACTGGTCTCTTTGCTTTTTAAAGAGCCTTGAGGGGCTTTCCCCCAATGAAGATGGATAAGATCTCTCTATCTGCTGTCTCTGACCCTGAGCCACGGCCTGAGTGACCTTCTCCCCTTCTCCTCTTCTTGACCTCACTTTACGAGGGCATGGCCTGGGCTGCCTGGCTCTCTAACATGGAGTCCTGCTTCTTCCTGCATGGCCACTATAGGAAGAGAAAAACTGGTGATGCATCAGCCTGAAGCTGATTCAGCTGCATTGATTTTTAAATGTGCTCCTGGTTCTAGAATCTGATTGCTGGAGACCTGGTTAAAGCCATAAAATACTCTCTATATAAGACTTTGCACATTATGAACTGTGTATCTCTGCTCTGCCTTTCTCTGCATGGAAACAACATCTTTTTTGTTTCTAGGCAACCACAGCCTACTTGGTCCTTTCTTTCTTAATGGACGAATTTCCAGTTTGTGATTGAGTAAAAATATTAATGTATTATTTTATATTAGTTTGTTACCAAAATCAAACTCCCTAAGTGGCATTACTGCTGTGGGAATGATGCAAAGTGGCAACTCATAGTTTATCGCTTTAATAATCTAAAATAAAAGGTGCAATACATTATCAGAAATATGTCATGGTGGAATTTGAGATTTTATTATGCATATAACCATGTCCTAAAGAATGTAATCGAATCAAATCGCTTTGAGGTTAGAGATTTAGACCCCTGATCCCCTTCCACCAGCTCCAGATGAAAGGAATGCTGAGAGACTGTGTCCCATACACCACCCCACCCCTCCACTGCCCTGCCTGGATGGGACAGAGCATGGTTTAGATGGGAAAGGGTAGATGAAAGCTTGCTTTGGCTGAATGCAAATCCCTCCTTCCCCCTGCTGCGAGGCTTTTCCACTCAAACAGCTACCCCCCACCAACCCCTCTATCAGTGGAAGCTCAGCAGGACTGTAGGGACTTTCCACGAGATTCTGGCTCCGAGCCCAACCCAGAGCCCCTCTTGCCCGGCCCCGACTCAGACTGCTTTTCTACAGGACACCGGGTAGGGCAGTGTGGCCCCCCATCTCCAAAGGTCACAACCCCTGACTTTCAATTAGCTGTCCTAGTATTGGTCCACTTCTGGTTTCAGAGGTTGTGTGCTGGTTAAAAAGCAGAGGGGGTGTCTGCTTTGCAACACAATGCCTCAATCAGCAGCCCATACAGTTTTGCCCAACAGCGGTGTAAACAAGCAAGGAGAAAAGGATTAGTTAAGAGAGCCATTGATGTCTTTGATTGACTTAATCTGTCTTCTGGGGATAGGAAGTTTGATGGATTTGCAATACTCCAGGGATGACCTCTCCTCTACCTTGCTCTCTCTGTTCACCAGTCTTTCTCCCTGCAGAACTCCCCATAAAGAGAAAGAGTAATACTTTTGTCTTTAGCATGGTTTAGCTACAGGTCTCTCTCTCTCTTTCTCACTCTCTGAATCTATGAATATACATTGTTCAAATAAAAAAAAATATGATGGTGTTGTAACCCTTTAATGGGCTACTCAATTGGATGGAGCATATTTATGGTAATGTTTTTGTGCCTTTATTGCATGTATTGGTTGTTTTTATGTAGTTTCCATTATACTGTTTTTTTCCCCAAGAACAGCTAATTTTGCTCCCAACACACAATGAGCCAATGTATAATTTTCACATTTGACCAATTTTATGAAGTAAATAATATAACCTATGCAATAGCCAGTCACCTCGGTTTTCCATGCACTTTAGGTTGATTCATGTTTTCAAATAGGCAACTTTTTATCATGAAATTAATTAAAATCCCAGGTCGGCCTATTGCTAATGTTTCATGTGTTCGTTGGTCCACACTGCGTTTTTTGTTTGTGAGATGGTTTATTTATTTTTGAACATGCATAGCTTGTCATGAAGATGGATAGTTGTGTGTGCATTGTGGGAGTGTTTGTAAATCATGAAGCAGATGTTTACAACTGAGGAAAGATTAACTGACTTTGACCCGTTTCACACATTTACATTCCATTGAATTTAAACCATGATCCAGTCTGCAGGTTTTAACATGTTTGTTGTTTTAACTGTTGATTATGCCACAGAAAAATGAAAAAATGTAGGGAACCAAAGGCTCTCTAAATGCCTTTGAAGCAACCCACTTATATTCAGCTGCCTAGGAGCATTGGTCCTTTCCTGTAAAATACCATGTCCTCCTTTTCTGATGCTGGTTATTTCATAGGATTCTGCTGAATCTCTGCAGTCTGCACGGACTCACTTTCAGAGCCTGTCATCTGCTTTTAGTGTGCACTCTAAATTCTCTGCACAGGAAGTTGCTCAAGTTGTGAGGACTTGTGCCATTGACAGAAGAACAGAAGAGTCAGTATAGAGGATTTTTTGAGTGTTTTGTTCCTCTGGTTGATGTCATGGTCCAGCAGGGGTTTGCTCAGGCGAACACTTCCACCATAAGCAAGCATGACTGAGGGCTGTCTCCTCTCCGGCCACCATTTTACAGTTGAACAGAGCGTGCCTTTTGTTCACAGAGCCTATTGTGTTCAATGCTTGAAGGATGTTAGAAAGCCCCAAGAAGATTTTCTCTCCCTCACTCGCTCATTTCGGATTCTGATTCTGCACCCTGCCGTCCAGCTGTCTGAGCTGAGTCGAGTTTGCTTGTTCATGTTTCTGACATTGGCTTGCGGCAGGGAGAGTGTAAAAGTGAACGTGTCTTTCGACTGCACACCTAGCGATGCCTTAAGGGGAGGTGAAAGGTGAATGTGTGTGTGTGGTTTTTGTGTGTGTGTCTGTATGCCCCCACACATTTTTTCTTTCGCTGCTCAGCTCTGTGTGTGTTTTATCTGTTCTCCCTGTGCCAGAGAAACTCTAGTGGGAGTTTAGAATTTCTGTTTCTCTGAGATGTCTACCCAGGAGGATGCTGACCAAGAGAAAACAACATTTTGTGAAAATAGCCAATTGGAAAAATACAAATTTTGTTAGAGTACGCACCAAATGGCAAAATTAGCTGATTAACTATCTTAATTCCAAGCTGTGGATACTTAGGAGCTTCTAAAATAAACTGCTTGAGTTCAAATAATCCATTAGTCACCGCTGCCCTTTAACTGTGTCATCAACAAACATCAGATAAACAAACATTACTCACTGCTGAACTCTCACAGCGCCAAGTCAGATGTCAAGACAAAGATAAAATATCTTAATTGCATTGTTTGCTTTCTTTTATTTAAGTGAATTTTCTTGTATCCAAGTGATTTGAAATCAATAAGTCAATTCTGTTTATGATGATGTATACATACGTTTTGGAAAGCTGACAGCTGTGGAAAATAATTGCAGTCAGATCAAACACTTGTGAACAGGAGACTACAATAACTGTGACAGATCTTTTCCTGTTACTCCAAATATTGCTGATCAGTCAAGACATGTTTGTTAAATATGCTTCTAAAGCCAAAGAGGCAAATGTGATCAAGTTGTTGTTTGTCCATTTTCAGTTTTAGCATACAGTACAGTAGCTCCAATGTAAAATTAAATAAGCAAAATTGTCTGTTGATGTTGTTAACAGTGAGTGTTACAGGAAATCTTGTGATTTTAAGCAAACTGTTCCTTTAAAGCATTCCTTTAAAGAATATGTGTATGATAAGTAGTCTGGTCTGTTTAATGTTTTAACCGCGTCAGCCGGTTAACGTATTTATCCTGTGTTTATCTTTTCTCAGAAATATCCAACCAGAGGAGGAGCTCGAATGACACAGATGCTTTCTTCGAGGACATGAGTAAAGGTATTTTCTAAATAGTCTGGTATGTCTTGATTGTTTTCACATGTTTTTCCACCCAGAAGTCCTTGTGGCGGTGACTTCATCCTCATTTCATTGTTTGAAGGTAGCACAGTGCCTATCGTCCTTTAACTGCTCTCTCAACTCTGAGCTCTGCTAAAATGGCTCATCAAACGCCACACAGAGAAGAACCACCAGAGGAACACAGCCAGAAAGCCTCAGTCCCTACCTCCCCCCTCCGCTCCAAGCAGCCAGGGAAGAGACGGGGGAGAGAAAAAAAGACAGGAGAGTGAGAAAGTAGATAGAGGAAGAGTGAGAGTGAGAGTGGGGGTGGACTCATCTGTCAGCCTGAAAGCTTGGAACAGGGTGGAGAACGCTCTTAAGTGTTTGCAGGTGTCTTTGGAGAGGAGACTATAGAAAGCTTCGTTGTGTATGTGTCTGTCTGTCAGTGTCTTTACACATGCAGATATTAAACACAGTTGCAGACTTGGGTCAGATCTTCCTCAAACTTTTCCACTTTGGAACATGTCCAGATGTTGCTGGCATTTGTCATCCTTTTGAATCTGATTTATTATTTGAGCTGGCCATTGAAGCGTTTTGACAACTGCTGCACCTGGCGTCTCTTGCCAGTTCATCAAGGTTGTCCAGTAGTTAGCCTCTTTGACCTCGTTACTTTTGTCTGAAGCATAACATTTTGAAAGGTGAGGTTTCTCCTCACCACCTGGTCCTCTTTGTAGAAACTATGCATTTTACAGTCTGACCTCAAAGATCAGTATCAACGTGGATCCAGGCTCATGTTTATGGATCAAGTACATCTTTTTTATGGCTGATCTAGGTCCATTACATTGTTAAAGCTATTTTGCCTTTTTTTAAGGCAAGTGCAGATCCTAATTCTTTTAGATTTGTGATAAATAAATTGCTTCTGTTGCATGGCTTCTTAATACGTATCAAAAATGTCAAAACATAATGGAAATATGTCTAATTCGGTGAGATTCCTCTTGTCCTCTTGTATTTCCCGGTACTTTAGCCCCACCCTCACTCATCACAATCATGTCATGTCATGTATGACTGAAAATGCTGTGAGAAACCCTTGCATGACTTACATAGTCATTCCATGGTATAATTTGAAGATTTTACAGAAATAATTTTTTCATATTTTTCTTGTAGCTGTATTTGTGCCAGATTTTGTATAAAAAATATTATTTTGGATTTTAAAAATAACAAAAACATTTTAATTCAAATATCATTAAATGGCTAGATGTTTAAAATATGGACATTTGTGCATGACCAAGTAGACACTAATGTATTGTTTGCATAACTAAATGTTTTGCTTTGCATTACCAACACCTGAAGTTGCCTTAAAATCAGCTTCTATTATCGGAAGATCCAGAGACCTTGACTGTGGTAAACCAAGCTGCCTGCCATCAAAGCAAAGTTTAGCTAACCACATGTAGAGCTTATCAGTTACAGTATGTTCAAAGCTGAGGAAAATGAGTACTTCATGGATGTTATAGCGTTCTGAAATGTGAAAATAGAGCGTTGAGGTCACTTTAAAATAGCCAGTACCATAAAGAGTCTAATTTCAAAAACATGTCCAAAGCAGAAAGCATCAGTTCAAAGTGTGAAGCAATTTGCACCTGACATTTTTCTTTAATGCGTTTCTTATAACTGCACAGTTATAGCTAAAAATACATCAGATATGAGGACACTGAGCTGGCAAGCACTTAATGGTTAAGGACTCGGATCAGGATTAGGAGCAACAAAACTTTCTAAAGAGATTCTGTGCTGAAAACTTTTCCATCTCTGCTCTTTTTGTGATGTCTTTGGTCTTGTTCGAAGATACCTGGAGGATAAATGTTAACTTAGATTTCTCTTCACGAATAGCAGGACTAAGTAGAAGACGCTGTAAAAATAGTGAGCACCTTTTCATGTCATGACACGGCAAATGAGCAGGAGAGGTATAGAATGGCATGGCGCCTGACATAAATCCATGTTTTATGTCAGGCGCCATTGTGGAAGCTTCTTAAAAATGTTATGCATATCTGTGCTGACGTTGAAGATAATGATGACTTTCAACAAATTCTGAGTCCATGAGAAGTCACTGTGCCTCTGTCCTGTTTGATGCTGAGAGCGTACATGGTAGAACTTGAGTGCTTGGGAAATAATATGTTGATTGAAGGTATACCATGTCACATCTTTGATCTTGGCGTTACCCTGCTTTCAAATGACATGCAGCTCTAAATTTGCACTGCCACTTCAAAGCCTGTCCTTGAGTTTCATAGTGGCTAGAAGGGCATGGGAACAACTTTAACACTGTGCTTGCCAAGTATTTCCTGTTGAGAAGCGTTTCCTCATTTCCAGACAAGAGCTTATCCTGATAAGTGGGACGGAAAGCGTTTATCCCAGCTCGCTCTCATTTTGCCTTCATCGTTGAGTGGATCTCCTCTCTTATCTTTCATTAATACTTGAACAGCAGGGGGTGGACATGCCTGTTTGGTGGCAAACAGTGTCTAGAACTGATAACTTGATGTGTGCAAAACCAAAATTGCAGAGGCATCAATAAAGTATGGAGATTTTAGTGTGTATCATTTTGGAGAAACTGTACTGTCTCTGTGCCATCTTTTCTGGTTGTCATATAGAGATGGCAAAAAAATGATTTCAGTTATTTAAAGTTTTATGCATGTTTGGTTTACAGAAATAGGTCAGGTTGAGAAATTCTTTAGACAGGTATTCGCAAATATTAGACTGATTTAGGTCAAGCCTGTAATGTTTGGTGCTTGGCACTTGTATTACCCGACCTGACAGGACACACATCTTACAAAAACAACCAAAATAGCTTTAAATTATAGGGTCTGTGTCCTAATTGTTTTGTGTATTGTGCATGTTTGATGTTTGTGGTATGTTTTACTACACATCGATTTTCTTCATTCATCCCATTTAATGAATCAGATTTTGACAATAACTTTTAAATTTATATATATATATATATATAAATCTACTCTACTCAGATTGACTGTCATGACTCATTCTAAAATTAGTCCATACTGAGACACTTCTGAGACACTTCTTCTAAACAGATGGACACATGGAAATATTTTGTTTTTTGAGATTTGAGTCAACACAATATGTTTTAGAGCTTGGGTTATGTATAAATAAGGACAACAAGTGTAAAGGTGAGGAAATCTGTCTTTTCAGTTATGTGTCCCCCTATGAAAATGAAATATGGTAAAAAACCATAGGGGAATGTTGAAGAGAGTCAATCATAGGACTATTAAAGTCTCTGGTGTCCTTGACTCACAGCAGTACTGTCTGCCTGCTTGCTCTATTCTGGTTGTTTTGGCCAGGCAGTTCAGATCCGTTCACACAGCTGTGAATATTTGTTAAGGCTCACTTAGAAAGTGAAATCATTGCCTTTGCACTCACACTTCAAAAGCTTGGCAGGCCACTAGCAGCCGTGGCGGTCTCAAGAGGAGCAGCAGAAAGGGCAGAGCAAGCATGAGGCAAACAACTGCCTGAGAAGGAAACCCCTCTTTGAAGCTGCAATACTGGGAAACGTATTTAAGAAGCTTTCTCTCATGCTATCTCTCTCTCTGTCTCTCTGTCTGTCTCTCGTTCCCTCCCTCTTACTTTTACCATGTCTCTCTCACTCTCGTTCTCCTTATTATCCATATATCAGACTATTTTTTAGGATTGCTTTTTATTTTAAGGAAAAATTCACATAAAATATAAATATACCAAAAGCTTCATTTGATGCGATGCCATGAAAGCGAGCCTAATCTTTGTCGCACTCAAAATCTCTCACAGTGGTGATTCTCCAGGAGAACAAAACATGCTTAAATTTGAACAGGATTTAATATAAAAAATTCCTGGAACGTTTAAACCATTTCTATTGGTCCATTTGTCATTAAATGTTCACGCAAAGTAAAAGACAGCTGAAAGTTTCAAATTATACAACCTCTTGCAAAAACGATGGAATCACCACACTTGTTCACCCAGCTGTTTTACTTTGTAACAAATAAATAAGTCACAGATGATGACCATTTTTATTTCATAGCTGAACCAGCCTGGCTTTGTGAAACAGACTTCAAACAATACATTACGGTATTTAAATTAATAGTGTTTTAATTCAATTTCAGGATTATGGTATAATTAAGTGCGCAGAAAAACAATATAGAATCAACCACATAAAAACTCAGTAATTTACTGCTCCTCCTCAAGCCTGAGTTCACTAATGCAAAACAATTTTCTACATCCGTTTGGTTCCAGCTTTCTCAAACAGCAGTTGACAGCTTTGCAGAGTGGAGCTTTGTCATGGTGCATTTCTTTAATTTTCATCTTATATTTTCAATGGGATTGGGACTGTTTTTCATAATTATGCCTTTCCTGAAGAAAATCATTGTAGCTTCATCATCACCAATTTATTTTATTTTGATTGAATGGGAAGTGTCCAGAATATGAATGTTTGCGTGTGGATTGACAGTGGATGTAATGACTGTCCTTTACCTGACATGCAACCCCAGATCAAAAATAAGCTTGGAAATCTGCTAGTTGTCTTAAGGCACACAAACAGCACCAGACAAAATGTCAATCATCCTCTTGGCTAGTGCAGATTTGTGGTGTTTTTCTTCCCATAATTTTTGGATAAAATCTTCCGTTCATTAAATTAAATTTGTTTGAGAACCAGAATGCTCAGCTATCAACAATTGTTTTGTATCTCGTGATTTTTTTAAGCTTCAATTTAAAAAATGGGGTAAACATATTCCAGGTGTGGTGATTCTGTCAGAAAGGTTAGTCATAACACCAACAAGTGTGTTTTGAAGCAACATGTTCTTGTTTGGTTGAAAAACACTGATGCATATCTTTAAAGATCTGTCCATGGAACAGTTCTCTGTGGCATCGCTCAAAGAATGGTCTCTTTTTATTTTTGAGATTGTATAACCGTTTTTATTGAATGCTTTTTAAGGCTCGTCATCACCCACAATATCAGGTCTATTTGGGTCTGTGTGGCTGAGGGCTGTTTACTAGAGCTTTCAGGCTTCAAAGAAGTTGTTTCCAGTGGTTCAACTCCCACTCTCTCCATCATACTCACTACCACATACAGGCTCTGTCTCTGAGTTTCCCTTCTCTCTTTCTTCCTCCACCCTGAGGTGCAGGAGACGGACTGCAGTGTTTGTAGGCTGCAGGGTTTCCACATGAGAGACTAAACTGATCTTTGTCCATCTGCTCTGGAAAAAAAAACATGTTGTGCTGTAAAACCATGCGGAGAGTTGGGTCCTGCTGTCTCCAGAAGCCTCCTGTCTCAAACAGTAACTCACATGCTTGCCCTCTTCATGGTCATCTGAACTTCAGGGATCTGCCTGATGGTTCAGATAATAGATAAGGAATTGTAATAAATGTATAATAATAATCAAAGCTAATGTTTACCTCTAATTGACTGACTTAAAGAATCTCCACATAATATAAACGTTCTTAGAATGTTTAGACGTCTAAAGGAGCTGTACATAATGTTTTTTTTTTAATCATTTTAGAAATTGTTCATTAGGGAACTATAAAACGGCTCTTCTAAGGCACCACTCAAAGTATTTATGGTCCTCTGTTAGATATGTGAAAGTGAGACAGAAAGTGGACCCTTAAGGGGTTTAAAGTTTCGCAATAGATGTTGCCATGTTGTCTGGATATAGTTGTAGTTAGCTGTTTTATTCAAGCCTCACACAGTACAAAGAGTGTTCTGCCAGCATTGGCAGCAGAAAAAAGATCCTGCATATTCCCAACTGAATATTTTTTTCAATATTACACCATTAAAGGAACATCACTGTTCATGTTGTTTTTATTATACATTCCTCTTATAAATCCTTTCCATCATTGTTTTTGTATTATTCTGTTTTATAATTCAGGGAACAATATTCTTAGTATTCCATCAGTCTGCTTTGAACGGCACCCAATTCTGCAATACATGTTTCTCACTTTGTCCAAAGCAGCTCTGCACACTAATACAGTATTATGTGATTCATTGTAAATTGACTTCGGGCTTAAATCATTTCCCTTTTTATATGTCTATGCATTTAAATCAAGCAAATTTTCAGTTTTCAGTGCAAAGTCTAATATATAAGCTTCAGTGTATCTTATGAACATTCAGTTCTAATACAAAAATGTGTTCATTCAATGTCAATGAAAGAAAAAAAATCCTCATAAACATATTTGTTGTAAGAAAAGTGGACATTGAAGAAAATGTCTCTGGTGTCGTCCTGTCTCAGCAGCAAGGAATCTTTTTCCAGTTCTGTTCAGCTGTAATACTGTTCTAAAGCTGTAAGGTGTGTGTTTCTGGGCTGTGCGTCTTTCAGCTCCACCACAGCCTGTGCTGCCAGAACTGATCAGTGTGAGTGTGTAGCAGGGCAGGCAGGAGGTGGCGTCTCTCTGGGCTCTCCTCTTCTACCTCTGTACGCTCCATTGACCAAGCTAAGTGCCTGCATGGCCGCCAGCGCCTGCCTCCCTCCACCACCGGACGCTGACTGATGCCTGTTTGTTTTGCCACTTGAAAGAGTCGTTGGAAGGCTTATGTAACGGTGGTGTAAGGGTGTTAGCTACTATAAACAAGTGCCACAAACGGGCATAAAAAGTTACAGTGCAACGATCATTATTGCAATATTGATAAAATGAACACAATTATAATTAGTAATATATCACAGTAAAATTTATGGGCTGAAATAAAAATATACAGATTTAAACTTGAGTAATCAAACATGCATATTTCATCAAACTTATGAATTTTTATTAAAAAAAAGACAAAAGATAAAGACAAAATGAAGGATTTTACTTAGTGGCTTTAAAGTGTTTATGCCATTTAGCAGGCACTTTAAGCAACTTACATTCCATAAGTACAGGGGACATTCTCCCTGGAGTATCTGGGGTCAAGGGTCTTGCTCAGGAACTCAATGGTGGTTTGCTGAAGTTAGCTTTCGAACCCATGAGCTCTTGCTCCAGAGGCAGGTATCCTACCCAATAGACCACCACCAACCTATACTTAAAATTGTCAAATGTTGTTTTTTGTGCTGAGGTCTGTGCACAAGACAGCTTATTTTTTATTCAATCGTAAGTAAAAGTTTATTTATTTACTTTTTTTAAATATATATAATATATATAATTTCTATAATATATTAGGGCTGGGAATTTTATGCGTTCAGTAGATTAATTAATCACAGAAAAAAATTACGCGTTGATATTTTTAACACAATTAACACTTTACATCATCTTCCCGTTCAAAGCTTGGAGTAAACATCAGGAGAACCATGAGCAGCCAGAGAGAGCAGTTCAGTTCAGTAAGGTTTGGAAGAAAATAAAACACCAAAATTGGCAATAAATAATGTCTCGTGAATGTTCTTTGCCGGTTCTGACTCTGAAGGGCAATATTTGCCTTTTGGAAAAGATGCTCGTGCATCTCCCGGTTCAACTTTGGAGCGCAGCTGCACGGCCGTGCGAGGAGAGAGTGAGCATGAAGCAAAAAACACGTGTTTATTTCAACACTTTGCAAATTGGGAAAGTGTGTGGAAATGGTGAACCTGGTCATAGTGTCTGTAGGAGAGGTGTTGGTAGAGCTAGAGTCAGCAGGAGAGAGAAAGAGGGGAACATTGGGCTGGAAGTAGCCACATTAGCTTTCTCCATCCAGACCTCCAGAGGGGCGGAGTCTCAGTGCTGTGGCCGGAGTGTGTGAGAGAGATCTGGGAGTTCATCAAAATTTACAAATGTCTTATACTGTAACCTTATTCATAGGTTTGGTTCATTCAGTGATAAAAATATCATGGCCATTGTAGCCTAAGTTATAGGCTTGTATTCAATAATAATTGGTAAAAAAAAACTGCTTCTTGTAAGTCTGTATGTATCTGCGATTAAATGCAATTAATTAGATTAATTAATCGCCACACCATGTAATTAATTAGATCAAACATTTTAAACACTTGACAGCACTAATACATATATATATATATATATAATATATATATATATCCTGTTTGTGTTACAAATATGTGTGTACATTTTACACAATCCAAGGCTTAGCACCTCTTCATAATGCAAACAATTAAATCGGCTGAAAAACAGATATTGTTTTGCTCGTACTGTCATGTGATAACTAAACTTCCTGTCTGTTTCTCCCACAGGAGCCGAGGTTTCTCCACAGGCAGGAGGAGGCGTAGGGACGATGTCAGTCAGGCTGCCGTCAGTGCAGAAGGATGATCCTCTGCCCAGTATCAGTGCAACAGAGGGAGATTCAGACTCAGCCAGTGAGGTGTTCTAGTGCTAGCTGCCTGCAACTGACAGTGAGTAGCTTCAGGGCTGAGAGGATTGCTGAGCTGTGGGACCAGGCTGAATTATTCATTACATCTCTGTGCCTTTCTGAATGGACCAAAAGATACGGCTGGTGATTAGTGCTAGTAGGGTCTCTTGCTGAACGGTTCTGCCTTGTCACCTCCAAGCGAATGACATCACACTTGACAGCATCTGACAACTGGCTGAACACGTGACCTTACACCACTGCTGGTTTTAATTCACTGTTGGAAAAGACAAGCGTGCTGGAGAACCATTCAAGCCATAAATGAGTGGATAAGTTTCTGATTGGAACTTATTATTGTTTTTAAAATGAATAAATGCTTTATTATAAAAGTTTGATTACTTTGTTTCTTTGAAACCTTTTGGCATTTTAAGCCTTTTTCCTTTAATATTTGTATTAAATTTGATATTATTGGGCATGAAATAAAGGCCGGCCAGAAGTTTTCAACCCCAGTTTATTCCTTCTTAGACTCGTAGCTGCATGATGCTGTACTTTGTCATGGTAATGGCAGTGCAGGACATTACTTCATAAGGGTTTCACCTCATTAGTGCCAGACCACCGTTCCTCTAGAGAAAAGGGAGATTCTATCAGATGCTGCTTTGTAGTGCACTGCAGTTTGCAGTGATGATGCCTGTCTAATGAGCATCCTGTTTACTTTCCAGCAGCCCAGCCAAGATTAAGAAACCCTAAAGCCTGTGCTTCCCGACCACGCTGAGCAACAGTGTACAAACCTAGTATCAGCTCAAAAAGCTAAAAAATAAATAAATAAATAAAAGTTTACATGATGTGAGCTCTCGAACATCCATATTTATTCAGAAGAAACTTTTTTTATCTTGTTGGGAACATTGTAATTCCATATACATTAAAATCAGACACTTGAACTGAAAACATCTAGAAAACATATTTTTAGTGGTAATAAGATGCTACTTGCACTAGAATTGAAAAATGAGGATGCTCTCTGTGTGCCGTCTTTGTGTCATTTTCTTGCACTATTATCACTTACACGTTGCCCTTTTTCGCATCTTCTCACAGCAAGTTTTCCGCACACGCTACACTGATGCTCACCAAGGAGCTGATGTTGTCCTAATATCCATCAGTCGTATTAGTGTGTTTTGGGGGTTTAACTTTTGTGGCTGTTCCATAAAAAATGACCATAATAATAATTTTAACCTGTTTAATGCAACCCCAATAGAGGCTTTGGCTGAGAGGTTATCAAACAAAAGATAAACAAAAGCAATATAAAAAAGAATAACTATAAACACACAAATGCTTGTTCCCTTTTCTAAACACTCTATAAACTCTGTAAGCAATCTATAAACAGTTTTATAAACCCTTTCTACAACAGCAATCTAGAATTTTCTGAAGGTTTTATCAAAGAAAGGGAATTAACACTGTGCTTTACACTAACCCTGTGGGGGTGAGTCAGGATTTTTACAGCTGCAGAGCAGCCGCTGCACTGATAAGAAGAGATGATATGGTCAGGCAGAGCAGTTCTGGAAGTGAGTTAATGGTACAAAGTAAGTCTGACCATCACCCACCCACACACACACACACACATAAACACGTGCACTCAGACACACACGCATGCAATTTGTCCAAATTCTTTATGGTCAGCATGTTTCACAGTCTAATAAAGGTGCACAGTTGGAATCAGCGTTGACCTCAGAACGCACAAAATGAATGTAAACGAGAGATGAGTAAATGCATCTGCATACAGCAGTTATAATCCATGGCTCACTGTGTTAAATGGGTTATGGGTAGAATCTAGTGTAGGGTAGATTCATATTATTTAAATAGATTTTTAAATGCAAGTTTGACCCATTAATTGTGTCATTATTCTTGTGATAAAAATGTCCGTTTGGCCCACACAGTGTGAGCTTCAGGTTAAAAAAACACAAGCATCCATCAAACTTCTCTGTGATGCTAAACAGCTGCTAGTTATGCAAAGAATGTTGTCTATAACAGCATGTGTGTCTGATTAACTGCTCTCTTGTATGGTGTTTGAGTGGAATGATAAAAATATTCAGCTTTTGAAGACAGTCATCTGATGAGTGGTGTAGTCAAGGCTAGATACTCGAGCATCAGTGCACTAATGAAACAGCGAGCCTCCCTCTGTTTGATTAGATTATAATGAGGCAGAGGCGGAAGAGTGAGGAAGGACTTTAAAAAGCCAATGCTGGCCTGATATCACACACACTTTTTAAGCGTTTTCTAAAGACTAGGTTGAGAGCCAAGAGTGCAGTCAGTTCATACCCACCCCTCCCCTCACACCCTCCTCCCCAAAAACCTTCCCAGTCCCAGTTAGCCAGCGGTTTATCAAAGCCAGATGTGTCAGGCAGGAAGCTTGAGGAAATCGAGCGTGACATTGCCCACTCTCCTCTCGCAAGGCACCAAGGAACTCTCTGGGAGAGTCACCAGAAAAAGCCCTTCTTATACGCACACACACCTTCCCAACAAACACATGCCTACACACCCCTACCTCTTTGTGACAGTGAGACCCCTCTGAACCCCTCTGACACACATTGATTTGTAGTGTTTTAGATCTGGAACATGTAGAACCCATTTAGAAGCTTCAGCTGTTCAAAACAGTTACCTAAAAGTTCTTCGCTGTACAGTTCTAAGAAACTCTTGAATTATGCAGAACCTTTACACAAGGTAGAGGATTTTCTAGCACTAAAATATACAAAAATGTTAAGCAACCAAGCGAGCCTAAGGCCTCGTTCCAAAGGACCCTCTCTGGCGCGGCCATTTTTAGAAGTGTAGAGTAAAATGGGATAGTAGAGGAGTGATAAAATGAGGACAGATATCCCCCTGCTGAGCAGCAGGTTTTCACACCAAAAAGGAGAACCGAGGGTGTCAAATTTGCATTCAATCACACAGAAGTCAGTCAAATCATTCTCTTGGGGGACAAATCTTTGCTGATTTCTTTCTTTATTCCATCAGACCTGGAATGATTGCATGATGAGTGAATGCAAATGTATTGAATCAGTCAGCCTTCTATTGAATTAAAGATTCAGATTGGTAGAGTGGAGCTGGAGTGTGTGCTGATTGAGATGTTGTGCCACTATGCTAATATCTCAGATTAAATATGATCAGGGAGAAAATGAAAGTTTGCTTTGTCAGCTGCCTGTGCGTGTGTTCTGTATCTCCAGGGAGGGTGAATACTTAATTGGTGCCGAATCACCATTTAGAATCATTCATATTCATGACAGGATTTACTTGGTTTCACAGAGTGCAATATTTGGTGCAAAGGCTTCAAATCTGCATGAAGGGTTTTTACATTGGGTGTGGAGGGAGGTGGATGTATATCATTCATGTTATTATGCCTTTAAAACAAGATTGTTTTGTCTTTTACAAATAGTTTCTTGTTTATGGAATAAAATGTGGGCAAACTCAGTGCATTAAAAATTTGCTTAAGTTTAACTTACATAAATTTTAACCCCTGAAATAAGTTAAAATACAAAGAAATTGGAAGATAACTGGATGGATTAACAGGGATACTTCAAATCTGCATGCAGGGGAAAGTGTTACACCACACCTTACAGTCTGAGAGGAATTAGGGCATTCAAATTGGCCTGAAACGTCCCCCCCCCCTTTTTTTTTTCTCAGATGTGTGTCCTTGTCTGTTACATCGAGCAGCAGTGGAGAAGACATTTGACTTTAATCCCATCTTGCAGCCAGGCAGTTACAACCCAGAGGTACAGGAGAGTAAGATGCATGGAGTTGAGATGTAAGAGCAAGAAAGAATATATTTGTCAGTTCAGGAGGGACACAAGATGAATGTCTGTCTTAAAGGATTTGGGACGGTATCCTGGGATGTTGCCTTTGTCTCCGTTCCAGGTTATACTGGACACAAAAGCAATGATCGATGAGAGCTGCTGGCATAAAGCAGTGATAGATGAGGGTAGTTATCATTCGAAAGATGTGGGCTTTTCCACAGTACCACACTTCTGCTATACAAATTACTTTCTCTCATGACCCTGTGGTCTTCACCTTCTTAGAGACTACACCCAGTGAAGTAATGCTTCTAAATGTGTCTTGGTGTGTGTTAAAAGTCTACCTGAAACCAAACTGTGACCTTGTTAGCAGTGCTGGAGAGTAAAAAGCATCTTTTTTGTTATTCCTAAGTGTTATTTTTGTATTAATTTATTAAGTATTTCCAAATTTCTTTTAAAAAGAGTCAGGTGATGGCCTGATTTTTCCCACTAAAATATCATTGTTTTACTATTTTTGACCACAGTGTGAAGTAAAAAGGTCTTCCATAATATAAAAAGCAAAAAAAAAATAATCATCATTGATCTCTCACTGAATCCTTTCCCTAAAAACAGAACGTTCAATCAGAATCAGTTTTAATGGCCAAGTATACTTGGATATACAAGGAATTTGCTTTCAGTAGGTGTTAGCTCTCTGTACACATAACACTAGATAATCTAAGTAATATCTTAGTATACCTTAGTAATCTTCATCATATCTTAGTAAATGTAAAGAGGCTTTCAGAATGAAAGAACATGGTATAATGTAAATAAGCTTTATCTGGTAGTCAAGACTCAAATATTTGAGAGCTGGATAGAATATCTTGCGATGCGTTTTACTTCTTCAAGGGTGGATCTTCAGTACCTTCATTGCATTTTATGTAATTATGCTAAGAATAGGAACAAATATGTCTCTCTCCTCTGGGAAAGTGGATCTACTGTACCTTTAAAACCCAAGTTGCAATTGTGGGCCTTAATGACCATGTTGTTCTTTTAAGAGTACAATTATATTGTACCTTGGGGGGGTTTCAAATATGTCAAAACAAAAGACAAAAAGACACATATTTTCTGAATATTTAATTGTACATGTAATCTACTGAGTTTTGATCGCATCACTGTCCTCCGCTTTGGCAAAAAAACCCTAATAATTATGACATTTCACTTTTACCTGCCACATCCCTGACCAAACAAAAGCTCAGAGGCCCACCCTACAATGATTTCTGATATGCCATGTAGGTAAATGTGTTCTGATTTCTGGATATAAAATGTGGCACCTTTTCTTCGGCACCTTTTAATGAGTCATCTGGAAATGGCTGAACTGTTCCTGAGAGTGGCTTTAGATGTGCTAAAGCACTGTTGGCGAAATATCAGCTTATCTCTTTTAATGAGGCTATTAAAGTTCCAGAGTCAGATGCGATGTTTGTTTGGACACATGCTGTAGATTTGATGCGTATGCTTAGATGGGGATGCTTGTGGGCTGAACGCTTGATAATTGCTGTTTGGGAGGCGTCTGATTATCTGGCTCGGTGTTTTAATGGAGGCTCACTGGGGATTGGAGCAGCAGGGGAGGAAGAATACTGGCGGAGAGCCAGGCGCTTTCTGTGCTGCCTCATATCGAGCATGCTGACAAATCCTTCTCTCTTCTGACAAGGCAGCCATTCCTCCTTTTTGTGTACCATTATTATGCACACAAACAAGCAAACAGTATTTGTCTTCCTGCATTTGTAAATGTTTCCCCTGCACAGCACAGAGACAGGCAAAGAGCTGCGAATGAAGCTGTATGTTTTCTGAGCTCAGACTCTGGGCGTCTTCTGGCTGATGGATGGACACTGATAGAGGCTATCATGGCTCCATAAGTCCGCCTTGCAATACCACAAACAGGAGGGGAGGCATTTTACAGTAGACATGCATTTTTATGCACATGACCTTACCCAGCACAGAGTAAGATAAAGCAAGGGAGTGAAGTGGAGGAGGGATGCAGAGATAGAGAGAGAGAGAGAAAGAGCGAGTGAGAGAGAGGGAGAGAGAAAGAGCTCATGTTCTTTTCATGCAGATGACCTCGCCTTAATGACATGCACCCAGCCCACCTTATCAATTATCTAAGTCACCAGCAGTCTGGAAGCAGCCAGCTTTAACATCCAAATGAAATTCCAGCAGGAGAATGCAAACCATGGGGGAGCTGATATGCAAACAGCATTGATCTGGACAAAGACAGCCACAGTCGATGAGCTGCAAAATTGTTTAGTAAAGAGCTGCAAAGATAATATTATATTTTCCTGAGTCGCCTTGCCAGTTTTTAATAAACAGCCTGCACTTATTGACCATTTAGTGAAAAACAGCTATATACAGGCACATTTTTGATGTCAGGGGTGCTGACATTTTAAGCAACAAAAGAATTGTGTTATGTAAAATGATTTAATTTTTATACATATAAAATTATATATATGTTTTTGTTTTCATTTGAACTTTGGACATGGTGATGTCGTGTGTGGCTGCTCAGGAGCGCCTCACTTTTCAAACAGTGACATTACGTACCATAACGTGGCACCAGACAACAATAGACACATACACAGCAAACCTCTGATCCACATACACTCACTCTGTGGCCAACTCAGCACATCCACTTCACATATCCCCACATATAAAGGTGCACTCTGCAGGTTTACAGTTACAAACTGTAGCCTAACAGGTCTTGCACAATTTATGAGCCCCCTATATCCTGTCCATTATTAGAAATGTGATCACCACAGGATCATTCTCAGCACAGTAGTGACACTGACCTGGTACTGGAATTGAATGTGAAATTTCTCATTGTTACTTTTCAACTGAGAGAAATACCCAAAATATTTTTGTTTTAACATAAGCCAGCTGTTTAGTAATATATTTAATATTTGCTGCCCTTCGTCATAGTGTCTTCCATGGTATGAAGAGCAGGTTTGGCAAAAATAGCAATCTGTCAGTGTTCTTTTCCAAACTATTGTTAAGACATATTTTGAAAAGAAGTTGGCCAATTGATGGTTTTAAACATTGAAACAATTTGAGTACTGACATCAGAACAAGCTGGTGAATTGCATGGGGGTTGGCATTATTGTTAAATCATCACCATCACAATTGCATGTGAGATTGTTTTTTTCAGTATAACAATGACATCTATTATTTTTCTCAAAATAGCTTGTCAATACCATAGTGTCTTCAAGGAGGGATCTGTATGTTATACAAAGGGGGAATTGCTGTTCTGAAATGAAAATAGTGTTATTGTGGCACTTATTCAATCAAAGAGATGTTTTCTGCTTTTGACAGCCATACCCTCGGGAATGTACACTTTTGCTGTTTTGTTCCCATGGTCCCATGGTCTGAGGATATTTACTGAAATGTCCTCATGATAAAACAAAGTCAAGACATAAGGCACTTTGTGATATTAATTTGCACAAAATAAGACTAGTTTATCTCAAATATGAAACATTACTGGAAACTGCAAAACAAAACCTTGTTGCTATAATTACATAAACCAATCATTTAAAACACTCAAACCACATGCCTAATGTTATGTAGGCCTCCCTCACACCATCGAAATAGCTCTGACTCATCGAGGCGTGGACTCCACAAGTCCTCTGAAGGTGAGATATGGAATCTGACTCCAAGACATTAACAGGGCCCTTCAGATCCTGGAAACTGCGAGGAGTGATTGCCATGAACTAGACTGATTTGTCCAACATATCACTCAGATGCTCCTTCCAGTTGAGATCAAGAACATTTTAGCACACTTCATCTGTCCATTCCTTTGCAGCCTGTGTAGTATTGAGGGACATTATCCTGCTAAATGAGGCCAATGCTGTTAGAGTATACTGTTGTTCTGAGGAGGTATACTTGGTCTGCAGCAATGTTTAGGTGGTACTGAAGGCTCCTTAATGGTTTCCAAGCAGATCATTGCCCAGAGCATCACATTGCCACCACCAGCTTACCTAATTTCCACAGTGCACACAGATACCATCAAGTAAAAATTGCACATACAACTGGCCCCCCATGAATAATAGACAAAATATGACTCATCAGACCAGACTACATTCTTCCTTTGCTCAGTGGTCTAATTCCAATGTTCACATGTCCAGTGTAGGTGAATTCAACATTGGGCAGGTTTTAGCACGGGTCCTCTGTCTTTCCTGTGGGTACACAGTCCTATGCACAACAAGTTGCAATGTACTATGCATTCTGAGACCTTTCTATCATAGCCGGTTTTCCAGAAGTTTGTCTTACAGAAGCTCTGCTGTTGGATTGGACCATATGGGTGAGTCTTCCCTCCCCATACACATCATTCAGTATTCAGCCGCCACCATCAATTTACTGATTTCCCTTCATTGGTGGTCTTTTGGTAGGTACTAACCATAACGCATTTAGAAAGCCCCTGCTGTTTTCTGATTTATTTATCCAGCCATTAAAAATTGCATCTCAAAGCTGCTCAGATATTTACCAATCCTTCTGGTTTATATTAACTTAAAGAACTGAATGTTCACTTTGTGCCTAATACACCACTTTTCTCAACAGGTGATGTAATAACGATATAATTAATGTTATATATATAATGTTATTCACTTCACCAGTAAATGGCTGATCGGTGTATATAGGTGTCCCCAAACTTTTGACAGGCAGTGTTTTGATTTGCAGAGAGACAGAGTGTTCCCGTGTCAAGTAGAATGACCTTGAAACATCGGTGGAAAATCAAACCACTGACAGGCACAGCCATCCACCTTCTCCCCCATTGCTTTAAGGGTAACAATAGCAGTCTTCATTATTTCTTTTTTTCTGGCAGAGGCAGAGTACAGCACTGGAGGAAAGACAGAAGGAGCGTTTGTCTGAAGATGTCTGCTTTGAGCACAAGTCAGTGACCCTCAGCAAACTCCTCAGAGTCAAACGGCAGGCGTGCTGAGAGGAAAGGAAATAAGACAGCTTTAATTCTCCCCCTCCCCACACCATGCACACTAACACAGACACACAGCTGTTTCAGCAGCTGGAGAGTGAGAGAGAAAAGGAACGGGATGTGGCGTCCACTCGTACAATGGTCCTTTATATGTGTCAACGTCGGATTTTTACTGCAACCCTAAGGCTGGAGGTGATGAAGAGTCCTTCCATAGCAAAGAAAAGACACAATACATACCACACTCTGTATACTGATGCAACTGTAAAATGATTTTAGTCAGCTGGTACAATGAGCTGGATTTTGTTGGGTTCAGGAGTTTATAATAAATGCAGGGAAACAGCTTGCATTATCTGTACTTGAATATAAAGATGTAAAAATTGAAAATATTGTTGGAGAATGTCCACTCTTGGAAATATCTTTTAAGCTGTGATTCTTCAAAGAAAATTTAAATGTGCACAGTAATTTTGACACATTTTAAGGGTTTATGGTCAAATGTTGCTCACAGCACACAATAAACACGTGAAAATTTGTTAGAAAGCTTCATTAAATATTCCAGCCATCTGTGATCTGAGTATTGTAGAGGCCAACGTTGCTAATCTGCAGGAGAAAGTGTTGGTGCTGTATATCTCCGTGAAATATTTTCTTTCTTATTTTGAAGAGTCCGTATGTCCAGGGACTCTAGCAGGTGGGGCAAACAAAACAAAATCAGGGCAGAGGGCAGACAGCAGGCATGAATAATATACTCCCACACCGAGAATGGAACAGAGCTAAAGTGAGCCGAAAGCACTAAGGATCAGCAGAAAAAGACCTATCAGAGGAGCTGAATGAATGTCTGTTTTCCTACCAGTTGCCCAGAACAAACAGACTGACTTCATCGTTAAGCTTAGCTGCAGGCTCTGTACCTCGTCTGGATGCATCGAAAAAGCCTTCATTGCCACAGGGCACAGATTTCAATTTTTAATCATTGTACATTGTTTTCTACGGATACAATTCAGCAATGCACATGTAGTGGTTTCTCACAAGATAAAAAAAAGACAAAACATGTTTTTGTCTAAAAAGAGTTTTCTGTTCTGTTGTAAAAAGTCCACAAAATGAAAAATGATGGTCTGAAATGAGAATAGTGTTGTTACTGTGGTCGGGTAGCACTTATTCAATCAGAGGGACATTTTCTGCTTGTGACAGCCGTACCCCTCGGGAATCTGCACATAGCTTCTTTCTGTTATAGGGTTTGAGGATATTTTACTTGCTGAAATGTGTTTTGCTTGCTGAAATGATGGTTAATATTTCTGACACAAAATGTGCACAAGATTGACACTGATTGCAGTAGATATGTGTGCAGGAGAAAACATTAAAGATAGAAACCTGTATATTTGGAACTCCAAGCATTTACAGCATCTTGTAGCCTGATTTTATAGGTCATTGTATGTCATACAGCATCAGAAGGCATTTAATTAAGTATGAGATTACTGAAGAACTTGCTCAAATACATTTGCTGTGAGTGGTGAAACTATGTACATTAGTTGTGTTGCCAAAGGACAGCATTGTATTGCGCAGAGTATAGCATGGGCGTGTATATGTGGGATGTTGTGGGACTTGTGTATTTGACCACCCACTCTGCATTTGAACACTCCAGCCAATCTGTATTCCCCTCTCACTTCCTCACTTCTCCTTTCCACTGGCTGGCTGTCCAAAATAGAATTAATGTCTAATATGCTGTAGTCTCTAGGTACACTTGAAATGTTTCTCTTTCACTCTCTCCCCCTCCTCTCGCTTCTCTGCAAGAACAATACGTTCTCTCTCCTTGTGCTATTTTGGGTGATTTGATTAATGGTTAAAAAACCATTACAGAGAGCCGAGTCTTAAAACTTTCATGGTAGATGTAACCACTCCTGTCATGCTCTCTAAACAATAGCAATCTAAAGCCTGCATCTTGTATTGGGAGGCGAAGAGAATTATATAAACCTTGAAATTCTGAGCCATGGTCCTGTATGTTGTGGTTGTAAAGCATTTGCAGTCTTTGGAAATATGCAGAACGTATTGAAGCGATGATTTTTAATGCGCTGAAAATGCTTTGGTGCAAGCTGTGTTCATGCAGTGTATCTGTTTCTCATTCAGCTTTAAACATGTATTTGAATGCCTCATGCCCAACAATGTTATTTGCGGTGCAACAACTATCTATAGCGAATGTAATGATACATTTTTCATTATGAATGTCACTAGAACTATTTTCACTCACACTCCACATTAGGTTCCGGCACTCATGAAAAGAGCTGGCTCTGTTTTAATAGCAGGCCAGCACTGCCATAGCATCAGCCCTCATCCAACTTTAACTGGAGCTTCATGGTACCCAAACCACGTGAAATATATATGTGGGCATACATTATTTACATATGGTTGAGGAATTGGAGAGAGAGCAGATGATCTGGTTCATATTTTCACCTGATGGACAGTAGAAAGGGTTGGGAAGAACTGAGCGTCACTGAAGAGGCCATAGACTAATCCCTTGGTTTAGCGAAAGCCCACATTAGCACTGAAGTGGGCACAGCAGAGGGGGACAGAAATGCCGCACCGTTTTTCTAACTCACTGCAGATCTTTAAAAAGTTAAGACCTAATGGAGGCCATCTTTTACCCTCCATCATTTTTAGAGGCCTGTCTCTGAGCTGACGCCAGTGCCCACCCATCATCACACTCGCACCCACACGCTCTCTTCGCAGATGTTTGTTTGATCTGGCCCAGAAGAGTGGTGGAAAGTTGGAATTATTTTTGGAGCAGCGCTTGCCATTTAATTAAAGCGATTATGGAATAGTGGCAGAGTGAGGGAAAATGGTCATTGGAGTGATTTACGCTTTTGGGAGAGTGAGTGATGAAATGGAGAGAGAGGGAAGTCACGCTGAATAAACCCGGCTTGGTGTTGCTGAAAGAGTGATGAAAGTGCAGGGCCGGCTCCAGCTTCTGCTGAAAAACGTTCTGCCCGTGTGATAAGTGATAAATTCACACGACAGTAAAACAGAATTTCCACACTGGATTCTGGGAAGCTTATGTTCAACTGCACAAATATCGTTTGATTTGTGGTTTGGATGTAGGAAATGTTGTTAAGATTGAATACTTAAAGGTTAATGTTTGATTCTTCAGTCTGTCATGAGAAAGTAATTAAATAGAGCTGTGTGTGTATCTTGTTTCACTTTGACAATTATACTGAAAGACAAGTTAAAGGCAATATAAATCACAAATCAAAGATCCTCTAGTTAGTTAATACTATTTATACATTGTGATACAGTAATAGAGCCCAAATGGAGCCTTTGTCAGGGTTTTCATCTGTTATGATAAATTACTGTTTGCATATAACTTAGAACATATAATGTAAATCAAATGACTCTTTGTTCGTTGTTCTTTCTATAATAAATCTTTCGCAGACCCATTTACTGGGTTAATGTTGCTACATGCTAAGCTTGAAATGTGTTTGTTCCTTCAAACCATCTAAAGCATTACAGGAGGAAAACAAACAGTTTTTAAGTTACAGTTACTTGATAGCTTTGAACTTGTTATATTTTTAACTCATAATGATTCACTTATGTACAATGAACTGTTCTGTTGCTTCAGTATTGAACTGCTTTGTGTTGCTCACAATTCCACATGTTTGAGGTTTAGCGTTTAATTTTAGATTAGCATCTAATAGATATAGTTAAGGGGTTTTCAGTACTTTATATATATGATATTTTTCTGCCCTCACTTCAGGTTGTAGGAAGATATTTTGAGTTGTGGATGCCAAAATTTTAAGCCGCATTTATTTAATGTACACAATGACATCATACATAATTTATATCTAATATAAATGGCATATAAATTATATAAATTAAATAAAGGACATCAATATACACTGATAACCGACACATTAAAGTGCTGAAACACACCCTGCTCACTCTGCCCTCTCCTTCTGGGACAATAAACTGAGCATTGGCCAATCAGAAAAACAATAAAAATAATTTCAATGAGGCATTATTACCTGTATTGCTTCATTTTAGAGCAAAATTAGCCCACTATGGGAAGCAGAACCAACTCACATCTCCACACGCATTTTCAGTCTGTTGTCTGACTTCACTAGTGTTTAAACAGAATTCCCCCAAAGTGACATTTGGCTAGAGGTAAACTTGCTGTAATGAAAATGCAGCATTAAATAAACAGTACTAACCTACTGCAGATCTTGAAAACATGTAAATAAAACATTAAATAAACAGTACTAACCTACTGCAGATCTTGAAAACATGTAAATAAAACATTAAATAAAAATGTATGCTCCCCCCTAAAACAAGCACACCAGGTTTTCACCAGTGGCAGATTGTCATTTGTATCAGCTGCAGTTAAATAATCCTGAAATCTCTGGATGCTTTAGCTTGATATGGTCATTATTCTTTCCCTGAGCATGATTTGAAGCTCCTTTGCCCACCTCTCATATCAAAGTCATTGTCCTTCATTTGACGTGCTCGACCCACAGTTTACACAGAACAGCGAGCCCATCAGTGCTCCGCTCGTTTGAAAGCCCCAGGGGACACGGGATCCCTTTATAAAAAGAGGGGGTATCACGAGTCGGCGCTGCTGCCAGTGTGTTTTAATTACAAACAAATCACAAGCGTGAATAACTCTGACAAAGGGGCAGCAGGGTACAGGCAACCAAGGCGTTGCCCTGACAACGGCATCTGCTGTGACCTTGCTTACTGAAAGTGGCTGCTCTCCTCGGCAGACACATAAAACATTGAGGTGTTAACTTTAATGGTGTGTGCCGACTGAGAACTCATAATGCATCATCACTTTACAAACTCTGCAGTATTATAATTCTGTCAATGGAGCAACATTTCATTTAAATACTTTCTAGTGCAGTTTTCTGTCAGGGGATGAATAGCCCTGCTCTGTTAATAGTTCATTGTCGTCCAGCCAGTAAAATCATTAAGGTTTCACAGCTGGACTACAAAGAGAACTGTCTAGTCCACTGTTGCAGTGTATATATATAAATGTTCTGCATTTTACATGAGGATGTATTGTTCCTCATGAGATTTTAGGACTGAACTACGCTTTTTTGAAAAGCTTCTTTCAGGGATATGTGGTACTAAAACTTTAATGGGGATGGAACCTTTACAGTTTGTGGAGGTTACTTAGTTTGAAGAAATGGAGAAATGGACCTTTAAAAAACCATTCCTTTGGATCATCTGAGTTGGTAACTCAGGAGAGAATTTGACACTGTGGGGAATGAAAGGCCTTCCTCGGGCTCTGGAAATAGTGTGTGCAGATAACAGAGTTGTTTTTCACTGAAGATGCAAACAAACCACCAGATGTTGTCCCTCAGATGGGTCACTTTTTTCCAAGATTTAATCCCACATGAATAACAATGGGCGCAGGCTCCAACCCTAGAGACTTCACTGTTGTTCTGAGGTAACCAGGTGACTGCAGAGGTGAGACACCAAGGACTGGTCAGTCTATGAGGAGACGCAGCCGTAGTGTGCCTTGGGTGAGCCATGTTAATTCTTCTGTGGTTTCACTAGTTGGATGCAGAAATAAAAGCAAGAGTTTCACACCATTATAGGGGTGGAGGAGTAAAGGGTGTTAATGATGTGGAAAGTGAAAATGGGAGTGAAATGTGTTACAGTGTGAATTATTTCTCAGACAGACGGTGTGAGAGTACTGTCATGCAAAGCTGCCACGTCCTTTCAGTAGCTTTAAATGATGCATAATGAGTCTGTGGACCTATTATGTATCATTAAAGACTATTTCAATCTGTCCATAGCCTGATGTTCCTCGTTTTTCTTTCTCTCCCCCCCTCTATTTTCATGTTTTATTTTGCCACCCTAAATCATAAAGGAACGAACTCAGCACTACGACCCACTGTTTAAAGAAGTGCAGAAGGCTAAATCAAGCAAGCCTCTACGGTTTGTATAAAACTTTTACCACTCGTCCTCATCACATCATATGTTTGCTTTGATTAAATGCATTGGAATTAAACTTAATAATACCGTCGATTACTTTTGGGCTTTGTGTGTATGTGTGTGTGTGTGTGTGTGTGTGTGTGTGTGTGTGTGTGTGTGTGTGTGTGTGTGTGTGTGTGTGTGT
>JBBKCR010000001.1:27690606-27735925 GCA_037577295.1 Ladigesia roloffi
GTCTCAGTGTGTAATAAGCCTGACTAACAATGGCCATTATCCTATTCTGCATTTTATAATAAAAATAGATATTGTGGACTGTTTCTGTGTTTCACACATTTAAACTGTACCACCCCATTCAGTGCAAGACACTGTCACTTATTTATAAACCTGTAAATAACAAATGTTAAATTCTGCAGCATAATGCATTTTATTGATTCCACAGATGGGAGCAGCTTGCTCGCGGCCAGCTTTAAGTTGTCAAGTTGCTCTATCTAATTTGTAGTTTGAGATATGTGGCTCCAGTCTCTCACTCCTCCATGTGGTGGTGGTATCAGGGGCAGCTGTGTGCCAAATGTGCCAGTGCAGGCCTGGAGGATACATGCATTTTTTCTGCAAATCCAACCCTCAGTGGACATGATGAACATGCTTTTATACTTTTCACATGTCTACAGATACACTCTGGCCAAGCAGTCAAAATGGTTTGAAATTTTCATGTAGCTAAATATTATGTGTTTTATTGTTTTGATTTAAGGACAATGTTTTGTGAAAAAGAATGTGAATGAACTACAGATCTAAAAATTCATGATTTATACAGACTCTGCAGAAGCCGTAATGTGCATCTGAGAAAATTATATATTTAGCTATTAATCAGCCATTTATCATGGAGGCAGCTGCAGTGTTTACAGTTACCCTCTAATACCTGCTTCCGCTAATCATTCCTTCTCGTAATTAAATCAGGTGTGCTAATGGAATTAAAGTGTGTTGCTGGATAGCTAGAATGCACTGAGATGTCAGTAACCAAGCCAGTGTTATTGTAAATATTCTTTTAATAACCTTTGTATAACTTAAAATTGATACATTTATTTTGTGTTATTTTTATTGTCTTATAGTGCATATTACCTAATGTCCTTTAGTGATTTCACATGGTAAAATACATGCTTACTTCCAAGATAAATAGTTTTAAGCCATTTCCTTGGCTGCTTGTGTCTCTGTAGGTCTGGCAGAGCATTCCCTTGACTCAAAGGCCCACTGTGAGAACAGTAGAGGGCAGTCATTCTCCCTCATGACTCAGTCTTACCCTCTTCAGCCTTATTTGGAGACATTTCTATAACCCAGGGTGCATTTTTAAATCTTGTCATGCCCACATACATTACAATCAATTCACCTGTAAACATTTACACATACCTTGTAAATTAATCTGCACAGTGCAGTGTTCAGTAACAGAATCATCCTTGTGTCTTTATCCTGGATGCGGATGCTGTTCTACTCATTATTATCCTTGTTTAAATTTCTATAATCTGAGAGGTTATGATGGTCATCACTGAAGAGTAACTTTGCCTTTACCTCTCTGATCTCCCTGAAAGCCCAAAGAGAGAGGGGTGGTTGTGGGTGGGGCTTTAATCCGGCAGGCTCTAGGACAGGGGGCGTCTCGGAATGAGCTCTGGTTTAACGCTTCAGCACTGCAACTTCAGACTAGAGCAGGAGCAGGAGCACCAAACTAGCAGATCCTCAGAAAGCCGCAGATAGTCCCTCACAGAGCAGCACTGTATCTCCCACTGTTCCCAACACACCGGATACATCTTCTTCGTCTCCTCCTTCTTCGTGGTCACACACTTTCATTTGAACCTTCCTGCAGGGACCGCTTTTTCCAACACTTCACAACTTTATTGAAGTTTTCGGGTTTTAGGAGTTGGTTTTCTTCCTCTCGTGGATTTTTTGGGGCGACCCCGATTGCGCGTGGCGGACTCTCCCCCGGTGAGATGGGCTGGAGCGTGTGAGAGGTGGCGGCGGTGGTCTTGCAGGGTTCTTAAGGAGGAGCAGCAGTGTGAGATGAGATGAAGGCTCCTCTGGTGGAGATGCTCGCGGCGCTCCGGGAGCCCAGAGAGCGTGCGGAGGGCCGAGAGGAATGGGAGCGTGCGCGCACGCGGGAGCGCCTGGAGGCTGCGCTCGCGGGGCTCGGGGAGCTCGAGTACCTGAGACACAGACAAGAGGGGCTCGTGCGCGGAGCCCTCGTGCACCTCGAGGAGAGAGACAGAGAGAGCGCGAGCGGCGAGGAGGAGAGCTACCTCAATAAAGAAGAGAAACTTCTGGAAGAGAACATCTTACTCCTGAGGAAACAGTTGGTGCGTAAGAGTGTACACAGTAGCGTGTATGTTGTTTTTTGGTATTGTGAAGATTCTTCTCTCTCTCTCTCTCTCTCTCTCTCTCTCTCTCTCTCTCTCATGCGCCTCTAAAGTTTTTTTCCACTTAAATTTGCTTTTCCCCTTTAGTCCTGGTTTATTAAAGAGCATTGAGCCTGAATTCGGTTCCTTCTAATGACACGCACGCACGCTCTCTTGGTAATCATTCATTTGTTTAAAGCTGTTTCTCAACAAATTAGGACAAATTCTGTTTTCCTGCGACTGGACTGGACGGCCAGTGCGCAAAAAAATGCCGTTTATTTAAATAGAAATGTGAACTTTCACAGTGGATTTAAGACTCAATGCCGTTAGAACACAGTCTTTAATCGGGATGCATAAAAAGAGGAAACTGACTGCTGTAAGCCGCTCATTAGGAAAGCAGGACAGTTTTAGCCAGTCGTTAATGTTATTTAAATTCAGCTTCCTGAATGTGAAATGTACGGATTCGTTCCCCACGGGGGGCTGAGCCACCTGAAGCACAATAGACCAGGAGACAGAACTTTTCCTATGTCAGATCCTCTGATCTTACAGCGTTGCTAAATCACAAAGACCAGCCTGCTCGGACTCATTTAGTTATACTTTTCAAAGTATAAAGCAGGATACTTTTGTATAAGTATCCCTTCTTTGTTATATGTTTATATCTGTCCCACTGTGCAGACAGTGTTTGATAGATTTGGTGTTATGTGCATTACTTGGTGTGAGGGGTCATAATTGTTTGTTTATGGGTTGCAGCAGGATTAGGTTCTTTGGATCCTTTGCTCACAGGGTGAACTGAAATTCACCACTGATAGAATTCTAGTCTACAAAGAAAAATGTTAAAAAGAAAAACCCAATGAGATAAAATGTAAAAAGTATGTGAAGAACGAACATGTTGGCACTTTTTGGCTCAGTCAATCGGCACTGCCTGGGGTTAATTCAGTGCTGTTTTAAAATAACCACTGGCCCACTCTGCAAATGGACTCTGTGTAAAAATGGTCTCCATAGCCCGACATGCTGAGAGCCAGAGCCCATAAATCACAGAGAGCCTGCTTGTCAGGGCTACATGTTTTTATTGCCTGCCAGTCTGCAGCAGAGGAAGCACCATTCCACTGCTTCGTGTAGCGCTGGCATCTCTGCTCCTCCTGTCAGCAAACAGCAGTTCAAATGTGCAGCAGATAATGCACAGCTGATTATGGCCCATTTGAAGTTATGCATGTCTGCTTTGAGGGGCCACTTTTTCCTCTGACTGCTTAATTTGGAATGCAGCACATGATCCGGGTGTTGTCAGATGCATCCCATTCCGCATATGTGGCGTGTTTTAAGCCGAATGGGCCTTGCCCCGCCCCCCAACAGTCGTGACTCTAATTTAGTCTATTACACTTGTCTGATCTGTACCTCCAGGCCACCGGCAGTCCAGACGACTGTGGGAAATAGACTTAAATTCCAGCAGGACTGATTACCTGAAAGAACTCAGACAAAACCCTCCTTAATCAATAGCCTGAATACCAGAGCACTAAAACAATAGCTGGTTATCCCCATGTATTGACTGTTTTAAGACTCCTCTGTGTGGTGCTGTGTTGATTTTCCCCCACCAGAGCAGCAGGGATGTGGTCCTGACCTCACCTCATTGTTCTTCTTCTGTAGAACTGCCTGCGGAGGCGAGATGCTGGTTTGATCAGTCAGTTACAGGAGCTGGACAGACAGATCAGTGACCTTCGACTGGACACAGAGACTTCACATGAGCACGTGGAGACCGACAGCCGGCCCAGCTCAGGTTGGTTCTGCATTACCAGTGTGGCGAGTTTTGGGTTTTGGACAGGTTTAAAAAGAAGATTCAAGAATCTTAGAGCTCTATAGTGATGAAGATTACCTACAGAATTCTTTTGTTTACAATGTAATAATACAGGAACAGCAGTGAGGTCACTGAAAATAATGTGTTCTAATTAAATCAGTGTGCTACAGTTCCTTGAATCTCTTTTTTTTTACATTGGCCCCATAATCGAGTTATATAATTTATAAAAAACCTACTTTGTGAACACAGAAACACCAGTAGTAACATGTGTGCCTGCCAGGCCTAATCTCGGCTGGAGACTGCTTAGCCGCTCTGTTTAAGCACTAATTTGGTAATATGAACAATCTGCGCCCTGTGCTAGCCGCCTACCAGCTGAGTTAGTTTACATTCCAAATACGAGAGGTCATTTTAGCGCTGGTCCTGACTACACTTTTGTTGCATGAAGTGTATATAGAGCAGAAATTGATTGCACATGTGTATGCTTCTTGGTGAATGTCACCATTGTTTAACAGATTTCTCTCTTCACTGATCCTAATAGGTACTTGTGTCTTTAGTCACCATTAGATGCTTTCTATTGCAAATTAGCTGTCAGCTTTTATCTAAGCTGCCTTTAGGACGCTGGAATTCACTTTTATATTACAGGTCAAATATCTGAATCCATATTAGTGTATAAGTGTTTGTAATTGATTACTTTTGGCTTCATTTTGTGATGAAAACAGTTTGGTAATTTCTGCCTCTCCTTTCTCTCATTGTAGGCTTTTATGAGTTAAGTGATGGCACTTCAGGCTCTCTCTCCAATTCCTCCAACTCCGTCTTCAGTGAATGTTTGTCCAGCTGTCGTTCCAGCACCTGCCTGTGTGCCCCCCATGACACCTCTCTCTGTGCCTCTGATGGAAGGCTCAAGTCTGCAGGTGAGAGCCCACTTTAGTTCAGGGTGTATATGGGTATTTAAGTAGATCTTTATTGTCCACATGTTGGACCAATGTAGTGTTCACTAGTTTTGTAAACATGCAGTGCTATTTTTTTTAACATCTAGTCTTGTTTGTACCCTGAACTGTGGCATGAATTGGAAGACTTCATTCCAGTAACAGACCATTGAGTTGTATTGGCCTCGAGTTGTTATAATTAGCAGAACGTTTGTTAAAACAATTCAGTCTGGTGCAGTGCAAACTGAGGAGGCTAGGGTAAGAGAAAACTCAAGCACTGGAGACAAAAACAGATTCACAGCTCTGTAAATGCCCCCTGCCACACCTCTGATAAACCAAAAAGACAAAAGGTTAATTTACACATCAAAGCTAATCAACCACCCACATAGCTCAACACTAAAGGTTTTCATTGCTGTCATAGAAACAGCTATAGAAACATAGTACTGATATATAGAAACTAAGGATGGTTTTGGGGTGTGTGCTGTGTTCTCTTATTAATATGTCTTTGTGTTTTTCTGTTTTATTTTTCTAACAGTCTCAATTGTTCTTTGCAGATGAACTGGGGGTGTGTGCAGAGTGTGAAGGGCAGTGTGAGGATTTGAATTCCGGAACAGTCCGCAGATCCCTGTCTGCTCCGTACTCTCCTTCTCCAGATGGGCCTTGTGATAGCCTGTCTAAGTACCACTGTGACCTGATAGCCAAAAATGGTAATGATGTGTACCGTTACCCCAGCCCACTCCATGCTGTGGCAGTCCAGAGCCCCATCTTCTTCCAGTGTATGGCCAGCCATCTTAAGGAGGAGTGTGGTCTGTCCAAGTCTGGAGATGTTCCTGGTGAAAACCAAAAACCTGAGCAACCTCAGAACACGTCTTGGCCTGCTCCCCAAACTCCTCTCAACAAAAGACTGGATAGTTATATTTTTGGACTTCTTCAGAGAAGAGCACAGCCAATGAGGTCCAATAAACCCAGAACGAGCATAAACACAGATCCTTCCAAGAGTGTCTTACGTCAGGCTAGTCTCTGTGTGCGGCCCTCTGCCCCAGGACAGACCCAGTCATGGACTGCTGAACTCAAACCTAACTGGCAGACTAGTCTGCAAGCAATGGCAGTATCCAGCACTGACACCAGCACAGTGTCACCTCAAAGACAGTGGTCTGTGGAGTCGAAAGGAGAGCTTGTAGACAACGGAGCATCCTATTCTCAAAACCAAACCCCTAATGGATACTTAATGAACAGTGACATTAATACTAATAGTCTCTTAAAGAAGAGAGGCTCTGGGGCCAGTAAAGGCCAGCCATTAACTGTTGTTGCTAAGGAGTGCCAGGAACTGGGCAGTCCTAATGCAGTCTCTTCCCCTAAACTTAACAAGCATTCTTATTACCCTGCAGTGGAGGACAGTAAATCAGCACAGATGGTGAAAGCAGGCACTCCTAAGAGGAACACTAAGGTCCAGGCGCCAGCAAACGGTTCTTCTAAAGTAGAACGGCCTGCTCCAGAGCTCATCAGCTTGAGCTCTTCCTCTCAGAGTCAGGATGAGGGAGGACAGTTGGTTAGTGCTCAGTACATCCCTGCCCAAGAGCAAAATGTCAAACTTCGTAAGGGTGGCACCAAGAACATTAAGATTGTTAAGGTCAAGAATGCCAGCAGCACCAAATCTAAGACCCATGCTGCCGAGGCTGTTTCAGATACAGGCCATGACAGGCATCATCGGACAAGATCTAGGAGATCTCGACCAATGGAAGACATGGGGCATTCTCACAAAGCTTCCAAGAGGACCTCCTGCAAAGCCAAAAGGATCCCAGCTGCAATCCCTGAAGGACGAATCCTGGAAAAGCATTCCTCCTCAGGCAGGTCATCTTCTCAAAGACACCATGGGCACCACCGGCATCACGAGGCAGTGCTGGCCAAACCAAAATACAAACGCAACGACTATCACCGTAGGCTGCGGGGCATCCCAGAAGTGCCATATGATGAGGCATTCAGAAGGGCTCACCGCAGGCAAAAAAGGGAAATTCTTGGCCACATATCAGCCATGTATCTCCCTTCCAATGCAAGCTTCACAAGCCCTTATGCCTATACAGGTAGTGACTCTGAGTATTCTGCTGAGTGTGCTTCTCTTTTTCACTCTACCATCCTGGACACGAGTGAAGATGAGCGCAGTAACTACACTACCAACTGTTTTGGGGACAGTGAGTCAAGTGCCAGTGAGGCGGACTTTGTGGTCGAGAGCAGCACTACCAGTGACTCAGAGGGCAGTGCTGGGGTCAACTGGCCCCAGTTCGGTCAGGCATCTGCAGGGTCCACCCTGACGCGTGAGATGACCTCGGCACAGGCCAAGGCCTTCGTCAAAATTAAAGCTTCCCACAATTTAAAGAAGAAGATTCTACGCTTCCGATCAGGCTCTTTAAAACTCATGACCACAGTGTGAGAGACTCCAGGGGACTATGGGTCAACCTGAGATGCAGCCAATCAAATTGGCTGCTTTCAGAACTTGTCCAGTCAAGTGCCTAAGCAGAGTTTTAGCTACACTGCTTAAAAGCCATCTGAGTAACATTAAGGAGACCTTTCATTAGGAGTGTATTGTTCAGTGAACTCACTCCCCTGCACTTTTGGATTCCTTTAAAACAAATGTTAAAATATTGAGAAGCATCTGAGTAGCCCCATTGTGTCATTTTCTGTAGCCATATTTATTAAAAACTAATTTGTTGCTGTGAAGCATCTACATAGCAAGTGCTATGCAAATGCAATCACTAAACATGGTGTAATTTTCTAAATAAAATATTTAAAACTTAATATATTTGGTTAGTCCTATGTGGAATAGAATAGAAATTTGGATTCAGCTGATTCAGTTGTCGTTAAAAAGCAGAAGGCATAAGATGGATTGATAGACCGAGTCTATCTTCAAATTGTACAATGAAAACATGGGCAAGTTCACCTGCTGATGATATAAGGCTTTTGTTATATGCACAAAAATATGCATGAGCAACTGCATTACTATTTACCTTGTGGTTGATGCCTATTAGCTGTAAATTGCATTTTTTGTATATAGAATGTCAATGTTTGTTCGTTTCTCGTGTCTAACCTTTTTATGCTTTATTAAATGTTGCCTTTGAAACTACAGTTCTTGCCATTGCTTTGGAGCCGTCAGTTAGTCAGTATATGTATTTACATGCAATACATGTGCAGAGGTTCTGAGTGATCAATCAGTGGATTTAGACTGGGGTTGGACCTGCGAAGACTTGTTCTCAGAAGCCTGTTCTCAGTTCCCTCCAGGGTCGGACTGGCCATCTGGCATATAGGGCATTTTCCTGGTGGGCCGACTGTTTGTTTATTTATTTATTTATTAGTTGATCGTCCCATTAGATTTGTAGATCAGTGGCCAAGTTGATACTGGGCTGGCCCAGTCAACTTTTTAAACGCCTCTCATTTTCACTTTGGTCCCTGTGCCTGTTTAATGCATTCGCTAAAAAAGTCAGCAAAGGAGTTTATTTCCTGACCCCCGGCCCCTGAAACAGTCCTCTGAAGCCCATTGGTTATTTTGCTGACACAGGGCTGAACAGTATTATCTTTAAACACCTCCCCCTTTTGACTCTGTGCCAGTGTGCAGTGACAGTGGATGAAATGGAGAGAGAAAATGTAAAGGGGGCACAGAGAAAATTCAAGAAAAAACAAAATAATTTTTTGACCACGATTCATCAACATTAACAGGGAGACTGCAGGTTATTATCTTTGATTTGTTGTGGGGTGAGTAGTAGGCAATTTTTGGGGCATGGTGTTACAGGCTGGTTTTTTGTAGGTATTCATGAACAGACATGAAATATCTCTCTCTCACTCTCACTCTCTCACTCACATAAAGAATGCCCTTTAATTTTTCTTCATTATTTATTAAAATTTCATTTTTGACTAAGTAAGGTAAAAATGTATTGATTATTACTTTGTTGAATACTATTTTTTATTAAATACCACTTTGTTGCTATACACATTCATAGGAGTGCAAGTGGTGGAGTGGTGTGCATAATTGTATATGGTGGGCCGTCTGCCCCAGGTTCCCTCAATATTAAACAGAAACATTATCTTTCCTTATCCTGGTGTTTTTCTTAGTAAAGCAAAGTATCTGCAAGACTCTAAGGTTGCTGAGCATCTTTTCTTTAAAATTGGAGGGAGGGGGATGAAACATAATATTATTGATTATTGATTATTGATATAGTTTCGTGCTCAGTGGTGCATGGTGATTTATTTAAAATCAGAAATCCTTCGGTGGATGAGCAAAAATCAATCAGTTTTAATGGGAGATTATTGGATTTAATTTTTTTAATCATGATGAACAAACAGTCATTCAACCAGGTAGCTGATTTAATAAGGCAAATTTACATTTTATGTTGACTTTATAATGTAATAATAAGACAAACAAAGAGAGTAATACTGGAAGGAAATAAACAATAAACGTTTCGAAGTTATACATTAAATGTCCCCAGGCACCGGTTAGCAAAACCCACAAGTTAGCAAAAATTTGAAAAAAAAGTCATTTGTTTTTAATCTGTTCCGGTCTATGAAAATATTGTTTAACATAAAGCAGTTCCATGGTGCAAAAAAGATTGGAGGCTGTACAGGATTTTCTGCACAATTGCACCAGTTTAAAGAAGAACTGGGAGTGTTACATCAATACAACAGGCACCTAATAGTGCTTTGCAGTGCATGAGTATTCTAGACATGGGATTGAAGGGCAATGTGTAAATACCATGTAGAACTATGAGCCACACAGCAGGCACTGACATGTAAACGTGTTGCACACGTGAAAGATGTCCTTACATGAGTTTCTGACCTTTCTGTCATTGGCTCCGTTCCTTAGCGGTCACACTGGATGAGGAATTTTCCAACTCTGTTCTGACTGGAGCAGAGCTGGTCTGGAAAGCATCTGGCTTTTAAAAGAAGAGCATGTCTGTTTGTATTACTGCAGCTGGGCGAAAAGAGCAGACCTTAATTCCCTCCTCTCAGACACTTGGCGAGTTTAGGGCCTGTTATCCCACCCAGTCACAAGCTTTTAGTCCACAGTAATGTCTTCTGTGTAAACTGCAAAATGTCTGTTTTCAGGAACTGACTGCTTCATTCAAAATCAGTCAGCAACAGCTTGCTTCTCGAAAGGTATTATATAAAAAAATCAAATAACATAGAAAGACAGGGTGACTTAGTCAATGCCAATGTGTTAAGTTTTTATGCTTCCATTTGGCTGGTAAAGAAGGGCAGAGCATTTGATTAAATGGTGACAATATTATCTTGTTTTGTTAATTTCTATGGTGAGCTCAGAGGTAAATATTAATTAAAAATAATGAATCAATGTTCAAGGCAGTAAGCTAACTGGTAACACTTTAGATGATTTGCAGATACAGTTGTTATCTAGAAAGGTCTATAATGTGCAACTTTACTTTAGTGTAACAGATTCTTTTTAATCTAGCCTTAAGCTTGAGAATTACCATAACTGTAACACCCACCCTTAAACCTCTGTCACAGAATTAAGAGGCCAAGCGTTACTCGCAAGTGCCATGGAGGATAAACCCAGTCGCAGGGTCACACGAGAGTGTAGGTAGTCCAAGCTATTTGATCTGAGAACGCTCCCTTAAAAAAGGAATTATTCCCACCGGAATCCCTGTTCTCATTCACACCCAGAAAAGGTGTGTAACATGAGTCTTAATCCTAGTCTTAAACAAAACATATTCATAATCCTAAAATTGTTGAGTATTAGCACTGTCGATGCTGAGTGTCTGGTATTCACCACAAAGTTATTATTTGGCATCTAAAGATTTTCTGCAGACCAGTATTTTTTAATCCCAGTCCCGCCACCATAAAAATTTGCTAATTTTTGCTCTATAATGAGTGTAAATGAATGAAGTCTATCAAAGTGTGGATAGAGAATTAATGCTTCTGGAGCAAAAACAACAACCTCAGTGTTATGTAATTAGAAATGTGCAACAATTTCAACATGTTCTTTATAAAGAGTTCAAGAGGAGTTCAGACATCAACATAAATGTCAAGGCAAGTAGTTTTCATTTTTGTGGCTTTTACCATAATTGCTCTCTCATTACATGTTTGTAAATTTAAAAGCTCGGCACTGCAGAGAATGAAAAGAACAATCTGCCCGTTTCTGGAGTGGTATGCACTGATGAGGGGCTTTGTTGCATACTAATAACTGCAGAATATATATACTGATTACGCTGCATAATAGTAAAAATCCAATCTCCAAGACTCAGCAGTAACTCAATCTAAAGCAATTAAGCAAGATCAGTACATTTTCAGTAAAAGTATAACATTTCTGGATGCTGATGTCTGCAAGAAAAGATCGTCCAGAGGTCAAACCCAGTGTTTTTTGGACACATTTTCCCATTCTAGCAGTAATTGAACTTTACTGCTTCGTAATTGTGAAAACAATGCCTGAAGTACATCTGTAAACAAGTACAACATATATATGAAATGTTATATGATACGTTTTATACTATATTTATGGTTTATTTTTAGAAGACCCAACCAACCAGTTATATCTGACAGCGCCTGTGGTGGAAACAGAGATGGAGGACCCCATGCCTGTGTGTTCTTGCTGCCTGCCCAGAGTTATGGCTTACCCTTATGTTGAGTGCTGGACTGGTCAGCATGGTGTCCAAGGTCAGGGCACCCTGATGTATGTGGGGTATAGGCAGTAGACTATGACAGGCATGTGGTTTGGGTTTATTTAGCCATGCTCCTGAGCTGCTCTCAACATGAGTATGAGAAATGACCCAAATCCTCCTTTGAAACAAGTTGCCCACTTGGGTTAACATGAGGCTGACTGAATGAATTTAATATCTGTACAACTGGTGGTTAACACACTTCAATATATGCTGCACAAATCAGTATCTCTCTCTCTCTCTCTCTGTTTAGGTTTATCACAGGCATTTAATCACATATCACAAGAGTTATTTATCCTAATCCTTAAACCAAATCGCAGATTCTTTCTTCTCTCTCACAAGTTTGCTGATTTATCATCTTGATGGTGAAACAAGACGATCAAGTCTAGGCCTCTGGGTAGATTCCTGTCAGAGCAGAGGAGGACGGGATGGGTGTTATGCTCTGAACACACCCAAGCTAGAATGACAAGGGGTTTTTAAAATCATTAAGGGCTGTTTTGTTAGAGGATTGTTGAAGTAGGCACTGAAAAGTCCTTTTATTTATCCAAACTGAACTGATTTGCTTAATATTTAATTAGAGATCATTTGTATCATGAAAACATTGAAAATTTAGTCTGAACTTGACCTCCAAATCTTTGTGTATCTTTGTCACTCCCATCAACGGAATTATTTGCTAATTGCAAAGCTGTTATTTGTACCTCACAAAATGACTGTTTATGACACAGCATTTTAGATGTGTAGCTACAGGCCTGTAAATAAAATGTGTTTATAGTTTTAGCTCTGGAGCTAATTTTGGTGACAAGATCTCAGCGGTCACCCAAATAGCTCGAATCAAACTGTGTTCACATTTTTATTGGTCTGTTTGTGGATGTAGTTTAGGGCTATCCCCTAATTTTACGATAGCTTTGTGAGTACTACCCCTGCTGTTGTGTAAAATGACCACCCGTAGTGGTGACGTTTTGTTCATTTTTGTCGTTCTCAGTGGGTCAAACTGTGTCGTAAAACACGTGGACAAGTCTGCTCCAGCTGAATAAAGATCTAATTGTTGTTTGAGCAATTTGAGAGAGTTTTTGTTGATGTTTTTTTCAGGAAAGTTTAAGGTTTGCTTGGGTGAGTTCTAGCTCCACATTTGAAAAAATAAAAAAGCAATATTTGGGCAGTAAAAGTGTCTTGGCTGATCGTGGCTTTATTGCCCTGCCACTAGTACGACTAGACTTATGGAACAGGCTCACAGTTCATTTTACAGAGGTAAATTTGATACCTGGTACTTATGGAGCGAGTATTTAACCAAAGTCAATATTTGATTTGTTTCCTCAATGTCAGTAATATGATTTGTTTCCCAGTATAAACTCAGAGACAGAATTAAAGAGGCATCTATTTGTTCAATGTCAACTAGTGACATATCAAACCCGATATGTTCATATGACCTTTGCCAGAATGTCCCTTATCATCTTAGTTTTCATTTCGCCAAGAATACACATGCTGTGATGACAGGGCAATCTAACTGATAATGAACCTTGGTAGAGAAAAGTGCAAACATGCACTGTACACACTCCATTTACTTTTACTGTGAAAGTGCCTTAAAGTACTGACAAGGCCATAAAAATGTAGGCTGTGGGATAGCCATGACATCTTTCCACTGACAGCTCATTAAACTCTTCACTAGTGCTGTCCAGGCTAGTGGTGCCAGCAAAATATAGTTATTTCTGTGGATTAGTTCTCATTCTCCTAAAATATTTTCCTTCTGCCGCTTCTCCTTATATCAACAGATAATATGGCGCCTTTCCAGTTGGTTCTGTATATTTTGAACAGCCTTATTTGAACTTAACAAAGAAGATGACTGTCAAGCAATGAGGCCCCGAAAAGCTATTTCGGTAGTGTAGCTACCTAATTACATTCTGATTTCTGTAGTTCACCATGCATAAATATGCATGAACAGTCATATCACTGTTTACCTTTGGGTTTATGACCATCATCTGTTTTTGCCGTATTTTTAAATAGTGACACAATAACAGAATTAGGAGTTAAGGGGTCTCCTGACATGCATGGCAGTCCCGTTGGTGCTAATGCAAATGTTTTGGACATGACCAAATTTAGTCAACAAAAAAAAACCACTTAATTTTTGGGAAGTATCTTAGCCTTACAATTAGTATTTGGATTAAAATACAATTTATGTTTTAAATACAATAATTGACCCAGTGTAGTAAGTGATGTGTGGATTTTAAACCCAGGTGTGTTTATAGAAAAAGTTTTTTTTTTCTCTTAAAGAGCCCATGTCAGGGAAAATTTTTTCAACTAATTTTTCAATTAATTTGTTTGATGTTGTCTTTGTTGTGTGTCAACACTATAAACACATACATTCATAGTTCATGCGATCCCTATATGAAACCTAAGCTGCAGACATTTTGAATTCTGCATCTTCTGTGATATCTTGAAAAGCTTCTCATATTTTCCCCTTCAGTTCTGCTGTCATTTAAGTCCATTCTTTTGCCCTGAAGTTATAGGGGGTTAAAAATATCACATATATGAATATGCATCATACATATATTAGTTTCTGCAACTGCAACTTCAAATCTCTTTGGTCAAAACACAATTTTATAGTAATCTGACTGCTACAGTCTTTTGTCATAAAAGAATTTCACAGTGTTCACAGTGTCACGGCCCGGTGTGACTGAACACTTGAACATGCGCTTGATTTAACCCCATCCCTACTCTTTTACTGGAGTTGCCCTTTAGAGTTGCTCCTCCTGGAGCTCATTTGCCCTTTCCCTCTAATAACAACCCTCTGTTTGTGAAAGATCACTTAAGGGCCGTGTTCAGGACACAACAACCCATCTCAGAGGAACGACTACTGCTCTGAAAGCACATGTGTATGTTTGTGTGTGAGAGACAATGATGGAGAGAGAGACAGAAAGAGAAAGACAGAGAGGGATGGTTGTGGGCTGCCGGCTCCCCTGTCCCTCCAGCAGTCTATGCTTCCCCATTGATCTTCAAACAAGTCACCGAGAGTCATAAAGTTAATGAGAGGAAATGGAGTAAAGATATGGAGAAATTGGGTGTGTAAATCAAAAGGGCCTGTGTCCAGACACCCGTCTCAGACCATAACATCCTCGGATGTGTCTGCCTCCTGGTAGAATCACATCTGGACATTGATAAAAGAGTTAAGGGTGATTCAACAGGTCCCCTCTGGGTTGAGGACCAGTCAGTTCATAAGAGCTTGGAAGCCACGTCGGCAATTTGCATATTCATTGACCATGGACTATGGTTCAGGCTTTGCTGCATGTGACCCAAAGAACTGGCCAGTTATATTTATGTGAGCCAAATAACTGTTCTGTTTTTAAAGCGAACTAAATGACTACCTTGTGCTGCATAATATCACTGTATAAATTCCATATCCACCAGGCCTATTTATATTCTTGGTATGAAGTACTCATTGTCCTACTGGAAATTTCTGCTTACTCTCAAGACAATGAAAACAAACTGTACCTGTGCTCTGCTTACTCGTGATTGGTTTAATTCTGTGCCAATTAGAATAAGTAAACAGTGACAAACGATCTAGATTTTTTTAGCTGATTAATCACCCTGTGGGCTGTCTTGATAACAGCATTATCGGGAGCAGTTCCTTTTTCAGCGGTGGTTGGTGATCCCATTTGATTACAAAGAACCAGGGCAGGGATAAAATATGTAAAATGTTTATAAGGGCATAGTGTTTGTAGCATCTGTAGCAGTTGTGCTAAAAGACTAAAGTCCAGGAGTGCAGAGAAAATAAATTTCATTTTAGAAATAAAACAACTCAGTTATGGCATTGGAAAAACGTTCTCATCACAGCTAAATGTATATTAAATGCTCCTAAATAACATGTTTTTGATTCACCAGTTGTGATTTACTGCCTTTAACATTTGGAGTTTATATTTCAGTTGATAGAGAAAGGTCATAGCAGTGATTAGCTGAGATTTGCATTGAACAGTATCCTCTGTGGCTGGATTTTAAATAATTGATTATTTATTATTAAGTGCTCGAGGTAGAAATATACCACGAGAAATGAATTAGGCAACTGATCTTCTCCATTTAACCCTGATGCAGCATTGCTTAAAGCATGTTTTAACAGTAGGGTGCACTGTTTTGAGAATACCATTATTTAAGAACTGTGAAGAACTGGGGCACATCTTGATCTAGACCAGGTTTATGCAAACCCATGAGCGCAGACTTTGTAACTGATGCAGGCACTGAACACGAGGCAATTCTGTCATTATTTTGTATCCTGAGGCACATGGCTGCTAGGCTCCTAAGAGATCAATAAAAAGCCCATAATTCTCACATATCTGTAATGCTGGCACCAAGTAGTTAGACTGCTGTGTCCAACAGCAGTGCCCTGATCTGACAGGCCATAACTCTAACAAATAGATAAATGCATCTTTATTTAAATGAGCTCTCCGGCTGACCTCTGCGAGAGTGCAGGAGGACTGCAGGCTGAGAGGAGCTTGTTTGGAAGGAGGGGTGTGAGGGCAGGGCAGGTGATTATTGTGAAACGCATTGTCTCCTTAATAGACTTTTTACCCCCTTTAGCTTTCATCAGCGGCCCTAGCCCTGCTGCGGCCGGCCAGGGAGGGGTCGTCTGCACCCTGGGGGAGAGAGAGGCCTCATAGAGGTCACTGGATCCCAGGGGGGAGGGGAGGAGAGAGAGGCTGGTGGTCTCTACAGGATCCTTCATTTCATTTACATGTAATCAGAGCTATAGAAAACAAGCTTGAGGGAGTCACGGGATGCTTTTGAGCAGAGCTGTATTTGATGTAGGCTTTAAGTGGGGAATGGGTGAGGGGGCTGGGCTGTTGCTTTTTAACCGGTTTCCAGCACGCTTAATTAGGTTTTCATAACGAATGCTGTTGGAGGAATCCGACAAAATACAAGATGTCTAAAAAGGTTTTTTAAAACAGAAATTCCACTGTTTAAAAGAAAATCCTTCAAATTTGAACCAAGTCAATCCGAGTGGTTTCCAGTTGTTGTGTTAGTAAAGAAAATGCTTGTATTTGCTTCATACACATTGTGACGCCCCATCACCAACACCACTGTAAAGGAAACCCTGAGCCGGAAAGTTTTTGTCCAATCCACTACTGCACATCCAACCACATTGAATGAGTGTGTTTAGATTTCAATCTAGAATTAAAGTATCGTTGAGCATATACTTTTTTGTAATTTTAATTTTTTTTATTGGCTGCCACATGCATTCACTACCTGTGATCATATTAATTGTCGTGTACAGCTTTTGTAATAATACTACAGTCATCAGGTAGGACATACACTAAACGTCTGGAGATTCATCAGAGAGAGATTCGAAAACAATATCTTCGTATAACATGTTCGTTGCATAACTGTCTCTTGGAATCTGACCTAACTTGCCCTAAGGAGTGTCCTGATAAAAGCTCCTCACCGCCATTATAAAACTTTGATGACTTATCTGATAATGACTAAAGACAGTCATTAGGCTGGAAGCCTGATCTTTAGACTGCTCTTAGTGCCTGAAAAGGTCTTTTTAAAGCTCTGTGACTTAATGAAAAGGTAATTGTTATGACTCATAACTTCTTAGAGTTTTAGTCCTGGGAAAGACAGTAGATCTTAAATGTACCTTACTTAAACTCATCTATTGTTCCTTTAACAAAGAAAACCCACATTTCAGCATTCTTAACTTCTTACATTATTAAAAAGGCTAATTTTAGTCATAGGCCAGAGCTGCTGATGTAGTTTATGGGGCATGAAATGAGCTGAGGCGTCAAAATGAGAAAAACAAACTGAACATTGCAGTCACCTGTGCACACAGAAAACACAGCTCAGCAAAGCAGAAGACCTTATCACGATTATCCATCTGTGTGAGAGGTACTAGTTTCTATGAGAGGTCCTATGTACATAACAAGCCATAAGCTCAAATATTGACTTGTGGTCTGGTAGTCAAATCCAACATTTCTCACAACAGAAACATGCCTGTTGTAACTCTGGCAGCAAGTCATTTTTTTACATATATAAAATATATGGCCACAGGGTTTTTAGTTTAGATGATTTCACCAAATTTTGGGGGGAAAGAATGGTTCAAAATAAGTGAGAATTCAGTCTGGGTCATTTCTACCCTTCTACACGTGTTCCATCCTACAGTAAGTTTTATTATTAGCTACAACAACTGCTAGTGCAGTGGACCAGCTTTGTGGCAGTAACTGGGAAAAGACCCTTTCCTGTTCCACCATGACCATGAGTCTGTTCCCAAAACCAGGCCCAGAAACACATGGTGTGAGGAGTTTAGAGTGGAGGAATTCTGGTGGCCCTGAACTCAACTCAAGTCAAGACTCTCAGTCATGATGAACTGATATGATTTTATCAGAACACAGCTTTAGGGCACTATTTCTGGGGACCAAAAATACATGCCTCTGTTTCTTATTTATTAGAATAATCATGCTTGTTGCATTTAAATATTTCTAAACTTATTTGTAATAGTCTTTGTATAGTGCATTGATAAATCTGCTATTTTAGAACTGGAATGACGGTCTTGGTAATCAGCCGATGAGATGAAACAGTTCATACAGTTAAAACTGTATAGCTGTGTTCCAGAAGAACCCACTTTGACATTAGACATTTTTGTAGACCTAGAGCTATCTGACTGTGAATTTCAGCCCGAACGGGGCTCTGTTAGTTATTAGGAAATGGAAAACCACAGAGCTCTCAACTGTAATATTCAATGTGAAACAGGAACATAGAAGGTAAGATACACTTTATTGTATGTTTACAAGCCTTAGATATCTGTGTGTTATCTAGAATGGCCAGGAATTCTCTTGTACTCCAGTTTAGATTGATATGATTTATACATTATACACATTAGTATTGTTAAGTGTGGCTCTTTTCCCTCAGGTTTTAACCCTGATGGCCTGAACTAAAAGCCTTAGTAGGTTTTGGTCACACTGTGAAGAAATTCAATTTTTAGACTGTGGTCAGACTGTAGCATTTCTCACATAACTGCATACACATTGAATATATTGACTTGTGAGGTACAGACAAAATCATATTCATGAGCTTAGCTCTTATAGTTCTACTGCAGTTCCACAACAGTGCTTTTTAGCCATTTAAATCGGATTTTTTTCAAAGTAGCTTGATTCTGGTCAGAACATTTTTTTTATTTCTTGTGGCTTTCTAGCATTTAGACTGTAAAAAAATCTATTTTGGTGAAACATGCTGAAGAATCAGATTTAAGCCGCCTTCATGACCAAGGACTATAATCACATTTCACTATAAAGTACAGTTCAGCACAATTTCATCTTTCAATTTCCTTACACTTATCAGTAATTGTGCTGGTGTAATAAATGTGTTTATATACATATATGATTAGAGATAAATCAATACATTTGTTTTTCAGTGCAAGCACTGATCTGTGGTCTGTCTGCAGCCACTCATTATGATAATGAGACATTTGTGGATGATGACTAATGACTGTACAGTCCAGCCTATAAACAGTCCCACCCCCTTTGTTCTGCCCTTCTTCCGCCCCATGCTAAATAGACTGCAGAGGAAGTTTCTGCTTCTGTAATGAGAATTAATGACTGCTGTTTTCCCTTTTCATATAAGAGTGTGGTTTTCACATCCAGTTTGCTTTTCAGGGACTTATCCCAAGGATCTTTGTTGACATTGCTCTGAAAGTTTACTTTTTTAAATAATTAATGTGGGGGGAGGGAGATGATTTGCTTTGTTTCGGTAGTTGTGATGCATTCCAATAGTCAGTCCATCGCGTGATGTGTGTGTTGACAGAAAACCTTTGCCTACAAATAGGGAACAGGTGCTTTGCAAGCTATAGTGTGACCCCTGGTATAGCCTCAAAATACAATGAGGAGACATTACTGGTTCAAATGTCAAACTGGTGTAGAATTACCATGTTTCAGTGTGTGTGTGTGTGTTTCTGTGTACATTCCGAACAGAGAGGCAGCGTGGATCACATCTAGGACATGAATGGGGTGTTCCTTGATACATTCTTTGTCGACAGATTTCATGGGTTGCTGAAAAACCTAAATTGCAAAACTAAAGGCAGGGTTGCTTTGGGCATTCACCTAGCTGCCGGGTGGCTTTGTACCAAGGGCCAGTGAGCAGTCATATCTGCTGTTGCACGGCATCGGTTGCCAACCACTGAGAGCCTACCGGGAGCTGGCTCACCAACACAAGCAGCAGTGCAGAATGTGGCCACATATGGAAAATTCCATCTGTCTGAATTATTTGCAGAGCCTTGCAGTAACTGAGTGTTTCAGAGAAGCTCCACGAAAGCAGTGCAATTGCTGGGCATGCGCTCTGCATTGGCAGGAGTGAAAATTACAGCAGCCACATTTTAAAGCAGCTGAAAGGGATAAAGCCCTCAAGTGCTGATGATTTATGAGAGTGATGGTCTAGCACAAGCAGGAAAGAATAGGGTATTTCCTAAAATCACTGCTTGATAATTAGTACGATTAAAAATCTGAGCATTTCCAGAAGGTGCTCTTGCCATCAGCAGTCCTTTTAAAACCGCACTTAAAAAAAAAAAAGAGTCATATCCGTTGCTAATTCGCCAACCCTGTGCTGGAGAGTACCTGCAGGGCTGGGGAGTAATATAGGCCAGCCTGTTTAGTTCAGTTTTCTGGAAGTTCCCCAATACACAGTCATGTGGAGGCTTTGGGCCGAGGCTTTCCGGCTCTTACCTCCTGCAGCTCCACTCTCCCCCACTCACAGGCACGGTCCCAACACAGCACTCATGCAAAGCCAGAAGCCAGGCTCTGTGGAAAAAAAGACAAACGGCTGCACATCTTCAGTGATTTCACCCTGCACTTAGTTGTAAAAGTAAAGAGTTCCTAAATGGATCTTGGTTTGGATGAATGGTTCTAAAAAGTTTTTTTGCAACCTTATGTGGAGGTTCTGTTACAACGTTTCTCACACTCACACATTTCATCCACTGAGGCACTTCAGACAATCTCAAGGGGTTCTTCTCTTGCATTGCCCTGTAGGATGTCATGTACTGACAGTCTTTTCTCGTTTGTCTTGTATTCTGATGCATCTTTTCTGACATGTTTTTTTAACAAAGCCAAGGACATGAAAGTAATGTGTATGACGGCTCTGCAAAATAAAGGTGTGATGATTCATTACTGCTGAGAATTAAGTCACTGAAGCAGCAACTGATGTTGTCTGTACTCCGAGTGAAGCATCACTGCTGTAGTTCCAGAGAAATTCATGCATCATGAATCACAACCACAGTAAAGCACATTTCTAATGTTTCATCTTGCGGTCAAGGCTCATTGTTTAGATAAGCGTTCAAATACTGCAATTATGAAAACATGTTTCCACTAAATGCTTCGCCAACAAGGTTAGTTTGTGCGTGTAAAAGTGATAGTTCGGTATAAAATCTAATTTACAAAGTTCTCTCTTCACCCTAAATGTAGTTGATTGGCCAAGATGTTGTTTTGCTACTTTAGTTTTGCATGGGAGCTACAAGGCTAATGTAATGGAAGTGGTGGGCAAAGGTCTTAATTCTTGAAAGCTGGTTTTTTTTCTATTTGAGTCATGTCACACATTTTAGAAATCACATAAGCAAAGTTCTTTCAAAATGTTTTGACATGTGTGTATCAATGTATGTGAGTTTATTAGTGGGGTAAAACTTCTATTACTTCTCAGCTGTGTTAACCGTATAGGTCGAGTGCAACTGTCATATGCTAAGCTTGTCTTGGATGACTACATTTGGGGTAGCAAGTAAATTGAGTAAATCTTTTTGCCTTCTGTTCTGAGACCACCTCTGCTTTTTTTTGGCCATGGAGAAAATGTAGCCCTGGCCAAGGCACGTTATTAGCAGTCACTAAAGCACCATTCTCCTGAGATGGATGTCAATAGCTGTTCTCCTCCCTCTTCAGACTCGTTGCTCATTGTCCTGAAAGTGGTGACTCTAGTAATCATGTCCCTGAATGTTTTTGCTGAAAAGCCGCTGTGATTACATGCCCTCCACTGGTCATTCAGACTGTGTCCAAACCACTATTAAAGCACCCAATCGAGCGCCTGCTTGCCATTGTGCTAAGGCAAGGACGGGAGTGCTGCGCGTGTGTACTCAGGCAGCCACTCAAAGTTTTCTTCCAGCCCTTTGAAAGGGGAAGGAATTTTACGAGATGGAACACAGAGCAATAGTGTGCAGCCTGAGTTTATTCAAACGGTGGGACATTTCATCATCCTCAAGGGCAAAACCTATTGAGAAGAGTGTGAACTCTCCATTCGTTCCATTCAAAAAAACTTTTCTGCGTCAAGGTTACAGGAGATGAAAACTTATTGATTGTACAAACGCTGGAATGTATTTAAAGGTCATTTTTCTTGAAGTGATGGAAGGGCCGTTGGGCGAGGACAGAAATGACCTACAGCTATTGACATCTTCTGTGTATCTGTTCTAAGGCCTCTCTCACTTAACTGCTACAAACTCACAGCCTAGTATCTAATGCCCCCCCAAATAACACCCCAAAACGAACATGTATTATATTACATATTTAGATATTTACTTCTTTTGATTTTTAAGATGTTTAGCTCAAGTAATGAGCAGATCATTTCAGTTATCTTGGACAATATATGTGATGAATAAGAGAGAAATTAGGAAACCCTAACGCATGTGTGTGTGTGTAGTGATTATGGAAGATTATGTGTGAGGTATGTTGTTAGAAACCATTTTTCCATGAGTCATAGGTGAGAATTCATATCTGGATCATGCAGGACATAAATGAGGGGCCCACTGAAGATTTTAGGGGCCAGTGCGATTATTGAGTGTAAGCATATGTGAAGGTCAAAAGGTTCAAATGTTGATTGTCCACTGCAGATGCTTTGCAAATGGCTTATTCTTTGATATTCAAATAAATATCAGTTCAAATCAACTCCTACCATAAGGGCACCAAGCCTAACCTTAACCACAACTTAAACACTAACCCGAACCCTAACCATAATGAAGCTGGAAGTCACCAGTCTTTGCAGATATGCTATAAAAGACCATTAACATAAAGTATGCTCAAATGAAGCAATAAGAAACAAATAAAGCATCCAAAATGATGGTGCTGTGGATAAAATGGATACCATAGTGATTATAATAATAAAAAACAATACTTTGGAGGCGGGGGGCTATTTTGCCCTACATGAACTTGTCTGCAGTGAATGGTTTTAAATATATATATACCAAAATCCTACCTCAAAACTATCATAAAACCATGCCTCAGGCGTCGAACAATGTCTTCATAACCATGTAGTGTAAGTAGGGAGCTTTTGAAGTCATTGGTCTAGTTCTTATCGCCACTGCTGTAAAGATGTCTGAATTTGTAAGGTTTCAAAACATAGCATAATACACATCAAACCACTCGGATGTCTTTGTTTTGTCTATTGTCTAAGCTGCTGTTTGAGTACAACATTCACCACAGCCAGTGAGCGACTAAAGAAAGTAGGACAAGAGAAAGCGCACTGAGTGAAAGCCTCTGTATAGATGGTGGGAGAACATTACTGGACATTGCATGGATTTGGGTACCCGACTGTGGGAAAAGTGAAAGGAGCAAGTTAAATGTGAACATGCTGAACCGCACAGCACCCACAGAAGTATGAACTAACACTTCATTTTAATTAACAAGCTGCATGTGCTTCAGGTTTATAAACTCTGCTTAATAATGTTAATTGCTTATTGGCTTTCGCAGATCGATGGGAAAGGGATTAGTTGAAACTAGGTCCACTCCTGCAGCCGGTGGTTAATGTGAGATTTGGGACTGGCTTTTAATAAGAAGGCGATGTTGTGGGCTGGAGTGGATATGAACGCAAAGTCGGAAAGCAGAGATACAGTGGCTTTGATGTGGCCTATAAAGATTTTGGCCACTCTTAAGAGACACAGCTGCTGAAATTCTGGGCACCGCACATTTTTACAGTTTTACTACAATTGGAAAGTTGCAGGAGATCTGAAGAACTGAAATGTCTGGAATAATCTTTTAAGCTTGGCTCTAGCGTGTAGTCATGGAAAATCCCTTTTATTTTGGACCTGTCTGTAATAGTTTGTTTAACACTATGTTTTTAGAACTCCAAACTGAAATAAAATCCACATGAAATAAATCAGACACCAGCACTTTATTATATCTATTTTTCTTTGTAATTCTGTAGCCTTTAAACTCAGTGACCTTACAGCTTGTTTGTTTCAGTATGAATGTTTATCCTTGACATTTCGATAGCACATTCTTTTCCTCATGATGAGCTCACTTCCAAGAAGGATGTGATGAACCAGACAAATGGACTCACCAGCATGTGTGAATTTACTGTTGTCACTGATAAAAATACATTAGGTCATCACTTACCGTGTGTGTGTATGAGGATATTAAAATGATATGGCTGCATGAATAGGTTTTACAATGTATTTATTTATTTAGTTGCCGAATTAAATATGTTGGGGAAATAAAAATGTACTGTAAACAACTATTGGGCCCTTTCAGTTTATGCACAATGTTTATATATATTTTTTTCAGAGCTCAGTAAATAGACCTTAATCCATGGCATTGGCAATTCCAGGACCTAATAATTAATGTAATATTTGTACAGTACTGGTGTACTGGCCAACTATGCACTTGGAAGGGAGAAATGATGAAGTTTTCTGTAATTTCTTCACAGTAATCCATCTCTGAAGTACACTAATTTCAAATTCAGGTGCTGTGGTACCATGAGACAAAAGTTGAAGACTTTGCCTTCTGTCACTAAATGTATGTTTCGAGAAGAAAGGGAAGCATTTCAGTAATAGAACACCTTACCAAGTGTCTTTTAGTCTATGGGGTTGTGTGGTGAACAGCAGTGCAGGACATGGATGGATAGAAAAAAGGAAAGAACAGATTCTACTAAATATCAACAAAACCTGGAAGCCAATGCCAGAAAAGAAAAAAGATTCTAAACCATCTTTCTACCCTGTATGAACTTCAAGAGAGGAAGGAGTAAAAGTTTGGAATTACCATAAGGTGCCCAGACTTCATTGACAATCTAAAATACGGATTTTAGACAAGATATCCTTTAAATATTTTCAGGAGTGTTCTGCAAGGAAAAGTTGGGAAAAAACTTAGCCAAGTACAGAAACGTTAAGAGGTTCTGATTTCAGCCAAATAGGCTCAGACTAAGCTCTAGGTGCTCAAATCCATGTCACATTTTTATGTAACTGTTTATATTCAATTTGAAAATAATAAATGTGTATGAAATCTGCAGCAGTATTGTTTATCATATTTAATAGGTCATAGTTATTTTTTGGGCCAAAAAAACATGTGATTTGACCAGGTATTCCAGAAATTTCATGTATAACTTTATATTTCATATTTTCCCCTTAGATTTTTCATGTTTCATGTTAAAGGATTAAGAACATAATGTTGGATGGCATTGCTGTTTCTGAAGCATTCATTCCATATAGAAGGCTTCCTTTTTCATAAATGAAATCTTGTTGAAATCTTAACTCCATATATCCACTTTATTCTCAAGCTCCAAGAGCAGCTGGATTTGAAACTCATATCACTTTTAGGCATCAGGCTTAAGTTTGAGCTCATGACTGAAGAGAGATTTTCACATTGACAGAAATCCATTTTTCAACACTCTTTGAAACGGTTCCCAACAAATCCCTTTTATACGGTTGTGGACCTGGCTGGCTCAGCGCTGCTGGGCCTCAAGGGAGGAGGAGATAAAGCTTCATTAGTGTTGTCAGGAAGCCTGACCAGTGGAGACTCTGCAGTTTCTCCATTCTAATCCCCAAGGTTATCAGTTCACCTGGGCTGCAATCTGAACCATCTGAGAGCGGCTCACTCTATCTCTTCCCTCAGCAGGTGGTGACTCAGCTTTTCTTACTGGCTACATTCCAAGATTAAATAGTGGACAGTATATCATGGAGTCTCTTGACCCTGGCTATCAGGCTAGCTGCTATAGATATGTGTTATGCACAACAATGCAAGGATGACAATGTTAGATTTAGTGCATGATTTTTGACAGGATTTGATGTATAATATGTTTAACAAAAGTAGACAAAGAGAGGAGCACACACCCACCTCTTTCAGAATGATCTCCTAGGGGCTGATTCAGGGGTCATAGAGAGGGCAGGGGTAACTGACACATTTGAGTGTTTCATTCGCTGCTCTTGTATGACTGACATTTTAGACTAATGGCATTGATTTAGATTTATTGCTCTACTAATTTAGATTTATGGCATTTTTATGGCTTGAGGTAATGCTTACATTTCACTTTCGCTATTTAAATGTAAAAGGATGCTGACCATTGTAACTCTTCTGTTGCTAATCTTTGCACCAATTCGGAAGTGTACTATTAACTGAAGGTCAAACAATATTTGTGTTGGTGCTATGCTAACAGACTCAGAGGAAAGTCAGTTAACTAGGTTAATTGAAGAGGGATTTATATTAGCATACAATGGTGTGTGACTAACAGCTAGCTGTGAATATTACATACTTCAGGAAGTGCTTTAAATAAAATGTCTTACCGCCACTTTTAGATATCTGTAGTGTATTAGATTCAGTAGAGGAAGATCCTAATTTCTTTTAAGGCCTTCAGAGAAGGCACAACTGTTATTGAGCATTGAGGAATACCTCTGTACTTTTTGGCAGATTTTTCCTTAAAATAATCACTATTTAAATTGCGCACTCACTCTCTTAATTAATTATTAAATTTAAATGATAAACAATACAAAGTCTTGAAATTTCCAATGGAAAATAATCCAATCATGTATCTAGGCAGATGCAGCTGAGCTTTTCCATTGGTTAGGCCCTCAGGTGCAGGATTTTCTGAGTAACTCTCAGATCAGGTAGAATATGAAAATGGGATCACCCACTGTTTCGAAGTCCAAAAGGTGGAACCCGTTTTATTGACTGTGATGGACAGAAGTCTGACAAATTGGTTAAAGCTCTATGTCATTACTCTTTGCTGAATTATTAATTCTGAATACAGGGCACAAATAGTAGGCATTTGTTTGTTGCAAGCTTCAAATACAAACACGAACGGTCTACTCTAAGTTCTGTTTTAAAGCTACAATGGCCAAAAAATGTTTGCTTACATTGCTGTTATCTTAGCAACAATATAATCAGAAAAAACCTTGAAATGTAAAACTCAAACCTATGGCTCACTACTGCAGTGCCATATGAATCTGATCACTGCTCTGTGTCTGATGTCTCCAGTAGGCTAAATGTTAATTTACTCCCATTTTTCCTATGAGGGTACTAAATTGGAAAGTGATGGTAGATAAGAGTGGAACATGCAGTCCCTACAGGCCTTTCTCTCTGCAGCGGCCCAGATGGCAGTGCAGCCGTACCTGTCTGCACAAGCTCCTTCACAGGAGCAGGGGACAAAGCCAGGCCCAGGCCAATTTACTCTCATCTCACTGGGCTGCCATCTCTGCCAGCAAAATACACCTCCAAACTTTCATCTTCCCTCGCCTGGAAGTTAATTAAGGAAATGTGTTTTTGGCTGCCGGGGGCAAGCTGCAGCATGCCCCTGATGCACGATGGTGATATCAGTTCTATTTGGCAACGAATGAATAAGATAAAAATGTGAGTTACCGTCATCATCTCTCCAAGCATTTTATAGCGTGCCATGAGCTGATGAAATGATTCAGTGGCCATAACCACAAATAATCAATCAGAGGTGTGATGGTCTGCTGTCTCTGTGGTCCGGGAGAGGAATGAATAACCATGGGTGGGGACACAACTTGTAAAACATTCATTCCAGACTTATGATATTTTTTGCATGCTGTCTTCTGTATTTCAGAAGAAACTTTGTCTAACTGTCTGAAGGTTATCTCTTTAACAAGAAAGGGTTGTTCTGGTGTATGGCAATAGTCTCTGCCAGTTGCATTTAAGCATGCACCAGTCGTCGGCAATCAGAGCTACGCCCCATATGCTTTTCAGACAAGGTGACCTACACTGTTATTATCTCAGCAGCTAAAAGAAAAAGGGACCAGTCATCCGTGCTTTCTGTGGTTTCCTAGGAAACAAACTGATCAGCAGGAATAGTGAAAATAATAGTGCGGAAGGGAGAGCGAGGAGGGGGGTACTCCAAAAATTAACATTAGGTTAATGAGAATGTAACGGTCCAGAGAAATGCGCAGAGCCACAGGTCAACACAAGCAAAGCTGTTTTTTTAGTGTCTTTGTTCATGTGCTGACAGTGCTGTTTTCTTTTTTGGAGCGGGTGGAGGCTGGTGGGCAGATTGGAGGGGGTTGGTCAGTGAGTTGGCTGGGTGGGGATCCGGCCCTTAATACCCAATGTCCAGTGTAAAAAGCAAACTACATCCAATATGTCACGGCTCACTTCTCTATGGCCTGAACACACTTAACTGTCTTCAGAAAAGGTTATTAGTCTAATTCAAGTGATTTAACATTGCTCTCCCCCACTTTTGGGATTTGGAAGGGGCTGTGGGAGTGCAAGCGTGGTGTGTTATTAGCAGCTAATCCCTCAAATCTCCAATCCCTCTGTTCAACTCTGGTTTGGTGATCTCCTCTCCCCTTTGCCCGCGAGATTGAGCAGGGCCATGTATTTTCCAGTGCCGCGCAATGAAAATGAATCACAGACTCAGTGGCGAGCACCAGGCAAAGTCAGCATGTCTCTCACCATCTGACTTCATCCTCTTGTCTGTGGTGATGAGGTTCAAACCTTACACAACACTAATGATTAATGGTAACATCAAGTGGTGTGCTTGGTAGCCTTAAAATACTCCCCAAGTTAAGCAGCCTTTTAAATCATCCTAAAAAAGGAGTCTGTTTGAGAAGAAGCCAAACTGTGGGATCTGCAGTGTGGCTCGCCAGTCACAGCAGAAGGAGGCAGTGAATGAGGAAAGCAGAAAGCGAATGATGGCAAGCGATAGCATGCAGAGCTGCAAAGAAGAGATGAAGGCAGCGATTGCTGGAGGGAAGGAAGTAAAGAAGACAGGCACAAGACCATATGTGTGTGTTAATCCTGTCTTAGGCTGCCTTCTCCCTCTGCCTGTCCAGTTCCTGTCTCCATTTTCATGAGAAGTCCAGGAACAGCTATGTTTATACAGGAGCAATCTTTTTCAGATGCACTGATTAGAGAGGCTCCTAATGAACCTTCTCTGGTATAAATGACAGGTTTAATCTCATAAAGCCTGCTGGCTGCCCATGGGGGGAACCTGGCACGATGGGACAGAAGTGATACAGACCTGAGTTATTAAGATACCTCTGGCCCAATTCAGTTTCTGTGTGAAGATTAAGTGTGCCACAGTGCTGATAGCAGATTAAGCTGTGTGGGGTCTTGCTCATAATTAGTTTTGGCATAATTTTCAACCCATGTGTGCTCTTTGTAATTGGGCATCTCAAAGCACCATGCAGATCATGAAAAGACCTTGACGTATTTCCATAAATGACGAATGTGTTAATCAAATTTGGAGATACATAAAGACGCAGCAGTCAACAGTCATGAAAGATATTAACACAGAACAGTTCTTTTTTTACAAGGCTAATGAATGAATGTCCACTCACTGAGGCCTTATCTCAGTTGGATGTCCAATGTTTAATTCATGTGGTGAATTCTGGTAGAGTCATAACTCTTCATTAAAACACCACAGACAGTTGGGTCAGTGAGGAACTAACAGAGAAACCATCCACAGGACAGATGGTGCCATCACCTCAGCATTCGCTCCTCAGCTTCTGTTAAATAAAGAAGAAAAAAAAAGAAAAAGCCTTCAGCTTGTAACACAGGGCAAATTAAGCTGCTCTGCCATAATATTTGTCTTGACACCCGTAGCTTCCTGAACTCTTTGTGGGAGAGGAGGCTGGAGGTGCTGAAGCCGGAGAGGAGGAGAAGGCACATAAAAGGCCACTGGCTGTTTATTTGTGGTCTGATGTGACCGTGGGGTGAGAAAAGCTGTGCCTGGCCTGCTGTTCAGCACCACACAGCCAACGGGAAGTGACCCTTTATTGGTGACCCCTACCCCCAACTCGATGACAAGGGGTGTCCCCCACTTCAGGGATACTGCTGTACTGATTAACGGAGGATGAGAGTTGGGTTTGAGCCAAAAGGGCATAGATAGGTGATAGCCACATGATTTGTGGACATGGGCGTGTCGAGGGGGTTGTTTGTGCTGAGTTGTAGGTTATGCTCATCAATCACCAATCAATTAGTAATAAGTTAAGCTCATATTATGGAAAAAAAACGATTTGAGACTAAAATTAATTTAATATACTATGTATGCACTGTTAACATTGTAACAAAATTGTACCATTCACTCCTCCAGTCCATACAATCTACATACAAGTCTCAAAACTCCAAAATAGCTCATTTCTAATTAGTCACAAAAAACATATTTGCATAAAATGCCTATTCAACCTAAAGCCTGTCAGAACAGATATCATTTAAATATATTGGTCTTGAAGGCACAGTAAGAAAAACACCCTGTTCAAATTGAAGAGAGGTTGTCCCAGCTTTTTTTTAAGGTGCTACATTTCACTGTTGCTAAGCTACAGTAACATTACAACCATAAATCACATGGGCTAGCTAGCTATCGTTTTCAGGATCTATCTATCTACAGGGAGAATGCTTTTTCACTGGCTGTTTCAGAGTGTTGTGTTAATGTTAACAAAAACATTTGATACTGCAACAAAAATGCCAAAATTGTTTTAGCTAAACTAAAAATCTGTCGTTTTGTTTTATTTGTTCATTTTCATCTGTGAAATCGAACAGTTTAGGGTGCTCAGCAAAAGTAACCCTAACTCATATTTGAATGGTCAGTCCAATGAATCAATTGTAATAACAGAAATTATATCTAGTTTAGGGTACACACTAAAAAAATTCAGGCATGAAGAGTGCTTGAGACTAACATGCAAAAACTGCACATTCTTGTTATTATCCCATTTTAAACTATAGAAAAAATGTCTGTGCCTCGGTCTACAAAAAAAGAATTCAATGTAAAGCCGAAAGTAAGGGGAAATGAGCCTGTATAAATGATTATGTAAATATATATTCTGACAAATTTTGGTGTTGTTAACTACATAAAAAATGGGAGATATGGCCTCTTTAACAAGATGAAAAGAATGAACATCAGTGGAGATCAAAGCAGGCAACAACAGAAGAAAAATGTTTCATTTCTCAAGCATGACTAATGTGGCACAGAAAAGCAGATGCAGAGTATGTTCTTCAAGAGGATTTTAATTGCCGACTCCAACTAGCAGGAATCTAATGACACATCAATCAATGCCACCGACTGGCAGCAACCCCACTGCATGATGTAATAGTGGGGTTAATGAGAGGGGAACACTGTCAGTCACAGAGTGTCAGTATTCAGCTTGTTCTGAATTTGAAACAAGCAGAAAACATGCAATTATGATAAAAGATGTAATCAAAAATTTGTTTCCGCTTGAACGGATCAATTGTGTGGAAACGTCCTTGTGGAATATTTGACAGTTTGTAAATCATTTGAAACTACTTTTGATTCCATTACATTCAAAATGAAGCAAAGGCCATTTATGTAGAATCATTAATTAAACCATCTCCGCTCTTACTGGAATGCACAGCTCAAATAAGCTAGTAACCATGGTTTTAGTCACCCAGGCTCAATATTCTGGGGTGCCATAGCGACGAAGAGTCTGCGGGCTGAGACCAGCGCAGGCTCGGTGCAGAGGAAGGTGTGGAGAGCATCAATACACAACCTGTCACTCACAAAGGCACAGAGCCGCTCCCATTCGCAGGCAGCAGCCTTTCCACCCAACATGTTTATTATTAACACCAGCACTGGAGTGTCGCTGTGTGCCAGGACCTGTCTGAGCTTTCATCAGAAACAGCCTGCAAAGAGACAGTGCTCCCCCAGTGCACTGCCGCGGGCAGGAAGAGTGGAAAGGAATGAGCTGTTAGCGTAAAAATGAAATAAACAGTTGGTCATGCTGCATTCGCAGTGTTTGGAGTGTTTAACAAACAGTCTTAACTGTAATATCCTGTGTTCTGTATAACAGATGTAGTAAGACTGATTTGTCCCGCAGTAATCTACAATTGATGGCGCTTAAGTAGGTGCAAAAAACCTGCTTCAGGTCTTCCTTCCATTTCCCTTTGTTTGCTTATTGAAATAGCTGTGGGTGTGTGGTAGGGGTGCCTTGTATTTAGAACTCGTGAGGACCAAATGTGCCTATAATGATAGGCAGCACATTAAAAATCTCTTGAAATGGGCCATTTTTCCCCACTAAGAGACATTTTTAAACCACAGTCTGTTTTTGGATCAACGGAAACATGGCGATTACCTGTTTATTTACTGATGTTAAAGAAAAGGTTTGACAAAAAATCTAATGTTCAAGATTTTCCATTTACACTAGATGCAGATGATCAGGCGAGATGTGTTTGGAAGTTTTGCTTGCTTACCATAGTACAGCTATGAGGTCATTGTCACTAAGAGCTCAACAGTCACCCAAATAGTCTCTCTCTAAAAATACATCACCAGTACATCTTGCAACATGCTCAAACTACTACTTTGTACAGAAACAGCGAGGGCTATTTATGTGACCATTACATTTTAGTGTTTGTGAACAATATTAGCCTTGCAACTCCAGGTCTAAAGCAAATTAGGACTTTAAACCTGTCATGACTGATCAACTACATCAGAAAAGGGTGAAATTGTATAATTTTATACGGTGCATGCGTAGTTAATCAAAATATAAAACTAATATAAATATAAAAATATGCATGTTAATGTCCCTTTGTAGAGTTACCAGTGCATAATCCTGGATTGTTTTGTTGGGTAGTGCAGCTGCTGGTGTAGTGTGTGAATGTAAGTGTGTGTTTGAAAGAGCTAATGCCCACTAAAGATTTCTTCAAGCATCCTCACTAGTAGTGACAAGACATCTTATTGCGCAAGCCTTTGATCGGTCAGTGCACGCCTCAAGAAGCAAACGCTTTAATTAGCGCTTTACTGACTAATGCTTTCTGCAGGCCTTGTCTCACTTGGTATAGTGGGTGCTGGCCTATTCTTTGTGGATTAACCTCTATTTCTGTGCAGTTTAACTAGGCATTGTCCTTTGGTAATGTGAACAGTTCTTGCAAGAGCCTCTGACACAAAGACCCCCTCAGTGCACGGGGCAAACCTCAAAGGACCGTTATCCCTCCATCCCCAGGTCTTCAAAGCCTCCTTCATCAGTCTGTATCACTCTGGGCTCTCTCTGCTCCTAATTTAAGAGCAAGAGCCCACCAGGGTCCAACGCCTCCCCCACTGACCACAGTCACCCCCTACCCCCCCACTCAGTGTCCCTGGGGAACAGGGACCCCATTAGTAAAACCTGGACTGATAATGACTTTGCAGCTTTTGGGGGAAGGGGATCAAGCTGAGAGAGAGTGAGCGAATGAGAGCAAGAGAGAAGGAAAGAGAAGAAGGTAATAGAAAGAAAGTGAGAAGAAAGAGAGGGAGAGAGAAGGAGAGAGATGGGAGTAATAGAGAGAGAACAAGTGAGTGAGAAAAAGAGAGAAAGAGAGAGGTTAGGAGAGATAAGGGAGTAATAGAGAGAGATAGGGGAGAAAGTAAGAGACAGGGAGAAACAGACAGAGAAAGAGAAAAAGAGGGAGAGAAGAGAGTAAAAGTAAGAGGGAGATTAAGAGAGACAAAGAAAAAGTATGTGTGTTGTACAGCTTTTAATGGAAGTTAAATTTAAAAGTTTTTTTAAAAAGATTGTTTATGTTGAGCAATTCATGATAAAATATTTACACAATGTTAATAACAATTCATTTTCAAGTAATGACAAAATATGTTTTAAATGACAAAATATAGACGAATATTTATAGATATGAAATTTCATGTTTACCTATATGCTATATCTAGCATAAATCTCTGTGTGTATGTATGATTTACACCACTCCATGCTAAAGCCCCTTAAGATTAGCACCCCTCCTTAAAAATGGACACCTCTTAATGTGGAATTTGGCCACCCTTTCATCTGAGAGCGCCTCTAATGATGCCCTGTAATGAGCAGACCTTTGCCATGCTAATGAGAGCCCAATTGTCCCCCCTGCGCTTGTGTTCGATCAGGCCAGGGGCATTACTATGTTTTTCTACCTCAGGGTCAGTCATGGATAACAGTGATCAACATGGCAAGGAACTCTTTTCCATTGTATTAAGCCTCATTTTGAGGATTTTGGTGGATTTTTCCCCAGAACATATCATTATAAGTGTGTGAAGCACAGCATTTGCACAGCTTTTTTTACCTTTTCTGATAGGTCATGGGTTCGGGGTTGGCCCGCTGTCAGTTCAGATCAATATGATATTGACATTTTTTTTTCTCTGAAGATGAGGGTATAGAAAAAACATGGAGACAAAAATAGCTCATTAGATTTCACTTTCTCACTCAACAGCTCCAGCTATTTATGTGTTGTAGCTACCATGTTGTTTTAATGACCTTTTAGGCTCAACAGGCCTATTTTTGGCAGCCAAAGAGCATATGTCTGCACTGAATGGGAACTTGAATGCCCTCTCTGCTTGGTTACATCCCCTGAAGCACATTCTTAAGTTGCTGGAATACCACTGTATCTAAAAATGCACTAAGTCAATAGACCCTGTAAAGAGGAGCTGAGGAGGACAGTGAGAGATTTACACAGCTGGCTTGTGGGCGCAAACGCACCAAACCTTTTAAACTCTCTCTCTCCTGCTCTGTCTCGCTCCCTGTCTGTCTGTCTGTCTCTCTTTCTTTCTCTGGATCACAGTGCTGCAGCACGTGTAGCCCCTAAAGCAGAACAAGCTCTTGGAATGTTCCCTAAGGCTGTCTACCACCCCCCGCACCCCACACTCACCACTGAGTCTTCTTCATGTCAGATAACGTAGCGTTTTTATTATCTCTTTTCCCAAAAAGTGACATTTCCTCATGAATAGACTACAAGCATTTGTTACACAGTGTAAAAATTTAATGTGATTAAAAAAGGATCTTTGGTGTGATTCCATAGAGGAACCATTTTCATTCCCTAAATAAATAAATAATTTCGATACATTGTTCTTTCACAAAAACATTAACAGAGCCAAAAAAACTTTCTGGCCTCTTTGAATATGTGTTTTTTTGTCTTGGGTTTTGATTTGTCTGTTGTTTCTTCTTTTCTTATTTTATGTATCATTTTATATGTAGCTTTAGGCTCTTTTCTTAAGCTAGTGGTAGTGTTAGTTGTTGAAGTGGTCTTGGCTGGTTGAAACAGTTGTGTGCAAGGAGGTCTGGCTCAGTATGAGCAGCTGTGTGTTCCCTGTTTGGCAGAGAAGGAAACACACCCAGCCCCCCAGCACGCCTGCACTCAGCCAGGGTCACAGGCCAGCACCTGAGCTAATCATGCACATTATCAAAACAGCATGCACTCCAGGGCCTGTTTGCTGCTAGCTGGGGTTGCTGGGCCTGCACTGGCCCCTCAGTGCTGTTTACAACAAGCTGCAAACTACACTGCCCCACAACTGGAAAACAAGCAGGACAACTAGAGTGAGTCAGGTTCTTGACTGGGTCAAGTGTGAACAATCTAGGTATAGTACGCTTCAGTATGCAGATACAAAATGTATTTGCTTGAGGAAATAATGAATGTTGTGTATGCATGTGGAAAAGAACCCTTCAGTTTCAATCTCAATTTTCCGATCAGTTTTTAATCATAAGATAATATTCAGTACTATTAATTGTTTGGTAATGCATATACACTCTACCAGTGGAAAGGTTTAAACTCATATCCCTTTTGCCTCATACTTCTTTTGTGTCCATGCATGAATTTGCCATTATTTCTGAGTTTTCATTGCCATTATTTGCATAGCATTTGTGTAGTCAATTAGATTACCCAGACAGAGTGCATGGCCTCCATTAAAAGAGGCATGAAAATTACTATTTAGCCTGCTCAGAAAAGCTCACTCACCTCTCATAATAACTGGAGATCTAACAGCCCTGGGAGGCCTGAAAGCAGGTGCATTTCTGAAAAGATTCTCCCTCTCTGCCCAGTGTTATTTCACCTAACCCCATAGCTGAGAGTGCATGTCCTTACTCGAGAGGTGAGGCTCAGTCAGGGTTATTTTTTAAACTAGATCAGTAGAAAAAGTCTCTTTAAGGTCTGTGTGTGATATATGACACTGTTTTATTGTTGTTCAGCTGCTGCACACTCCCGTGCAGTCTGGAGTTTACAAAAAGCAGCTGTTGATGTGCCGGTCTCCAGGTTGAAGTATAGACATCATGGCCTACTTATCTAAGCCTGACTGCTCCTCGGTCTCCTGGCCCTGAATTCCAGCAGATCCTCCTGGAGTATCTGATAAGAGTAGAACACTCTATCTGATTCTTATTTCTCTCACACTCTCTTTCTCTCCTGGATAATGATACTGTGTTTCTATGTGCTGTCCTCCTCCCAGAAGAAGAATGATACCTTGAATTTGCCTTTAATTTGATTTAAAGGTTGACGAACACAATGACATCCGTACCATTCTGAGCAACATTAGTGATGACCGCTGTTGTGTTGGTCTGGTGACCAACTGGTCTGGTGACCAATCATTTTATACATTCTAATCATGGATAACCATGTAATATGCAAGTAATCTAACATACAGTCCCTCATAACACTATGTTTATTGATTTTACTGCTGCCCTTTGCACAGAAATGGCCAAGTAAAATAGGGATAGACTACTGCTGCTATTCCTTTATGTTTATAACATCTTAACTTCTTCTTTAAAGCTAAGGTTAAAGTGATATAAGCTTTTGGGGCAGAATTGAGACTCGTCACTGCTTCACTGAATTGACTGGAACATGAAGAACAGTGCCATGATATTTTATAACATTTAACTCTCTCAAGTCTTAACAGTGGTGTGTTGATCCTGTTACCTGATTTATTCTGAAGCCGGGGTAATTTGCACTGAGGGTGCTATGATTCATAGGTAAAGCTTCAGTCAGGGCAACTGTAGCTTGTCTAGCCTTCCAGTTATTTTCATAGAAAGAGGCTGCGATAGCCTTACTGACCTGTCTTCCACTGCAGGAGACACATCTCATAAATCAAGCAAAAGCCTTACTCTATTGACCTCCTTTTATAGCTTTCTGCCAAACAGCTATAAATTAGGGTGGTTTACAGATCTCATCGATTTTTTTGATTAAATCTTTTAAACAAATTGGCACAGCAGTACATCAGTAACTGGACCTGCTTGTATAACCTTGATAAAGGTAGGATGTAACAGCTCTTTTGTCAAATCTGATCCAACAACACAGAAAATCACAGATTTATTAATTATTTCTGCAGTTCTCCAGTGCTTTTTTGGAGCTGTGGTGTGGCTTATGTGTAATTTTGGAATGTGTGTATACAGGATCATTAATTCTTTACTGGTTTCCAGTCAGCTTCTGCTGGTCAGAGCATAAATATAAGCTGCACCTTGGGATATGGTGCCTGGGAGACAAATGACTGCAGCAAATGGGGAAGAGACAACATCTTGCAGTGGAACATCACATATATACCTAACTCGCTTTCCTGGACGCATACACATAGCGACCCAGGCGTTGTCTATATGCCTGTGTGTCCAGGAGCGCGTCTGTATGTGCTCATTGTATGACTCTGCAGCAAATGTGGCCTAGTCAGATGTAACGCTTAAACTAGTGTAACGCAAAGATAAATATTTAATGGCCCTTGGCATCTTACAACTGAGTGAGAAACAAAACCTTTGACCCTGCCTACAGCAACAATATGAATGATTGATTTACTTTAAATACAATCAGCCCTTAGTGTGGGAATATCACTCTGATAGTCTTCTCACCACTGAAAAAAGAAATGAATATTTTATACTGTATCTCACAAAAGGTGTAGTTTTCCCAGTTCACAGTTCTCATTCACTCTTTCAGGATGCTCAGTTTTACTCAATCCCCTTTTTGGACCTTTCTAAACGTTGTAGGGACTTTTTGTACATAGTTTTATCACTGAAGAACTAGAAGTCAAGTAATAACTTTCATTTTGCTCAGTTATTCAGTGTACACAGTTATTATCATCATACATTTACATTACTTTTACATTTCTGTCATGTCCTGCATTGCCGGCACATCTGATATTTGTTGGTATTTTTCTATGTGACAAAATGACAAAAATGTGTGAAAATGTGTAAAAGGCTCGTCCTTTACCACATTACATGACTGCCTGTATAACATAACGGGATTTGCCTTTTCAATGAACTACATGTGAGGAATCTTCAATATTGAACACCAAATTTTATTATACCTGACAATGACTGCGACCTCATACATGTGTCTCCCACTTTGCCTCTAAACTTTGAAAGGTTTTGGGCTCCTTACGGTTGGTTTTATCTTGAGAAGATTCCTATTCCATTTGGCCCCTCTTGTCTTCATTTGTTTAATGATTTAAAACAGGGATTAAAATAGTTTCAGGCTCATTTTTGAGACTGACTCCTGATAAAAATAAAAAAACCCTCCATGTCTGGTCAAACAAATTTATGTCAGGTTATCAAGCAGTTTGACCCAGTCTGTAGGTTTATGAAGTCTAGCCTGACTTTATCTAAAGCTAAAAAGGTTTTAGGCCTGGATTTAGAGGCGGCTAATATCAGGAGATCACTGAGACTTGATGATAGGTGGCTGCATTTTGCGGTTTAGAGGGCTTTGGTGGTCACGTCATTTGGGTTCGTAAAGGATCCTTCCCCACTCACATTCCAGGCTTTTCATTTCCAGTCTCTTATTGCATGTGGACATATCTAAATCCGAATCTGATTGCTATCGTATAGTGCATGTACAGACTTGAAATGCACTCGTACGCTTTTCCCACATGTTCTGGGTCAAAAAGCAGCTCACGCTGTGAGGCTTTCTCTTATATATGGTATGTGTATTCTTGATCACTAACATTTTATATCCAAAAACAACTCTATCTATCATAGGTGTAGAGGTATGAATCAGGGCCTAGATTTTGATTCATTCACATGTTCAAATTGACTGATTTACAGCTGCCTGTATTTCACCTAATCTCAACTCCTTCATGTATTTCAATAGAGAGGCCTGGAGGCTTACAGACCCTCAGCAATCTGACGTCTGAGCCTGATTTTGGTTTGTTTTGACACTGATATGAATCAAAGTGAAACGTGTTGACATAATTTCAAGCATCTGCCCTTGAGCCAGTTGAAAATGCCCACATCTCTCAAGCCTCCTTTCCTTGGAACACTTTTCTGCAGCCTGGGGGCATCCTTTTTTCTTTTCTCATCCAGACAATTATAAAACAGCAAAATACCTGCCATTTTTGGTAGAAGAAGAGAAAAAAAACACCACTTTCATCAGGAAATATTTTCACTCCAATGTGGCCAATGTAGACGATTAATTTATCCAGAAACAATTTTGGTGCTTGTTTTCTCTGTGTTGTTGGTTGTCAAGGCAACTGTGCCATCTGCCGTAAGAAGACGAAGGCTGGATGTACATATTGGGTTTCTTACAGAAGAGCAAACAGCCCTCTTTAATCAGCTGAAAAAGCTTGGGGCTCTTTTGTTAAGACCTTCTATGACCTGTGCTATCAAATGGCTGTTTAGGTAATAACAGCCAACCGGGTACTGAGTACCTTTCGCTTTTTATTTGCAGCTCCTCTCAGTGAAGCGTGTCAGATCTCACCAGCCTGATGTACGTACGGCTTGCTTTCTGCCGGCCTTCACAAAATAATCAACATCACATTTCTGCCTTAACTCATCTGAACGAATCATTCTGTAGTGCAGATATCAAACCCTCTACTGTATGGATATATGGAAGGATATGTTTTCATTTGATCGCTAAGGCTACAGGCGTATAGCCTGAACTAATCCAATATTGCATTCATATTGGAGCATGCTGAAGCTACCAATGATACAAGTGACTAAACAAAAATTACATTTTGGGAATGTATTTTTAAAACCTCCTGTAACCAGCGCAATTATGTCATGATAGCAGGCCACACCCCATAATAGTCTCCAAGTTGAATCTTGCTCAAATTCTGTGGCTGACTGTAAAATTTAGTTTTGTTGTTATGCAAGTCAGTAAAAGATCTGCAATGCAAGAAAATTGTGACATGGTGCCTTCTTTTTGCAGAAACAAAATAGTAAACAACTAGGAAGCAGAGTTTGGAGCTGTTCATGGCTTGGGTAAGATTCAATGTCTTTGTCACGTCAAGGGAGGGCACTCTACATGTGAACTGAATGCTGGGCCTGAGAGAATATATATTACCCCACACACACACATACACAAGATATATGTTGTAGCAGTGGTCAGGTGTTTTTTTTTTGTTTGTTTTTTCTATTGCAAAGGCATTAAATCAGTCATTTTACATTAGATACTTTATCTCAAGGGAATTATTTGATCATAAACATGCTCATTGCAACAAGAGGAATATAGGTAAGACAGAGAGTTTAAATGGGGAAAAAGATATTAATTAAATAAACAAAATAAAATCATAATAGTGGAAACTGCATAATAAGTGAACTACTACAAAAAAGTAACAGAAATAATCAATTAACAGATTATTAATGCAAGTGGTTGTAAAAAGTGACTTAGTTTTGCATGACAAATGCAATAAAATGATATAGCAACAGGTGATGATGTGATGAGACAATATTCAATAACATATAGATAAATAAGAATTGAGTTATATTGCAAAATATCAAACTTAATGGCATCAGGGTTTACAAAGATCACACAGCACGCATCATTACATTTTGTGTTCTCGATTTAATTTTTACATTTGTATCACAGTTGACATATAGTAGTTTATTGTAGAATTGTATGTCTACCTGTGCCTCTTTATAGGAATTCGCTCTGGTTAGTGTAATGACTTGTGCCCAAAATTAAAATGATGGTGGCTATAAACATAGTATAAAGTTAATAAGTGGGCAAACCATTGTTGATCTGAGATCAGCTGAGAGTCAGGTTAATACTGACCTTGAAATCTTACCATATAATTTCATAATATGAGACTGAATAAAATTTTAAACAATTCTAAAACTACTGAGACCTGGATCTTAGTGTCTTCATTGCTGATTAGGGCCATGTTTTGGCCATTAAATTAATTTGCGTACCATGGTCACATTCTGTCAGCACAATGTATTATGGACATTTGATGTCCACCAGGGTACACTACCTATTCCGCAAACACTGGATTTCTTCTGCTCCATTTTCAGATGCTACAAAAACATCACATTCCTAAAATACTGCACAATATAGTCAATAGGGCATCATTTCAAACAGCCTAAGACTCTTATCTAGTTTCTCTTCAGGCTTCTCTCTCCTAAAGAATCAGGTAATTTCAGACAGCAGACTCGCTGGCACCAGACTGCTAGTTAACCTTGAAGACATATAGAGACGGACAAGTGCAATATGCAACCAAATGAGGTGGAACTTCAGGTCCCTCCATCGCACAGCCAGTCCGCTCCTCATTCCTCTGCTTTCTGTCCACACTGGAGACAATGTGAAAATAATACTGGATTTACTTGCTCATTGGACCATGTCCTCTATGCTGAATGCTTGATGCCTCATCACTGAAAGGAGAGCATTGTCCCAAACATATTCAAACATAATCACTCTTCTTATTATTTTGATCCCATTGGATTTTTTTTACATTGTGTTACACCATGATAAAAAAGGTTCCAAACTACTGGAGTAAAATGGTTTGCATTGTTATACACTGAAGTTAAGTAAAGTTCCCATTTTGGAGATGGAATCAAGGTGAACGTGTATTTCAACACAAAGATCTAAATAAGTTATACCCAACATTTAATCTCTTTGGGTTTTTTTTTTTCAAACAAAGGATTAAAGATCCAAGCTTTATGAGATGTTATTCTCAAATAAATCTGTGATGGTCCTAAATAAGTCAATTACTGGTCAATGATATTCCTTCTTTAGTTCTTGTCCCACTGACAGTTTGAGTTCTTGCCATTTTGTGGAAATCAAAGGGACATGGCAGCAGCAACATCCTCATGCCAAGATTCCGCTGTGCTAGTTCTACAGCTGGACCAGCGAAGCCTGAGCTGAGTTCATCTGTGATGATCTTATCAACAGAGGTGTTTATTTTAGAATCCACTGCAGCTGCAAGAATTTACCCCAACTAGGGTACGCATCAAATCTCCTTACTTTGTTAAAACAAGCTCTACTTCTCTTTGGGCCATGACTGGTGCCAGAGAGAAATGGATATAAACTCCTGTCGCTAACATTTTGTACACAGAAAATGTCATTTCTATAACTGAAATACAGTGTAGTTGGGTGCTTGCCAGTATGTTGTTTTTTTATTCGTAGTCAAAATCTACCCCCAACTCCCTGTGACTTTCTCATCTTTGCCCCAAATCAATTTCATTGCCTTTATTCAGCATTTTGGCCCTGCTGTGACTTCCATAATAACCACTGCCTGATTTGTGAGAATGGTGTGGACGTGTTTCAAAGGAGTGACATCCACTTTGTCACTGCAGAGGCTAACGATTTGGCTAAAGAAAAGGACACAGCAAGAGACAGCACCCCCTTTTCACCCACAAACAAGGTGACTGCTGGAGATTGCTGCTGGCATTGAACTTTAGACAAATGATTCATTGTATCCAGTTTAAAGCTGTTGTTTGTGTAAAAGGGTGGCAAATTCAATGTGCTTGTCAATCACTTGACTTTTAACCAGAGGATCTTGTTCTCAATGAGAGTTTGAGGAGATAGCAGCCAGATGGTCACCAGTAAAATTAAGTTAAGCCAAAAACAGTAGAATCAACCTGGTTTGTTTCACTCAAGCTTGATCATCAGCATTCAAGAGCTTCCTTCCATCTTGGTGCTTGGTGTAATTCAGTATTTACCAATGGCCTTGGCTCCTTGCCTAGCATTGACTTTGAGGAGAAACAAGCAACTGCGAGGTATTTATTTACTTCTGGTGGTTTGTGTATTGCAAGGCACTTCAAATGATTGACACATGGAGAGTGCTCCAGGAGGCTTTTTTCAAGCCTGTCTGTGACTTTTAATGCGTTGTTAACGTTGGCTATAAAAGCTGTTGATATTTCAGGACGACTCAAATGGAGCCTTGAAAGAGACAAAGGAAGGCTGGGGGGATTGCTTTTTCCCCTAAGATAAACAAAAACAAAATCTTTGCGTAAACATCTTTAAAGTGAAGGAAATCTCATGTCTGGTCACACAAAACTTACTTTAACGGAAGTTGTCTGGAAACCTTCAACCACTTGGTGAGTCATAGCTAAATGAATTAGGGACATAATCCATTTTGAGGACTTGGGGCCAATTTGGGCTAATTTGAAGTAATTCACACATGGATGCTAATTGCACTAGATGGCCCAAAATGGCTATCCATTAGATATAGCAGTTGATTGGGTGCTGAATAAACTATGCAGTGGCCGTTTCCTTTCAGAGGCACACTTATCAATGTCAGTGCGGCTCCTTTCATAGTAGGCCATTTGCTCTTTAGGGAGAGGAGACTGTCTGCAGTTGAGCTGTTGTGGCAATATAGCTAGCAAATGTGATTTGGGCTCAAGCTAGAGCCCAGATGTGTCAGCAGCAGCTGCTGCACTGCCTGAACAAGACAACACAGAACACAGGAGATGTGATGGGGGCTGGAGGGGCGAAGGAGGGTATCTGGCAGTGGGGGTGTTGAGTAGAAGTTGTTGTTTGGGAAAAAGGTTACTTCAGCTTGGCCCACAGTATGTAGGCTTATAAAGGGAGGCGTGTGACTGGCGTGGTCCAGTGATTTTACCCATTCCTAATTGTCAGTGGAGATTTTTATCTCCTAAACTGCCTTATTTGATTTATCTTTTATTGGACGCACATGCTCCATGAGGGCTCCCTGTACTCTTTTAGCACATTATATCAGAATTTTAAGAACATTACTTTGGCAGCAAAGGACCTGGGGACAGATGAGTAGCACTGTCATAAAGTATACAAGAACACAGGACAGACACACATGTACATATATAGGCCTAAACTACTGGTCAAAATTTTTTGAAGAACACAATGTGTCAAGTTTTTTTTTTTTAATTGAAGCCCAAACAGTCCAGTGAATAACATGAAATGGTACAAAGGACAGTGCAGAACTGCGAGAGGTTTAAAGATGGTGAGGCTACCCAGATGTAGGAAATAAATTTGGAGCACCATTCAGTAACTCTGGTAAGTGCCTAGTTGGTTGGATTCATCCTTCAGCAAGATAGTGACCCAGAAAATAAGTCCAAGCTATACCAGAACTACTATAAAAAAAACACAGAAATCTTCACACAAAAAAACATCGAGCTGCTATAGGACTGGACAGAAAAGTGAAAGTAAAACAACCTGTAAGTTGGGGTGTTCTAAAACGTTTGACCAGTAGTTTATATAGAGCTACGTAAATCTCTGCATCTCAAGAGTTGGAGAATATCTTTTCCATTTTTCTTCACTCAGTGGTCCTGTAAGCAATGATGAACTGATGCCAATTGTGCTCCTCCCATGGAAAGTCTCTTTATACACAGAAGTAACCACTGTTATGGGAGTTAAAGTGACTCTCTTTTAGCCCTAATGAACTTAATTCATTTTTACATATAAAATGTTATAGATTTCAGCTGACACTGCTGAAAGAGTCTCACCTCTGTTCTCACTGCCAGTAAATCAATATAGCATGAAATGGAATGAGTCAGGACCAGAATCCCTCCCCCGGCTTCATCTTCAGGCTGCTTTGTGCTACATTGAGTGTTTCCTCATGATCAATTACAAGGACATCTTCACAAATGGTATAGTGTTCTTACTAAACCACAGTAGTGATTGTAGCATGTACGAGTAAAAGGTTCCACAATTTTACTTAAGAGGTTAGACTTGCTGCCTTATATTCACAGAAATATCAAATATCAAATATTTTCATCACAAACTAAACTGCCATTGCTTGTAATTTAATCTGAACACCATGGTGTTTTCTAAATACACTGACTTGGCAGAACTCACAGACTGCATGCATAATCTACTTGTCTGTAAAATAAATATTTCCATACATATAATCAACCCCCTTTCTTAAATCTTAAATCTAGATCAAATATTGTTTAAATACATTGCAGTACAAAGATTTACATCTAAAGATGTTTCAGAAATGCAGAAATAACAGAACATTTCCTTTGGAAAATTTACTTTTTCATGTGGTCATATTAAAGGTATACAAACGTGTACATTTTAGTCATTAAATAAACTAGTTACAGATTGTTTGGTAACTTTCCTAGAGTTGTGGTCTTTTAAATTGAAGGTCACTGGGGATTTAAATTTTCCTAATGGCAGAAAGAAGATTTTGATAAGTGTTTAATCCCATCATTCCTTCCCTCTGTCCATCTGCCGAAACAGCGCTTAACTCAAATTTGACTGGAATTAAGGAATGCTGGAAACACAAAAGGCCACCAACCCCAAAGCAGATACTCTGGAGTCAAGGTCTTACTGTAATGATCAGCTGCACTAAATGAGAGTGTTCTGTCTACATAAAGAAACAAAACTGCAGCTGAGATCTCACATATTTTGCCTTTGTTGGTGTTTGTCAATGTACTAAAGTGGCATAACACTAGCCACAGCTGTGATGTGGACCAGATCTAATTTTCTCATTGAGTTCATTTAGAGAGGCGTACAAAGTAAATGCATTTAAATCATGTGCTATACTTACTTTCTTTTGACATTCTATTACTTTAACTTAAGGACAGTTTAGGAAAAAGAATATGCGTTTAGTCCATTTTGTGTTTTATAGAAGCCAGAAGTGTTTTTATATACTGACAAGCCACTTGATTATACTAAAATTCCAATTACAGTATAGAATGCTTTGAAGTTTATTACAATCCCAAATAAAAGTCCGTCAGTTTCTCTGCCTCATTTGTTAAACGAGGACAGGTGTTATTTGGGTAGT
>JBBKCR010000001.1:27754782-27768690 GCA_037577295.1 Ladigesia roloffi
GTCACTTTCATAAGTCACTTGCACATGACACTTTGCCACTTTAAAACATTTTAATGCCACTCTAAAACATTTAAAAATATTATATATATATTCCCCCCCCTATAATTCTATATTTCTATATCTTTGTAATATTTTTTTTATGCCCTTATTTGTACAGGTTGTTTATTTTTACTAGTTACACTTATTTTCTCTGTATTTCATTTCTTTTTTTTATTTATATTTATTCCTTATATTTAGCTTTTATTTTATTTGATTTTAATTTAATTTAATTTAATTTAATTTTATTTTTCTTTAAGGTCACCGGTGGTCGTACAAGCATTTCACTGCATATCGTACTGTGTATGACTGTGTACATGACAGATAAAATTTGAATTTGAATGCTACGGAAGCTTTTTCCAGATGGGAGGAGGGAAAAGTGAGTGTGTGAGGAGTGAGTGGGGTCATCTACAATCCTGGTGGATTTTTGGATATAGTGTGTTGTGTAAATGTCTGGGAAAGGGGGAGAGAGACCCAAATGATCGTCTCAGCTGTTCTCACAACACTTTGTAGTGTCTTGAGTTCCGAAACATTGCAATTCCCGTACCCGGCTGTGATGCAGCTGCAGAGAGTGCTCTCTATGGTCCCTGTATGGTGAGGACTGGGGGTGGAAGGTGCACTCTCCTCAGTCTAACCTTAGTAAAGATCTTGGGTGAGCAGGTTGAGGTGTAATTTACAGAAATCATTTGGGTTGTTTGGGTGAGTACTGAAGTGGAGAGTTGGTTAGCATTATCAAGCTTGTAAACAAAAACTGAAAGACCAAAATAACACACATAAAAACAGAAGAATTTGCCAGCTATTTTTAAGCAGCATTTAGGAAAATAGCAAAACTCTAAATGTATGTAGGTGTGGCAAATATAATAGCCTGAGCAAAGAAGTCTTGTGAGTAGACTTACTACAAGAATTATGAAATTGTGTTCAGGTTATCTGCTGTGTGCTTAATTTCCATAATAAACAAAAGAGAGGAAATGTAGCCTACTCTGAGAGTTTAATCCTCGTGATCTGATCAAGCATACCATAATACTGACCCCTTGGCTCTATTAAAGACTAGTCTGCCGCCAGTCTGAAGTCAGGTCAGTGTTACATTTTTAATGATGGAAATAGTCAGTGAGAAAGGCCTGCCTGAAATACAAGACAGCTTAACTAAATTATTTACAAGTCAATTTTTTAGTGCTTTGAACACCTGGGTCTCTTGAGACGGATTTGATAGCTTTCCCACTGTAGATTGGATGGGGATATTTTTGCCTACTGTTTTGTCAGAGGTTGGATCGTTCACCTGTTACTGTGCCTGACTAGATATTATGTCAGTAAGTAATCATGCCTATTTATTATTTTATGTTAAACAAGACCATACTCTTTTGCCTTAGCAGGCCTAAGTCCTCTATATGTGAAATGTAATTACGTTGTACAGCTGGCAACAAATTCTTTAGATGCATCTTAAGAATTTTAATTGCAAGTGTCAACTTTAAATGGCAAGGACATAAATGTGATATCCTAATATATACATCAATGTCTACATTAAAACCATCAACATAATTTTGTAGGTCTCTTTCATGCTGCCATGCAGTCATGGACTTCCCGAGGCACCTAAAGGTGCGCTGTGGTCTCTGGTACTTAAACATTCACAGCATATCCTTTGGATCCCCTGAGTGACAATGTGGGGCTACAATGGATCTAACACATCTGTCAGTTGCTCCATTTGATTGTGATCTGGGGAATATATGCCTCGTAATACCTTGAAATATTTGTTATATTCCTCAAACCGTTCATGAATGTTTTTGAAGTTATCCTGCTGAACAAAGCCACTGGCAGTAGGGATTACTTTTGCCATGAAGGGATATACTTGCTCTGCAACAATGTTTAGCTTGATGTTGTGTCAAAGTAACATCCATTCGATCGTCAGGACCCAAGTTTTCCCAGCAGAACATTGCCCAGAGCAACACACTGCCTTCGCCAGATTGGCTTCTTCACGTTGTGTATCCTGGTGCCATCTCTTACACACAGATTCACTTGATGATCCACATGATGTGATAGAAAATGTTATTCATCACACTTCACTTGTTACAAATCACTGTTCTGATTTTCACATGCCATCCCTTGACAGGTGCCATTGTAATAAAATAATTGTTATTCACTTTTTTTGTTATGACTAATTGGTGTATATGCAAAATGAAGTTCCAGTGTCCTTTATTGTTTTAACAACTTGTGGAAAATATGATTTACATATGACACAAAAACATGCTTTTAGTCTCAGTACCCTCCCATTTTATATTGGCCTATACATTTGTACATAATGTCAAATAGTGCTGACATGGATCAGAGGGCTAAGAATGCAGTTTGGAACAAAGCTCTGTGTTTGTGCCCTTTTGTTAAAGACTCGTTCACTGAAGCATTGCCCTGACATCCTTCCAAGAACTGAGTGAATCTCAGTAGAGTCCAGTCCAGTTCAATCCAGTTGTGTCCTCACTTCACTTCCCACTCTGGCAAATTAACTTCTTGGGGGAGGTATGGAGGGGTGAACCATAATATGACTACATTGAAAAAACACCAAAACAAAAAAACACCAAAACAAATCTGCTTTGGCATTTGGATTTGGTGGTATTTCATTGTGGAACTAAGAAGCATGACTAATATGATTTGCCGAGAGAGAAAAGTATTTTTCACCCTAATTCTTGTATCATGACATATCAGTTGCCTGGAATCACTGCTACTTTTAAAAGGTTTCTCTCTGCTTTGTTTTTTATCTCTGATTTTATTATATTTTGTGGTATAGCTGAGTGCGAGTTTTATGTAAACACCATGTGACTACTTACATGCATGTGTGCAGTATACCTCATACAACGAGGGAAAAGAGAAACTTTACATTTTTTACTTTACTGCATTAAAAAAAAGGCTACAGTGGGCCAAAATGTCACCAAAATGTTACGAGAGGAATCTCAAATCGAGATCCCCAGACTAAATTCCCTAAAACAGCAGCAAGCAGCAACACCATTTCACCTACCCCACTTTTATGGGTTATATAGTAAATCATAGACCTACTAAGGGTGCACCAAAATGATTTTTTGGGCCAAAGCCGAAAGTTGTACTTCTGTGGAAATCGAACCCAAACCGTCCCAAGCACAGGCGGGCGCCCTACCCATAAAACCCACAACTCCGAATGGACTCGAAGCGCTCGATTGGGCTTTTCTATGCTTCATACTCTTCATGGAGATCGGGAAAAATTAATCCCCACGTTGAAAAAAACATCTTGTCGCGTGTCTTTCTTATAAATATAGAAATGCGCCCACACGGCAGACGTGCTGACACTAATCCAATCTGACACGTGGAGCCCGTGGTTGCGTCATCTGCGTCATGATTGCGTCATCACAGTTTCGGTCCGATAAAAAAAAAACTAATTCGACCGAAACCGAAAATGCATTTGTTGCCATTTTCGGCCCGAAAATTCACAGTGGCAAAATTTAAAGGGGGTCAATCCTATAGGCCCCATCCTACTGAATGCTAGTACTATCGACCAATAGAGACTTTTGTATTTTAGCAGTAGTTAGACAGCTGGATGTGTTTGACAACAAAAAAAATATTTAGGTTACACAGTTAATGTTTGAAGAGATGAAGCCATGGAAATTAATAGCAGAGTACCACAAAAATGTCAAAGTGGATTTAATGCCAAAAGATTAAGTACCTTGTTATGTACATCTCAAAATGTACACTGAGCATTTACGATGCCAAATTGTTTTACTTAGAGTGTTTTATTTTTTCATTTGTTACCTATTGAAGTCTTAATAATAATATGAATAATCTTGATCAGTTTATTCCTCAGCTATTACAGCAAAGAAAGTGCCAAAGTGCCAAAGCCTTAAATAATACAGCTGCTTAAGATAGACAGGGGCTTAAACTCTCTATCACATACACACTGACTTGACAGTTGAAAAAAGCACATGCTCAGGGCCCCTGAAAATCCTACCATTTCTGGATGTCCCAATAAAGGAAATAGGACAATGGACTGCAGTTACCTTAAACTATGAGAAAAGATACAATCAGTACTGGGTTACCCAAAACAGTCTATCTGTTAACAAGCATTGAACAAGAGCATGTTCCAAAGAGTAAATAAGGTTTCCTTCAAAAGCCTTTAAATTACTGCATAGGTCAGAGGTTCATGCTGCTTGAAAAGAGGTGGAACCTTAATTTTATTTAAATAATAAAATTGCTGGGTCAAGCAAGATGGGCAGAGAGGTCTAGTATGGAGAATTTCTGAGGTCAGACAGCACTCAGATGATGGGCCAGAGGTCACTTTTAAATACCCAGACATGAGCAGACAAGCATGGTTGATGTCAGCTGTTTTTCATAGTGGCATTTCTTTGGGTCCAAGCTCCGAACAGATGGTTTATTAAGGATGCATACACTACACAGAATATGGACAAAAGTATTGGGATGTCTGATCTTTACACCAATGGGGACTTTACTGACACTGACAAGTACATATCAAAGGCTTATGGAGTTGCTTCCCCCTTTGCAGCTACAAGAGCTTTCACTTTTCTTGGCAGGTTTCCACAAGATTTTGGAGTGTTTTTTGTGGGAATGTATGCCCATTCATTTTGTAGAGCCTTTATGAAGGCAGGCACTGATGTTGGATGGGAAGGCCTGGCTTGCAATCTCTGATTCAGTTCATCCCTAATGTGTTTGATGTGGTTGAGGTCAGGGCTCTGTGTGGCTAGCCAAGTTCTTCCTCATTGATCTCATCCAAACATGTCTTTATGGACCTTGCCTTGTACACTGAGACACAGTCATGCTAGAACAGAAAAAGGCCTTCCCCAAACTGTGTCTACATGGCATTGTCTAAGATGTGTTGGTATACTGAAGCATTGAGATTATTGCTGTTCACTGAAAGTAAGGGGACCTAGCCCAAACCCTGAAAAACAGGTGTCTCCCAGTACTTTTGTGTATTTAGTGTATAAGTTATTATTCAGGAACTGCTGAAGTTAGAGTAAGTGGGACATGCATTTGGGTCTAATCCTAGCACAGGCATGCAGTCCACAGTGTTGGAAGCAAAAATGCACTGGTGAGCTGAAACATTAAGATCAAGCTCTTCAGTGGATATAAGGGGTCTTGCCCAAACACTGAAAAAAGGTGTGTCCCAATACATTTATTCATGACATGCATTTGCGCCTAGTCTTGGCCCCGTCGTTTTGGAATAGAAAAGGACCACATGGCGCTGTAGAAAATGTCTCGGTATGCCGAAGTATTAATATTAAGCATTTTATTGGAAGTAATGGACCCACTTTAATACAATAATCAAGATGCGTCCCAATACATTTAGCCATATAGTTACGCCTCTCTGTACAGAAGCAACATGACGCTCGAACCCGCGTGTGTGCTCGCTCCTGTGAACGTCACAGTCACGCAGGCGTATAAGAGACTGGTTCTGTTCTAGAGCAGGACTGAGAGGAGAGCAGATAGGGACGTTGATGTGGTGGGTTCACAGGCTTTAGGAACTGTGTGCTTTCTATTTGATGTCACAACTTTAAGCATACAGGGATGTGTTTTTCGGAATCCATGCATCTGTCTGAATGTTGAAGCTTAAACAGAGCGAAGAGGAGGAAGAAAAAACAGAACTGAATCTCGCTACGTCTGCTTCCGACTTGTGACCAGGTCAGCTTCACTCGGTCTCCACTGATGCTGCCTTATAAAACACTGCCTCGGCTGCGTTTTCACTACTATATTATGGTCACTTGAGTAAATGTCTTACTTAATGTTCATTTTGACATGGACTGCATTTGCTTCTCTGTTTTTACTGTGCGGGTCTGTCGAAGGAGATCTGCTAGCGTTAGCTTGTGTAGCTGGGAGGGCTAAAGGTTGCTTTATCGTGTGTAGTTAATAATCTGGCTGGTTTGGTAGAGTTATCCAGTCATTTCCAGGGGCGGGGGGTTGCCAGCCAGATAACCATGGACGAGTGGATGGAAGTTCTATAGAATGTGAGTATTTTGTTTAATCACTTGAAAATGATTTTGTAACTTACAGACGCCCAGCTAACTTTAAACACCCTTGAACTGACATACCACTATTTTTCTGCAGAAGTGCCCTGCTTCTGGTGACATAACGACCAAACCCAACAAATTTAGGTTAGACAGCTCCGTCTGAAATAATTGTCTTATTGCTATTCGATATATACGATATTTAGTTCTGTCCTGGTTAACTGGCTAGCTGTCGTGACTGTTTGGGCCGCCAGTGCAGCCAGTTGTATCTCAGTGTTTACTAAGGTGCTGCGTCTGCCCCGTGCTTCTGTTGTAAAGTGTTGTCTCGAGATTGCACTGGTTTCATGTGGCACCTTTTATTTATTGCGTTCATCATGAAATTGTGTACATTTTGTGAACTAATTTCTTTCTCTATTTCGTTCTCAGCAAATTGTAGTAGTCCTCCTTCTCAGTTCCACAACATAACTGCAACAATTCCAGACGTCAATGCAGATTTTTTTACGTTTCCATGTTATTTTTCACATTGATATTAATTGTGCCAATAATGTATGTCAATATTTTAATTCAGTCTATTTCTGTCGCTTAATGTTTTGGTGATCGAGTTTTTCTGCCCTCTTTTCTGTCTTATCGGCAATTCCTGTGCTATGTTTATGTCCTTGTATTTCACAATGGTCCTGGAGAACATAGTTTTTTTCACTGTGTGTAGATGGTTGAAATGACAGACTTGACTTGACAGTACGTAGACAGGAGAGTTCAAACCATTCTTTAAGACTTCAAGCTAAAAAAAAAGATACCTTTTAACAGTGTCTCGTTTTCCTCTGTGTTTTGGAGGCACTGAATATGTATTATTGCAATTTAAAACCTGAATAAGTGGCTGAATAATATCACCATGTGGTGGTGTGTAAATCTATGAACATTCTTCACAAAACATGAGACATGATGAAACAGTGTCTAGGTTATGACAGAATTGCTGCTTCCTCTTGATAGTCCTACAAAAGTCTTTACTCACAGATGAGCGCTCTAAATACTAATTGTAGTGAGGTAGGCCTTTACTGCACAGCCAGTGTGTCGGCCAGTGTTTTGGATGGGCTTTTAGTCAAACTTTGAACTCATGCCTGGTTTGTGATTAACAGGTCAGCAGTTAGCAACAGAGGACAGATCCAAAGGCCTTGTTTTTGTGTAATGGGGGAAGTGGGATGAACATTTTGGAGCCATTCAATTGCTGTAATTGTAGCCCAGTCGAGAGAAGAGTGGCTTTTGTGTCTGTCTGGTTAGTTTCAGGCTTAAAACCTTGCTGTCTTACGGCATTTGGAAATTACATGCTCACCATTGTAAACTTCCTTTTTTCCATATCACTGGCCTATATTAAGCAGTAGGGCTTTAATGTGGCCCATTTTATCCTACTTTTGTGATATTTCTGCACTTGACCCTTTTTATTTTGAATCTCTAGAGTAATATTAACCTACTTTTTAAAATTGTAATTTTAAATCTTGCTTCTTGCATGTAGAGCGTTTTCTGGCACTAGATGTGTCTGAATAGTGAGGTATTGATCTGTCTTTCTTCAGTGTTAAATTCATGGACCTGTTTTGACTTAACATATCAAGTTTTTCTTGTCAGTAACTTTAAATCAGTAACCAGAGTCAAAGGTATCAACTTTTTGGAGGGTTTTGAGTTGATGAGTCACTTTTAAACCGTGAAGAGTTGGCAGTTCTTTTGTTTAATATAACATAACTCAGTTGGGTAGGAGTAAATAAATTAAAACAAAGCAGAAAATGTCAAAAGAATGTTTTTAACTTGAGGCTCTAACATTGAACATCAAAGAAAGCATCATAACTGTCATCAGGTGGGAGCTGATGAGTATTTAGAGCTAATGAGCAAGTTTGCTAGTCCAGAACCTTTGCATACATTAAGCTGTTGCATACAACAAATGCCAGTTAAATTGATTTGTATGACAATTAGGTAGCTAAAACATCATGATTGAGTGTTCATTGTAATTGTGTCTTTAAATAAGGAAACGATGCGTTTATGGCAAATAATTTAGTGTTAAATATGCGATATATTCTAAAGTCCAGTTAGCAATGTTTTTAATGCAAGTACTTAGTTCAGAGTTTTGTAAATAATGACAAGCAATGCACTCTTTCACAGTTATCTTCATTAACATATGTTCTTGTTGAAACTTGTGGAACCATGGCATCCTTTGGTGGTGCTTTTCATCTGCTTGTAAGAAAATGTACTTGCATAGCATAAATGAACTTTTGAAAGTCTGGCAACTGCCATGGTGCACAGCCTGACCACCTGTTTCAGTGTGGTTCTTGCAAGGGGGGGGGGTCTGACAAATGGATGGCCACCACAGCCTTCGAAAACTTGTTTGCCAACTTTGACTGGAGTCATGTAGCAGCTATAGGGGCGTGTTTAGGGAGGTACATTTAAACCTCACCGCAGAAGCCTCTGAAAGGTGTCTGAAAGGCGTTCGGTTGGGTGCACAGAGTTCTGTGCAGCAGGTTGTGACAAGCTTGTTTCATAGATGAGGAGAGTTTCCCTGCCCTTCTAACTGCTGTGCTTGCTCATCCTTTATAGTCTGCATTTAGTTTGTTGTGATATTTTATGTGTACATATCAGTCATGGCCTTTATGATGGTGAATGGTATGAAGTGTGTAAAACGCTTGTGTATACATTTACATTTCAAGGGTGGCAAACGATGGAGAAAATCCCATAGAAGAGAATTAAATGGCTAATTTAAACCAAAAATTCAATCCAATTGGCTACTTTTTTGTGGAGTTTTACAACAGCAGGTACTTCACACCCACTAAAAACATATTGTGTATGTGATGATATAGAGGAACCATTTTTGTGCCCTAAAGAAAACTTCACCAGATATTTTAAAAATCTTATTTTTAAATATGTAGGAGTGAGAAGAACCATTTAAAGAACAGTCACGTAATGTAAAGTTTCTCGGTGTGCCTGCTTTGCGAATTTATTGCTTGTTTTTGGAACACTGGCCTCTGCAATGCTAATATTGCAGAAAGCTGCAATATGCAAATTAGCTTCTAACTAATCATTATATTTGGCAGAGTAACTAGTCAGAGCTCCAGGTGTGTTCATTACATGAAGATCTCATATATTACATGAAGACAATAAAAGGCTTGGCAGTTTGAACTAAAGTGCTATAGACAGAATGATGAGGGGGAACATTCTCCATTTGTGCAATGGGGCAACTGGTCGCCTAGTTGTTAGGAAATAGCCTCTCCAATCAAAAGGTTGTGGGTTTGAATCCCAGCACACCTACTTTTGTCGTTAGAGATCGACCGATATATCGACTGGCCGATCTATCGGGTCGATATTTGGCATTTTTAATGTATCGACATCTGCCAATATCCAACTGCGCTATGCTGATTTACAGACAGGCACATCTGTAGGCAGCCCAGTATTATTTTTGCTGTGGAACACATGGCCCATGCTGCTTGTGCTGGACCCCAGCCTCTGTTCCCAGTGAGAGTATTTAGTGAGGTTGGAATGATCTATGACAAGAAGAGGAGTAGGCTCACAGGAGAAAATGCAGAACATTTGTGTTTCCTGCACGACAACCTGCAGCTCATAACTGGGATTACTAACATCTTGGGTGGGAGGAGAAAGTGGGATTGAAATTGAACATAATACATAAAGGAATGTGCATGTTAACATTTTTACCTCAAGAATTGCACTAAAAGATTTCAATGCTGCTGTGTTTATTGTTCAATGTTTAAGTTATTGTTTAATTGTATTGTTATTGTTGCATTTTGTTTGTTATTTAAGTTTATATTTATATTTGTCATTATTCAATAAATGGCAAGTTGAAATTGTGTATCTATCTTTGTGTTATTAGTTTGATATTTTACATCCAATAGAGGGAGAAACATTCAATTATTAGGCAAAAAAATATTGGCAGCATTTATCAGCCATCGGATGACCCTGACTCCAAAATATCGGCATTGGCTAATGATAAACCCATATTGGTTGAGCTCTAGTTGTCACTGAGGTACCCATAAACCAGGTGCCTCCCCACACACTGCTCCCCGGAGAGCCCTTATAGGTGGCTCTTCTCTATTTAGTAACTGGGTTAAATACAGAGAGAATTTCACATTCACACTGTGTGCTGTGATGTGTTCATGTGTGACTCTAAGCTGGCTCATTACTTTTATTTTACATTAAAAACTGTGATTGATTAGAAATTGGCCTATTTCTGTTGCTTATCAGAATCAGTTTTTTATCTTATTTTATCTTATTTTATCTTATTTTTCATAAATGGACTGTATGGATGGGGGAAGTAAACTGATCATTTGATACAATATTTACACCCCCTTTAACATTTTGAAAGATGTCACAGTAGCAATATGTTGCATTGTACTCTCAATGCTGATATACAGTCTATATTGTGCAGCCCTAGTACTTGGAGAAACTCCTAAAGTGGTAAAGAACTTCTACATTATAGGAAGGTACTTAATACCTTTTTAAAAGGTTCTCACACATCACTTTTTCGAACATTGTTCTCCAGGGAATTAAGCATGTTCTCGATGACATTGCATTCACATTGTTAAATAGTTTTTCAGATGCTGTTTGGTGGTGTAGAGGTGCTGAGGGTAAACTTTCAATAGTGTTATTTGATAACAGTAACACACTTTTTTTTTTTTTTTTTTCTTTCTTTCTTTGTCGTAATGCCTTACTGCTTACCGATCCATTGTAGTCATAGTGGTGTTCCATGTTTTATGTATAACAGGCCTTGGTGTGTTTGATGTGCACGGCATTAGGTAGGACCTTTTAATTTGGACAAGCTGAAATGTAGAACCGGGGTTTTCCGTGATGAATAATGCATTCTACGTTCATGCTCCTTCCATTAGACAGTGTTTTCTTCTTGCTCTGGGTCCATTTTCTACAGTAGTTGCTTGCACTTGAGTGTGGATGTTTGTGAACTAATGCACATGAGCACATATCCGCACGTTCTTTTTCCCTGGGTGTGTTCTGAGCTGTTACAATGCATTCCAGTCAGACTCTGATGTTTCCATTCACATACACACTTTCAGTTCCTGCTGAAACAGAGCTATCAGTCCACTAATTTGTCCTGAAAAGGATGGCACTTTATTGTACTTCATGCTTTAGACATAGCCAATGTTATTTTTATCTTTGAGGAACTACCAATATCTTTTTGGTTGAAAGTGCAGAGTGAAGAATAGTTGGTTGTTCTAGTCAAGTCAGAGACTCAGAATGTATTTATTTTTTTATAGGGGAGTGGGGAGAACAAATTACCCTTTTCTATTTATTTCAGGCCCACACACAACTACCACATACTGTGGCTGTGTTCTGACTTCTTGTTTCATAGTATCTAGCTGGAAGTGACCGGGTTTGGCCACAAGAGTGCAAGTTTGTTGTTTAGCTATTTCTGGGTTGGGTTCAAAGCAGAAGTGATCAAGCCCTTGAAGCCTCCAGCCCCTCTGGCTGCCATTACGAAGCCAGTGTGAACTTCTTTGTCAGGATGTGAAATTCAGAGCCTGGGCTGTTGAACGCATACCCCCTCATTCTCAAGATGGTTTGGTGGTTTTTATTAGAAAATGGCTTCTTCTGGCACTTGGCCAAAGAACAACTATATTGCTGATTTTGACAGTTTGTCAGGCATCCTGTGATTGATTTTATTGATGTAACCTCTTCATGCAGGTATAAAGCAATGCAGTTTAAGTCTTTTAAGCTTATTTACAATGTATAAGCAATGGACAAATATCGCAGTGTTGTCTTAGCTGTAGGTTTGAGCAAACTTAAAGTTAAAAATTTTCCACTATTTGACAAAATCGCAGTACTTATTTATTTATTTCACAATCACGTGTTCTAAAGTGCTCTCAAACTTCTGGTATCATAGCTGGTCATTCCCCACTTCAACCAAAATGCCTCCCTCATTGGTTGTGAAGGATTATAGACTCGAACACTGCCAAGCCTCTTTTTGTTTAATCTTTTGGCCAAGTCAGTCAAGTTATTTGCCTTATTGGGTTTTCAACCAAGCGGATTACCAGCATCAAACATGGCACAAAAAGTATTACGATTCTACAAATTACAAAACAAACTTGTAGAGGAAAAGAAATCAAATGTATGTTTGTAACCCAAGAACACACAAGAGGGCAATATTCTTTTACAATGGGTCAGTTTATTGCACAATGTTTGAAAAGCTCCTGGATGCTTTAAATGAAAACAGGACTGAATGAAGAAAACAGATCCATAGAGTTTGCCAAGTGTGTTGAAATGGCAAGACCACAGTGTGGGGAACAAGAATGTTCAGTTTTAGGATCAGGTCTGCTTTGACTGAGTTAGTTAAAAATACTCAAAGGCCGAGACATGAACCAGTAAATGTTCAGCTGCGTAACAGAGGCTATTGTGTGGGGAAATTCTGTAGGAATTTGAAGAAACACATAACCTGGTACAAATGACACTGGAGTGTTTTATACCCACATGTAACGGATTTTGTATAAATGCAAATATCTGTGACTCTCTAAGCTGGAGTTTTTATACTTAACATGCGTTCTAGTTGGACTATAAAAAGCGGTTGTCACAGCTGGTCTGTGTGAGCTCTGGGACGTGTTGGGAAAGGCATTGTGTAAGCTCACTGGCCACACCTCTTGACTGAGTGCCATTGTTTTTGGAAGGCCTTGTAAAGTTCAGGTAAGGAAAGTGTGATATAAAAAATACTCTCAGGAATGCACAGTCTTGAAGGAACTTGCAACAGAACTTGTATGTTTCAGTGTGTGACAGTCTAACTTTCGTGCCCTATTTTTGTCTGGTGCTTGTGGTTGCCTTTTGCATAGAAGGATCTGATGACAACTTGACATCATCTGGGTTCTGTCCCCCTTGTCAGTTGTGTTCTAAAAGTATTGATTGTTGCCTTATATAGACAAGTGAGAACATTTGAATAGCCTCTGGCTCCTTAGACCATTTTATTTCTCCTTACAGGCACATGCATGCCTGAAAGAAGGTCCTCCCACAACTATGCTGTCCAATCACAGCTACTAGGGTGAAATTGTGGAGTAAATGTCTGTCACAGTGTTGTGTGATCTGCAGCTATATTTTGGTGCTGAAATAGAGTATGGCTAAAGAGAAGTGAGAGTAGTCCAGATTTCTCACAACAGTGTGTAATAAATTGGGCTGTGATGTGTTTGTATGGCAGTCTGCAGCTGTATTGAATCCCAATATTTAGTTACTTTGTGAATTTAAGTACAAAATGGTGTTGTGGCTGGAAAGGCCTCTGCAGGGCACTGACACTTTGCTCTTTGAGTGACCTGGTATCCTGGATCAACTTGAGGGCTTGTGGATGTTCTGCGCACCCACCCCAGTCCTCCAACCTCTGTCCCAAATGAAGGTTATATCTTTCATGGCTGATATACCTAAACAAACTGATTGGCTGATTGCCTGCACTGTCATTGCTATAATCATTTCTCTTTGTTCAGCTTTCATTCAGGTTATTTTCCCAATAGGAGTTTGTTTTGCCAACACTACCTGGCTTACCTGTACTTGCTTCTCACTGCACAGTTTTTTTGCAATTTTAGAATAGGTTGCTTGTAGGTCTTTAATTTGACTCCAATGATAACTTATTTTAATGGTCAAATGTCAAAACCCTAACCAATCAACTTGCCAATGTTAATGATGGTATTCTTGATTCAATTAGTACATTGTGCCTTGGACAAAATAACACTTCAGTGGCATTGTCAATCTTAACTGGGAATTTGTCTGCCTGTAAGTACTTGCTCTGTCTGTTGGAATTATTGATAAAGTATCTGTAGCTGTAAAATACCATATCCCAACAGAATTTTACTGTGAAGTCCAGCAGTATTAGTGTGTTTTTTTTTTTTTTTTTTTCCCCTCTAAACAGAATACTTCCCCCCCCCCCCCC
>JBBKCR010000001.1:27771245-27794020 GCA_037577295.1 Ladigesia roloffi
ACGCCGCTCAAACACAGACATTTCTCAGACCGTGGTATCGGTCCACGGTATCGGGAGACTTTTAACGAGTACGAGTAATTTAGAAAATGCGGTATCGGGGCCGATACCCAATACTAGTATCGCTATCGGTGCATCCCTAGTATATTTTTTAAATGAAGATATAAGACATTAATCAAAGATTAGCTTGAATGTGTTCATGCTGAGCTGGTGCTCTCAGATTCTTTGCCACTGTATATTTTGATGGGTAGCACGGTCTACATAGACAGATTTAATTAGTTTTATATTTTAAAAGTTTCATTGTTCCTTAAAGCACTGTCCACATAAACTCAATGCAAACTATCAAATGCTGTCAAGAAGATGCCAAACCCACAGGTAATATGATGTTAACCATAAAGAAATTTTGCCAAATCAGTAGCCTGGAAAAGAACTTTTCTGGTAAATCAACAAAGGTAGCGCATTCTTACCCATCTGTTTGCTAAGAAGACGTTTACACAGTTTTATCCAGCACCATGTTGGCTACTTGTGTCTTTGTGGAGAACTGCCTCATGTAAACACGTTGACATGTCTGTGTCAACAATGTAAGATTCTGAAGGACTTTATCCTAGACAGAGTTTTCCAGAAGGTATATTTTCTTTTACCATATATGCAATTTGCAGGGAAAACATGTTTTTAAAAAAATACTCATGTGTGGACAAATCCTTAGCATTCTCCAGCTTTACCACAGGGTTCACACAAGACAATATTCGCTCAGTTGGAAAATGCATATTTAGCCCAGTGGACACAACATGGCTTCCAGAATCTTAGAATCCCAGTAATGTGCACACTCCATGCAATTTGTTTTGTGGCCATTGCAGTGGAGGCACCACATAATCAAGGACTGACAAAGCTCGTCCACTACAGTCATTCGACAAATTTGTGCAGAATAGGATGAGGAAAAGTGTTTTTTTGACATCATGTCGAATATTTGTGGTGTTTCTGAAAGCTCTTTGGTTTCCAGGGTTCAAGCTGATCATACAGTTAGCCAGCATATGGAGGTACACAAATGGATATCGAACTTGATGGTAACAACATCTTTCCTGTAACTTGTTTTACATGATATTCCCTCACTTCTCTTTGGCTATTGCAGGAGTTAGTACTTGTTCCACATGTGCCCACACTTTACTCTGATTAGGCACAACATTAAAAACACTAATGTGAGAGGTGAAATAATAATGATTATCTTGTTTACCTGACATTTATCATGGGGTGGCAGGAATGCAATAGTCTTAAGTCTAAGGTTGATGTGTTTGAAGCATGAAGAGGAAGGGTCTAAATGAATTTGAGAAAGGTGAGGAATGTAGGTGAAGCCATGAAACCTGAATTAAAACGTAAAATGTGAACAGAAGAATCAGTCTGTGTCTGGGGATGAAGTGCTTCCCAGATTTTCCACCCAATGAGATCAAGGCTTGTTGAGCTCTGGTCAGTTACATCCAAGGATGTCACCAAAGTTACTGATTGGATACAGCTTTGCACTTACAATGTGTGCAGTTTCCCCTTCCTGTATTAGCTATTTAGCTAATCAGCTGAAGGTTTGCAAGTGTGCATATTCTGGTTTACAGGTAAACCTTTGTCTGAACCCAGTTCTCAATTTGTCAGTGTGGTGCCATTTTTGGTGCACTTTTTTGATCAGGCAGGTTTTTTTCCCCCCTTTGTCTGCATGTGAGCTCCTGAAGAAATGTGTGGACTCTTTCTGTATGCGTGGATGTTAAGCCACTGTTGACTTCCTCCCTTGTTCAAAACTTGAAAAATTATTAATGATTAGTTTGTTCCAAATTATCCTGATTGTCATTATTACTTTCAGGCCTGAGTTTAAAGCTGGTTTTTAAAAGCTGTTTGTATATTAATAATGCCAGTATGACACAATATCTAAATCTGGCTAGATTTGTACAGTAAATGACAAAAAATGAACATGGACCAGCACACTAGTATATAAATAGTAATAAAATTTTTAACAAACTTTAACAAATATTAAGCAAGTAACATACTTCTATAACCAATTAAGGGGTTAAACAGACCCAACAATACTATGAAATCTATTCTCATAATTTAGGTTGGACATAAATGGTTCAGTAATAGAAACATTTCCCAGTTTAGACTTACTTTTGCGGGTCAGTCACAATAACGACAGTTTAAAAATAAACCTGACCATGTAAAGTTTAAAAAATTGTAGAGTGCACAGTCCTCCATAGGAAAGGGTTTATTATGTCAGCTATTGGCTGTAATTTGAGGAATTTGAGGAAAATTTGCCACACAGCCACAATAGTGTATATGTCTCACATTTATCTGTATTCTGTACCCTTTACACAAACTAAACCCTTTCACTCTGGATCTGAAATAACTATCCACACTTGTATCCCATAATTAGAAGTTACCATGTCCTCCTTGTTCCCATTTTTCGGCCAAAATTTACAGAGGAGGAATGCCTTATAAGCAGTTGTCTGCCAGGCATCCCACTCATGTGGCTGCTGCTGGTTGTTCTGCGGACTTGTTGGAGCAGTTGGGCCATTGTCAGCTGACTCCTTGTGTAATACCACAGCTGTGTCTGGACATGAGTGGCCCTGCTCCTATTATGTCAGTTCAAGGGCCAAAAGGAACAGTCCGCTCTTGTTTTTGTTTTTTGGTTTGTTTTTATTTTTGGGCGTGATGCTGCTTGAATTTATTCAAGTCACTGTTGCACAGTGCTTTAGGGCAGTGATTCCCAACATTTTTATCACCGCGGACCGCTTAAACCTTGATTGGGGGGGGGTGTAGTTTGTGTATTGCAAATATAATAAAGGTGAATCCACTGTGTACACTTATTCAACTTTATTAGCAGCTTCCTCATAGCAGTCTGTTTTGGACAAGTGACCAAAATGTAACATTTACATTACAATCTAAACAGAACAGTTATGCTTTTTGCACCAGTGAGATGTCATTTTTTTAAATAATTGTCTAATTCTGATCTGATCACAGTACAGACATTTGGGATTAATCAAATTGCTAATTTTAAAAATAGCTTTAACCCATCAAAGGGCTAATTTATCAAAGCTCTGCTTAGTAAACCTACTAAGAACTTAAATTTCACCTACACTAAATAAATCATTCATATAGAAATGTGGGATCTACATTTGAAAGCCGTTATCTAAATTAGTGGTCTTGTTGATTTAATGAGAGAAATTGAGAACTGCTGCTACTAATGTATTTTGACTAAAACAATGGTGTTCTTGAAGATTCAGACTTTTTTTTCTCCTCTTTCTCTTTTTACAGGTCCACCATCATGCACCTCAAGCCTTATCCCAAACCACAGAGTAAGGGGCTTTGCCAGGATGGAGGGCAAGATGGCACACGAAATCTTCACCTTGATCAGCAGGGAGTATTCAGAACTGAGTGGGGTGTTCGCCAAGCATGCAGCTTCATGGGTATGCCTGGCAACGGTACAGCCAACCGGTCCCCACTCGGTGTTATCTCCACTAATACCCTCTGCTGTACAACCAACAATGGCAGTGCCACATCGAACAGATCAAGTGGTGATTTCTCCAGCTCCTGGGCCCACAAAAGCAGAGCAGCATCCTCTGTCACTACATTCACAAATTCCTTAGTTTGGCTCTCAGCCTCTACTGGCTTGGAAAAGGAGGACTCACTAAGAATATATCAGGGGGAGGAAGGAGAAGGATCTTTAGACATATGGGCGGTCATTAAACCTGGAAATACCAAGGAGAAAATTGCAATATTTACTGCCCAGAAGTGTAGCCTGGTTGGTGCTGGAGGCGGTGACAAAATTACAGCAAGAGAAGGGATTACCACAGAGATGAGGATGGTATCAGTGAAAAACAAAGGCTGCTGGGATGGTGATTGGTCTACGGCAAAGCGTAGAAAAAGGTCTGGAAATGCAGACAAGCAGAAAAGCATAGAGTCATTGACACAAAAACCGGAGATGCACCCATTGCCCATGAAGCCAAATAAAAATTTAGATCCTTGCTCTGGTGTATCTGAGGAGCTTTTGGGAACTGATGCAGATGATGGAAAGACACTATCTGTCGTGGAAATGGTGGCATATTTAGAGCAGAGGGCTAGTGACCAGCAGGTAGACTTGAAACCTCAGTTGCTGCGGAGCTCCAGCACAATTACTCTGTCCAAAGCTGGATCACTATCTCAGTCAGCAGAACAGATATCCAGAGGCCCACCACTGCCAGATGTTCATGAAGAGGAGGAATCGGTGCGGGTACTGGACATGGTTGCCAAGTTGGAATCGCAGTGCCTAAGCAGACAGAGTATTACAGATGGAGGAACCCTCTCGCGCAACAATAGTCTACGGAGGAGGGTTGGTCGTGTTCTTCTGGCTGGGTCCGAACCATACTCTGTGCCCTTGGAGCCAGCATTGCCTAACCTGCATCAAGGTAAGAGGGTAGAAGGACTAGCTAGTGATGCTGACAAGCCTAGTAGTCGTGAGTCATTGGAGAACCCGGAGTGTTTAATCAGATGTACCAGACTACAGCAAGAAGATAAGAATGTGGCTGAACAAGAGACAAGTGCAAATGTTGAGATCGTAAAAGACCTGCTCCCTCTAACCAGTCAGGCCAATTTGGAGACCAATGTCTTCAGCGAGGAACCTCTTCCAGGCATGCTATTTTTTGCCAAGTCTTCCTCTGTGGCACTTCAGGAGCAAAAAGAGCTGACTTTTTCTGAGAACAGCCTTGTATCTCAGCAGTCTCCAAACAGCCAAGACAATGAACATGCATGGGCTTTGCTTCCTTCAGCTAAAGAGTCATTCAGTGTGGAGAAAATGGATCGAATAAGACCTGATCAGGATGTGAAAGTAATTGAAGAAGTCTGCATAGTTAGGCGAGATCCTGTGTCTTTGCCCTTGCGTCGTCTAGTATCTCACGAATTTTTGGAGACCCGATTCAAAATCCAGCTCCTGCTGGAGCCTCAGCAGTACATGGCCTTCTTGCCCCATCACATCATTGTAAAGATTTTCAGCTTTCTGCCTACTGAAAGCCTGGCTGCTTTGAAATGCACGTGTCACTACTTCAAGTTTATCATTGAGAGTTACGGTGTGCGTCCAGCTGACTCCCGTTGGGTGAGTGACCCACGCTACAAGGACGATCCCTGCAAGCAGTGCAAGAAGCGCTACGGCCGTGGTGACGTGTCACTTTGTCGGTGGCATCATAAACCGTACTGTCAAGCGTTACCCTATGGCCCTGGCTACTGGATGTGCTGCAGGGGGTCCCACAAAGACACACCTGGTTGCAATGTGGGGCTACATGACAACCACTGGGTCCCTGCCTTTTATAGTATCAATATGCCAATTTATAAGAAAAGCAAGGATATTGAGGAAGATGTGTAGTTTGCAAGAGGACTATTGTGTTTGATTTCCATGATGGACTGTGTGACTGTATCTTGTGTGGATGAGCAGTGGTTCTTGTGCCTCTGTACGGCCATATGAGCATGTGATACTTTTTTTTTTTTTTTCCTTTTTAAAAAAAAAATATATATATATATGTTGAAAATGCTTGCAACCATATTTCTGAAACTATCCAGGTGGCTTGTTGTCCTGTTTTAGCTGGTCATCTCTTCCAAACCAGTCACCAACTCCTCTCTCTACCCTCCTCAGGTTCTTAAAGTTGGTCTGCACTTTAACCTTTAAAAAAACGGCCAAATTCTCTTGAATTTTGTCAGGGTACTGCTTTCATCAATTTTACACTTGTCAAGCATTAACCTACTTTTCACAAATTTCCCTAAAGATCACCGCAAAAATCTTCACTGCATTTAGTGACATTATGTAAGTGTAGCTTTTGTTCCAGAGTATCTTTCATACCACAGAAGCTTTAAACTGCTCACGACAGTAACTTTGGCTTAAAGGGCTTAATATGAATTTGTAAGATTTCTGCCACATGCCCACCTCATGATCCTAATAACATCTCCTGGGAACATGATGGAGTAGTTGGCTTTGTCTCTGGCTGGTCTGAAAGTTGTCTGAGCCCAGTTGTTTACATTGTACATAGTCATGTATCATAATAGGGTGAACAATGATCGCATGAGTGCAACTTGAAATGTGTTTTCAGGTGCAGCACTTTCATGCCGATATGCGTATTTCGTATTGCTTGCTCTTGTCCTACAGTGAGTCCTTATGTTATCACTGTACAGTGGCAGTGTGTGCACCTTTTGTGTTGGCATCTCCCTGGTATGATGCAGTGTTTCTCACAAGCAGACGTTTGAATGTGGGGAGACGGATCAACCACAGTATCTTTTACAGCAACTAACTGGATGGTATCTGAAAAAAGACAATTTATTGCAATGGAAAAAGTATCGTCTCTGAAGTGCTTTTAAGAGCATTATTTTAAAGAGCATTATTGTGATACATTTGCTGTTTCTTGCCTTCTAAGGCGTTTTACTTCAATAAAGTGTATTCTTGGAGGATCTGTAAGCTGCTGTTCCGCATTTCCTCGTTTGGTCTCATACTAAAAACAAGTATAAATTGAATCCTAAAATTGTGATAATTTACTTAATATTGATGTTTGTGATTTGAGTGATGTGGGGGGAGGAATATAAACCTGTTTTCTCTGGAGTATTTAAGACTGATGTTCTGTTTGGTATAGGTTGAACAGAAAATCCAAAGCCTTAACTACTTTAGGGTTGACTACTTTTCAGGGGAGGGGGTTCCACTCCAGTGTGCCTAATCTTTTTTTGTTTTAAGGATTTAAGTTACTGAAAGTAAAATGTAAATCCTAAGTTTTGGAGAGTATATGTAATGTGCATTGGATCAGAGGCTTTATATATCTTCCCCCTCTCCCCCCAACTTATGTGGCCTTGCAGTGCACCAAGTGAGTGGATATACACTTGACTAGGTAATAAAATGCATGAAACTATTTTGTGGTTTCCCATTGTTTTAATTCCAAAATAATTGAAAACTGGTTTATTTTCCAAAAAAAAAAGTGGTGGGTACTTGTAGCTAAACCAATGCACATTTTATGAATTACCCATTTCAAAAGCTTTCTGAAAATAATTGTCAGACATTTTCAGTTTTTATTATACTCTATTTTTAGTTTTGCTCAGACATACAAAATATTGCTTGTTGCACATTTACACAAGTGTCCTATAAATTGAAGATGCATACCTGTAGATGAAGCTAGGTACCAAGTCAAAAAATTAAATCAAACCATGATAAAGCCCAAGTCCTTTTCTTAAAATAATCATTCACTTTTCAGTTCATGCACAACTGAACCCATAGTAGTAGTTAAAGGAAAGGCAAGACCGCCACAATGGCATAAAATGAATATCCCCACTATTGTCTTCATAAAGTAAAACTCATTTAATAAAATAGCATACAAACACACTCATCAATGACCCGTTCCCACACTACATTTATACAGTAGGGGTCTTTCAATAGCTGGTGAAAAGGTGCATTTTCAGCAAAATTTGGCAAGTCAGCACCTGCCATCATAATCAATCTCTAATGCCTGAGGTGAGGCTGACAACCAATGCCTTTACATGGACTATTTTCGCACTGCTAAAATACCTGAACACACTGAGCCACTAATACGACAATCCCATGGTGGTTCTGAGTGGTGTTCTGTAACGGAAGGGAAGTGCTGATATACGCTCAGCAAGTTGTGTCTAAAAAGAAAATTCTGTCTAAGGAAATAAGCCCATCAGTATGACGTAGGTCTGCTGTCCAAACTGTCAGTTCTTGCAGTAAGGTGATTTAACTTGACATTCTCCACAACACACAATCTCATCTCTTCGCTGTATCAGCTTTTAGAGAGGATAGATTTGGACAGGGGCTAATGAGGGGCATCTACAGTGTTTGTGAGCTACAGAAAGTCTGAAATCTCAAGCAAGGAGTCCAGGTTGTTCTGTTTCCATAATCAAAACTGAATCTTCCTTTATCAGAAACCAACTGCATTTGAAAATGGCATCCTTCCCCCTCACGGCCACCATACACATTCATTGTTTACATGCTGCCAGGAGACAGGAAACATCCCTTTTTCCCAATGAGATCTGCTAAAAGAGGGCGAAACATTGTCTATTTGCATAGCTACAGCAGTCAAAGCCCCTAGTTTGATCTCAGCGCTGACCAGTGTATGCGCGGAACCAGGAGGTGACTGAGGCAGCAGCAGAGGAGATCATGCCTCCAGCATTGCCTACAGGCTGGGAGGCCTGCATGGCTGTACTCTGCGACAGATCCATGGGCTGAGAGGGGATATCACAGAAGCGAGGGCTAGGTACTGTTTCCCAGTCTGTACCCAAGTCTGTCTCTTCGTCTGTCACCACTTCATCTCCACTCTCCTCTGCAGGACCTGCTGCTTCTGGCTCCACAAATTCCATTGAGTCTTCCAAATCTGCACTTACCTCGAATGGCCCAGTCCTTTACAAAGAAAAATGAGACAAAGAGGTAAAAGTAGGCAAAGGTAACAGCATACCATTTTAAAATTCACAAGGATCACATTTGGAACAAACAAAAAACCAAACAATTTTTTCTTGCTGTACTCCTAGCTGCAATATTATTGCAATATATAATACTACCTAGCTGCAATATTATTGCTCTGTAAGGGAATTACCTGCCAAGGTTCTTGTTCTCTGGAGAGACCAGAAACATGATGTTCCTCAGAGTGTGGTGAGGATGGAGCAGCTCACTGTCTACATGCTGACAGAAATGGATGGATGAGCAAAGTGTGACCAGAAATCAAAACTTGGCACAAAATAGTCTGAGCGAGTGAGGGCTATTCATTAGAACATTACCTGGGAAAAACAAAGATGCAGGATGTTGGTGTTGAGCTTGTTGACAGCACGAGTAAATCTGTAACGGCTCAAATTATCACCACAGAACTCACTGAAAGAAAAAAAATGTAGCCATTCAGCTTGAAAACAAACATTTTTTTCCTAGATTAGAGATCCATGAGGTTTGTAATGAGTTACCTGTTGCACAGCTTTTTGGGCAGATTGACATCCAGAATATGAGACAGGATGTTAACAAGTTGAGTAGCATAGCACAGAGCTGCACTAATGGTGTGTGCCGGATTGATATGATCCAGCTCTAGTAATAAGCAACAACAAACATTTCAGCCAATCACACCACAAACTGGCAACAATTATTTATATTACTCTCAATGTACTACATTTATTAGGAGCATTATTATTTGTCCGACCACAATTTTATTAATTTTTTTGTGTATACATATAGTCTACACTACGGATGCTCCGATCAGGATTATTGCCACCGATTCCAAGTACCGTTTTTTTTGTCTACGTGATCGGCCGATACCAATGCCAATTCTGATGCTACAAGTTTAGTTAACTGATACGTAAGCTCCCTGATCACTGTTAACTTTTTTTCAGATAAATAATATAAATGTTGCCTTTGTTATATATTTATACTTTTACAGTAATATATGTAATGTAATTATTGTTTTAACAGAGTACTAAATAGTCACAAATAAGTATTAATTACATAGTGAACGTTTTAAAATGCCATTACAACAGGGTTCTTAAGTGCCAAATGAGGTTCATTTTATTAAATGTTTTGGACAATGCGCCTCCACGTGAGATTTCTTTGGAACATAAACGGCAAATAGTGAATTTTTCATTGATTCTCAAAATGTCACAGTAATTCCACACCGCCAATGACACGACTGCGGCGCCAAAACATTTACGTCCCCACTCATCGTGTACGTCCTCACGCATTGACCATCAATTGTGATTGGTTCCTAAGATCAGCCAAGTTTAATGAGTACCAATCGATTCATAAAATGTGATTATCGGCCAATACCATTCTTTGGCCAATCGATCGGAGCATCACTAGTCTACACATAGCAATGAATACCTAACACTGTTTTGAAATCACATGCTATCAGAACACACAGTCTTACTGAATATGAACCTACACATTTAAAAAAAACAGGGCTGTCAGAAAAACTAGAGCAAAACTAGGCAAATTTAAACAATCAGTAGCTTCACAAAATGTGTTTCCATGGCTGAGCAGCTACCCTTGGGCCTAAGATCTCTATGCACTATCCCAAGGACTGGCTGAAATGGTGTAAAATGTGCTGCTGATGCCCTCATGAAAACCCGTTCCCACAGATCACTATCTGCTAATCTGATGCGCAAATCTGGGTTCAGTGGGAGCGAGGAGGACACTACCTACCATGCAGTCTGCCAGTAGTATGGTGGAGGAGTGATCTGTCTATGTTTTTCATGGACTGGGCTTGGGCCCTTAGTTCCAATGAAATGTAACAGCATTACTATGACATACAAAAACATCATTATATGCCTCCAACACTCTGGAAAAGACCCTTTCCTGTTTCAGCATGACTGTGCAGAAATAATATCCATGAAGTTCAAGATGGGCTTTCTCCTCTATCAATGCCTTTCCTCACAAACAATCTCTTGAGTGAATGGGAAAAAAATCCCCTCAGACACACTTGTGGTTTTCTTTTGGAAAAGCTTCCCAGAAGGGCAGCTTCTCCTTACTGCCCATGGTTCTGAACAAACTCAAACAAGTATGATGGTCAGATGTCCACACACTTTTGCATATCTGAAAACAACAATAAGAGGAACTTGTTTACAGCAAAATTTGTACCTGGGCCAGAATGAGTGCTTTTCTCCTCAACCCAGCTGTAGTATGCAGAACAGTCTCCATTGCTTGGCAAAGTGACGTGGGGTCCAGTGATACTGATGCTTGTCTCTCCATTCTGGTCATCCCAGATCCAGCGTCCAGACATGTAAGTGGTACGTCGGGCCTCAGCTAGCTCACTTACAGTACTAGATGTGAGGGCGAAGTCATATTCTGCCACAGCAGGATCAGCAGTGTCCCTGAGGGCATAAGCAATAACTAGTTCTAGAGCTTGTGACCATAAAGATGCACAGTTAACACCTACACCTCTATTTTAAGTGGCTTGGCTATTTTAGGATGCATGGTCGTCACATTTTTCTAGCCTTAGATAAACAGCCAAGTCAAATGTTTTTTTCCTACTTTCGACAGCCATAGTAACTAAAGCAAACCAGAGAAATATTACTTGACCACAATGAAGAATACTACCACAAACATGAATAGATTTGACATTAGATTAACACCATTCTTCTAACCTGCAGCCCTTCTCCTCTTGAGTGGGGAAGATGTAGGTAGTGAGTTCCAGGATGTGACCCTTCCGCACTTCAGCCAGAATCTCCAGCCTGCCCTGCAACTCTTTAGTCCTTTTATCCAGCAGCTTGCTCAAGTCCTCATTATGGCGCTTTATCTTGTCCCTCTTGCCCTGGTGCCGACTAGCCCGGCGCTGAAGCCTTTGGCCTTCTTCCTGGGAGCGAAGACACAGATCTTTGCCTTGAAAACGAGAGACAAGGAAAAGTGAGCTGATCATAACATGTCTGGAGATTGTGAAATAAAAGTGGATCAAAACTCTGACAGCAAGGCAGAGGTGATCATTCAAGCAACATTTTCTAAATGCTCACCACTCTTCACTTCTTCATTCCCACTGCAGATCGCTTCTTTCAGCTGCTCAATTTTCATTTTGCATGACATTATTTTCCACTTCTGTCAAAAAAATATATACAATTAAATGTAAGCTGTGAACAAATACTCTCATAGCAACTTACAAACAAACTTACAAGCTGGTCGGCCTGGACCTTCTTATCCATTGCATTGATGACTCTAAGATGAACAAAGCAGATGTATACTTAATTAGATGGGGAAACATTATTAGTATTTTAGTACTTACTATTACTATTGTCACAGACATAAGAAACATCACTGAAACTCATTTAACCAATACTTCACCTTTGCTGAAGATTGTCTTTTTCCTCTTTCATTTTCTGGAGCCTTTCTAGCTTTTCTGTGTATCTGTGAGGACACACATACCAACAGAAAGACGTGCATCAATATATGTAGATACAGACAGACAGATACATACATACATACACACACACTCACTCACTCACTCTCACTCTATCTAGCCATACATCACGTTGATTGCGAACAACCCACCGACAACAGACAGAGAGACTGACAATTGCAGACTTTTCAACAGTATGTAGATTCACCTAAAGCAGAAAGTTAGGCCACATCTGTGTGTTCCAGAGATCACCAAGTGTCACTAAGCTAGCAGCTACTCGGCTAATATTAGAGAAAAGCTAACTGTTAGCGACCCACTTAAGACCGGGATACAAAGTTCATATTTATTGTTTAAACACTAAAACATTTTTCTCAGCTAAAGTGTAGGCCCTCGTGGACAAAAAACGGACACATATAAATACAGCTCGCGTCAAGAAAGGCGTCTATAGACTTGTTTTGTCTGGATTAGCAGTTAGCTAGCATGAGCTAGCAAACAATGCTGTTTATATAAAGAGCATGATGGGGCTCACAGCCTGCTATCCAGTTCTGGTGGTTCAGAAAGTCCTGTAAGCATGTTGTTGTGTCTGGTGTTTAAAAACACGGAGTAAGAGGACTGCATGGTTAATCTCAGGGCACCTTTCAGGGTTTCTACCGTCGAAATAGACGAAATCCCCCGCCTGGATGCACCGAGCACAGGTGAGCCTGCGTCTGGCTGTGTTACACAGGGGACATCGCTCCACAGCAACGTACAGACCCTCCGCATCGTCCACAGACTCCACCACCAGGGAGCCCGGAGAGGCCAGGATGGCTGTAGGAGACTGTCGGACCGGAGCTCGGGCCCCTGCGATTCCCTCAGCCGTTTGCCTTGAGCCCACTACCCGAACCTCACTCTCCGGGGGACAAGCCATAATACAACTCTGTGGTGTTCCTTCTGGAGAACAGTGTTTCACGTCTTCTCTAAAAACATTATTATTTATATGCTAACGCTTTCTTCTGGGCTTGGCCCCCTCTTCCTCTCCCACCAGCAGCCCGAGACTGTGCTGTGATGTTTGGCTTGGGTTCTCTGTACCACGTGACGAATGTTGTTTCTGTTTAAGAGTCACGTGTTTGTAAGTGGGGTGTTGTATTTCCAAAGCATGATTTCTGAGACAACCAGATGCACAACATGTCCAAATGTATTGGGACATGTATGTCTGTTTTTCGGGGTTTGGCTTAGCCCCCTCACTTCCAGTGAATGGCTTTCTCAATGCTTCAGCATACCAGACATTCCGGACCATTTTTTGGGCTCACTTTTTATATAGGGAAAACAAAAATTTGGAAGACATCTGTTTTTCTGGATTTGGCTAATGCACCTTAATTCTAGTGAATCTTAAAGCTTCAGCATACCAGGGCATTTTGGACAATGCCATGCTTCTTACTTTGTGGACACAGTTGGGAAAATACCCTCTCTTTTCCCGCATGACTGTGTACCAGTTCACAGTGCAAGGTCCATAGAGAGATTTCCCAAAACCTTTGCATGAATTGCAAAATGTCCCGGTCAATATCTGTCCCTCCGCTTTATATCTATTTGATTGGCCTTTCTGTAATAACCGTAGATTCAAAGCATATGTGCATGCATGTGTGAGTTGCAGCAGATTGAATCCAGTCAGTGTGGGTTACAGCAGTAACAAGCATAAACCTGAGCACTGTAAGACGTGAGTTAGGAAACACTTTTACTCCATTTAATTTTTTCCAAAACAATAAGCAGACACTATTGGCAGATTATCAGCTTTTAATTGCTTCTTGTCTACATAGCGAAATACATTCAAATATGTTACAAAACAAAAGTATTTCCACAATCTTTCCATTATTTCCTTTAAATGACAACACTTACAGATCCTGACTAAAACATAGACAAATGACAAAATGTGCCTTTACAACACAAGGTTCAATTAAACTGTCCCCTTTCATACATTCAAGAATACTTTTCAAGGAAAGTGAATATGAAAAAAAGCAATGACAGCAGCAAGCATTACACTCACTGAAGTAGAAGAAGTGCACTTTCCTTTTCACTGTTTCCTAAATCCCTTCAGTATTGGGTAGATGTTCTCAAAAGCTTCATAAATTTCAGAGCGATCTTTAGCACCTGGATTAAACATGGAAAAAAAGGTGAATGGAATATATCTGATTGAACACTCCTGGTGAAATAAATGCATGAATGCATTTGACTAAACTAACCTCACCCCTTCATACCTGTAAGAACAACTTTTCCAGACACAAAGATCAGCAAGACAATACGTGGTTTTACCATGCGGTAAATCAAACCAGGAAATAACTCTGGCTCATAGCTTTAGGGATGAAATGAGAACAAAAGTTATACAAAGCTGAGCTTTTATGTCACTTAAAGACCAAAGTAGAAGCTGCTTGAGCACACCTGCTGAACTGTTGGTGAGTCAGGACCAGGCCCTCGAGCCGTATGGGAAAACACACGTCACAACTACCAACCATGTTCTGGATTTTGAAGTCGAGAAATTTGGCCGGAAAGCCAAGCTTCTGCACCACTCTGGCATATTTCCTTGCAGCAAGACGTGACTGTTCTTCACTGTGTGATAAAACGTGACAATATGTCAACTCCTGAGGGCCCACCTTCCTGCACACTGTAGTGCTTTCCCTTTCCTTAACTTTATGTGCACTTTAATACCTCATGGGGAATGGACCAGTATAAAAGGTGAAGTTTGCTTGAAATAACAACACATTACTGTAATACACAATCATTTTAAAGCCTTTTCCCTTGTAAAAATGTTGTAATTTGGAGATACAATGTCTTGTCACAACATTAGAATTTGCAGATCCTGACCTCTTCGCCCCAGTGCAGACCATCTTTCCAGAGCTAAAGATGAGAGCAGTAGTTCTGGGCTCACGGATTCGCATTATAACAGCAGCAAAACGCTGAAAAAGAACACAGATTGGACATCGTAGTGCTTGTAGGTTTAAATATAATGTTTTGCTGCCAATGGAGATGAATTCATCAATGTAAGTCAGAACATTTGATTGTCCTGCTTGAGACACAAGTCAGAATCAGCAGGGATCTGTAAAGGCACTTTTCTATAGGCGTACAGGAACCGCTTTGTTCCTAAAGCGCACCGCAATGGCCCTGAACTTGAAGCACGCTTTGATTTTCCAGCGTATGTCAGCCCGGGGAGTGTTTCCCAAAATTGTCCAATTTGATCTTACAGAGCTGCTTTCGATATTGTTGCCTTTGCCTTGAGATGCTTTTGCCTTGAGATGATGTCCTGATACAACTTCTCATTTCTCAGTGTTAAAGGAAAATAAACACTCATTTTATGCTCAGCCCAAACAGAAAATAGTGGTTGAACTTGGCCAGCCTCCCAGTTGATAGCTTTTATGTCTTTTACATGGACAGTAAAAAAACCCCCACCAACAATGGCCTCTTTTTTAATTTTGTCACAATATGTCACAATAGACCAATCAGAAAGCTGTGATGCAGTCAGCTCAGCTACGACCCACTTTTGGCTCTGCCATCACGAATAGCCGTGACAGCACGGGTACTGGTCACTGTATGTTAACTAAAAACATTTGTTTGCAGTAAAGTACAGTTTCTTTTTCCAGTGAAAAAACTGCATTTTATTACAGAATGTCAGAACTGGTATGAGAATTCTTAATACATTAAGTGCAAACTGATAGCCGCTGCTCTCACCTTTGGATTGTACTCAGCATTTCGAGCCTGAAGAGCAATGGCCTTGAGGTCTAGAGGACAAGCCAGATTTACTGTGGACACAATATTCCTGCATACAATCAAGCACAGCTTTATAGATGTATGTAAACATGCAATATCCATTCAATTAAATAATGTTCCAGTGACCCATCAGTCAAATAGTAGAGAGCCATTCTTATCAGCAAGATCATATAAAGCGATCAGAAATGGTAGGGTGTGGAACATGCCAGGATCACTAAAACAAGTAAACAGACTTCTAATAAAGGGAGTCACTTTCTGCATTCACCCTCCAAGTAGAATAATAATTCTCCAAATCATTTCTGCAATCACACTCCAAGGATGAATTATAATTCTCCAAATCATTCAGCTGGGTTTTCTAAAAACAATCCAAACCAGAGAGAGCACACAAACATTCCCTAACAAAACCCACATTTAAACTTCTCTTTTAACAGCACAGTTTACAAAGCACATATGGATCATGATTCTTCACAATATAGCCATAACAGTCTGCACAATAGTTCATAATGTGCTAAAGACTGCACTTTGTACTTTCTGTACAGATTAGACACTGTTAATTGAATATATCTTTCCCTGAAGCCCAGTCTGACTTTCCCAATGTTTCTTATCTACCCCCCAATAAATACTGTCGGTTCTATTTGGGTAGGATTAGGAACATTCTATTTATTGCACTCATGGCTTTTACACACCTTCCTGTCCTCTTCATTTCAGAATTAAAGGCAAAAGTCTTACTGTAACTGTGGGATGATTCCTGAACTCTCTGTGACCGGGGCAACAGGGGTCATAGGTGTCATGGGTGTCATGGGGAGTGAGCAGAACGGGGAGGCAGCAGGCTGAGTCTTACTGGGGTCTGTGTCTGTAGCTGCTAATTCTGAGGGTGGACAGTCTGGGTAGATGCCACTGTCCTCATTTGACCTGACACCAGCATCATTTTCTGGCTCTTCCTGGGCACTGAGTTCATCAGGCAGGAAGCTCAGATCCAGGTCCTCAGAGAGGTCTTTCTGCTGAGCAGAGATTGAGGAGGCCAGGAAAGAGGGATCTTGCAGCTGTGGGGGGCCTTGCAAGCCCAAGTCCCCTGCAAAAATGTACTCCGATGAACCCTGGAGAGAAAAAAAAGAGTGAGAGTACAGATATATCGCTACACGTGTGACATGTCTCATGTATATATGAAGAATAATCTATTCAGAGACCACTCCTGTATCTTCTTGCACAACTCCTACATAAAGCTCTAAGTATTCTCCTGATTCTCACACTGTCCTAAAACTGTGGATAGAAACTTCAGCCAAATAAATAATAAATATATATATATATATAATATATATAATATATAAAACTCTGACAACGAACTTTGACTAAAGTCTGTCTTACGTTTCAACAGCTGTATGTGTCCTGTAGCTATGTGAAAAATAGGATTTGCAATTTTGCATAAGATCTATCAACTTACAGCAATTGACTGGTCAAAATAATTCTCAAGTGATGTTTCCTCATCCATGCTTCGCTGAATACATAAAAAAACCGAAGAAATAACCAAAACAGCAACTAGAAAATAGAATGCACATCAGAGAGTAGCTGCACTGAAAAGGCAGCAACAGGCACGCGCCCTCACTAATTGCCATCAAGTGGGAAGAGTGACGTCACAAAACGTCAAGTGTTATATTGCCACTATATATATACATATATATGTGTGTGTGTGTGTGTGTGTGTGTGTGTATACACACACAAAACGTCACGTTTAGTATTGACACTACATTTATGTATTTTATTTTAAAATATAATTTTTTTTTATATGGGTCTTGATTTGTTAAACCATTTTTTTCAAAAGCACATGTAAATGCGTTGTCTTTTTTTCAAACAGAAAAATTGGGTTTACACATCATCGTTCAATTCTACTTGTATTTCTAATAAAACGTAGTGTGGCGGAGTTAACATTTAGGACGGTACCGTTTCCACCCACAAGAGGGAGCTGATCTCCGCTGCTCCTCAAAATGGAACCAAAGAGCAAAACAGTAGCATGGTGGCAGAGAGTACAGGCTCTGGATTCTGAACACGGATCTTTGTGTGTGGGAGTGTCATATTGTCCTTCAATGTTTTGTGACTATTAGTCTATACTTGTGGAAACATGCATTTTTTGTAGTGCTGTGAGATGATGGATCAAGTCAAGAAGTGTCTGAGAGATTTCCCTGCAGAAGCACGCGGTGAGTGACTTCATCTGCTGTCTGTCATTCAGAATGATGTGCTGGAGTTCAGGGTTTGCCTAAGTGTACAAGGATACACGTGTGTTCAGTGAAAAAAGGCTCATCTAGCAGTGTTTCCCAGCTCTCTCTGGTGCTACACGCCCACTTCAGCCCAGTATGGCTTGGTTAAAGATCAGGTTAGTTGGTTCAGGTGTTGGGGTAATCAGGCATGGGATACTCCTGCACAGGGTTGGAAAACAATGTAAGCGGCCTCAGCCTCTTCTGCAAAAGCTTCAGCTATTGCATAGTGAAAGACAGATGTTCTTGTTTCATTTTAGGGCTGCACAATATTTCCTCTGCTTATTGTTATCACAATATCGGTCTCTGTAATATTTCTTCTAACCAATCACAGTCTTTTTGAGAGTGGGACGAGTCAGAGCTCCAGGTGAGTTGATGGGTGTAAAATCGCAATCCATATCGTGAAGCTTTGCTTGATTTATGTATGGTCAAACTCACCAGTACCAGATGGCCACTAGAGGTCCTATGCTGTCCAGGTCTGGTCAGGTCTTTGGAGGTCCTATGTTGGGCTATTTATATACACATTTATATCACTTCAAAGTGACATCTTTACGGTCACTGCCCATTGTATTAGGTCCTCTGAAAATATAGGTGTGGTTTGTACATGTTCAATTTCTGGTGGTTGTCTATTTGATTCTCATTTGTTAGCCTCTTTATTCCATTATGATTAATTTTTATCACATCTGTGAAAAGGTAGTGGCATATTGGCATGCTGTTGTGTGTGTGCGCTAAGTAGTCGATTATTCACACACACACACACACACAATGATGCTGGAGTTTTTAATATTTTGCTGCTGCTGATGGACCGAGAATAGTTCAGCAGCCAAAAATATCCAGCCAACAGTGTCCTGTGGCCAGAAACTGACCACAGGTAAAGGATCAAAGGCTGAATAATGATGAGCTGTCATCTAAATTTTTTAGGATGGACCAACAAAGGAGATGTGTATGACAGAGTGAACAATAAGTGGACAGTTTAAAAACAACACCCAGACAGATATTGGGGTTCTAACCATTGCTGAACACGGAAAACAATGTGTATCAAATTATGCCAAGAAACCGATGCAAAATGCATTAAAGGCCTTACATTTACAAGAGTGCAGTTTTACATTGATGGTGAAAAGTAAATACAAATTATGCTGTGTAATTTTTAGAGCTTTATTTGAACGAGTCAGTTCCATACCTAGATGAACCTGTCTCTCCACTACAATTCTATCGTGACTGGATTGGTCCTAATAAACCCTGCATCATTCACAAGGCCTTCAGTGACTGGCCAGCTTTGTCTAAATGGAACCCAGCCTACCTAAGGTGAGAGCCTACCTCATTTGTCAGAGATCATTTCCAGGAGCAACTTATACCTGGCTCTGTATTTGATTTCTTTCAGAGAGGTTGTCGGCTCTAAGGTCATCAGTGTAGCCGTGACTCCAAATGGCTATGCAGATGCTGTGAACGGAAACCGATTTGTGATGCCTGAAGAGCGTCAGATGACCTTCTCCTCACTCTTGGACATCATAGAGGGCAAGGTGGAGAGCAGTGGTGTGTTCTATGTACAGAAGCAGTGTTCCAATCTGACTGAGGAGCTGCTAGAGCTCACAGGAGACATGCAGACTCACATCCCGTGGATGAGTGAGGCGCTTGGTGAGTTGTATATGTATTGATAACGTGTCTGGTCCAGAGCAAGAGCCCCACAGTGACTATTGAAGCATGGGCGTTAGACACATTTTTAATGTGGTGGTGCATGTAGTGCTCTATGTCTTGACTGTAGGGGTTTCAGCATCCATGCCTAAGAAAAAGAAAAGGATTGTTTCTCACCCTGACCTGATTGGCGGGCTAATAGTGATCTGTTTGTGAATCTATTTTTTGACAAGGTCATTTAACAGTGTTCTCTCTCCTTGAGCCAAACTATGAGTGTGCTTGATTCCCAGCGATGGGGTAATGATTATCCATTGCAGTTTCTGGGTGTAAATAATTAGTTTTCTTCCCCAGGAAAATTGCCTGATGCGGTAAATTTTTGGTTAGGAGAGGAAAGTGCCATCACATCAAGTAAGTTTGTGTTCAGTTGTTTTTAGTAGACACAGCTCAGAGAAATGAAAAACAAATATTCCGTGACTGATGGCAATGAATTATGTTTACTTTGCAGTGCACAAAGACCACTATGAGAACCTGTACTGTGTCATCTCTGGGGAGAAGAAGTTTATTCTGATCCCTCCCACAGACCGACCTTTCATACCCTATGGCAAGAATTTATTATTTTAATATTTTTTTATCTTTGCACCATGCTTGGATCATGCCTGGAAATTTTAAACCTATTTGGTTCCTTTAAACAGAATCCATATTTAATTATTTGCATTGATTTTTTCCCCATGATGCCATGTGTTGCATATTTGCAAAAAAATTCCAACATCCGTTAAGAAGAAGGGCTCTTTGTTAAAGTAGCCATTTCACCTTCTGGATGAAAGTATTGGTACACCACTGTTTTTCAGGTTTTGGGCTAGGCCCCTTATGTCCAGTGAAGGGCGATCAGACATTCCAAGACATTTTGGACAATACCATGCTTCCAAATTTGTGGACACAGTTAGGGGAGGGATATATTCTATTCCAGCATGGCTGTCACCCAGTGCACAAAGTAAGGTCCATAATAAAGATGGCTGGATGAGTTCCATGTAGAAGAACTTAACTGGCCCACACAGGGCCTTGACCTTTACCCCATACATCACTGTCTGACCTCATAAATGCTATACAGAATGAATGGGCACAAATTCCCTCAGACAATCCTGTGGAAAGGCTTCCCAGGAGAGTGGAAGCTATTATAAGTGCAAAGGGGGACCAAATCTATATCAAAGACTGGAATGCAATATCATTAAGGTCTCTTAGTGTAACGGTCACCTGTCCCAGGCCTTTTGTCCATACAGTGCATGTGGATGGTTATGAAGCCTTCACTGAAATTGTGTATGTTAGTTTGGTGTTGCGTTTGACTTTTTGTAGATCTCTACCAGCCAGCTACGTACAAACAGAGACAAGATGGCATATTTGATATAGTGGATGAAAAGGATTCAGAAAAAGTGAGTTATTTATTTTTATATAAATTTTGGGTTTGGGGAAAAGAGAAAAATCAGATGTCCCAGAAAGAAAATACTCACTTTTACGCACTCAGGGGAAAACCATGATTTTAACAAAGCAAATCTGTGTAGAAATGTGTATGGGACTAATCAGTTGGTCACACTTTAGGTGCCTTGGATCCCCATAGACCCCCTGAACGCAGACTTGGAACTCTACCCTTCCTACAGCCTAGCCCGACCTATTTACTGCACTGTAAAAGCTGGAGAGATGCTTTACCTCCCCTCTCTCTGGTTTCACCATGTCCAACAGTCTCATGGATGCATAGCAGGTACAGTAAAAATCTGGAATTCTTCTCTATTGTTTGTACAATTACTAAAACTTTTCAGAAAGAGAGAAAGATGTCATAGATCTTCAGTCATTATTCACTCTTCTTTTTTAATGACCGATGAAATAGAATAAATGAATTAGATAGTAAAGGATTAATTTAATCTCTAATATTCATCTCATAGTGGTCTTTTATCCTTAGCATGTATTAAGATTTAATTTGTGATCTTTTTTTTTCTCTCTGCAGTAAATTTCTGGTATGATATGGATTATGATATCAAGTACAACTACTTCCAACTGATAGAATCTTTAACTGGAGCAGTGGGTTCAGTATGATATCCCCTCCCCAGGAGCACATAATCTTTGTGTGCTATAATAATCTTCTTACTACCACTGAAACAGGGCTGTTGGGAGGATGCACCCTTTTACGCTGCCTAATTGCTTTTCTGGACATAAACTTCCCAAAGTCAAATTAATAGAGAACCAATGGAGAAAATGCACAATTTTATTTCAATCTGGAAAAATGGAACTATTCTTTGGGGACTATTTTGCCTTGAATTTTACCCAGTTCTTTTAAAATGGCTTTAAAAAAGAACGCGTTTTATGCCAAAGTGAATTCTGGGCAATGAATAAAAAAATGAATTGCAATTAATATCATTGTTACATACAAAATTAAATAATTTATTCAAAAGTAGTGTATTGTGCACATTTTTACAGCTAAATGAACAATAGTGCAGTAAAATTTGGTTTGCAAAAGGCGCTTTTTAAAACAATGTTCCCTTGAACACAGTTACACAGCTGGGGTTAAACTGTTTCTTATAAATCTCAACTTCAACATGAATGTAATCAAATCAAATACAAAACCAAAGCTAGCTATTTGCTACAGCAAGGCATTCATTTTATATCTTGTTTGTTATAGAAAAACAGGTTAGCCTCAGAGTCCAGAGCACTATAGCAGCTGCAAAGGGGAACCAACTCCATCTTAGTCTATGTATCTGAATGCAGTGTCATTAAAGTCCCTGTTAGTGCAATAAGGCATCCCAATACTTTTGTCATTTAATGTATGTTGACTTGTGGGCATTTATATTGTCCATCATAAGAATTTCCAAGTTTTAGACAAATTTATTCTGAAATCAAGAATATCTGTTGTACTGTACTGTACCTGCTGTACTCTTCTGGGAAGAGTTTACGTTATAGTTGGAACATTGCTGTGAGGATTTGATAGTTAAAACGATAATACATTAAAATGCCCAGCCCTAATATAGATATTTTGTTAGGACAGAAGTATTAGTGGCCTAGAAAGAAGTCAGAACCCTGGTCCAGCTTCCACTACAGATTTGCCCACCATTAAAGTAAGTCGGCAGAACACAGTTAGTTTAATATGAATTACTGAAATTCAAGTTCAACTGATGATACTGAAATGAACTTGCTAGATATAGGGACTGTACCTTGCTCAAGAGTACCTCAGCAGTCTTGAGATGCAAACCCCAATCCTTCTGAGACACACACACACACACACGTGTGTGTGTGTGTGTGTGTGTGTGTGTGTGTGTGTGTGTGTGTG
>JBBKCR010000001.1:27808508-27829725 GCA_037577295.1 Ladigesia roloffi
TGAGTGACTTTGACAAGGCCCAGATTGTGATGGCCAGAAAGCTAAGTCATCTCCAAAATGGCAGGTCATGTGGGTTTTCCTGGAATGCAGTGGTTAGTACCCTCCAAAAGTGGTCCAGATAAGGACAACCAGTGACTTGGGGACAGAAAGATGGTTGCCCAATGTGAGTGATGCAAGTAAATGGCTGAAGACTTGTCTCTCTGGTGCTATCCCTTTGAAAAGCTAGATTAGATTCCCCACTGACAATGAAATCTTTTAGCAGGAAAACACTGCATAATTTGGTCAGGAATGGTTAGAAGATTTTAACAAATAGCAGAAGGATTTGACTTGACCTCCATTGCTGGACAACCTATTCAGATGACTGACGACTCCACCTTGCAACTTACAGGACATGAAAAACGAACATGTATTTTTTCCCGCTTACCAGCAAAACGCACCGCAGTAATGGAGGAGGAGTGTTCGTCCAGTGTCTGCAAGAGGCTATACTCCCTTTCTGCATCCAGAACATGGATCAGCCTATCTCTGCTTGCTGTGGCCAACAATCTCAAACCTACAGAGTTCAAACAGCCATTAAAAATACCAATTAATTGCAAAAACAGGGCTATGGTAAGAACCTTGGTCTTTATAATCCTGATATTTTAAACAACTAAAAGATGTTTAATATGAGGCCATAAATACAATCATGCACAACAGAACAATATGGTAAAACTTTATAGTGTCAAAAACAGTTTCTAAATCTCTAAAACTGCAATTATGCAGTCACATGTAAAAGAAATATAATGCGTAGGAAAAAAACAATGGTATTTAATAAATGTTTGTTGATTCAGGAGTTAATGTATAAGCTGAAAGGAATGTGATTACACACTAGGCTCTTCGGCTCTACTGACTGGTGTCAATAGGATGAGGGCATTAGCAACAGAAAATATGATAATGCCCCAAAGCCTGTGAGATGCATTTGTGTGGAAGAGAAAGGCTGAGAAATAGGGGGAGTGTGAAAGAGACAAATAGAGGGTAAGTGTGTGTGGAAGCACAGATGTGCTGTCTCTCAGCGGGGCTGGATGTCGACACTATCTCTCCCTAAGCTGGAACTATACCTCCAACTAGGACAACATATGCTGCAACCTACTTTACACTGGAGTTGGAATAAAAAGAAAATGTAGTTATAAATCACACTGACTGCACTTTTGAGAAATTTTGTTAACTCCTACAGTCACAAGGATTCAACAGAGCTTGTGTTACATCTCGTCCCTTTTACCTCCATCCACTCATTCTCAACTAACTTTGTCTAATTGTCACAAGTTTAAAGGCACAGTATGTATTATGCCACCCTAATTAGTCCAGTTAAATACACATAAGCGTACATTTTAAGGCAGTTTTAATAGCAGAGATGTTATTAGCTAGTGCCATATGTTTGAGCTAGAAGCAGCAACCAGTTTTGGGCTGGAGAGCATCTGCTGAGCATCTGAGCATCATCAGTTTCTCCAGGGGTTGAACACTGTATGCTGACCTGCAGTCAACAAAGGAGCTCTTTGCTGGTCCTCTGGGGAAACTCCCTTCAGGCACTCACCCGTTTCAGGCTTTGAATATTCCAGACACAGGATCTCAGAGTCGTGGGCCTGCACGTTCAGAATCTCCTCCATGCTCTGTAGCTCGTGGATCCTGGAACAATTGAAAAGTTTAAGCACTCCTCAACAAATTTCCAGGCTGTCCATTTTTCATTCTTGCACTTGGATACATTCACTTTTCTAAAAATTAGTATCACACTCATTATTAGCCCCTTTTAGCTTTTCCAAACATCAATCAATTTAGCCAAAATGTCCCAGTTTTGGCTCTCTACACAACATGTAACACCAGAGGCTCTGACATAACCACGTGACCCTACATGCTTCTGTGACTTTAGTGTTAACTGAGCACCCAATTAATTACAAACACACTGTGCTCTTTCCATTAAAGCCTCAGTGGGTCAATTACCCAAAATCAATTAGTACACAGATGCTAAGAAGTAACTCTCCCAGGATCGAACCTTAGTGTTCCATTGCGATCCCCTGATGCCAAATGCTGCCCGTCTGGACTGACACACATGGTCCTAATGCCTGTCCTGTTCTCTGAGGTCTGTGGATCAGCCTTTTCCGAGTTGCTAGAGATGATACAGTCAGTGTCCAGCAGGGCTGTGAGGTTGTCGTCCGTGTAAATAATCTTCTGGACGTCCTTCATCAGCATATATTTACACATCAAAATAAGTGGAGAAAGAAACAGAGATATACTTTAGGTGAAGCTCAGATGTCATGCCACAGTTATGAGCTGATCTTTTACAATAGGTTTGGAACTGACAGTGCTGATGGCATTGCGGTTGAGTGTGGCGCTGTGTGTGTCCATGTTCCACAGACGAATCGTGTTGTCTGAAGAGCAGCTGAGGAAAGATCCTGAAGTCAGGCAGATCTGCTCCCCCTCACTGTTCTCCGGGTACATCTGAGGGGAAAAAAAATAATTAAAGACACATGCAGATCTTCAAATGTACTATTCACACCAGGCATGTTCATTCAAGTTTATAAATTGGCCCACACAAAGTCATTCTTTGTCACATAAACAGATTTACGACTTGTACACATAGATGTTACGCAGTGAGACAAAAAATAAATTTTCCATGAGGCTAAGCAAATAACAAAAAAAAAAGATATAAATAACTGGAATCAAAAACTTATCAGGAAAAAGTGGCCTAACCCCAAGTATCCACTTATCGTGCAGGTCAAAACCAAAGATACAGAGGTGGGTTCACTAATTCATAGCTACATTAATCCATGGCTGCATCTCATTCAATCCCTCTTAACACTTAGAGACTAAGTGCGGCTAGTTTCCTCTGTTAAAAATAATGCACATATGTAAAGGATGTTTTTCCTTCCCAATAAACAAGACTATGCACATAATAAATGTGCTAAGAAAAGACTGATCAAATTCCACTAATTTAATGATTTTTTATTGCAAATGTTAAATCTGATTTTGTGACAAATTGTCAAATTCTATCGCTATTTTTTCACCCTAAACACACATTGTGTGGGCTAAATATGAAAAACACCAGCCCACACCAGCACCTTTTATAAGACAAAATCTCAACATAAATAACATAATTTGCTCTGTTATAAACCAAAAATTCATTCTTCACCAGTACATAGCTGAATTTTCAAATGACAAAAGTGAAAAGAAGTCCAACATCAAAGGTTAGTGTCAACTGGATTCTTAGCACATGCATAACTATGCTATGATATTTTGGTACATTACAATACAGCATGAGTGCTTGCTAAATGCAAATTGTGTTAGAAACAAAATCAGTTCTGATTTTGATTGGTTTTGATCATGCATTTCTTGCAAAGTATCGTCAAATGACCACATTTGTTTTCACTGACAGTAATTGCTAATCGCTAAAGGATAAATAAAGGAATAACCAAATTGCATGATTATTAACTGTCTAATATGGTAACAGTTCACTAGTTAACAACACCAAGCTCTACTGCAATTTCACATATATGGTAATCCTAATTGGTGCTACCTGTCAGATGTACTGAGTGCCCTACCTCCACACTCCACACACATGATGAATGGTACAGGGCAGAGTAGACCTTGCCCACTTTTCGGAGGTCACGGGTATCCCACACATAGAGACTATGATCATTGTAAACACAAGACAGCCACCGGTTGGTGGGGTCATAGGACACAGCCACTGTGTCAGGGTACCGGGCATCCTTATCAAAGGCAAAGAAGTGGCTGGTGGAAAGAGACAATGATTAGTCATGAGGAGAGCCAGGGTTTAAGAGTCAATTCTCTGTAAAACTCTTACAATAATCAATTTTTGGCATGCACAATGGAAATGGTGTTTCCGCAGGAATTCTGTGGTCCCTTTTTGGTCAGCGTTTGTTCATATATTGCAGACTGTAATGTGGATCCGGCAAACCCTAATCCCGCAGCTGACACACACTTAGCAAAGGAGTAATATTGAACACACACACAAAAATTAGGTTCAGTGTTTATGTAGACCACAAAAGAGTACATAAAGCAAGATTTAAATAAAAAATAATGCTTGGTATTCACAGACTGCAAACCGGACATCAGAGGTCAAAATAAGAGTCTCCCCGATGTCCAGGTCGTTCTGTGCATATTTATGAGGAGCATGCTAAGCAGCTCTGCAAGCCTCTGACACAGAGTCAGTTTGAAGGTCTCCAAAGGGAAAACCAGAGAATGCTGAACACGTGACAGGTCAGGCTGCTCTGACAGCCCACACACACCCTGCATGAACTCAGAAATGGTAGGAAATGCTGCCAACTCTGTTTGGAACAATCTGCATATGTATGACCGTGGCTAGGAAACAAATACCAAAAACCCCACACTGAGCCAACTCTCTGTTAACAATGAAAGTATTGATACCATTCTGTTGACTTTTGAAAATGAGGGTCAACAATAAAAAAGCTCGGATTATTAAACACTGTCTGTGTATTAAACAGAGAGTACACCAGGATGGGATTTTCCATCTGAATTTCCTTGTAAATTCCAATATCTTCTTACTGTATCCTGGCTCGGACTAACAACAGTTAGAGAGAAAATGTCACATCAATAATAAGTTTCTTCAGACTCTGTATGTAATATATTGACTCGTCAACATCCTCCTTGAACCTTAAGTCACAAGATTAAACAGAAACCATTTTTCTTGCTCTTGTACAGTGGCAGTAACGTGTTTCCGCTCACCTGGCCTCCGTGACAGTGGCTATGTCCGAGCCAAGGCTGTGTGGGCGTGGAAGAGTGCAGATGAAGTGCAGATTGACTGGGCTGAATGCTCTTACTGTCCCATCAGCACATCCACAGAATATCAACTCCTCTGTCACAGATAGTGAGGTAGCCAGACCAGTCTGAAAGACCAGCACAAAGGAACAGAATGTTAGCCGTTAAAGACAGGAAACAGCAGACTCAAGGAATGCCAGTAGCAAAAAGATCCATCATCACCCTTTAGAGCTTGGGACATTAAGTTAAAGGTTCCGCATTTCAGTATAAGAGCTTCCGCAATGACTCCACAGAGCAGTGAAAAGAAACTCTTTAAAGAATGTACATGTATCTGCCTTTGAAAATGTCAGCACTGCCTTACATTTCTGTAAATATGCCACAACAAATGCCATGACCAACCCTTCCTGTTTTTTGTAGTATTTTTTATTTTTATTTTTCATTCTAGAACAGCAATTTCACAACAGCAACAGTATTTCTGGAATGCTGGTTTATATTCCCAACTGCAAATGAAATGCGTGATGCCACAGTTCTTGAGCCACCTTTCGTAATCAGTAAATAAATCAGGGATGGAGGAAATACAGAAAATAAAATGGGGCAGTCTGCCCTGTTTTCTGGTTCAGAAGGGTTTAAAAGCTAACTCATTCTATCCTATTAATGCAAAGACGCACTGAAGTCTTTCTAGACCCATGGGGATGTGAAAGGCTGAGATTCTACATGTGAGCAAAGTAGATTTCACTTCAGGACAAGCTTAGAAAAAAGAATGAAATTATTTATCAGGAACACTTGATTAGATTAGATGTCCTTGACATAAAAAACAAAACAAAATAGATGTAAAGTAAAGGGACGTTTTCTTGAAGTTTAGCAGATCCTCATGCATATTTGGACAATCAAATCACAGCATGGCATGAAATGTGACACTCTCAATGAAGTTTTAGACAGAGAGCCTGTTGTCCCTCACTCTTTCTCATTCACACATATATACCCCCACACACACGTTTTGTCTGAGCATGAAGAGGGGCTGCCACACACCCCAGACCGAGCGAGCTCCCACCTGCTTGAAGCGTGACCCAGTTTGCGTGAGGTGGTGACGGTGAGGTGGATCTAAATTAATTGTGAATTGTTTGTGTCAGGTTCACCCAGTGACTGCTCAAGCCTAGAGTACACACTTGTTTCATAATAATTTAATTCTGTTAGACTGGAAACAGAGGAAGACTATTTAATTAATATGTGAGGCAAAAATAATAGAGATGCCTAAAAACATGTCCAAAATTGTTTCCTTTGTTTTTCTTCACCAGTCTATGCTGATACAGCAATACAGCAACACCATACAGGCAACAACACGTAAGGCAAATCAAGGTTATAATAAATGCTGTTTTTAAAGACATAAATTATTGCACTAATGAGGTCATTTGCTGTATGTCATTATAGGGTGTATAGGAACAGTAAACAGTGCAACTGACACAATGCAATGTGAACACAAGACAGCAATGAATCTGGTTTCAATAATGAAGTAATGTCTGGATGCGGATTGGTGTGATCATGATGAAGAACCACATGGGTCAGACACACCCAGTAGGGTGAATGAATGGCCACAAGTTTGGTCAGTTCAGGGGTCCTTGAGCTTTCAAATGATAGGTGAAATTGGATGGTATAGCCCCGATAAACAACTTACTGCGATACTGTCGTTTTTCTGGGCAGTGTAAGAAGGGGGAGAAACAGAACAGGCTAATATAAGACAGTAGCATGGATATTTAACACATGCACACACAGCAGAGCTCACAGCTGTTTAGATTAAAAAAAAGCCCCCAAAAAACAGCAGGGTCTTCTCTCAGGATACCACAGATTAGGGCTGAACGATATGGACAAATGTTCATATCTCGATTTTCATGCCAGATATCTCGATATCGATACAGTACGATAGGACTATGGGTTCAATGAAAACCAAGCATTTCTCAGAAAAAGAAAACATTATAATACAAAAAAATTCACTGCCAGTCATCAACATTAACATAAATTACCAAAAAAATAAATGACAAATCTAACATTTTACTGCAGCTCTGCTTTAACAATAAATCCGGATCTGTCACAGACCCAGGGCGGGGCGAGCGCGGAGAGGGGAAATCTACATCGCGATATCGTTGCTTTTTTCGATATTAATATCTTGAAAATTCATATCTCGATATAGATACGATAAAGATATATATTTCAGCCCTACCACAGATATATGGGCAGAGACAAGAAGCACAAAGACATTTTCTGTAACTACTAAAGAAAGTGTTCATAAAATCAGCTAAAATATTTATTTTATTCTGCTTATTTCAAAACCTTACATAGAGTGCAGCATGAAGTCAATTGACAGGCACAAGCTGTAATATTCACTCACCCTGAGCTCCACCCACTTATCCAGGAGTCTCTTGTCGTTGAACTCGCACAACAGGCCTGAGGAGGTGATGCAGAATGTGCTGTCAGACTTGCGACCCTTTCCACAGGCTACATCAGTGAAGAAATTATTCCTGAGCTCTCCCAACAGCCCAGAACGGCCCAGTAACGGCACTGTGGCGTTGACCTGTGTATGATGATAGGGCTCGTTTGAGGTTTTTGACAAAGTGAGAAAGTGACAATTTTATTATAAATATATGCCTATAATTCAGATTGTTAACATAAAAAGCAAAGGGCAGCAAGTAAACAATACAAAGAACAGCACTCATGACAAGCTAAAGGTCATAAGCTGTGTACCTTGGAGGACTTTGTGTGGTCCAGGTACCAGAACTTTACATGCCTGTTCCCTGCTGTGACGAAGTAGGAGCTGTCATCAGAAAACGACACTGCCATAACTTTACTGGACACTTTGTTGGCAGCCACCACCACATTTTTCTGGATGGAACATAAAAAGAAATGTTGCAACATGGCAACACAGGTCAGGTGGCCTATTTCAGGCTAACATTTCAAATACTGGGCCTAATCTGCACATGGCCTGAATCTGTGAAAAAACCTCTCAGGGTTACGTGAGGCGAGAATGTCACGCACCTTCCAGGCCCAGACATTCACAATCATGTCATGCTGGTAGCCCACGCTGACGATGTACTTGCTGTTGGGGGAGAAGGCCACGCAGGCCACTCCATACTTATGCTCCTGCAGTTCTGCAACCTGAGTCCTCTCCACCACGTCCCACACACGCACCGCAGGCATATGACCACTCTACACAGACAGAGGAAAGGTAGAGAGACATGGGGATAGAGAGAAACAGACAGGAAGAGATGAAGGGAGAAGGGACAGAGAAAGAGAGTGAGAAAGAAACAGAGAAGGGGAGAATTTAAAATATTCATTAACTACATTCATCCAGAAAACGGGATGACTAATCATACAAACTCAAACACTCAGAGACATAAATGGGGACAATTTGTGTTTTTTGGCTTCCAATTTCCTGCCATGTTTTGGCATTAGGTTAATATGTACTTTGGTCTCTCCTTGTACTGAAAGGTGAAGGTACACTACAGTCTAGTTATTATGCAAGTTACGCAACTCAATCTGAAACAGATCAAGAACTGTAAGTACGCAGAGCAGTGAGAGGATTTACTGCAGGAGATCTGTGATGACTCTACTAAAAGCTTCAGCAGCCATGTGACTATCATTCAAGACTGCTGCAAAGAAGCAGAAGCAACCCAACTGTCAGCATATAGGCAGTGGGTACAGTCATCTCGCTGTATTCAGCTGGATCAGCTGAGGTCAGCTGTGCTACGTCCTGATCAGTGTGCTGCGGATAGCAGGAACGCATCATGCTGTGAAGCTGTGAATTTCCAGCGTGCAAAATGTCTTCCAACTCATACTGCTTGCAGGAGGTGCCCAGCAAATATTTTGTGAATATGATGAAGAGATTATAGAACACTACTTGCCATTCAGCCTGACAGTGCAATTCTACCACAGCGAGACCTTTGGTTTGTGTTTAAGGATTATAATTACTATAAATATTATTAAACGGTAAATATGCTCTGTGCTTCAAATTTTGTGGAGCTTCTGCTTCAGACATTACAGCACAGAATGAAGTTAATTCACTTTATCACATCACTTTCCATGCGGTCATCGGAGGAATGTCTATTTTGACCCTCCGCCTTGCGGAACGAATGACAGAAAAGTCCAGGCACCCATGTGATAATCTGAAGTGACTCAGATGTGTCTTTATTTTCAGGTCAAAATCCCCCCAAAATGAATGGAAGCGCCCTAAGGAATTCACTTCTGCTCAAAGTCCAAACAAACAGCAGACAAATTAATTATTTTAATCATGGCTGATTTTCTAAATGAAAATGAATTAAGCCAGGGAATCACCCTCGTTTAGTTTGTACTACTTTGACTGATTTCAAATGACTGGATTTTAAGAAATTAACACGACAAGTCCAAGTAAAGAGCAAATCATGTTGGAACATAATAAATGTAACAAGAAATGTGCTAGTGTGTTACAGAATGTGAGTAAGATATATATAGGATGGAAGTTTGAATGTAAAGAAATCAAAATCCGGAACTCTGATTGCTGCACCTCTGAACATTCAACAAATGACAATCATATCTGCATAAGGAGGGTCACACAGTATCATATACCACAGAGCCCAAGGGTGGAATGAAACAGCTGTATTGTGTTGCATGCCGCAGCAGTTTATTTTCATATTTCTCCACCTGCAGTAGCTTTATCTGACAGATAAAAGAGCTGGTTTAGAGTGACTCATGTTTCATGAAATGGAGCTGATACACAACCATACACAAAATGACTGCAAAAACTCAATCTATTTCCAGACCCCAAAATGAATGGAGGTTAATAAAAGGCTTCTCTTAAATGGTCCTCTTGTATTCTCTCAGTTTACTTCTGGTGGCATGCTTTGAAAGGTAAATTCTGGGTGCCTGGGAGTAAGGGTTAGCCACAGACAGACCACCCCACACTCTGATCCTTCTGCTCCTGTTTTTCCTATTATGTCTGTCCCTTTCTTTCTCTCTCTCATCCTCTATACGCTACTTCTCCCCAGCTGTATTTTTTATAGCCCCCCAACCCCCCACATACACTCTCCTCTCTGTCCTCTTTTCACCTCCTCCTGACGGGAGACAGTGTGTGTATGCGTGCGTACGTGTGTGTGTGGGTGTATAGGCTGGCACCATGCTGCCTGTTGCCACAGCAACCGGATAAGCACACACTCTTACATCGTTTTCACACGCGCTGGAGGCAGAGGCTCCTCCTGAACGGAAGGGATTAGTTGTGCTCACCACCGAAGTCTTGTGCAGTGTGTGTATGGATCAGTGGATTAGGGTGGCACACAGCTCGCTCTTCCCTCGTGTTCAGCCATGCCAACTGCAGCCAAAAGGCTCAGAGTGCACTCCATGTACTCAGGGTTCGCACTGAATCCTCCGAGTTGGAACAGTTACAACCCCTACTGTGCACACGTGCATGCAGACAATCTGGTGCTAAGCTCCAATCATCAACGTCTGCATTTATTCTTTTATTATACAGGTGTGTCCTGTTGGCTGAGGTAGGCATTTGATCAGGGTGGAACATCTTCAAGCAGGACACTTCTTCCAGGCTTTTACTCCAATATTACTTAATGTGATCAATCACTAAAAGACTTAAACAATTTACACAAGCCAAAATGTGGTACATTTGTCAAAAATGTGGCTAATAGAGCTAAGAAAGAATGAAAGTTATCCTAATTTAAAGGCTTGCTTATGTTGTTTCTGACACGGCACAACACACTGTTACCAAAAAAAAGATATAGGCTTCAGGACTATAACATACTATTGTCGATTTATATTCTGAGGCCTATTATTTGTAAGCTAAAACTAAAACGAGCAAACTTAAAAGGAGAAATATCACTGACTGAACTCATAAAATGCTTTCAGCTTTTGCTTTAAAAAAGTTACCAGGAATCCAGAGAATTAAATATAGTTGATACTAGTATAGTTGAGTACATAGTCAAGGTCAGAAATTGTTGCTTATTGTCTCACAAACAGACAGTCATATTTTGATTTTGGTTGATTTTCAAATCTAAATAAAGTGAGCTACAGAAACACACTGTATTTAAACCAATGTCACCTCATAGTGTTATACACGCACTTGTTTCTCATTCTGGATGTACCATATGACTGTAACGTACTTGTTTTTAAGAAATAAACAGAACAATTTGGCATGGTAATTTAATAACTTAATAAAATGTTTAACGAAATATGTGCTAAGGTGTTTGAGTGTGAGCTTGAGGGGGGAAATGCGAGAAGGCTGAAATAAATGGCCATGGATCGAAAGAAATCAGAATCAGCATCACTGATCACTGTCCCTGATTGATACTTATTCTGTCTAAAAGCCTAAATATTCTACAAATGACAATCAATATCCGTACAAGGACAATCAGACAGTTTCATAAACCACAGAGCCTGAAGGTAGACTGAAACAGCTGTGTTGTGTTTTCTTTCTTTGTTCTGCACCTGCAGTGGCTTTATCTAGCAGATAAAAAGAGCAGATCTGGTTTTGTAACATGGAGTTTAGACTTCAAAATGGCCACAAAAACTCACCTCGCCTGTGACCACATATTTGCCATCTGGTGAGAAAGCTAGAGTGGTGATGGTTTTCCTGAGTTGAGAGAAAAAAGAGGGAAGTGTTTCGGTTATTTTGCTGAAGTGAATGCTTCCTGTCTGCTTAAGAGGCTTCCTGCCGGTTTGGCTGGTGCTCATTACCACAGTGGTGACTCACTGTGTGATCAATTTCATGGACGTGCCTTCACAATGTCAGCTAGAAACAAGCACTACTGAAACAATTAAATCCACTTTGGTCAACATCTGAATGGTGAATAAAAGAGAGCTTTTAACAATACATATAGGATGTAAGCCTTTTAGTGCAAATTATCGAGCTGAATACAGCCGTAAGGAATGAGCCCTGGAGCTGAATGTTGAAACATGTTGTATCCTGACTGCACATGGTTAATCACCACCTTTAATAAAAAAGGTCACTACGATGTTTGGAAAGAGGTTACATTCCAGAGAGGTTTGTCAAATCACTGCCTGCATTTGACTAAACTCTTGTAAAACACTCCTTCCTTCTTAAAGTGGCAATGACAATCAACAAACGAATAATTAAAGGATAAATAAACTGTTTGTAGTAACTAAGTTTAGACCTGTGTTAATATAATTAAAAGGGCATACAGCATCTGATGCACAGGATCAGAGATTACTCTAAACATACCTTTGGTTTAATCCAAACCTTTGGTAATGTTTATGTTTAGTGACTATTACAGGAGACATTATTACAAACCAGGTTTTCCAAAAATCATGTTCTAAACTGAGTGTGCAATAAAGTAGCTAATATAATACAAACTGGGAGACTTACTTTGAACTGTTGAGAATGTGATACTGTTTGTTCTTCCTGGGGTTCAGCAGCACCACCACACACCTACAGCACAGAGGATAAACATTCATGAACATCACAAAGTTCTCAATGCTAAAAGCTGCAAGATGCATCCTATAACACATTGTAAATAGACCAGAGTATGGAAACAAAGTAGTGATGTGTAAATATGTAAAGCATCACAAATATTAAATCTCGAATTCACATTATCTTTGGTCACATATTGAGTGAGTCTGACAGTTTTACAAAACAATGAATGAAATCATGCTTCCTTGTAGTGTGTTTATCCTCCATAAAATGGTTTCTACATTTTTCCAATATAATCAACCCAAATTTACTGCACAAAAAAAAAATTACAGCCCTTCTATGAACACACACACACACACACACACACACCCCTAGACATACATATGGATACCAATTTGTAAGGACATACAGGTCAGAGAATAAAATCTATTTGGCTCTTTTTTGCGAAGAAAATTTTGTTCATCCACCCAACCCCCACTCAACACATCTCCAGATATTTATGAGAACTTGCACCCCACCCCCAACTCCATATCTCCTGATATCACTCCAGCAGTGTTTAAATTACGAAGAGGTGGTAAGAACATGTGCATTTGGCTGAACACCATCTATTTAAAGTGGATTAATTGGTTCACAAGATTCCCTTTCCAAATCCTGTTACTTCATTAACAACTTCAATTTATTTTAAGAAATGCTCAGATGTTAAGGGGGCAGGGGTTTATTTTCACAATTAAACAAAGAGTAAAAACCTAAAAGCTTTGATATTCACAAAATTATTAAATTACAGGCTTCCTACTGTGGGCTGATTTACACAATTGCACACTACTTCTACTTAAAAATGCTTTTTTCCACATTTTGGTCAGAGATAGATAGGAAAAATAGGACATTAGCCCTCAATCTGGACACCTCAATCTAAAAGTAGGTTTTTCCTCAGACAGCTCATACACCCAATTACCCTCAAAACATGTTGGTTTTTCCATCTAAATTGTCACAGGACTACACTGGATTCAATATTTTTTCTCTCTAAAACCTGGTTCATCCATCAACAGCATTTTACCTTCTCTAGAAATACGTACAAGCCCATCCCCTCATTACTTTACACCAGACAAAGAAACCCCACAAATTGACACGTGGGATGCTTTTATTCTTAGGTTCTTCTTTGGACAGCGTGTCATCTCTTTTATTGAATTTCTAAACATAGCACAGTAAAATACTAGTGGAGCACAGTAACATGGAGATGTTGAATTGGTATTTTGCCTACACATGAAACAAACAGTATAAATTAATTTATTTTAAGGGCATATATGTGCTATAGGTATGTTTAATAACTTATACTCCTAAAATAATGAATACAATTATAATTATATAATTATAACTATCATTTTACAATATGAGCAAATAAATCTATATTTGCCATTATAAAGATGTTGATTCCCTCAAGCCACAGTTCATCTTGTTGCTTAAATTGATTTTATCACTCATATTCTTAACAATGAAAAATGTGTGTGTTTCTGTATTTAGAAATCGGATGGCAAATCAGGTGGTAAACAATGTGTTTTTTTTGGTTTCAACCACTGTTAGTATCCTTTATTTACTGTGAAAGTACTAGTACGGGGACTATACAGCTGTCTGTCAGGAATGAGGGACTAAAACTAAAGGCATTTCTGAGGAGGAGGAGGTGATGCATCAATAACATGCTACTCATTTCCTTAGAAGCCCGAGGTCAGGCAGTCTTCCACTTGCCCCTTCGCTTATCAGTAAGGAAGGCGCTCCAGAGAAATGGGGACTCCATAGACAACTAATACCATTAGTGGATTTCCAGGGCTATTTATGTAGAGCTCCAGAAACAATCAACAGGGCTGTGAACCCAGAAGGAGATGGACATGTGTGCACACACAGCAACATGACTCGTTCACACAGGGCAGAATGGTGTGTGTGTGTGTGTGTGTGTGTGTGTGTGTGTGTTTGGGGGGGGGGGGGATTCCCAGCCTAGATTGCATCAACAATATGTGACAAAAGGATAATGTTGTACAAGAAAAATATATGACAATGACACACATACAAAGACCACATCTCTTCCTGCCTGCAACACAACATTCTCTGAAATGTTATCCTTATATTACTTTATTTTGCCCTTCTCTGACAAACTGCATTAGCAGAACATAACTGAATTACAATGAACATACTGCCTGTAAAATTTCACACTATTTGTGTTTGTTTTTTTTTGTTTTTTTAAGTGCTGGACACACATAAAAACACAGAGGTGAGAATTACAACCCACAACGTGTTTTTAACACATCTGTTTTGCTGTTCTGAGCATGCAGTAAGCAAAATGAGAAGTTGCTGTTTGACGCAAAATTAAACATAGAACAGCAGAATGAATAGCAGGGCGCAAGGAACAAAGACAGCAGTCGTTCTGTCTCGTATATTATGTTTTGCCTTAATTAAATCTTTTCTAAATTATTTAGGTGAATGGTTTTAATGGATTTGCATGATTTGTCCCCTAACACAAATCATGCAAATCCATTAAATCCATTCACCTAAATTGAAATCCCATTCCCTGATAGAAAATAACTGCTAACTCACAAAGTTATAGCTATTTAAGCTGGATATTTCCAAAGGGAACTTCCTGTCATTCTTTTCTTTTCTTGAAACAATTTGAGGCATCACAAAGCCAGAATGTGATAATGTGCATCATGGGTAATTTATGTTTTTTAAACAAATGTTAGCAACTGATACAGACACTGAAACGTATTATTCCAACCTTGATCTTACACAATCACACACAAAACCCATAACACTGTTTGAGGGTCTCACAGGAGCACTGTGTAAACAGCAATCATTCACAGTTCACTACTAAAACAACATAACCCTGTCAATAAACACCGGCACAGACAGACACACACACACATACACACACAGACCTACATAAACACATATTAAGATAACTGTCTGAACATACGTCCGGAAAAATATATTAGCTAAATAAATTAGTGTGTTCTACAGCATTATACAACAATAAAAACCATTTTAAATATTCTACCTTCCAAATAAACGATCCTTAATGTAAAATCTAGTAAAGAACCATATTGAATCTTTTACATAATCTCTCGAATGTAAAAAAATATGTTTCCATTTCAGTTACTGTAAATATTTTTTAAGGGATTGTCCATGTAAACATTTCCAGCATCTTAATTCAAGGCCTTTACAGTGTGCACTGGAATAACAATACTGGAGCTCAACAAAGCAGGAATGAGAGCGGAATCCTGAATGCTTCAAGGCTTCACTCAAGCGTGGCTAAAGGCAGACCACACACAGCAAACGAGGACAGCCAGAGGATGCGACCCCAGCATGCTCCTCGTCCCACTCCACACAGCATGCCCTTAAGTATTTAAGTATTATTCCTATTGTTAGACTGACTTATGCTGAAGCTAAGCACGACTGTATCCTTCTCTCGTAAGGCTAGTGTTTTAGAAGTAGGACGAATGCCAATCATATTTGTAGTGTAAACTCATACTACACATTCAGCCCTGCCTTCACTTGAACTTCAAGTGGATGTACTAGAGCTGACAAACTGGTTACGTTTCTGGATGGGGCTGCGCTAGCCAAGTGTTCCCTCGCAGTGTGAGGGACAACAGATCACACTGAGCTGAACAGCTGTCACCATGGATTCCAGCAAACCAGGTGATTCCAAATACTTTGCAAATTTCAAAAGTTCCTTCCACTGCAAAGGGCTGTAATTTACACTGTAAAATGCAAGTGGGCTGAAGATGCAGTGCCATTTGTTCAGCTCTGCAGGGCCATATGAAACATGTTTCCCCCACCTGTCAAACACAAGCTGATCCAGCTCATTATCTCAGCTGGTAGAAGACCTAATCAGCTCAATGAAGTGGAGAAATGCATGGATCCACAACTGACATTCATAACTGCCAAAGACCACAACGTAGTACAATATTTTTTTTTCTGATAATCAGAAAAATCAAAGGATGAAAAACATTAAAGCACGTATACAATGATTCAAAACAGAGAATCAAAATGATGACACTTGGCTCTAGGGCTGCACAATATGGACAAAATCTCCAATTGTGCTACACATATAAACTGCAATGAGCTTCATAATGCATTTTTAACTCATGTTTTTTATCCTCATACTGCACTTGGCATACATTTGTATGAAAAAATATGAATCAGTTAATTGAAACCACAGAACCCCATCACCCTTAGGAGCCATTCTCTGTGATCATTTTGACATATTGGCAAGCATATGATCTCAATTCCAAACCGTTATATGACAAACCTCATCAGTATATTGATCGTCATTTGTTTTCCTGAGCACAAAAATGCATAATGTTAGTATTTAAAGCTCACAGCACAAGTGCATGCTTCATTAAAATGAGAGCATCATTAGCTTTCGCTAATCTGGTTTAGCACATTGTACTGTGAGAAAAGTTGACCAAAAATAATTTGTATTAATTCACATTGGAACATATTTTTACATATAACTAGTAAACACACACATAGCTGCATCCTTACTCAACAATAACATTTAGAAGTTTCAATCCTTATAAATAAATAAATTGTAGTCAATAAGTGTCTCCATTTCATTTCAGGCTATTCAGAAACAGAGCTGTGCCAGTCCAGTTTAGTCTTCTCAGCTGCGTGACAGGGTAATTGGTCTCTTTTGGGGCGCACTGGAATCCCTCCCACAGATATTGTGTTGAATAATTTTCTCACATTGATCATTAGCCTACACCCATGGGCCTGTCATCACTCACTGGCATTACTACACACCTACATCTACCCAGCTTTTAACCTGTATTAGTTTTGACAGCAACAGTTCACGAGCTTCTTTAAAATGTGTTTAATCAAGTAGGGTCAAATTATATCTTGTTTGTTAATCAGTACTGCAACATTAGACTACACGAACACCAAATAATCACAAAGCTTTTTATTGTATATATTTTAACGCTGGCCTTTTTTAATCAAGATTTAATGAGAAGATAAAATTGGATTAAGTAAGCTGGAACAAACATTAAGAGTGTACTTTAAAACAATTTATATAGTAGATTCATTGCTTTAAATATATAAACTGTGTGCGCATGTGTGTGTTCCTCAAGTCATGTTTTGCATTTCCATGTTCAAATAGTGAGTAGAAGTCAGCTGGTCATCAGATGCTGTCCACAAACTTTCAATTGTATAGTTTTAGTCTTCAACACAATAGATCTTCTGCAGCCTGCTTCAACAGCACATCACATTTTTACATCATACTTTAAAAACTGTTTCTTCGATATTCTCATTTCTTTATTTTTTGTGCCCCATGACAGGTAAAACTAATTAGAATATCTATATAAGTGTGGTGTAAATATTTTGAAGCAGGATTGTAGACATTGCACTTTACTTGTTGATATTTAAACATAAAATTATCTTTTTTTTTGCATGCAAGAAATTGTCTACAGTGTGTAGAATCAAGTAGAGTTTACACATTTCAACACATTTTAACATTTTTTGCCACCAAACATGCAAACAAACATTAGTGTGAGATATCTAGCTAACATAAAACATATTACAGTGTCAATCATAAGCTCATGGCATGACTCAATATTTTCTTTAGATTTATTTACAACCACACAAGAGATGAAAACACATTGTGTTTTTTGCTTTTTAAAATATAATTATAAAACAAAAACAACTGTTCATATAATTATAATCGTTTAATTATGTAAATAACCAACAGGATTTCTGAATACCATCACAACTTTGCCTACTGGTCTCAGGAATAGAAGTTTTCATACTGTACCATCTTCCTTCATACTATCCCATGTGTTATGTGCAACTACTGCATGCATTAAATGTGTATGTCATATGTGTTAATGAGGTGCAAGAAGAACTGGTTAGACAAGAAGTGCCTTGCTCCATCTGGTAAATGGGATCAACCCAAGAGACAGGTGGTCAAGCCTTGCTGGGACACACATGATTGCGCACCCCCAGACCCTGCTACTAATACAACACACACACACACACACACGTGCACACACACAATACAGGATCAGTTTCCAGCATCTAACCCCTGATCTGGCCGTTAGCAGGGCTATCCCACTGATCCTGGACAGGAGAGCGTGAGCAGATGGAGCCTCAGCTTCCCCGATCCTGCAGCTTCGGCTCACTGCTGGCAGGATAAAGCACTTCAGCACCTGGCTCGGCAGAACTGGCAGCGCACTCCCTGTTATAGTCGGTCACACTGGGAGTGGTTTATGTGGCATGCTTTTCCACAGTATGTACCAGAAAATCTCTTTTTTTATATTATTTTATTTTATTTTTACAGTGCTAACATTTTCCACATGACATCTGCTTTCTGGATTCTTCTGGAAAGTGTTACTCTGCTCTGAGAGTCAGCTAATGTAAGATGTCCCTGGAGACAGCATCTGCAGTCCTGAAGTAACCGTAGCTCTGTAGAGTCCTGACTGCTGCAATGCAGCACAGATGCAGACCAGGAAGTAGAATCCAGTACTGTAAACTACATACACTGCAGGAAAAAACCCTCTTCCTCAAATCCATCTGCCCAGCAATTATGCCCCCTACATTCTATAACTCTGCCTCTACCAGCCTCCTTTCCTCCGTGTTCGTGGTTTCCTCTCCTCCTCTTTTCTAGTGCTTTATTATCTCCCTCGCTCATTCCCTCATCAGCTGCTCTGCACTCAGCTCTACTGACCCACTTTGCTGCAGTGCCCACAGAGACAGACAGAGAGAGAGAGGGGGAGAGAGAGACAGAGAGAGAGAGGGGGAGAGAGAGAGAGAGAGAGTGCCTGACACACATTTTCATGCATGTTTGATTAATACAGGAGGCTGTTTGTATTCTCTGTGCAGATCCTTCAACAGTGAAACGCCATCACTCAGCCTGTTCATTATTGAAATTATTATTCATGTTACTGCAAGTAGAACACGATTAAATATTTGGATAATACAATTTAGAATTTTTTTTCATTTTTGTGCCTTAAAATGTCACACACGTTTACTAAATACCTAGAATATTTCTGATAACAGCAGCAGTAGCTCTGAACAAGCTGCTAAGTGTTTTGAGCCAGAATGTTAAAAATATTTCTTATGTAAATCAGTCAGGAGAACTCATAAAAACTGCTGACTCTTAAAGCAGTTGAGGAGTGTCACTCAGCACAGATGGTGTGCAGATCCTGCTTGTCCAGTTTGTCTAGGCTGTGTACAAGACTGTGAACTTACAACTACATACTGTACTGAGTAACACAAAACTGCACGTGAACTCCTAATATGGGTTTTTACCCAAACTCTTCATAAACAGCAGTAAACATGTTCGGGGTATTGTTACGTAAATGGTGACAGTGTTTGAAAGGTGCAATAACAGTGTGATCACGTCCATACTGGATTTTATGCTTCACAGTGAAATGTGCCGTATTTCATGTGCAAAGCAGGCAGGAGAAAAGGGACCTCAAAGGATCCTAAACAAAAGATACAGTCTTTAAAGGTTAGTTTCACAATTTACTTAATTACAATATTCATTTTAACTCTACCTATACAATGTTATCGAGTATGGTTAATGTGAAACAATCCATTAATAGAGACATGTATTCACAGTGGTTACACACCAAAAAAGCTGACCCACAGTAAGGTTTCACGTTAAATGTTTATGAATAAATATACTGTTTTTGGCTTGATAATTACTTTTTATGTGTTCACAGTGGAGAAATATATATGCAACGCAGTATATGGCATAATAGTACAAGAAGAAACATTTTTATCCCAGATTTATTCATTTATTACCATCTTCAACATCCAATACAAAAACTCAGAAGACATATGTAGCCTCAATCTAGGTGGTAAATAAAATGTATATAAATTAGTTGTAGACATTTTGACCCTTTGTCCTCATCACCACCATTATAAAGGACTTTGTGGCTGTTTGTCTACAATGCACCATCCTACAGAAAAATGATGGCCAAAGTCTGTAACAGACTTGTAAATTATGCAAAAACCACTACTAAATGAAAAGCCAATCCAAGTGAGCAAGGCCAAGCACTACTCTACGTCTTTTCATTTAGGTGTACTTCAGGAAAAAGGACAGCTCCCCACTGAGTGATTCATGTTTAATTAAGGCAGATGGATCCAAATGGAATTAGCTGTTCCTACTAAAACAACTTAAAGCTCATTTTCCACTACTGGTGAGGCTCACGCAGAGAAATTATCAGTCAGTTCAGCGTGGAACGTCTGACTGCACTTTGCACTTTCAGTACATACTTGAATAAGACGCAACATAGGCATTGATTAAATGAAACCACAGTCCACACTATAGGAGTCTTGTGGTCAGTTTGACATATTGGTTAACACATGACCTCGATTCCTCATATATCTCAGATGTTTAACTCAGCTACAATTCAATGTGGAGCTGAATGAACTTCAATCTGATTGGACTGAGGCCGTATTGTTAGGGAACCTGGGCAGTAAAACAAGGAAGCACTTGACTGATAACACTTCTACCTCCTCCAGTATAGATAACAACATTTTCAGTAAAATGAATCCTGCGATAACAAAGTAATTTGCATTTGGCTACTGAAAGCAAGCTTACTTTGTCTGTAAACAGACATAGTGGCCTAAATTTAATCATTTCAAATAACCAGATGTGGCGAAATGAACATAATATCCATTTGTAACAAGCATAAGTGACAAACAACAATAGGAACTACAGAGTTACATTAAAGTGTGACACCAGGAAACAACACTAGAGATGTTCCGATCAGCAGTTTTGGGGCCGATCACCGGTTACTGATCACCAAGATCATGATCACTGTCGATCACAGAATGGCAGGAGAATGGGAATCTCCATCTATAATCAAGCAGAGTTTACACCATTTGTAGAAATGAAACTAACTCTAAACTAACTAAATTGAAAGGAAAAATTGTAGAAATAGGCTACAGTCAAGATCTTGAAGAACCAACGTGTTTATTTTAAAAAATGAGAACTTAAGGCTACTGTCGGCCATCTTTCCCAAATAAGGCAGAGTAACTTAAAATTATTCCAAACAAAGA
>JBBKCR010000001.1:27829825-27846595 GCA_037577295.1 Ladigesia roloffi
AAATTAATGGGCACTTAATTAAAATTAAGGTGTTTGGTGCATAAATTAAGGTAGAATTAAGAATATTTTAAGTACATTGTTTTTCATAGTGTAATGGGTGAGATGTATTAAGATGTATTCAAAAGTTTGAGGTTCCTCCATCTGTCCAGTCCCACAAAAGTGTTTCTGTATTACAAACTGCTAAAAAGTTCATGCTGGCTGCAAGGGAAAGGTGTTTCTTTCTTTGCTATGTATGGTGCTGCAAAGCCACAGACTCCTTAAAGTGTCCATGCTGAGTGCACCCACATTGAACATCTGAACTGGACCAAGGAGCAGTGGCCTAGTTTGGTGAATCATATTTTCCTTTCCATCTTTATGACCTTTGTGTGTCTCTCATCTGGGGTAGAGAGGGCACGCAGTTCAGCATGTTATTTGGCCTTCAAATCGCCAAGATCTGAATCTGAATGAGAATCTGTGAAATGTGCTGGACAGACTAGTCTAATTCATGGAGACGCCTCCTCACAAATTACACTGCCTGCTCCTAAAGTGTAAGTGACAAATACCGCACCACACCTTCAGAGGCCTAGTGGACTCCATGCCTAGATGGTCAGATCAGTTTTGGCAGGGCAAGTATGGCCTTCAAAATTTTATTCAGGAGGTTTTATAACAGCTACATGGTGAGTCTGAAATTTTATATTCCTGTGTTTTCAGATATAGGGGAAAAAGTACCATTTGACCAGGCCGGTCAAACTTTTGCACACGTCTACCATATGAAGGTGAAAGAGGTGTTTTCATCGTATTCATCTTGTGGTCACTTCTGGGCTTGAAAGGACTTAACCTGTACATGTGTAGAGTGAAGCCTGGGGGTGTCTGGGGGGGGTGTGTGGGATGGACTAGACAATAGCAAATTACAGTAATGTGGTAAAAAGCACTCAGTGTTTCAGAGGCTAAATGTAGTGGCTAAATGCATGTCGCCTGTCCTATACTGTTAAGTTAGAGCATCCAAACAGGCCAGACACAATAACGGGTGAAAAAGATCAAAGAGCAAGAAACAACTACACTGCATTTTCAAAAAAATGGAGCCTGAAAGTTGCATTAATTTCAGTGGGGATAAAAAAAATGAATGGAAGAGAATGGGGGAAAAAGGGATGATTTAAAGACAAAGAAAAGACGAGTCCAGGTCATCACCGACCGCGCTTGTGTGTCAGGGAAGTTGGCCTGAGGTATCACATGAAGTTTGAAGAACTATCTGAAATTCAGGGCGCCAATACTTCTGCAAATCATTTTAGCTAGAAAAATCTGAATAACAAACGACAAGCTGTGAAAAAGCCCGTAATTCCCGTAGATCTGGGAGCCGTGGGAGGAGTAGATTGCCAAAAAACAGGTCAAAAGAAGAACAGGAGTAATAAAGATACTGCTCTGCAAGCACACTAACTACACTTATTAATATTACAAAAACAGCTTATAGAGGCCTTCGAAAATATGTATTTCATGTCTAGAAGTGCAGTAGCAAATGTTGCTGAGACTGTAAACATTCAGATACATAGTTTGACACACTATATAAAATGTATAATATTGGATTGCGCCATCATTTGTTACAGTAGTTAAAGGCCATGAGGCGCTCCTTAAAAACACAAAAAACTCTCTGTACTCTTATTAGCAGATGTATTCAAGCGTGGAACTAGTTTATGTAAACCCAGTGGACTTGAGAAGCTTCAAACGTACAGGTCACTAAGCAAGCCAGAAAACATCTTGCATGTAACCAGGAGAGGCTGCCCTTTCATGCTCTTATTACAGAGTCCCAATACACTCAGGAACAAGCACTTGAACATTCAGGACCAATTAGAGATATTTAAAGTAAGTTGCTGATTAAAAAATCTTATATTCTGCAAAACAATTAGTTTCCAAGAGGGCATGTGCTCAGGACTTCCAAAGATCCTTACTTAGATAAGGCCACAGACATCACTTACGAACAAACAACTGCAGGTACATGTTATCCCACAGAAACATTAAAAATGATACATGTGAAAGTAATTGAACAGTTGCTGTAAAGGAAATATGTGAATGTTACTATTAGTCTTGAATTAAATAATATTAAATTAGTATATCAGCACTGGGCTGGTTCTACATCAAGTGTTGACACTGGGAAATGAAAATATATGCTGCACTTTTTATATTATTTCTTGATCAAAGGTAAGTGTATTTTACTGAAATATACTCAAGACTTAACCCCAAAACTTTCCTACAACAAGGACTACCTCCCAAAAACTCTTGGGATTAGTAAATACATGGTATACAATATAATTGTTCACACAATATATATTAAGATTAGTTTTTATTTACTCTGACACCTCTTCTAAAATAAGAGGAAGGACATAAAAGAAAAAACAGTTTTTCTATCACTCAGAAGCAGATGAGCATATTCCTCTCTGCTCTGTTGGAAAACAACAGACGAAAACATCTTTGGATTTCTCAGAGGCACAGCAGGCATGACTCTGAAACAAATAAATAAACATCATATGCATACTATGTATATACACCCAAAGAGGTGAAAACAGCATATATCCCTGATTGGTGATTACAAATGCGCACTACGAAGACTAGGTGGTTTCGAGTCAGGTTTGAGGACATGAGGACTCGTTGCTTTCAGCTGCCCCGCCTCCTGAGTCTTTAACCCAAGAGGAGCAAGCTTGGGCATGGGCCGCCATGACACGCTGACTTTTTCTTTCAAAGAGTTTCCTGTGGTTCCCCCTCCAACTTTCATCTGCAGCAGAGGGGGTGGAGATGGGGCATCACTTTTAACGCGACTTGGTAGGACACTGGTGCCATCCTCATTGGCTCCCACAGCAGCCTCAGATTCAGACAAATTTGGTGGAGAATCAGAGCCAAATATAACTTTGACTAGGTCATCCACTTTAGGAGGAATGTCTTCCATCTCATCCTTTGAGGTTGCTGTGATTAGATCCTCATCCAATTTGAGGAATAATGGGCTGAGGGAACGCTCATCATCTCTGTCTGTACCTGCCTCCTTCTCAATGTGTGGACTTGTAGGTCTATCACTTGCCTCTGTAACATTCAAATCATCTTGTGACTGAGATTGTTCATTGTTTAACTGCTGATTGAGGAAGACGAGTTCATCAAGCAATGACATCAGATTTTCAACCTCTGCCTCACTAGCTGGAATTTTCCCCTCATCAGTTTGACTGCTTGTAGTATCGACAGGTTCCTGGTCAGGTTCTTTAGGCATTACGTCTAGCAACTGTTTGTCCAGGCCCTGGCCTTCCCCCACATTAGGGGCTGCATTAGAGGTTAAAAGAGGGTTCTGCTGACCCTCCACATACACAGGGTTGCAGGCTGCTTGTGTTTGGATGACAGGTGAACCGTCTTTCTTGTGCAGAACAACTGATGGTGTTAAAAGCAGCTTCTCAGCGCGCACCAAAGACACAACTCTGGAAATCTTGGGGAGGTTTATAACTTTAACTGCAAAAAACAAAAACAAAATACTTGTAAAAATTGTCAAAAAGGAACATCACTCTGCTGTGAATATTTTAACAGATGCAACAAACACATAATATGACCTATGTAAGGACTTATACCTGGACTGCTGCTATTTTTGAGAGGGCTCTTGCCAAGTGTAAGGACCTGGGGCTGCAAAACAGGAACTGGATTCTCCACATGCAAGGCGTGTGGTATGGTGGGAATGGATATAGACACAGTCGCAACCCCTTATGTGTTTGGAGGGGAAAATATTAGTTAATTATTGTAAGAAAAAAAAACTGTTAATGTTTGAACAAAAAAGATGTAAATAAGGAGGTTGGGGGCTTACCTGGTGTGGCTGTCTGCCCTTCACTTAAAGAAGTGATGCCAATGGGCTGAAGAGAGTTACTTAAATTTATGACTTGATTGCACGGCAGGACTTCCATCAGTGGAATTACCTGAGGAGGAAATTCTGAAAAATGCACAAGAGATTTATAAAACAGATAAAATAAAATATGAAATAATACATGAAACATCAGAACTAACCTTCAGCAGCAAGGTATATATTCAGGTATTACGTAATGTCAGATGCAGGAAATCTGTTAATCCTTTAGCTAATTTATTGTTTGCCTTCCTCCACACAATATGTTATTCATTTCATAATGTCACCTCATCAATATAGTCATCTCAGAGGATCACAGAGAATGATAGTCAAGTACATGCTTTTTCATATCGTAGGAAATTCAACCAAGGATTGGATGATGGTGAATGTGTAGTTAAAATTAATAATAGTAATAAAAATAATAATGACAATAACACCAACCTTGCTCTATAGCGTCAGACTTGCAGCGTGACAGGATGTTGGGCCTTGTTCGTCTACGTGACTGAGCTGGATGAAGATATGGAGTGGTTGACGAAGTCGTAAGAATAAGTGGATCGGCTGGTTGACTGCCTTTCCCAACACTCTCTTTCTCTTTGTCACAGGCCTCAGGAAATTCCTGTTTGTTGATGCTAAGGTCTACTGGTTTAGAGTGAGGAGAAAGCAGAGCATTTTTATTTACATCATCCTTCACTTTGTCTGTTGACTCCAGCATTTTCTGCTTTGTGCTGAGGTCCATTGGTGTGGGCTTTGGAACTTGTGGTGCGAGGGCTGAGGATCGACACTCTTTTCCTTCCAGGGATTTCTGCTTAGTGATGATTTCAACCAGTTTCTGATAGATTGATTTCTCAGTCTTTCCTGTAAAGAGGACAGGCCAGCATTAAACAAATGGAGCAAATGACACCAATACATAAAAAAAATAATTGCTCCTCTGTTCAGCCATTTTTAAGGAAATATTTGATATGATCAAATGAGTCTAGAAATAAAGTCACATATAAGCATACAAATGCGTATGTAAATATTGGGATTTCAGCATTGTTTTTCTGAGACTGAAGACTATGAACAAAAATTTGGTTTTAACTTGCTATATTTGGTGTGTAACATGGGTATATGCAGAAGAACCATTCCAAAAAAAAACATGAGGAAGAGACAAACACTGTAGTACCAGATATTTGTGAGGCCAGTTGAAGGTAGTATGCTCTCTTTTTTCTAAGCTTATTCTGCATTTTCACCAACTGATCTTTTTCCTTTGTAAGAGACTGGATTTCTTCTTGGGCCTGAGAAAACAATATTAATAAAATAGTGAATAAGACATAATGAACTGACCTTTAGGTTATTACAGAAACATGTTTTGGAAATCGGTTTGGTTTAGTTTAGTTTAGAACCCACCATTTTGAGAATCATAATTTTGGAGGATTTGTTATCTTTCTGATTGAGAGTCATCCGCATCTTTTGATAGCACTCTTTTATTGTGGTGCGTCTGTTCATTTCCTGTATCTTCTTTTTGCACTATAGAAAGAAAATACATAAATGCCTTGAAAAAATACAGAGGATGAAGAACCTCACAATTTAAAGTAAAGTAATATGGACGCACCAAAGCCTCCCTCTCCTCTTCTACATGTAGATTTTGATGACTCCTACGTTAAAACAAGAGAAAAGAAAGCTTGTTTTACCTTTAATGACTAAAATCAATGGGAAACACTGTCACTGTCAATATTACATTCAAATTTCAGATAAATTAAAAGAATCAATCATTTGGTTGCACACGGACAATGATTAAAATTTTAAAACGTTCACCAAAAGTGATGTACAACAATGTATATAAGATGCATTAAATTTGAAGATTTTCTAAAATTTCAAAGCATTATCCTAACCTTTCTTTCAGCTTTGATCCATATGACATAATATTCTTCTCATCCTTTTCCTCAAATGTATCAATATCAACCAGATCATTATCATCTTTCTCACGTAAACTGGGCGTCTTTACATCCTCAATGTCTCTGTGACGCTTGTGTTTCTCTCCACTTTCACATTCCTGGAAAGTAAGCAAAGGAATGCAGCTCAATAAAAACAATTACAAATGATTACCATTAATCAAAGAATCAAATGGGGGAAAATATTTATTTACGCTGTTCGTTCTCTTGGCATCTATATAGAGGACATCCTCATCACTGGAGGAGTCAGAGTCATCATACATGTCTGAGTCCTCAGTCAATTCCGTGGAGTCTGAATTAATTTCTACTTCCTCCACATCTAATCCTGGCATGGCCTCTGCATCTGCGACATCAGATTCATCATCTTCTTCAACAGGGCCAAACTCAAGCATTTCCTTGGATGGAACATCCATGTTTGACTCAGAGGCACTTGAAGGACTTGCAGCATCTCCATGATTTTTTCCAGACACTTTTTTCAAGGTTTTGATTCCCCTTGCCTCAAACGTGTAGCAGTGGTCCTGAAGCACCACATTTTCAGAAGGCTTCTCTGAGCCACGGGGGGTCTGTTCATCCTTTTCTGAACGCTCTGTTGAAACAGAGCTAACTTTAACATTGCTCTCAGGCTTGCTGAGGTCTAGGTTTGGAATAGTTAATGTACTTGGCGGTGTAATACGTATAAAGCCTCCATTTGCAGGGGCAGCATTTGCAGTGCTATGAGTTGATGGAGCTGGAATGGTTATAGTGATTGTGGAATCTTTATAAGTTTTCGAAACAGTTGGAGATACAATTTTTATACTGGGTTTGCCAGTATGGCTAACACGTCCTGGAACTATCTTCTCCATGCTGGGTTGACCCACAGAGTTGAGGCTAGAAACTGTTTTTTCAGCCAAAGAGGAAAATAGTGGTGTAGTACTGTGTACAGGGACTGGAATCTCATCTTGCGGTACAGGTATAGTAGAGGTGGCAAGTGTAGGTAAAGTGACTGAAAAAGAACTGCCATCTTGAAGTTTACTAGGGGTGGTTAAGGGTAATCTGACAACAGTGGCTGCAAAAGAAAAAAAAATACAGAAATAATTAGAAAACTGATAACTTAATTTCCTTAATTGCAGGCTAAAGACTTTTACCATTGTGGTGGAATTTTACATTACCATGATTATAATTATTGACATTCCAGTGTAACTTACTTTGCCTGGTTTTATTATTCTCCATAGTTTCCTAATTACTGACCATTCCTATATGACTTTGTATGATTCATGCTACACAATATGCTCTCTCTCTCTCTCTCTCCCTCTCTCTTAAATTCTGTATGATTAACACTTACAATATGTTCTCTCTATGTGAAAGTACATCCTTTCCATGACAGTATGGCGTAATTTAGTCTCTGTACAAAGAGTTTGTTCTGTTTCTTCTTGTGCAGCTGCGGAACTATCAGCCAAGGTCAAGTAGACGCTACTTTCCTCGTTAATCCTGAACGCGTGCCTTGTAATCTTGTATTATTGAATGGTATCTGAACGTTACACTCCCTGCTTGTTTTATCGCATGTAGCCCCCAGTATAAAACAGGTGGGGCCAGGAGAGTTTCTTTTAGAACTTAATCTGCAGGGCTTAACATCTCTGTGTGTGAACTTCTCCTCTTGCGCAATTGTTATTTTCAATAAATATTATTCTCTGAGCATTTAAGTTTGTTGTGATAATTTGTCACAAGGGAAAATTGACATATCAACCATATGAGAAGATGTATGTACTCATAAATCAGTATTCACTGCTTTTTCCAAATTACGATAATTTAGCTGGTTGGCTTTACAGTTCATTTCAAGTGAAAAGTTACAGTTTTGCAGCCACAGTGCATTCAACAACAACAAATTTTTTTTTATAATAATAAAAATAAAAAGTAATTCCTACTTTGCCATTACAAATATTCAGCCAATAACTTCCAAAAACATTAGGGTGTACCTACTGAGCATATCTTGAACACTTACTCTGCTTAGGTATGAGAGCGTTAGGATTGAGTGCCTTGAACTGGCTGAAGGGCACCAGCTGGATGAGCTGACCAGTAGGACTGCGGTACATTGTGCCTCCGTTTGCGGTTTTTAATACTTGAAACACCATCTTCTGGCCTGGCACTTGTGGTTGAGCAGATGTTACAGACTGTACCATTTTGTCTCCTCCACCTGGGATAGCTGCAGGAGGTCTAGTAGTGACCAAAATAGTCCTCTGAACTGGTGCAGTTGATCCACACACTGGGCTTGTCTTAACCACTTGATAAGGTCCATCTAAAAAAAAAAGAAGGTTGAGAACACATGTTAGAAGAAGCATTCTGTGTATTTACTTTCTCTGTAAAAAATGCAATTCTGGTCGGACAATCATTTAAATATGTTTTATGATATGGCCAAGAAAGTTAAAGTCTTATCAAGAATTTGTTACAAAACAAAAAATAATAATAATACACAAAAATAAATGTTTCTAACTGGCTGCTATTATTAATACTTCATATATATGTACAATAATTTTACTTCAGGATCACAAAAACTTCAATGAACTATAGCTGCAGTAACTAAACAACACTTACATAACATGGGCAAAAAATTTAAATAAACTTATTTAAAATAATAGTTGGAAAATTTGTATCAGCTCATTTACAAACTGTTTGTGTACACACTGCAGCTAGGTCTGGATGGTATTCGGGAAAAAAAACTCCCAATTGCAAAATAGTGCACCATACGAGTGTGATTATAGACAATTACTCTAAATATGTACTCTGTCTCAGTAGCCAGCAATATACAAATTAAATGGTTTCACTCTAGCTTTACTCTATTTACTACGCTCTAGCTTTCTCATTGGATAGATGACAAAGACACATATCGCCACCTAGTGCACCAAAGTAAAATAAACTCTAAGCAATATCAATTCAGGCAAACTTGGATTATCATCATTATCGATTTATAACCCAGTGTCTTTTTAATGTATAACACTAGACAGTGCGTATGAAATTCTGGGAACCACAAAAGGTGAATATATGCATCCACCAAAAGAAAGATGAACCCTGCGTGGCTACTGGGATTTTTACTATACAGTAACACCCCGGCTTTCGCTGGGGTTTTGTTCCAAGAGCCCATGCATACAGTGAAAAACCGCACTGCCAAAACATTTAATATAAACCCTTATTATGCCCACCTGATATGCTCCCAAAACAATTTAATTTAATTTAAAACTCATTATATATATATATATATATATATATATTTAAAATGTAAAGGTAAATCTGTATTCATAGTGTACAGGATACACTGAACACTTGCAGTGCAGGAATGAAATAGAGGTGGTATTCATTTTTATATTAAATTATTTTTCAGATATTAAACACGTAACCATTCACAATATTAAAAAAGAGCAGTATATATTTTATTGTGGCACCATTTTGTGGTGTTTTAGTGATATGAATTGTCTACTTTCAGGTAGATTTGGACACTGTCAAGGAAAACTTTTACTCAGATCATACGGAGCATTTGGTGAAATCATATATATGTTTGTATGTACTAGGGGTGTGCAGAGCAGCCGCTATTTGTATCTATATTTGTTAAAGGGGAAAATTATTTGTATTCGAGTAAAATTCATACCGCAGCGCGCAAACAATGTCAGAATCTCCTCCTGAACTTGAGCGTGTGATGGGGGGATGGGCGCGAAAGCAGAATTTCTAAAAGTGAAGGTGATCAATCTGTCACACGTGAAAACATCACTGCATTTAAACCCGTTAACCAAGTGAAGCAGCGGGCGGCCATGAATTCTGCACCCATGTCGAGCAGTGTGTGGAGACGGTACCGAGAAGAAGGTGTGGGAACGGTACTTACTCAGGGTACCTCAGAGGTTCCTAGCAATCAGGAGGATTGACCCACAACTTCTGGTTGCAGAGCGAGTGTCCTAACCATGCGAGTGTATAATGTCGGGGGTTGGGGGTTCCCGAATACAAATATGGTATTCGTAAAAAATACGTTATTTGTGCCTTTCCGAATATCATATTAATAAAAAAACACGTTATTTGTGCCTTTCTGAATCTCATATTTGTCTCCACCCATAGTATGTACATATATATACATCCGTATATGCGTTCTAGAACAGTCAGTCGTCGTCATTAACCCCACACCCCCTCAGTCCCGGCAAAACACGTCCCATAGTGCCTGCCCACTTTCATTTGAATGCCCGCCCAGTTGGTCTGCTCTGGCACCGGCACTGCATGAGTGATATGTTGCCATGAAAAAAGCTGTGATATCGGGGCCTTGTCCGCCAGCACATAGGGGTGTAGCAGACAAGGCCTGGATGTCACAAAAGTTAAAATGCAGAGGATATTTCAGCCAAAAATTATTAGTCCTGTTCTCAAAAAAACTTTGGACTGAAACCGCTACTGCTCATCCATGTGGAAGTGAGTGGTTTTTGTATAGCAAAGTTGGAGATACCTGGAGGATGAGATGCAGCACGTGCCTGGAGGGCCAAGCTTGCTTTTGCAAGACTGTTCGTGAGAACTGAAACCCCCGTGACCCCAGTCATCAAAGAAGAGGAGGAGGAGTGGACAATATTTTTGATAATACTCGGTAACTGTGGTGCACTAGTGCTGAACAGATTTTCTTGCTGGGAATTAATGTGGTTGATCACAACCTGGGTGAAAACTGTTCCCCCTGGGGGCTTGGTTACTGTGCAAAGGGATGAACAGAACAGAAGGTTAATTCTCCCTTTAGCATGATTACTTTTCGATACTATTTTTCCCCAACATACCCTACAGTATTTATACTGGTCATTTGCTGGTTCCATTAATACAGTTTCTAACTCAAAAATTACAATCATGGACATCAGACCGTTTTTTCAGACTTACCTATGGGCATGACTGATAAAGCAGCAGAAGTACATGTGTTCGCAATGGAATTTGCCATGGCCACAGCTGTAGTGGGGGTGGCAGGGACTTTGGGAGAAGTTGCTGAAATGGTGGCTCTGGCATGTTGATTATCCAGGCACACCCTCCCTGTGATGTAAGCAGCCAGTCTGTTGGCTGGATGCAAAGCCCCCATCTGGCCCAGTTCTAGCTTGGCTTGTGGGTATGGTTTTCCATTTACCTATATGAGGCAAAATCATGACAGAAGATCACAAATTTTGGTCTTGACTAGTTTTTCTTTTTTTTTTTTTAATCACAAGTCATAAGTGTCATATTAAAGCATAATTTGAGGTTTAAGATGTTTTGCAGCAATTTCATTGCAGATCATTGCAAGCTATGAAATGATAGTGGAAACATACTGTGATATGACCAGGTGCACCAGAAGGTTTCTTTTCAGCCTTTAGTACACCTGCAGGAGTGACTTGGGAAAGAAGTGGGAGTCCTTTCACTTCGCTCTTCCCTATAGTCTTAATCAACTGGGCTTCCAACTTCTTTATTCTCTCCATCCCCACCTTTGCTTCATTCTGAGAAATGGAAACTTTATATATGATCATGGATTCTTCGTCTGTCTCGTGGATGGTCTTGGAAATGGGCTGGATTTGGTACTTTCCAACCCAGAACGGGTGCGTCAGGCTGTCCTGAGCCATACGCTCACATACTACACGGAGCACAACATTCCTGCTGCCTTCGGTTTCCCACTTGCACTTGGACACAATTTCTAGTCGTTTGGTATGGCCGGAAAGAACAGGTGGTCGAAGTTCTCCTTCCTCTATTTCTGTAACATAGGAGCCCAAATGATTTTTCAGTAAAACAATCTCTTTAATAGAAGTCTCAACATGGTCTTAAAATATTGCTCAGTGTACTAATACCCACCTTCTATGGAGTCCTGAGGAGTGAGATTTTGATCACCCTGCTTCAAACAATAAACAATAATGAGGTCCAGATATATGTACACAAATACACATTTTATATATTAGATTCATTATATACAGCACATTCTCTATCCAGCTGCTGCTAATAATGTTTGGACAGTCATTCATTTTATTCTATCTCGATATTAGCATTTGTGCACACTCAATGACCGCTATAAGAATACAGTTTCACATTGTATTGATTTACAACAGTACTGTGACTTCTGTTGACTGCACGGTTTGTTGTTTTGTCCTGTAATACCGCAACGTTGCTCCTGTTTTTCTTGCACTCACTCTCACTTTCCTCTTTGCACTCTGTGTATTCCTGTCTTGCATGCAATTATGCCGGCTTGTGGTGTTCTGTGTTTTTATTCTTTGCGTTGCACCATGGTCCTGGAAAAATGTTCTTTTGTTTTATTGTGCACTGTTTACAACTGAAATAACAACAAACCTAACTGACTTGACTTAATACGTACACACACTACCCTACCCCCTTTACATTCTCACCTTTGTGTCCTGTTCAGTACAAGATGGAGTTTTCCTGCAAAATGGCCTCGCACGTGCACAACCCAGACTCGCATTATTGTCCTTGATCCTGCTCAAGCCTCCACCATTCACCTGGACAGAAAGAGTGACATGGGAAAATTAAGATATTACAGAAAAGATAAGAGCGTCCTCTAATAGGATAACAGAAAAAAAAAAGTTGAAATACTTATGTACAAGTTATAACAAAAAGTCGTTTAAGAATGGGTTTGTAAAAGCAGTTAATCTCACATTTTTATTAGGCAAAGGAAGGAGAAAATGGTCCAAATCTTGCTGTAGCTGTGGAGACAGCAACTGAGCCTTGTGGGACTTGGATGGTGTAGGAATAAAAAGACACTCTGCATCCGAGTCGTCTTTATTATCCCATAATCTTTTCACAGATCTGGCTGGCTCAGGTGTTGCTTCAGGGCCTGACAGAACTGCAAAACAAAGACAACATAAGGCTTATGAACAGTATGATTATATTTTATACATAACCCTTCTTGAGATTTTTTTTTTTTTTTTTACAAAACATCAGAACATAAGTAAGGACAGCAGGTAGACATACTATATTTTTTCTTTTTTTTCTTCTTTTTCACTTCAGTTCCATTTTCATCTGTTCCACCCTGAGGTAAGGGTTCTGTCTTCATGTCCTCATCCCCAATAAGGTTTTTCAACACAACTACTTTACGTCGAAGGCAGTCACAGCCCAACATGCACTGCGGTTTGCCACAGTGGTGCTGACGCCTCTCTTGAGCTAGGCTTGCACATATACAACCCAATCTGCAAAAATCATTAAGGCAAGGCGGAGCACGTCTCTTTATAATGGTAGAAGCGCTGCTTTTTACTGTAGCCTGAAACCAGAGGGGGGCGACAAAGAAAGGAAGATTGAGAGCAGGAAAGAGCAGAAGATTCAAGATGTCAATCAAGATGAGGAATTCAACATGAAGAAACTAATTCAAGCATAACAAATACCTCTGCTGTGACAAGGGCGGATAAAGCGATCGCTGCCCGTTCCTGAGTGATGCAGGTGCGATATTTTCCTTCCCAAACGGCACCATCCTCTACATCCATTAATTTAACCAGGACCTTGGATAGGCCAGGATTACGCCCTGCAGCTACTGATCCAGGGTTACTGGAATTAGAGTCCTGACCTCCAGTAGTCCCTGATACACTACTTACAGTAGGCTTTCCATCAGGCAGTAGAGATGCTTTAAAGGTCCTAGATCCTTTCTTGGTCTTAATTTTAGATTTGCTGATAGGAGATAAGCTAAAAAGTGATGGCTCATTGCTTTCTGGTTTTAAGGAACCAACAACTGTAGATTTCTTAGATAAGTTTTTTGCTGCACCAGCTTTGGATTTCTTTGATGTTTTTTCCCCCAACTTGTCAATTTCTTGATTTTTAGATGCAAAAGTAGATTTCCTATATGCAGAGAGAGGCTTGATTGTAGAGGCTGTGGATGGAGGTGCCTGTTTTTTCAAAACACTGTCCAGAGTACGAACATAGCTTGTGCTTTTAGTGGGCAGCTGGTAGGTCACTGGAGTGACAACAGCTTGGGAGAAGCTGGCAGCTCGTTCATCAATAAGCTTGCCTTCACTTTCTAGATACTCATCCAGCATGTCGCTACAGAAAGCAGAAAGATTCTTTTGCCCTCCATCGGTGGTGGTGGTACCTGCTGAACAGAATAAATGACATGAGATTATTTGGATTAACTCTATCCTGTCAGACAGTTGAGAGGTGGGTAATAATAATCACTAAGGATGCAAACTCATTCCACTTTAAAAACTGGAGGTTTACTGATTTACGCCACTGTTTTATCAACAGTGTTTTAGCAGATTTCTGATGGCAATGTCGTTGGGGAAAAAAGTGAGATTATCTTAGGGCATTAACAGAAAAGTATAAGTCAACGCCCCCTGAGAAAAGTCCAATAGTGGTGTTTTTTTCCTCTTGGTGTGAGTACTTGTGTACACAATGCAGTCTCTGCATCTGACTGTCTTATGTGGACACGTATTCCTTGACTTAAACATTAACAACGCGCCAGAAATATTGTGCGTTGCATGAGAAATAATGCACATGAAATAACCATTGAACATCCCAGTCCTTGGTTTGTGGATGTGTGTTTGTGCGAGTGTGGTCTGACAACGGCTGACAACCAGGGCTATCTTTTATTCACACACCATTACCCTCTAACTGTAGGACCTACTTCATGGGGTGGGTGATTATGTCCAAGAGAGTTGAAAGCTTAGCCACCAATATCCAGTCACTCATGTCCTCCACTTTGTCCAGGCGGCATCCTAAAACAGGCCCGCCATAACATTCCTGCCCCCAGTGGAGATGCGTCTGCCCCAGCAACCCACGCAACAAAAGATGGCTGATGCCACTACAAAGTCATAAAAGATCTCCAGGAACACCCACTGCATTCCAAAAGACATGAGCCTCTGCAGGATGTAAAGTCCACTGTTTTTTTTGTAGAGGGAATTCATGACGAGTCCATTCCTAGGTCAATACTCTACTCCCTGTAGTCCCATTAAGTAATGCGGCACAGTAATCAGTGAAATTTTGCAACAAGCAGTTGATTGCACTGTAGGAGAGGTCTGCAGAGTGAATAGTGAAAAGAAACAGAGCCAGAACCATTCCTCTGTATTAGAGACAAGCCTGTCAACCTCACGTACCGCGGTTGGTCAGTGATGTAGTCCAGAATCCACGTGGTAAATGAATGGCCAGCTTGTAGCTGTTGAGGTCCTTGGGATGTGGGGTCTTTAGCAGAGGTACCACACAAAAGGTATTCCACAGATCTGGTGGTCTCCTCAGCTTCAGGCATAGGCTCAATTACTACACATAGTTAATATGCACAGGACTTGAGAAGCCTTGAGGCCATGCCATCTGGACCTGCCCCCTTTATAGCACTGATCTTCATCAGTTACTTCCAAACCCTGGTTATTGAAAGAGACAGCAGCAAGATATTGTTTGGTGGAGCTTGTGGTTGGTGGGTAAAGGCAGTGAAGCCTAGGTGTGCCTGAAGTGAAGCTAAAGTGGTGTTGGGAGTGTCTGTAGCAGATGGTGGCTGCATAGGAAAAGACAGAAAGTGGGCAGGAGCAGATGATGAATCAAACCGTTGAAAAAGTGATTCAGTTCATTTGTCCACCTCACGTTGCCCACCGGCAAACAGCTCTTTTCCTTCTTGTTCTACGGCCTCTTGAGAGCTGGTTATTCATCCTCTGCCTGTAGCTGTCTTTCTCATCACTTAACAGTCTATCCAGTTCTCTCTGCACAACCTTCAGCTCCTCCTCATTTCTTGATTTGAAGGCCTTCTTTTTCTGCTTGAGAACGGCTTTAATTTCAGGAGTAATCCAGACTTTGTTGTCTGGATAACACTGCACAATCCTAGAGCGTACACTGTTATCCACACATTCATCAATATTGCAGTTCACAAGATGCAAGTTCACACAATAAGAGTCAAAACAGTTACAGCTTTCTCAGTCTCATCCGGTAGTATGGTCTCTAGCAAACAGCTAGCAGTTCACAGTCTCTTTCTGCCTGTAAAGCTTGAATCCAGGCAGCACCACTTTCGTGTCAAGATTTTGACAATTCTATGCGTTTCTTTGTATTCCCTCTGATGCCAGGTTAGAACCACTAGCTCATTCTTGTCGGTAAGAAATCTTATAATTTCCATGATAATTGAGGGGAGAGCTAGTCAGTACCGTCTCCTACTAGTGCAGAATCGCTACCCATCCCACCCCCACACCCAACGTGACAACCCTGTCAGGGAATGTCAGATCTTTCCTCATATAGCACCACTAAATTATAGAGCACTAACCACTGATGCTGAGTTTAAACAATGGAGCTGCACGTAAAAAAAGTGAAACCAATGAAATGGCCAGAACAAACAACAGTAATTACGTAATTACAGAATATTTATTGGTTTGGGAACATGACACTAATGAGGCAATCATGTAGACATATAGTGAAAATGGACCCATGTTAACACCTGACTTCTCAGACAGAGCTCGGAGCTTTTCTCATCTGCACATGCCAAACACAGAGAACCAGATCCTTTTTTAAAATATATTTAACATATTATTAAATGTTATTATAATTTTGACCTATTGCACCCCTATTCAAAACCCAATTTAATATAAATCCCAATAAGATGAAAAGACACACCTCCAGGAAGAAGTGAGGGGCTTGAAGTGGCAAACTTGTCTCTCCAGCCTTTAATTTTAGTGATGTCAGTTGTTTTCCCGGTCCTAGAAACAAACGGGACTGGAAAGCCCAAGAAATTTAACTGACAATAAAGGGGCAAATGATTTAATAAAGCATTTCAATGAAATGTGTTACTCACCCTGAGATGAGGCTGAACTCACTGAACTATCCCCAGGTAAAAGGACAGGTGGAGGAATAGGCAAGCTCACACCAAGGTACTGTAGATCAATTGCCAAAGAATGATCCAACAGGTTCAACTTCAGGCCGACTGTAAACATAAAACATATTAAAAAGATTAAATTTTTTCCTTTAAAAAACAAGTTGAATCAACCTGAGTCAAATCAGTACTATGCAGTGGAGAAGCGACTTAAGGTATTTGGACAATATATTAACAGATTTCCTTCTCTACAATGAGCAGAACACACAAAGACAATTCCTTCACAG
>JBBKCR010000001.1:27846695-27859256 GCA_037577295.1 Ladigesia roloffi
TTAAGGTATTTGGACAATATATTAACAGATTTCCTTCTCTACAATGAGCAGAACACACAAAGACAATTCCTTCACAGAATCATGGATTTTTTTTTCCCACACAAAACTTAAACCCAAATAATTGTACCTGCTTGCAGCACTGGGTGGATGACTTGTCTGTGCTTCATAATTTTTAGATCATGTAGGAGGACCTTTTCAAGTTCATCAATTCTTTCCTCTAGTTTTGGACGGTCTTCATCTGTTTCTTAAAATAAGACACAGTAGGTCAACATTAAAGGCAACCAAGTAATGAGGATTACTGTAAAATAAATGTACATTTTTTTGTATTTACCATCTACATTATCTGTGGTTTTCTGTAACGATTCCTCTTTAGCATCATCCCCAAGATGAATTTCAAGAGCTTTCTGTTCACAAGAGACAGGACATAAATATGAGATAATCACAAATTTAAGTCTCTCTTAGAGCACCAAACAAAGTTTCTGGAAAAAGAAATAAAAACTCAAATAAAAACAAGAACGCTTTAAGTTACCTTTGACATAAAGGAAACAAATAACTGGCCCTCCACATCCTCAAGGTTGGGCTGCATTGGGACAGGTATGGGACCTTCAGTCACCTCAGCATCATTAGCCGGCTTTAATTTTACACCCTTCCCATGTTTCTCCTTGAACTTATTGCTTTCACTGTCCTGCAAGACTTGGGTGGTTTCTTGAGAAACACACTGGTCAAGGGTAACTGATAAAGAGGTCACCTCAAGACTGATGTTCTGGGTTTTTGTCTCTGAATCTCTGGGACAGTTGGTTGGTTTAGTGATATTTCGAGGCAATGGTACACGTGTGTCAACCACAGGTCTTGGTCTATCAAGTAAGACACAAGGTGGAAATGGGTCGAGATACTTCCTAGGAGGTATTGGGCGATGAGAAAACAGGCCTGGGGGAAATGGGTCAGGTGAAGAAGGAGGTGAGCTTGGTGGTGAGAAGTCTGCAACTGATGGTGACAAGGGCTCATCAGCATAATCATCATCATCATCCTCTGACAAAGGAGACTGGAAAGGAGCATCAGGAACAAATTCAGGGAAAGGGTCTTTACAGGAGTCCATGGTAGTGTCAGCAGTGAATTCAGTGGTAATGGCATTACTACAAACAACTTCATTTTGGGGGTCATCAGTAGCAGGAAAAAGCTTAGACGAGCTGGGGGAAAGGGAACCGAAAGCATCACATGAGGTATCGGACACATTAGTGTCAGATGCAGTGTTATCTGCTACAGCATTATCTGCTAATCCAGACAAACTGACAGTTGCATCCTCTTGCTTGGAAGTGAGCGCTGTATCAGAGACTTTTGTTGTAGGGGCAGTTAAAATGCTAGTGTCATGTTCAGAGTCTAGTGTTGGAGTAGCTTTTTGTTCAGAATGAATAGGGTCAGGAACATGGTCTGAGTGCGTGACAAGGATAGGAGAAAGCGGTAATGACGTAGGCATGCCTGGCAACGTGGGAGAGGTAGTAAGTGGTGTATTAGACAATGTAGCTGGAGATAATGACAAGCATGGAGACACCATAGTGGTATGTGTGGTGCACGTTAAAAGGGATGTGGTGACCGTTTCAGACGTCAGGGATAATTCTGGTTGTGAGATGCGAGAAGGGCTAATGCATGGTGTAGAGGGAAGTACTTTTTCAGCAATTGAACTTTTACATGATTTATCAAAGTGTGCAGGTAAACTAGAGGTTTCACATTTAGACTTTAGTTTGGTGGGTCTTGTTTTTGACTTCAACTGCTGTAGGAAGAGGGCAAGAAGAGGTAAAGGTACAGGCTCAGCCCGTTTCTTCTTTACCTCTCCACAGGCAAGAGGTTTTACCAAACAGTCTGAAATCTCCCTCCCATCTGTTATTGTAGCTGTATCACTCAATGATGTGTCCTCTTTCTCATTTATGCATGCATCTGAAATTCCACTATTGGAGTTCACTTTTATGTTTGCTGTTTCCAAACATTGGTTTGGTATACACTTTTCTGTGAATGAGTCTGTGGCTTTTGTGAGTGACACTGTGCTGGCAATTACTGGTCCTTCTGCTTCAGAGACATTTTTTACATCTGAGTTTGCACTTTCTTGCTTTGGCTTGTGTTTGGCTTCCATTTCCTCCTGGTCAAGAGCTGTGACTGATATATTTTCCATTTTACTGTCCTTAGACGCAGGCCCTCTCTGTTCCTCATTGGAAGGTAGACTGCAAGTGTTCATCTGCTGGTCATTTCCACTTTGAATTTTCTCAAGAGATATCCTTTTCACTTTAACATGGGCACCTTTAATCAACTCAGACAGTCCTTCTGGCCAAGGGCGTTTCTTACTGTTGGCAAAAAAGAATGACAGCTTTTAATTCAAACTAGTTTGATCTCATTTAAGAAAGTCCATACAGCACTGAATTATTGAAGTGTTTATTTTAAAGTTCATGTCTACATGCATTTCCCACTTAAATTGTCATCTTTAGAAAAAACAATTAATTGTTATTCTATTAAGGTTACAGGATCTACTAAAAAAATGCATACTACAGGGTTCCCACCCTAAGTCAGACTTTAAATACCCTGACCAAATAGCAGAATTTCCATGACCTCCTATATAAAGAAATATCCAATAAAACGTTTTGATGCTGAGCAGAAAAGGGCATATAAAGGGGTTATAGAATTCAAGTCTGCATTTACACGATTGTTGTTGAATATAGGCAGCTCAGCATGTACCAAACCTTCAACTCCACCTCTGACATCATCTACATGCATGTTTTATCTAGAAATGGCCACAGTAAAATGGGTCATTCTGAACAAAGCAGCTCTATATGCTATAAAGCTACTACATATGGATGACTGGAGAAGCACAGTTAGGGGAAGTTGAGATAAGATGGATCTTTTCAGTGTCTTCAACTTCGCAATATGTTTTTCCCCGTCGCCTGCCATGTAAGTGTACGCTCTCCCATGTATGAGAAGTAACACTGATTTACATACACTATTTTGCTCTTCTATCATCATCACTTTGGGTGAGCCTGTCCTTACATTTTTCATTTTCAACCAAATATCTGGAAATTCACACTTGACTGGAAACTAAGACGTGTAAGTACACATCAGTTTTGGCTAATGCATTATATGCTATTAACAAAATTCCATGATAATCCCCTGAATTGGCACACAATTTCCTGACTTTCCCTGTCTGGAAATGCCTTTACTGAAATTCCCTGATATTCCAGAAATTCCCTGACCTGTGGAAACCCTGATATTATGAAAACAATATATTTGGTTTATGTTATGACACTGGTTACAGCTTTAAAACGTGTTAGTTATTTTATCAGGCCCAGACATTACACATTGTTGAATCTCAATATTACACAGTAATGATGACGATAACTTAATCACAAAAAATTGTAATCACATTAGGAAGATGCTCCGTTGTGAATGTAGTATTACTTCTCTTAATCACTGACTAGCTGTGGTTGTGGACAGGGAAACCTTAAATCTTCTCTGCATTCAGCTGTGATTTTTATGATTAGTCACTGTGCAAGCCATTCCAGGTTTGTTTTATTTTTTTTATAATTTTTAAAATAAAATGATATACAATACACCTCTTGCAATTACCTATTCACTGATTTATGTTTATCATTCTGCTTCTTCTTGGATATTTAGTAGACTCAGTATCTTTTACTGTCAAAAACACTAGAAATTTGAAAGCAAACAAACAATCTAAACATTGGTGGCTGTCCTGAAGAACTTAAAGCACTTACCTAGAACATTTCTCAAGTTCGGCAGTAATGGATACATCACCATTAACAGATTTAAAGTCCTCACCAGTAGAAACAGTTAGAGCCTGTCCTTTGAGGACTTTTTCAGCAGCATTTTTTTTCGCAAACAAGGTCTTGAGATTGTTCAGGGTTGTAGTCTCTCTGCTGGGTTTAACATCACTCTCCACTGTCTCAGTAGGAAGACCATTCTTGGGCTTGTAAGATCTGGAGTTGTTAGAATCATCTCTGAACCCTTTCGCGAAAGGATTGTAATCAATTTTAAGCTGAGTGATGCACAGATTCTGGTACGCTGTGACAGCAAAGAATTCTGTTTGAGGAAAATTAAAGGTTGTAACATCTGGTCCGTTCAGCTGAATGGCATCTGTGGCTTTATCTGCAGGTATAATGTGAAGACGGGGAAGGTACCGGTGCATAGAGTTTATAATAATATGACCCTCTTGATCCAAAGGGTTGTTGGTAAGTTTCAGTTTGTAGAAAGAAACAGGATTTTGCATCCAATCAAGGCCAGTCATAGGGGACTCAGGATGTACAAATGAGCGTTCAATGTGTGGATCAGCTTTTCCATTTGTCTCCCATCGTCTGTCACTCCACTTATAGCGGTAGTTATCCACTGGATGCATGTCCATTGCTAACGTATACCGCTGGAAGGGTTCCAACCCAGAGATGCGGAAGCGACAACATGGGAACATCCTACGACCTTGCTTAGTCAAAATCATCTCAGTCTGGCATCTGTAAAACTCATTCCACATATTATTGTTGTCTAAAGTGACAGTAATGCCCCTAGAAGTACTCTCTGCTGGTAAGTTCCACAGCTGGTTACTGTTGTTGGTGTTTGCCATAGCTGCCAAATGCATAGATGACACTTTCTGAAAGCCTAGATTGGATCCCCCCAAAGGACTGGTGTTCTTATTAGTCAACCGAGCTCTTTCGTCCTCACTTCTAACCCCAGGATGTAATGGCTTGAGGACAACAAACAGTGGGTGAGCAGAAGAGGTCTGAGATGTGCGTGCAGATGTGGTCATGCCCTCCTGGTGAATCACCATAATGGCTTGCTTATCTGTGAGGGCCATTGAAGTGAAGTCATCTGAAGAGACTCTTGACTCCTTTAGTTCAGGTTACATCTGGTCATTCCACATCCTTCAACCGAAATAAGAAATATAAGTTTGATCAAATAATACTCATGCATCGTCATCTCTAAACATGTTGTCCCTGCTGTTCTACCACCATTTGTTCCAGAACTGTTGACACCACTAATGAATATGTGCAAGAGCTAATTTAACGTTTATCTGCTTATCCCATATGAATGCTTTTTGTTGATGATCTATAAAAAAAATATAAGACTGTCTCCCCAAACCTGTGCTTTATCAACTGCAATGTACTGCAATGAACATTTAAGCTTCATGCATGACTTAAAATGTGGGCCATTTTTACAGCAACAATTAAACAGGTGTCCACCAGCATACATCAAATTATTTGATTATTGTCTACATGTCCGTATTTTATTTCATCAAATCCTCTTCCGTCATAGTCTCATGTGACCATGGATTACAGCTCTAAAGTTCCAGTGATGATCAAACGTTTGTTGGCTGAACACATTTTTCATAACAGACTTTCTTCTGATGAGCCAGGGCTTGACATCACAGCAGTGACATATTACTGAAGTTTGGGAAACTTGGTGACTTCTTGACACAACTTCACAACTATCACCCTTGAAGCAAGTTGAGCCTCAAAAACCAGACTCCTCCTGGCATGTGTCTTCTTCCAAGCAGATTTATCACAGGTTTATTGGTTTTATAATTATCCTAACACTAGAAAGAGTATTTTCATATCATGGAAGTGCCTTATAGTTTCTGTTGTCTATAAACTAGGGCTGGGCACATAGACGCTTTATTATCATGTAAACACATAATTTACTTAACTTGTTAATTAGGTTTTTTCACTGGTTCCTCAACCCCACCCACACACTTAAACATTTTAATTCATTATTGTATTTTGTGTATAATAATGTGATTAATTTGTATTCAATGGAACCTATTTATTTGGAAAATGTTTCTTCCATCAAGTGTGTTTGTACTTGGAAAAAGAAAACAACAACAACAACAATATATTAAATAATAATAAAAAAAACATTTTAAATGAAATCAACAACATTGCTAGATTTTGATTTGGGCCAGCAGGTCGGCAGGACATCAGAAGAGGAGTGCAGTAGATGACAGTTTCAAATATTTTACTACAGGTGACCACCAAACATCTACTGCCTGGCAGCAAAGCAGACCACACCTGAATCTGCAAAGGAATCAAAAATCTGGTCACCAACAGCAGACAAGTGACTGGGACTTCAGTTGTGCTCATCTTTATCATGGAAGATAACACCATGAAAATGGGGTTTCTCTGAACATGAGCTCATTTTTTAGACTATATGTGTCCGCACTTAAATTCTTATAAAGGTAAAAGAACTGTTTACCAATTTTCAGAAAGAGTGGAAACAGAGAGTGTGTGAGTGTAATTTGACTTTTTGAAATCAGCTATAGGGCACTTTAAAACATGGGTCATATTGAAGAATCACATTCAGAGCAGAGCAGATCCACCATGTTTTTGGGTTTCCATTGGAATGAGACAACTTGTACAATGTGTACAACTTGCGTGGTTCATTCTTAACCGTTGTGCGACATTTAAGCTTGGTGACAGTATATATTGTTTCTTGGATACTATAGATACTTCTTGGAAAATTAGATACTGGATAAATGGCAGAGTAACGTAGCCTCTCTAAGAACGGCTGAGTGGAGCAAAATCAGTTTGTGACTAAATAAACACCTTTAACTGAATTATGTGCATTCACACTTGGTCACACTCTGCTCCATTTTGTTCTCGTGAGCTAACTTCACTTAAGGCCAGGAGGCTGTTTACTTCCTCTTTATTCCTCATCTTATCTTTTTCAGCAAGTGTTTTATTATCGAGATGCTTTTCCTAAATATCACACAATTCTCCAAAATGCAACATAATAAACTGAAGGGCAATCCAACAATTACTATACAATATCGTCTGCAAACAACATCTGGATTTCCTAGGCACTGGGTACAAGGAGTAAACTTCCAACTGAATAAAACTGCAGCATAAGATAGCATCTCTGAAAACAACGGAGTGTAGCAAAATCAGTTAGTGTCTAAAAGAACAGAATTATTAAATATACGTGCGTTCACACTCGCGCCGCATCGCTTTGTACTCTGAGCTAACTTCACCCGAGGCCTACAGAGAAACACACGGATAAAAACAGCAAGGCGCCCGTGTTTCTCCATTTTTTTCTTTATTTTACGTCTTATTGCTCTGTCAGTGTGTGTTGGAGTCATTTGAGCGATGTAGGTATCACATATCTTGCGTTTCACCAACAAAAACATAAGTTTCAAGTCACCTCTGGATCACCGGAGGTCGAGTGGTTTTCCCCGACGTGTATGCCTCGGCAGGCAGGAGGAACGTGCACTCCGACACGCGCAGAATGGAGGGCCCGACTTCGAAAAAGGGTGTGCAGGAATCTGAACACGTGGGATAAACTCCTCAGTGAGTGCACTTTAAACGCACCCATATATCGACGTGTTTACCTCTTTATACGCAATGTGCTACTGCTCTTCCTGTCTGTAGTTTCGTCGTCCTTTTTTTTTTTTTTTTCAAAATATCATACCGTGCGTCTCACCCTCGAAACCGTGCGTGCGTGTTGTGACGCACGACGTCACAGCTCAAACGTAACACGGACACGCGCACGCAGCGTGTTTGCGCGCTATCACGTGAGCAAAAACCAAAGAACCGCGCATGCGCTTACTTAACACTTCTCTGCGGCAACCAGGCTGGTCTCTGGTCTCAGTGCGACATAAAACTGCGCCAGTTTTATCATCTCCATCTGCTGAATGGTATGGGTGCCTTTCACGAGGAGGGACGTACAGTCTGCATAATTCTGCAGATTCACTGGAAAAATATGCTGAGACCAAAAAGGGAGATAGATGATCGTGGGAGAAGGCTTAATATCCTTCAGATTCCTTCTTGTTACTATGTCTGTCCTGCAGTGAACAATGCTTTCCCGCGACGTCTTCAGAGCTGAAACAGCTGCACCAAATGCAGCTTTAAAAAGATGTTAAAACTTGCACGATTCTTTACTGCTTTTCTATAGAATAGAAATCGTTTTTGTCTTTGCATTATACAGGAATGGACAGTGCAAGGAGATAATATTGCACTTTTCTGTAAAGCACATTGAATGACCCTTTGATAGTGAGCTATGTAAATAAACTTGAACTGCTACTATAGCTAGGATATCTAGTGTGCTGAATGGGTTAAACACAGAAGAATTTCATGTCCACACGGCTTTGGTCTGTTCACGTAAGACAAATGGTCTTTACACTTACATTTATTTACACGTAAGCGTTTCTGAAAGGTATTGTTTTAACCTGATAGCTTGTACTGATGAAACAAACAATTTTTAAACAAAAGGGGCACAGAGCAAAACTAACCCTGGGTATCAATGTCCATTTGAATTGTGCCCAAACCTGAAATTTGTCTGAAGAAGCGCTGACAAGTGAAAGGAGGGAAACCCAATGATCATAACAAACAGAAAATACCTTTAAGTTTTAGTTTATTTATCAATGTATTATTCATTTACAGTATCAACTAATTCTCTTGGGCTACTGCATATATGAGGAGGAAAGGCCTTTGAAATTGGCTCTTTCATATCACTGAATGTAGTTCTGAAATGAGTGTGTGGAGAATCTCTCCCATTGTAATGCCTCTCTTAACAGGAAAAAAAAAACATTTTGTGCATCATTTCTGCAATTCCAAAACCCTGGGATGGGTCCTGCAGGATCTCATAGCCCTCTCATTCTAAATATGATGCATATGTTCCAAGCATGACATTAGTCCTTCTAAAAGTGTTTCGTCTCTGTATGTTCTAATCTACATTCACATGTAAATCTCTAACCACACCTGTGGATTATGAACCATAAAATTGCAGTTGTTTCTGTTGTGTAACATGTACATTAATTTAAAAAATATATATCTCTTTGATCTCCTACTGTAGATTAGACACCATAATGCCCTACGCACTCTTAATAGCTGTAATGTGTTCATGACTCGTTCCACTGGCAAATGTTAAATATTTCAGAAGAGGGTTCCTGGAGGACAGGAGTCCAGCATGGTTTGATTTTCTGACTCAAAACACTTGATTTAACTCAGTATTAATTTGCCAGGGTTAGACAGTGTGTTAATAGCAGGTAAATCATCAAACTGTGCTTGGGACTGCAGTTCACAACTCCTGCTTTAAAATTATAATGCCTTCAAATGTACATATTGCTTTCAGAGGTTCATAATGTGTCCAACCATACAAATAAAACAATAGTTCATTTATGTACTCTAAGAAATTATAACGTGCAGTCAAGCAGTGACCATACACAGAGGATATACTTCATTTGAAGAAGAAAAAAAACATTTATAATACCAACTGATCGTATGGTGCTGCCCCTCAACAGTACCCTAAGCCTGAATATCGTCCAAGCTGGTATCTTCTGAAGAAAAAGCATTTTAATATCAAAACAACATAACACCTCAGTAGCATTTCAAGACCTGTATGTCAAATGTTTATGTCCCTTAATATCCCTTGATGCACAGACTACTGTAACCATTGTTAATACATTTGCTAACAGAATGGAGAGGATAAAGTTATTGCACCTAATAATACTGAGAGTTGCTGTGTGCAAATCCATTAAATCTAATGTATGACAACTCCAGATAACATATCATCCAGAACTATGGTGGCTTTTAAAATATAATCTCAATGCTGCAACACAATATTGGCATTAAAAAGTTCTAAAAAAAATCCTTAATTAGAAGCTAAAAGCAAAACTTTAGTTTGGTGGATTTTTGAGAACAGAATACTTTAACAAATGATATGCATTAAAAAACAAACCCATACCTGGGCTCACAGTAACTTTTGTTTGAGTTTATAAAGCTAAAATGTGCAGATTTTTGACAGTTCATAGTGAAATCTCAATATTGCTACATCCTTTTGAAAATGTGTTATTTTCTAGGCATTAAAGATGCATTCACTTTATATTACTAGCAAGTGATTGTATACTGATTTGACTCCACAGTTCATGTTATGCTCAGACACAAAAAATACTCCTAGTGTAGCAGGATTTTCCATGATGCTTCATTCTTCGGGAACTCTTGTGTGCTTTTCCCAGATATACCTTTTCTTGGTAAGTATCTGATTAGTCCAGTCAGGAAACACTGGATGTAAAAAACAAAAAAAAATTCACACATTTATAATGACATCCTCCTCATCATCCCTGATGTCCTCGGACAGACCATCTTCAGAAAGTCTGCTCTCGCCATCTAAGGCAACACGTGGGCCAATAATATAGCGGTAATCTCCACCAATAGCCAGTGCAGCCCCTGATGAAACCATGAGCCAGTCTTTTTCATCTTCTTCCATTCCAACACACTGCCAAGGTACTCCCCATGAATGCTCCTCAGTGGTGAACGTCCCAGCGCCGGCCCCAAGCCCAGACTCCGGTTCCCCCTCCTCACCCTCCAGGTTTACATAAAGCAATGCCTCCTTCACAGGTGCTGGAGACAGCCCAGCCCACAGACCCTCCAACTGGGCTATCAGGTGCTGGAAACTGGGACGGCACTTTGGGACAGGAGACCAGCAGCTGTGCATGATCTCATAACTGGACAAGAGAGAGGAAAGATGGGTTGCTTTCACAATCACTAATTCAGATTTTCATAACATCATTCATGGAAAAGCCAACTTTGTAGAAGAATAAAAATGTTAAATGTTGATTCTTTTGTAAATATAATCAATGTTAATGTTATTACATTTTATTTTAGTGCAGCTTTTCAAATGCTTAAAAAAACCCTAAATATAAGAGATAACTGATAAGAGTAATGAGGTTTAGACATTGACAATAGTTCTTCATATAACCGAGGCTGGCACAAAGCATGTAAAAGCAGATCTGATCATTTGTGAATATTACTAGTTTATATGTATCATTCACCAAATGCATGCTATGAAATAAAAAATAAATCTACAAAGGTTTTACCTCCCACTATTATTTCAAGCTATGTTCCATAAGAAGGTCATGTAAGAGAGTAAACCTTAAATGTATATTTTAGCATAATCATTATTTAAATCTTTTTCTAAAATTGTTCTAAATATTCTCAGTGTATAGTTTTTATAACTGATTCATAACATGTCATGGGTTTGCAAACCGGTCCTCAGATGGTCCCCTTCAGATGGTTCACAATTTGTTTTTTTTATTTTCCAACCATCTGGGAGTCTCGGTTTCAGACCGTGCCGCTTAATGTTTACAAGTGTAATAACATCATAGAGATGTTAACTATTTATTGGTAATATAATATGGAGCTAAAAAAGAATGATAGAGAGAGTATGATAGAGAGAGACTGAAACTCACATGTCATCTGGACAGTCAGGTGGCTGTTTGAGTCTCTCCCCCTTGATGAGGTACTCGTAGATCTCAGAATTTTCCACTCCAGGATAAGGTGTCTGACCTCGAGCCATTATTTCCCACATGGTCACCCCAAAAGCCCACTAAGGAAAAAAAGAAAACAGTGACTTAATTTAGCCATACCTGGGAAGTCCACCCTGGGAAATGTAGACATCACACATTTCAAGAAAGCTCACTTAATTGCTAGTAACAATTCGTCACTGAATAAATAACAAGATATTATAAAATTTAGAGTCAAACATGTAGGGCTCATCTGGTTGACAAGGTTTAGGCCCATATTTGGAATAAACTGCCGTGTTTCACAATCAAAATCCAGGCTTAGGCTTAATTTTATTCTAAGAAACTAGCCCATGTTGTAATCTATGAGTTCATGTATGTTACATGGGACTGATTTAGGGAAAATATGTATTACCACATCACTCTGTGTTGTATAGACATTGTCAGCCAAACTTTCCAGTGCAATCCACTTCACTGGTAACTTTGAGACGGACCCTTGTCTGTAATAATCACCACTGTAGATCTTTTTGGAAAGACCAAAGTCTGCTACACACACAGTCATGTTCTCATTTAACCTAAAACATGGGAATGAGGAGAATAAAAGAGCTTCAGAAATTATGACAATCATGGCTACACACAAAAGATGATGAAACCAAAGATTAAACATTAAAATTATATGTTTGATTGAGGAAAAAAAACATAAGATTCTCATGTATAGCATAGTGTATTTAGTACAAGGTATTCACAGTATATTGTATACTATATTTTATATTTTATTTGTCTTTGTGTGTCTGTGCACTCACAACATATTGCTAATTGCTCAAGGATAAATAAAGTTTTCTGATTCTGAAATAATTACATACATTGCAATTAAAAAACTCACATGCAGTTACGAGCAGCCAGATCCCGGTGGATGATGTTTTTGCTGCTTAGATACTCCATCCCTCGTGCAATGTCCAACATGAACTGGACAAGCATTTGTAAAGAGAGGGTCTACAGGAAAGACAGAGGACATACTATGGCTCTTGAGAGGTTTGTTTAACTTCAGAGAAACAATCCAAAAGAAAATACAATATTGTTGTAAACACTACAAGATAAATGCAGGAAACATTAGTGAGCTAATGAAATGCGACAGAGGATAATTTACTGCTGAAAGTAACCATAATACTTTCAAACTCTGTTTCTTCTTCCTCTTTCGGCTTTTCCCTTCAGGGGTCGCCACAGCGAATCATCGGTCTCCACCTAGTCCTATCTTCTGCATCCTCTACCCTTACACCAACTAACTT
>JBBKCR010000001.1:27859464-27881082 GCA_037577295.1 Ladigesia roloffi
TTCAAAGTCCCTACTCTCAGTTCTACACTATTGCCTTTCCTCTTCTCTCTCTGCCTCTGCACACGCCTTCCTCCTCTTCTCCGTCGACTTTCAAATTTTGTTTAAAATTGAAAAACTGAATCACTGGATTGTGTGAGTGTGTGTTTGAAGGGAGAATATAGACAGACTGAAAGAGAGAAGGAGAGAGAGAAAGAGAGAACCGATGTAGAAGGTTCATGCAGGCAGGAAACACTTACAAATGGGTCGTCTCCAAGACGAGACATAAGGAGGAAAGTGTGCAGGTCACCATGTTTCATAAAGGGGAGGATCACCATAGGGATCGGTAACCGCTGCTGTGGTCGCCTGTGCAGACTCACCCCTGATGGAGCAAAAGCATATCATGTTCTACTACATGTGGGACTATTATGTAATTTATTATATTCAAATATTAATCTTAACAGGCAAACAAACATTAGTAGATGGGCCCCTTTTATTTTAGCATCACTACGAAACTTTTTTAGAAATAATATATTAACAGTGATGCTCCAGCAATCAATAAGATTGTTTACCAACCTATCAGCTGGATGACGTTTGGATGGTGGAAATCCTTCATATAGGCAGCCTCTTTTAGGCACTGTTCAATATCACTCGAAGAATTGATGTCAGCTTTTATCCCAAAAAAGAAATGCACACAAAATCAATAAGCAGTGACCAAAGCACCAACTGAATGCTCCCTAATACCAGCTTCTTCCATTAGCATAAATTATTTTTAAAACACTTACTTTTCAGTACTTTTACTGCCACCTTCTGCACAGAGCTGTCCTCCATTTTGAGAAAGGCCTCTCTCACTGAGCCAAACTCACCTGCAGAGCAAAACATATTAAAAACTGATTCCAGACAAGGTCCTTCATTGTGTTTCTTTTCCTTTTCACCGTTCCCAATTTTCTCCACTGGCAATTTTTAACTTGCAATCTTTCAATTATAGGGCCGATATGTAAATGCATGCACCACTTCAGATTGGACTCATTGTTTTTAACTAACCTACACATTGTTCACAGACATGGTTATGCTTGGACCATCATTGTGAAGAGTGAAAAATATTTTGAATACACACACTCCACCCAAACCACTACATGTTTCTTTGGTAATCTCCAAATCTGTGTTCCAAAGCAGAATGAAGTTATAGCTGACCTTTGCCCAGCATGTGGCCTAGGGTGAGGAGTCTTTCTGGGATAAGGACATCCCAGAGTTTGGCCTTCAAGTCATCGTTGATGCCCAAACTATCCACTAGATGGGGACAGATCCAAAATTCCACATCATTCACCTTCACAGAAGCAAGAATACATTGCAAGAGCAGCAGCACTTGTATTTGTGGTAGGTAGTTTTCTAATATAAACACATACAAGTGGATTCCGGAAGCTCAGGGCACTGCCTGTTGAAGGACCTTGCTGCTGTGAAAGACACCACAGTCTCTGTCCCTGGCGGCTTGAACACAGATCTACCAAGATAGCAAAAGAACACAATGTAACCTCTATTTGTGGACAAAAATATTCTTTTCAGCTTCCCACTAGAGCAATGTTAGGTCTCTCCAAAAAGTGTATTCAACAATGACAACCTACCCAAACTGTGTCTCTTTGCCTCTTCGGTGTATCAGGACTGTCAGGAGAAGTCCCACCATTGTTGCAACCAGCAGCCCTAAGATCAGACCTACCCACATGTGACCTCTCTGGGTCTGAGCTTGCATAACTGGAGAAGGAAAAACAGCAGCACAACACACTTTACCTTTAATAAGTGCTAAACATTCACACTCCACATATGCATTTACATTAAAACCTCAAGTATTGTGCGGATAGTATCATGATTGCCCAAAAACACACCGCTGAATATAGTATGCAGTAATGGGACAACTTTAAATCCCCATGACAATTAGCACAGTGCTAATTGCAAACAAAAACCTATAAGAGAATAATAAGCCTCCCTGTGTAGGTTGACGGTGGCTTATTTCACAACAAATAACCACACCTAACAACAAATGCACATATCAAACAGAACTAAACTAGAAGTATGTACGTAATAAGTAGGTTATTACTGCTTTCTTGTCTTTTTAAAATAAAAATCAGGATGCATAATAAGACTAAACAAAGTGTGTTAAGCTACTTCATAAATAGATGACAATAGGTCTTTGTATAAATGAAACATTTTTTGGTCATCATTTTGACACAGTGTTTGCTTTTATGTTCATTTGCAGAGCCTTGACAAAATGTTCATTCTTGTGAGGTCCAAGAATGTGTCTGACCCTTCTGTGTTTCACAGGGGTCACTAGTTGATGACCTTGTCTGTAATAAATCTTGCTATCTGGGCATGTTTGTACTTGCTTATTGGCATTAGGAACACGCCTGTTTTAAGTGTTTTGTGCTGTTTGTAATGTGTCTAAGAAAAGTTCTGTGCTTCTTGCTGGCATACAAACACCTTAGTGTTATATGAATTTTAAGCAGTATACCAATTAAACCAGTGCTCAACAAAATTATACAGGTGGGCTGTGAGACCAGGCCTACCTGAGGCTGGCATAATGAGTACAGGCTGGCTCCAGGGCCCACACCCTGCCACGGTGCATGCTGAAACCTGGAAAGTGGCATTGAAGAACCGGCCTCCTCCTGACATACGGGCAGAGTTTTCCTTGAAAAGTAACGGCTCCTGAAAGCAATCAGAACACACTGTTCATAAGAAACAATGTTTCAAAACAAAATACATACGGGTCAAGGTTTACTGGAAGAATACATATTTGAGAAGTGTGTGTGGTGGAATAGTTCCAGCTAGATAGACGGCCAGGAAGACTTTCAGAAATGATATTGCTGGTGTCGGGAACAGCAGTGCAGGCTTTGGCAATGATGCAGATACAAATTTCTTTCTGCCTTTTGAACAGATGCAAAATGTATTTTCTTCAGCCTTTATTTCTGTCACACCACTGCAATGAATCTTCACAGTCAAATCTGTGGAAGTTAGCAATTACATAATTGCTCAACATAAAAATATAAAAACCCATTTAATTATGTAGTAAAGCCCTAAACCGTCAGCAGCATTTCAGGAAAAGTAACTCCATATCTCTGGTTATTACAGGTGTGGCACATCAGCAAATGGCCCCATTGCTGATGAACAGAAAATGAAGTTAAGCAATCCCAGAACTGTGTGGAAGCAGGATATAGGGCACAGGAATAATAATAAAAAAAATAAATAAAACATAATTTCCTTTAACAGCCAGTATAGTTCTTTTAGGCACTGACTATTATCTAGGAATTAAATATGCAGACTTCATTAATTTTTCATTTAAGTTAAATTTTTGTTTAATTTATTAGTGCTTAACAACACTGTACCTGACTCTCTCCTCCTAGGTTCCATTGTAGTTTATAAGCCAAAAGTTGTCCATTCAGCTCCTCTTTCTCTAACGCTGTCCATGTCAGTGTGAGCTGTTGTTCCGTCAGTTCAAAGGTTAAATTCTTTGGTGCTGCTGATGGCGCTGTGAAAGAGGGATAGAAATAGTCATCATTATAAATTTCCAAATACAATTCCAATATAAGCTTCCTAAAATATGGTTCAACAATATACAACAATCAAACTGTATCACAGCATATCATTGTGTTTTTGTTATGTAAGTTAGCTTGTAGCCAGAACAACAGACTGGGACACTATAACGAAAATCTTATGTTTTAAATAGTGCACTTTTAAAAGGGTCTAATAAAAGGAATATTGAAACATAATCATACTAATCTAAACTCTCAATCCGATTCATTTTCAGGCATTTACATTTGTTGTATCAAAATTTGTACTGAATCTAATGTGCATCATCACAGCACAAAAATGACAGATTACAAACATTTTGCAGTTTATTCAATTTAAACTATTTCAGAAGGTAAGTTCAGTCATGAGCAGGGGGTGGCAGCACTGTGGGCCCTGCATAAGCCCTACATTGAGATGGATTGGGGACACATACAATGGTGCATTGTACCATCAAGGCTGGAATCCACTGGACTGAGGCCAGTCCTGCCAGTTTACAAACATACAAACAGGGTCAACACTAGAAACCCCCACTGCTCTCCAAACCACCCGGGCCAATTCCCCTCTCCACCCGCTCCCCTCAGCAGCAGGCGGGGCCTATGAGCTCAGTGCTGGGGGAAAAAGTGGGCCTCAGCTCTGGTTTGTTTATTTACTTGCCAAGCATTAACTACACAGGGCCACTCACTAAGGCCAACGGTTTTGGTAAGGAGAGGTCCTAGTTATTTTCTGTTATGCTGAAAATGTCAGTATCTTGTAGCTATTGCTATATCAATGCACTTGATTTAAATAACTATGATTACTCAAAGCTTGTTGATGGTAATCAAAGCTGTTATATCAGTTATATGACAAGCCCTACAACAGGAAACCGTTTGCAGGATAGAAAATTCTGAAAATGCATGGTTTCCTTGCTATTTTTCTTTAATAAAGGATGGCAGTAAAACATAACAAATCCTATTTATACTGCAGTTGAGCACGCACTGATGACTCAGCATCTTATCAAGAATTGTGCATACCTGCTTCTGGAGTCTGAAAGTCCATCCAGGAAGAAAAAGGGGAGGAGCCAACCTCATTCTCACAGCGGATTCGCACGCTGTGGTTGGTGTAACTACTGAGTCTACCTAACATGTGCTGGAATGGTGGCACTGCAACTTGCTCCTCAGAAAGGCTGACCTTCCTCCCAGGGTTCTTAGAGATCTGTGGAAAAGATCGGGGGCAGGGAGAGAGAGATTCCATTCATAACAAACACATTAGTTTAAGAATTACTGTGATGTAGTCCCAGATAAACTGCATATCCCTAGATGACTGTTTATCAAACCCAATAAACCCAAGGAGTAATTACCATGCTTTCCCCAAGTCTTGTTTATTTACTCTGCTATTGTAAATATCATTTAAAGTGTCATAATGAATTTTTTTTTTTTGCCTAATTTGATTCACCTAATTTGATATGAACAAATCAGAATACAGTCTAAATTAACCACAGAAGTCCTACATGACTTGGAGATTATACTCATCATATTGCGTTTGGTAAAAACACGAAGTGCCAGTCTATGATGGAAAAACATTGTGAATCTTCTTGGAACAGTACAAGGAGAACGCAGACGTGTACTCTATACTGAGCTGTTCTGCTGGGTAGCGCTGAGTGGGATGCTGTGTAGGAGAACACAGTGGAAGCTGTGCAATTAAAGCCTGTTTATTCCAAGTACTTGCTTTTATAGCTGTCTGCTTTTGCACATGACCTGACTCTCCAAGGCCAAGACACAGATATTGCAAGACTTTATAAATGAGAAAAAAACTAAAAAGCACTAGATTTGGTCTTTGACTACTGAGAGACAATTTCTGTCTGCAATTTACTGTACACCGTGAATGTCTTTGGGGCAACAGATATCAGTATAGAGAGACAGAATATATGAGTTTGTGCTATTATTGCTGAGAAACACACCACAAAATAGGGGCAGTAAATGCTGTATTTTACTGGCTTAGAGGCATGGTATGTATGACTTAGAGGCGTCAGAAGCCTTTTAATGTGAGGGGAATGAGTGCGGGCGGGTTTTGGGCGTGGGGCGGGGATTGGTGTAGGGACGTCCTTTTAGGGGGTAGGGGTGTTTGGAAACCTCTGTTGAAACTTGAATCTTGAACCTTTCGTGAAAGAATTCACTCCACTTAACTGATAGAAGAACACACACCACTGGAGATCCCCTGTGAATTTTCCTCCAACTCACCACATGTAAGTGAAGTGAATTGTCAGCGCACAAACAGGCTGCATGGATTTCCAGATGTGTGTGTTATTCCATCGAACATAAGCTTTCTGTCTTTGCCCATCTTTCTACTGGCTAATGTACCTCATGCAGGCAGAATTTATACCCAGCACACTAATTGAAATACACTGAATGAGCTGGGGTTTTAATGCTGCTTCTAGTTATGTACCTTAATGTTATGTGTGATCGGAGGACTACAATACCTGAATGGTGCAGGTGGACAGGTCAGAATAGCCACTGAACCCAGGGCTCCACATCAGAGTGACATTGTCTGATATCAGACCAGTGTGAATATCAGTAGGGGCATCTGGGAGTTCTGCAAAGTAAATAATTTTAGACTTTTTTGCATTTGTTTGGTTGAATATGCAGTAATGCTGCATATGAGTGGGGGAAATGTGGCTTAGTTGTGTTTTTCTGGTTTTGCCACCTTGTTAGGATAGGTAAGTGACTTAGCCTAGGGTGTGCTTCAACCTAAATTCTGGTTACATCACTGTTGAAGGAACAGATCTGTGATTTAACCTGAGGACTGCCTGTGAATAGTTCAATAGCCTGTGAATAAACAATTACCTTCGGGATGAATAAAGTTTTCTGATTCTGATTCTGATAGTATCAAATGGTCAAACATTGAGATTTCAGCTAAAACAAGAAAGGTCTGCTTAGTGTAACGTGAGCAAATCAGTATATCCATCGATAAAACAATGAGAGCTAAAAAAACTGGTTCAATTTTGATATAACAATGAATAAATCACAAGTCTGTGCTGGACGGAGTAATACACATAACAAAATGCTTACCTTTAATGTATAAAGTGCCAGTCCGCGAGACAGAGAGGCCTCTGGCATTTTTGGCCTCACAATAAAACTTCATGCTATTGTTAACGCCTAGAGGAGAAAACAATGTATATTAAAGATGTGTCCTGAGTCACAGGAAAAATAGTTGTTTCCATCACAGCCCCTTGGTTCTATCTGTCCAGTCTGGTTAAACCCTGTTTCTTGCTGTGACACAGCTGTATTTAGTTTATTTATGAACAGGCTACCTGCCAGGAAAATGGAAGGATGACCAAAAATGCTAATGCACCAAGAAAATGACTATGCACTCATGACTACATGGCAAACTGCCAAAGTTGTTTAAATAAGCACTTACACTGACTCTCTCTGCTCAACAAGCAAGAACAGTTCATCCAGTAATGCAATTATTCCTCGCAATCACCATCTAAAATCGGAAAGTTACCCTAGACATTGTTGCTTATGCAGTATTGATTTCTAACATGCATTTCAGATCTATTAAAGATACTCAAGCTACAAAACAGCTAGTACTGGAACAATCACTGGTTTGGGAAGACAATATGTGCAAGGACTGAGGGAAAATTCAAATGGCAGATGCCTTGAATGCCATGAATGGAATTTTCACTGTCAAAACCTGGGGCTGCATCCTTCCCAGAACGACAGGACTGTTCAGTTGCAGAACATGAGAGCTGGAGTTCTACAGTTTGTTCATGAATAATCTATTGGAAACTGTTGTTAAAGGTATTAAAGAACTTTTGACAGGCCACTTATGCATGCTGTCCTGAAATAATCAGTGATTGCAGAGTCCAGAATAGGTGAATGTCTTACTCAAACACACACAATTCTAGTAATCAGTCAATCAGCAGACTTAGGAGTAATATTTCCAGAAAAGCGAGACCTACAAATTCAGGTCCTACAGGTCTGTCAATCATTAACAATAATTTCCTCTAAAAGATTAATAAAAATATCTGCCCGAAAAATCTACTTAATATGGCACATTTTTAATGCAGCTTTTTAATGCACTATATGTGATTCTGACTATTACACTGACCTAAACCAGAGATAGTATCTCAAACTTTACCAACTTCTTATAAAGGTCTTTTTATTTGTATGTCATTAAAAGTCAGGAGCCCCAATGCTTTTGTAAATTTAGTGTATAAGACTACAGATTATTAAAAACGTCTAGAAAACCAGCTTTGTTTTTCAACCCACTCAATATGACCTTTGACTCAACTGCCTAGTCCCAGCAGCTCTATTTAAGTTACATATGTAATAAGTGAGTCATAATGACTAATGCAACAGCAATCTTCATATCTCCATGAATGCTGACATTATTAAGCAGACACAATGGTTTTCTATTTTTCCCTGATTTCTCTCCTTATCAAGCATTTTTGAGTAGTGAGTTACCCTGAACAAGCAGAACTGAGGGAGATGGTCTGAAGTCTCCTTCCTGCGCTCCACCCAGCCACCACAGGACCTCCACTGGGTCAGGAGGCCCAACAGCTGCACAGGTCAGGTTAAAGGGAGCCCCGGGAAATGTGGCTACATCTTCAGGTTCTTCAATAAAGTGGGGCACTCCTGAAAAGACATTCATTCTTAATAAATTTAGAAAACCTGTTGCATGTATGTCTGTTAAGCTTCATTCTCTCTCCGTAGCTGGTGACACTTTTGGTGGATTAACAGGTTTTGCAGGGTTGTTATGAGTCCCATCTTTTGCTGTTTTTTTGCTCTAATTTTAGAAACAATTATGTGAATTATTTACATGTGGGAGAGAAGTGTGTGTGTGTCACCGCCTCACACATTTCCCTCTGACTTGCCTGTAAATGTGGGACTACAACAACCAAGCAAGACATGGTAAACTACCAAAACATTTACCATCAGAAAAACAGCACTTAAAATGTTTACCATTGAGTGATGAGAAAACCCAGCTCTACTAATACTTTCAATCTGAAAAAGTCCACAGATGTTTCTGTCCTGTCTTTTACACTGGGAACAGTAGAGGTTCTAGACCAAAATTATCAGGTAGGCCAATGTGTTTTTAGGGGGCATATATAACCAGTGTGTGAACTACGGTGTCGAGGGTGGGGGGTGCGTGTGTGTGTCAGCACGCGTGTGTAGCGCTTTAAGTACCCTGTCAAGAACACACATAGCTATAGTTCCGTTCCTCGAGCCAGCGCATGTAAGATATGAAATTTATATTAAAATCTTTGGCATAAGGGAGGCCAGAAGCAATTCTACAGGGGCCCTGGCCTCCCCTGGCTCCCGTGTAGAACTGCCTATGACTGGGAACATGTTTTTACTGAGGAAAAATAACTTACTAAATTAACTTACTAAGAATGTTTGCCCTAGAATATTGAATTCTGAGGTGTAGTGTTACTTATAATGGCTACTGGCATGATGCAAATAAAAACCACGGGTCACCAAATAAACAAATGTCTAACATGATGCATGGAAAAATATCCCAGATGTTTAAAAAAGCAAATCTTTCCAAAAAGAATGAAAGCTACAGTTTGGACTGACTATGTACTGAATAAATGTAATGTATCACACAGTTGAAATGTATGTGTCATTTCGTGTTTTCTGCTTTTGATATTGAATACTAAATCGTTTTTCCTTACTGGTAATATTGCCTCAAAACTAAGCAAACGAAAGGGTAGTAGCATTAACTGTGTGAGTATTTGTAGATATAGAGAGATGAGAAATAGTGTGACACAGATGATGACACTACCTTCTACTGTGATCCAGGCTGGCTCAGAGGAGATGACCTTGCCTTGATATTCAACCTCACACCAGTATTTCCCAGCATCCTCCTGCTGAACTGACTTCACACTGAAAGTATAATCGAAGAACAAAGCAAACATGACTTGAACATGCAAACATTACAGTATTTTAACAAAGAGAACAGTGATAAATGTGACACACAGACAGTGACATACATGGGACAGCAGTGAGTGTTAAAAAATGAAAAAAGTGTAATCTGTTGGGTAAATAAGAATCATCAGCATTATTTATATGTGCAATATATTAAAAAACCTTTATATGTGGAAACTATACAAAAACACATTCCCCAAACTGGTTTTGGATGGATTGCTCTTCTATTTTTTACTTCCACATCACACTGATGCATAAAAGAACACCCACACTGAATGTTTTGACAACAATTTCTATGAAGTGATGCCCTTCCCACAGAACTACACACTGAGGTCACATAATGGGCACAAATAAATGATAAGCTCAAATAAAACAGTACACCTGTGTAGAACCAATGGCTTACCTTTTGTTCATCCACTCATTTATTCAAGTTGCCTATAATTTTTTTACCTGCATGTTTTAATTATACTAATATATTTATGTTACACCATGATATTGAGGTTTTTAAGCAGTACTGACAACTGAAGGTCTCTCCAAGACCAAACTTCCTCCCTGATCTCAGTTCCACACTCCTGAATACCACTGAAGAAAAAATACAAGTCAGTACAAAGTCACTGTTTGTGTTTCCAACTGATATTCTAAGGACCTGTAGTACCAGACCCAGACTGATCATGACCCTGGTCCAGCCGTGGGTCTGAGAAACTGCCCACCAGCTTTATCACGTCAGCACTCGTGCCAGGGATTAGCATTTAGCCACGCATGCTTGTGTTCCTAAAAGCCTCTGCATTACTCATAGTTAGCTCAAAATATGTTGGTCATCTCAAAAAGAGGACCAGGCCTGCTAGTCAGAGTAAAGCTTCTGGGGATCAAATTTCCATTGTTAGTCTTGGTGGTTTTCTGCCTGGTGAATGGATTCGTGAATTACTGTTTAAAAGTAAGCATTATCTGATGGTGCAGGATGAGGGTGTTTGATTTTATCACAGCAATGTGCGCGTCTTATAAATCATCAGTGTGTGTTTGAATGTAGGTGCTGAAAATGAGAGAAGTTCTCAGGGTAGACCCCCTAATATGAGTTTGTTATTTACAGGCTTAGCCTAAAACTGAAGGCTACATAAAACTGATTAACCAGCAGCACCTCCTCTCCATCCTATACTCTGTTTCTTTAGCTGAATCCCTATAAATCTCCAACTTTGACAATGCAGGAAAGAGAAAAAAACTTATCTCCATTTACTGACACTGTTGGAAAATCTATTACCCCCCAAATGATTATTAGGAATAATAATAACAACTGAACATGTTATGTCGTCTCAAATGAATGGATATCAATATGCTTTTCTGTGGGTAAATGATCAAAAATATTACTTTCGCACCATGATGGTAAACACACAGATTTCATGCAGACTTGACTTAAGCTTTATATAAGTGCCAATGTCCATGGTCATATCAGGTACAGTAAAATGTGTAACTGCTTGACAGAAGCAGTGTAAGGGAAGATGGTGCCACAGTAGAAGTTCTAAGACTGTGATTGAGCAATTAAAAACTAGCTAAAGTCTCTAGTTAAAGGTTAATCTGTAACCTGATCCTTGTGGAAAAGCAGCAGCTCAGAAACTGTCCTACCTGTGAAAGGTCTCCCAGTGATGGGTGTCGAGATTGATGTACATCTGATCTGTACTGAACAGCTTTTCCCCATCTTTCATCCATACAATCTCCGGTTCATTCAGACCCTCGATGGCACAACCCAGGTGGGCCATGTTACCTTGGGTTACAGTGATGTTGGCAGGATTCTTGGTGAACTTTAGCCCTGTTATGACAGACCGCACAGTACAGACTGAACCATCATGACATTAGGTACAAGCAAGGCACTAAATAGAGCCATATAGTCTCTAAACACTAGTTTAAAGTTCATGTAATTATTTTCCTTTATTGGCACCAAATAACAGATCCCAGAATACAGCTGTAGGTTTATGTATGATAGGGCACCTTAATATGTGTTGCAGAAGTCGTGCATTTGTGCAATTTATGCAGTTCCTGCAGCCCTTCTGTACTAAATTCTGTGGTGTCCATTGTGCCTGGGCCACAACACAGACCTTTTCCAGCGTCCATATTCTGACACAGGCCAGCAGACGTAATGCAAGTGGCAGAGGGATGAAGGCTCTCTAGTGTGGCAACAGACTACAGCTGGCATCAGATGTGCAGTAGCAACAGCCTAAACATCCTGATCAATGCCCACATTCATTAGTTATGTGAGGACGAATAGGGGGACTATTGGATGAAAACCCCAAAGAGCTTGGTCAGGAAAACAAACACTTAAAAAACAATACGAATTTTTTTTTTGTATAAAACCAAGCAGATTGTTTTCAGACACGCAAACACTAAGGTTGAAGCAAGCACCATATATCTACCAATTTAACAACAAAAATAATCACCGGTTAGTTTTTACCCTTCTATATGGAAAAAAACACAGGATTATACTCATGTCTGTCCAGCATGGGATGTTTACAGCGCTAAGTTCTTCAATAAACCTGTAATTTCCTATGTTTATAGACACTCCCTAATGGTAATACAACTATAGTAAGCTTGTTTTTCTGGTTCTAAATAGCTCAAGTGTCTTTGTCCTGTCCGGTTTGGATATTGAATAAATTATATTAAAAGAAAAGACCAGAGAAAGCCCAACTACACAACAATTTGGAGAAAGTAACCGAGAAAAATCATTACATGACTATGAAAGTCACAAATTCCGGCTAAACTTACCGTGGATTCGTTCAGCCAAGTGTACAAGGATGAGTATGGTCCAAAGATAAGTCCCCATTATTGCTGCATCCTCAAAAAAATACGATTCGGTCGATTTGCATGAGTTAAATCAACACAACAACTTCCTCCCGCTGCGGTTGCTGGACAAATTCGCTATCTGAAGAAGAAAATGTTTCTCATATCCACTGCACCGGCTCCAGCACAGCAGACAGCGCCCAAACTGAAAGTCTTCATCTCGGAGAAACAGCTTCCCAAACCATGAGCAAAACTCATTAACGTCTCTCTTCCACCCGTTCAAACTTTCAAACAGGGCAAACTTTCGCTAATACAACTTGTCCGTTTTTCCCGAGACATCCAACTGTTTTCATTCCTCGGGGAAAAGGAAATGTGGTGATACATTGTAACGCCCCCTCGTGACAATATAACAGAACAACAAGCGTTTGGGGGGACTCTAGGATCTACCTTCAACTTAGAAGCACAGAGTATTCAAATAGGTTTATTATTGTAATTTTAACTGAACTGAAAAGTACACAGCGAAAGGACCACAACAGAAGAAAAGAACCAGAACAACCAGAATGGTGGGCAGGACAGAAAGAGTGCAGAAAATAAGTTGAGCAACAAACCAAGCAGACTAGACGACATTTAGTGCCCCAAAATTATCTACATTTAGCCTATTCCCCCGCAGGAAGCAGTGGGCAGCCTGGAAGGCAGTGCCCAGGGAGCAGTGTATGGGGATGGTACCTCGCTCAAGGGTACCTCAGTGGTGCTACTGGCAGGGCTGAGATTCAAACCCACAGCTGTTTAATCGCAGGGGCAACTCCTTAAACACCAGACCAACAGCTGCTCACTCAACAGGCAGATGACACTAACTTAACAGTTTGCTGCTAAAAATCCCTTAGGAAAAGTGGAAAGTGTGTGACATACACACACTTAGCACGGTGTACAGCCCCATCTCTCAGTCCTGTCTTACACTGATAACGTTTTAGCACCTTCTAAGAACATTGCACAAGTCAAAGGTACATGTAAAAGGGATGGTGTGTGTTTTGTGTCTTGTTTTCATTAGCATCTGTCTTGCTGCACTCTAAAGGATTTCCTGTTTTATTATAGGATGCCCAGTAAAGAATGCAGTTAATAACAAGCCATCTTCAAAAGCATGTCCTGGGAAATATTACTAGCTTGGCTTTTATGGATAATGAACTGGGCTGTAATTACTTCCTACAAAACAAATTATGTGTTGGCCTTTCATAGCAGGGTAACCTGCTGACTTGGGGTTGATTACAGTGGTGCAACACTGACATTCCCAGCTGATTCTGTGTTAAAGGACTTATAGTCAGGCTGTGCCTGATGCTGTTTGTGCTAATTAAATGGCAAAATGCTGGCATTAACTTAATGTCAACCATCTTTTTGATAAGGCTTATACTTTGACAAGTCCTAGATTTGTCCTCCTTCAGGCTAAATGATATGACGGTCATGATTTTTTTTTATTGTACTCATCACTACATGTAGAGTAAACATTCTTAAAAGCTTCCTACAGTGGTGCCATACATGTCCGGTGAGACTTTGTGGTTGGGAACTCCATTAATGGATCTTGAAGGGAGGAAGGACTTCTGAAGGACTCTGATTGTTATAAAGAGGATTTTGGGGGGTAGGGTGTTTTTTTCCATCAGTGGCAAATAAAGACGAAAGGCAGGTTGCTAATTTCACCGTTACAAATCTGCATATGTAATTGCTGCCTTGTAGCTGTAGTAACTGTCCTCAAATTACCATTACAATGGAGAGAATGGATTACTGAAACCACAGAAGTGACTTGTCAGACAAGGAGGACAACAAGCTATCTAAGTATGGCTTCTTTTCTCTGGCAGAAAGGATAAAAGCTTGTATAATTTTATGCTAAATAGTGATAGGACATTTTATTTCACCAGAGGTTAACAGCCCCAGTCCTGGTGTGCAAACTACAGAAAACACAAAATCTATAGAGCATGGGGCTGAGAGGAATGGAATTTGGGACCCCTGATTTATACTTAGCTCGTGGTATGTATAAACCAAGCCCAGGGGTTCCCAAACCAGTCCTAGAGTACCCCATGCGGCACACACTGTAGATTTCCCTGCTCCCAAAACACCTGAGCCAACGATTCTGTAATCCCCTGCTGTTGTGCAGGCTAGGGGATCCCAGTTTGGGGGCACTGGCCCATCTCATAGGCAGGATAGCCTTCAGGATTGACAGACACAACAGTAGCTGCATAAATTAGAGTACAGTACTGTGTCCTAGACACCTGAAGAGAAAAAAACCCAGTATGTTTTAACACACCATATTGCTAAATATATAACAAAACTAAAAAGAAAAATACAAATAATACATATAACACAGCATAATATATTAGTAATAATTACAGTAATATGTACTAACACAAAAATTATATCAATGTGTTCCTTGTGGAAGCCCAGTAGTACTTGTAGTCAGAAATAATAAATTCTGATTCAGTCAGTGCATAATTATATTAAATCAGGAGCTGCTGTTGGAATCTCACAAATCCAAGCAACATCTGGATGCAACAAGGAGAAACCAAAACTGTGTTCTCCCCAACAGCTCAAAAAATATCAACTACTTTTTTACAAACAAAACAAGTCATGATAATTTTCCCTAATTGTTTTGTGTGTTAACATTTATTCTGTTAATTCTGACAGCTGCACAGTACTGGATTTATGTAACATGTGTTGGGATTTCAATGGACAGAATCAACGGACTGCCTATTTTAAAATCACTTTTTATTAGCTTCAGTTATAAAGGAAAATAATGTAGAAAGGTTGTGTATTCCAGAGGAAAATTAATAAAATATGACTTAAAATGTATGTTCACTACTTGAAAAAATAATCCAACCCAGATGATTTACCTGTATATATTTTATTTAATAGTAAGTGACTTACTATTAAAAAAAAAAAAAAACAGAGACACACAAAAATGCACTAGGAAAAAAATGCTCCCCAGTCTAACCATTCAGTTTTCTGTCAGCTTCCAATTTCTCAGTCAATCTGTTTCCCTTTGATTTTGTTGATGTGTGTTCAACGGTCAAATAAAATGCTTTTCTGATTCAAAATATTTATAATTAATCACAAAAATAGACATTCAATACTACATTCTCAGTTTCTCACTTGAAAAGGTTGTATTGCAACAGGTAAACTTGTGTATGGTCTGGAGTTTAGCTGCTGTATATAAAACTTTGTTGGCTGATTACATGAGTAGGAGTATTTTTAATTCCCAGTTTACACACTGTATTCTGACAGGGCAGCAAAAGAGAGTAGAACCCGTTAACCACATCCCAAACAGCATCCTAAGCCTCCTCCTCAAAATCTGTACCTGCATTACACCAACAACATTCAGACCCACAATGCAACAAACCTTGGGGATGCTGGATTTAAACATGTGCAGTAGAAGGTGTCCTGATTCAGAACACCAACTTCTGGTTTGGCAACAGCTCTGTAAAGGGGAAAAAAATAATATGGACAGCAGAATGTGACAAGATATGAGTTCTACATTCTCCACAGGATATATACCAGGAAATACAGGATCAGAGACTCGTCTCACCCAGTAACTGTCTGTTTAAAATTCTGAAATTAGACAGATACTTCAGGAGTTTTCAGCCAAAACAGAGGAGGGGCTTCTGTTCTTAGAACACCAGATTCTTTTACCAGGACATGACACACTGTTCATCATAGCACAAACTGAACCCTACCTCACCGTATCCCACCTGCCATCTGTTATTTAAGTCTATAAACATCAACAGCAAACTAACACACTGCACTTTACAGCTCATAGTCTAATACTACTACATTCGAACGCCTAAGGTTTTAATTAAACTTGTAATGATTATCTGGATTTTTAAAAATGTATATTTTATAACGTAGTTTTAGCCTTTAACTTTCTCTTTCATTTCATTCATCGTAACTATTTTGCAGAGTCTCAGCAGCAATTGTGTTTTATTTAATTGTAGTATTTATATCCACCTCTCTTTCTGACCCCAACATTTTGTTTCTTCTGTGTATATGAGTATTTAATACATAGTTTTTTCTGGAGTTTTATTTTGATGTTATATATTTGATGTTGTTCTTGTCTTTGTATCTCTGTGTGATTGTTCAGAAGTAAAATGAACAATCTAACTTCCAGGATCGATAAAAATGTCTGATACTGATTCTCAAGAACGATTCAGGGGCACATTTTACTTCGCATTATACTTGTTCTTAATGTGTTTGTGTCAAAGAATGCTTCTTGAATCTTGGGATCCACTTCTATGACATTGAGCACCAAAAACATTTTTACTCCCATTTGACCAACTGGTGGCCTGCAGTTTGAAACCCAGGACGGCTAGTGGCACCAGGTACCCTTAAGCATGTTACTGCTCTCTGTTCACTGCATTGCTGGCTGCCCACTGCTTCACTTGATGAATGGGTTAAATGCAGAAAAATAATTTCACATTGCTCACACTGTGTGCTGTTGTGTGATGTGTTCATGTGTGACTACACTTGGCCACTTGCACTCTGACTGGCCCTCATTTGTACCTAACAGCCTCACTATCCAGGTGGGACTAGACTATTTCTAGACACTACTAAAGGAGGATGCAGGAAGAGGGGGGCTGAGTGCCTCTTCTTATGAAGGATTTATAAATACAGACTTCTGGTCCCCTCTAGTGGACAATGTGTGTGGCAGGTTCTTCACTTCGCTCTCTCAGGTCCTCTGTTGCTCCAGAGCGGAACATGTCCCCGGCAGGAGCTGTAGGAAGTCTCTACTGAAAGTTTTGAGGACAGTGGGGCAGATACAGAAAGTCAGCCATTCTCCTGCTGGTTTCCATGGTAAGTGTCAAAGCCATGTTGACTGCATGTTAATGACTCCAGTTTTTACTCACTCGAAATTTCCATTCAGTAAATAAAATCCATAAGTTTGTTGACTAATAACTCATGAGCGACAAAAAGCATAGTGTGTTAAGGAGAGCACGAAAAGTACACCTTTGTTGTGGTTAGCCAGCAGGCTAACTTAGGAAGCTAACCGGCCTACTCAAACGTTGTCACACAGGAAAATCACACTTTTAGAGTAATTCCTGTGCTTCCCAAAGTTTTGCCGTTCTTCGTTCATTTGTACTGCGTATGTGTGTCTGTGTTCTCCTGAGAGTGTTTGTTGTCCTGCGGTGTGTATCAAGTTGCGTGTGTGTAAACGGAGACGCGTGAAAAGCCTACTGTCCAGCAGCGTTGTCTTGGAGTTCAGACACATGAATTTGACCAGCATGGCACACGACGTGAAAAACGCCGTGCAAAGGGCTAAAAATAAAATAACAAGCTTGGAGAGCGAGCTTTATTCTGCGAGGTGAGTCGGGCTGACTTGGAAAATGTGCGGTTCATTTGCCTCTGTGTTAGTGCTGCGACTTTATTAACCTGCATATAAACACACACCGGTCTGTTGTGACTTATACGTTTTGAATGTTTTTTATATGACATCTAGTAAATGTAACATCTAGTGAATAACACTTTAAACTGCGCCTCTTATTTGCTTCTGTGTTGTTTTATTGGGGACACTTATAGTATGTGTGTGTCTATATGTGTGTGTAGTGACATATATATATATATGTGTGTGTGTGTGTGTGTGTGTGTGTGTGTGTGTGTGTGTGTGTTGGTATGTAAAAAAACAGTTTCACAAATTTAGAGGTGTAACTTTTTAATCATTTAGCACAATGTTAACACAATTTTCACACATTTAGACCTAAATGTGTTAAATAAACAGTGTTAGGTTTTGGTTCATTTTCTTTCTGCGTAAATGTTAAGTCTAAATGTTAAATCTAAATCTAAATGTTAAATGTTAAATCTAAATGTTAAATGATAAATCTAAATGCTAAATGTTAAATCTGAATGTTAAATGTTAAATCTAAATGTTAAATCTAAATCTACATGTTAAATCTAAATCTAAATCTTGAATGTTAAATCTAAATGTTAAATCTAAATGTAAAATCCTATATCTAAATGTTAAATCTAAATGTTAAATCTAAATCTAAATCTTGAATGTTAAATCTAAATGTTAAATCTAAATCTAAATGTTTCATTTACAAATGATGTGAGATGTGCTGGCCACGCCCCGTGATTACAATTGGCTGGTACTTAGCAGGGGGCTGTAGTAAGTGCTGTGATATTCCCTTACCAACATGGAGGACTTGACTTTAATGATCTCAAATCTAAACCATAAATATGAACAATATATTTCGTGTGAAGCTTCACAGTTAGATTGGGCTCCATTAACCATTTCCAGAGACCCCTTGTTTTCTATAATAGCCGTTGTGTCCCTATGCTTTTGTCCAAAGCGATCGTCTTCGACTTCGGCTCACCGGGCGGTATTATAGCAAACAAGGGGTCTTTGGAAAGCTTTGATTGAGCCCTAATTAACTGTGAATTTTCCCGGAGATTGGTGGTTGCACCGTCTAGAAAAGACACAGGCATTTTCCATGGGGGAATAAAGTATGTACAGAGTGAGGTGAAAAGTTATCATATAATAACTTTGTTCGTTATCATGTTAAACGAGGGGTTTTAAAAAGATTTTACCAAGCCCTATCTAACTGTGAAGTTTGACATTAAAATGGCCAGATATATATTTCATATTTAAAATTTTATTTAAGATCAGGCAGGTCCTCCATGTTGGTGAGGGAATATCACAGCATTCAGTCCAACCCCCTGCTAAGTTCCAGCCAATTGTAATCTTGGGGCGTGGTTAATTAGCATATCTCACCGCTTGTAAAAGCAACATTTAGATTTAGATTTAAATTTAAGATTTAAATTTAAATTTAAGATTTAGATTTAACATTTAAATATAAGATTTAAGATTTAGATTTAACATTTAACATTTAGATTTAGATTTAAGATTTAGATTTAAATTTAACATGTAGATTTAGATTTAACATGTAGATTTAGATTTAACATGTAGATTTAGATTTAACATGTAGATTTAGATTTAACATGTAGATTTAACATTTAACATTTAGATTTATCATTTAACATTTAGATTTATCATTTAACATTTAGATTTAGATTTAACAATTATGCAGCAAAAAAATGGGCCAAAACCTAACACTGTTTTTTAAACACATTTAGCTCTAAATGCGTAAAAATTGTCTGAACAAATGTTGAAAAAATGACCCCTCGAAATTTGTGCAGCTGTTTATACAAATGGCGCCCCATATGTATGTAAATAAGGAAAAAAGTATTAGGACACACTTCTTAATTGTTGAATTCATGGGTTTCCATCATACCCTTTGCCACAGATGTATAAAATCAAGTGCTTAGCAAGTCTCTATTTAAAAACGTGAAACAAAATGGGTTTTTCAGAAGAGAGGATGACTCATCGATTTCAAGCATGAAATTGTAATAGAATGCCACCTTTGCTATAAGATGTTTTGTGAGATCCCTACTGGATATTCCATGGTCTAATGGTTTTATTGACAAGTGCAAGCATGTCAGCCACCATGCAGAAGGCCATTTAAAATTGACCCCGCTCTGTAACAACTATTGCGTAAATGTCACCAACGCTCTGCTGATTGTGTATGTAAATGGCCTAGTGGTAAGGGAGTTACCCTTGCGATCGGAAGGTTGTCGGTTTGAATCTCAGGACAACTAAGGACACCACTAAGGTACCCATGTGCACGTTACCTTCCCCAAACTCTTCAGGTGTTGTGTTCTTGGCTACCCCTGTTTCACTGCCCCTTCCCCATGCAGAGAAATTCATGGTGTAAACAGTGTATGTTGTGGTGTGTTCATATATGACAACCGTCACTTACACACATACACACACATAATTTGGATTTGCATCAAACATTAAAAACATTTTAGCTCATATACTTCAGAGCAGGGTATTATTCCATCTCTCTATTATTTATGGTGAAGTAGTGTGGCTGTTACTCTGGAAAATAAATGGTGGATTGTGTCTGCTCCCACCAAAATGTGCAGCTTGATCTAATGGGACATTTCTAAAGAGATTAGTCCAACCTAGGCTTGCAGACATATGACCAGCTTTTTACCAGCCTCACAAGAGACTAGGCCAAGTCCATAGGCTACCTCAAGTTTATTATGACAGCAATGTGAGTGAGTTTTTAATACCACCTGTTCTCTTATTCAGGGAGAGTTGCTCGGAGAGTGAGGAAGAACCATGGAAGCACAAACAAGAACTGAAGGATTCCCTTGTTGATATGTACAAAGGTACATTTGGATATTATCTTGGGGAAGTTGATTTTAATGCTGTTTGCCTTGTCGGGTAAATTTCTCTCAGTAGTTTTTTATGTCCATGGGGATGTAAATCTCTCCTAAAATACATAAGTGTTTTTTTATATTCTGTATATCTGAAATAAAACTACTTTTTATTTTTATTAATGTATAGAAAGAATAAGGGAAGAGAAAACAGGCTTGAATGATTCTGTGATTATTAGTTGAATTCAATAAGTAATGAAACTGGCAGAGAGTAAAAGTGCTAAATATAGTCATGAAATGCTGTAGGAGAGCTTCATAAAGCCCACATTAGATTAAAAAAACGATGTAAAAAAGAGAGCGAGCGAGAGAGAGAGAGATAAAGTCCACTAGAGGGCACCCTTATCATTATAGATGGCTGTGTCACTGATCACATCGGACAGGACTGTTTAATGACTGGGTAATAATCCCAGCAGCCATTGTTGGAAAATAAGTTATTGAGTATCTAACGTCAACCACTAAAAGACTGTAGAAGAGGGATATTTATCCCCAGGGAAAAGACTCTTGATATGACACATTTGGCATTACACTTGTATATAAACGAATACAGAAAACTGGTCATGACCCATTCAAGGCACTGAAAACAGTTTGAGGTGTGAATATTTGTTGGGTAGATACTGTTGATGGGGAATCCAGTATTATGGAAATTGGAATATATATATTAAACTGGCCATTAATATTGGTGTGTAGTGTAGGTAGGATACACTACTCTCTTGGGCATCTGAAAATATATTTAAAGCCTTTTATCTAGGCAATAATTATTCATATGTAAACAAACATTAATATTTCAAGAAATAAAAATGTACAAATATTCATATATTGTGGTTTGATGTGAGTGGTTGTGTGTGTCAAGATCTCCCATCCTCTTCTTGAGCAGGCCCAGTATTAGCATTTAATGACCAGTGGCTGTCCTTCTTTTAATTAAATCAGCGGAAGTGACAAGTTTGTACAGAGGCTGAAGTACAGTGAGAAGTCTGAAACCAAGCGTGTGTTCTTCTAGCTGTGCTTTTCTTACCATTGTATTAAACCAGTGTGATTATTTAAATGTATTCATATGTTTGCAAACATATTATTCAACCAAAAAAATTAATTCTGTTTGTCATGAATTTCAAATAAGCTGCAGTTGGATAGATATGTTTTGCAGAAAAACACTGAAAAA
>JBBKCR010000001.1:27882174-27913603 GCA_037577295.1 Ladigesia roloffi
TGTATATATGTATACATGTATATATGTATATGTATGTGTATGTATATATATCTGTGTGTGTATGTATGTATACAATATTGTTTATATAGAGAGAAATGTTGAATAATCACAGGCAGAACTTGTAATATATTATGTTGAGTTGACACATGCTGATCGTGTAAATTCAAAGTTAAGCACTTACTAGCAATTATTAATAGTTTGAACTGCTATTGTTTAATGCTACTGATTTTAGCTCATTACTTTACAACTTTGAAATCCGGACTGAGCCTAAATGTCAAATAGCTCAGGTGCTTATCATCTACCCATTGTTTGACTCAGATGCTCCAAGTGCACTATCCTTACCATGTCCTCGTACCATGTGCTGCGTGTTTGTTTTTGAATGCCTCGCTTGCCGTTGGGATGATATACTGGGACATCCTGGTGTGGCGTGGACTGTAACGCTGCATCCTAGAGTTGGGTGGAAGCCTGAGCCTGAAACAGGATCTTACTTAGCATGCATCCTGATACTTGTGGCTTCAGACGAACGGTTTGTGTGTGTGTGTGCCTGCAGGCAGACATGGCTGCATGCCCATTGCAAGTTTGTGTGGGCGTATTATGGTCGGGTGTTCCACAACTGATCTTATCCCTGATCTTCCGACTATGACCCACAAGTAAACATGCCAGTTAGGGCTGCCAATATAATGTATATTTTAAGAATTAAGAACAAAGATTTCACATGGGTTCTGGATTAGTTTTTCACGGACCTGACAGAAACATCAGCCCTGCCGTGAAACAGTGGAACCATCCCAATCAAGCCTAATCAGGCATTGTAGGTTAATTTAATTCGTAGTTATTAACCTTTTCTGCAGAGCTTGTGTGTGCAGCCTCTGATGAGCCTCTAGATCCCACTGGCAGCTACTTGTCATCAGAACGACAATGAGCAAATCCCTAATTCCCCCTAAAACAAGAAACACGTTGTGGTTTGGATCCCAGTCGCTTTAATCAGACCCATGCAGGTGAAAGAACAGGTGAACATGATGGGATATTTCCACATGAATATTCTTATCCAGATTATTAGTCATTATGTGATGGAGATTTTAGCTATAAAATAGATGTTCAAAACTCAACAGAAGTGTTTATTTAAGCGTGTTTGCTGGATCACTGTCCACTTCTGTCTGTGTTTTTCAAAACTGAGCAATTTTAATGAAGTCTTAGCTCCTCCAACACATTGTCATATAATTCTGAAAGGCTTGTTTCCTCCAGAATCTTTCATCTTAAATATACAAATGGAAGTTTGTGTAAGTAAACTACACTTTACTTGCACTTTTATTTTTTGTAAAATATTTTAATATTTTAATATATCAAATATGCTACTGACAAGTGTTCATTGTGATTAAAAAATGAAAAGGAGAAATGGAAAGCTGGTACTGTAAAAATGTGACATATCTGCATAGTGATGGATCTAGTTATTGTTCTTCAACTAACTACATATTCACAACTGTGATCCAGAATTAAGTTTCATGCATGTGGAATTGTGTTTGAATGTGCTATTATACATTCAGTGTCCCTACTGCTTTTATTTGTCTACCATTGTTTGGGATAAGCTTACTGCCGTGGGCTGGCTTGTGTTTTTACAGCTCTGTGATGTGGGGCTAGATTGTTTTCTGACATGGGTAAAATGTTCTTTTGCAGTCCAAATTCAAAGCACTCGCACAAGTCCATCATAACAAACAGGACAAGTTTCCTATGGAGTTTAATTGCTATTCCTCACAAGGAGGGTGGAAGAAAAGGCTACAGTCTCAACAAGCTTTGTTCTTAGCAGGTGGATCGACCTTTGACTTAGCCTTTGGTCCCCCACCCTCTGTGCTAGCCTCCCAGGCAGGAAATGTACTGTTTAGTCCCGTCAGCTCAGGTCTGCCAACCGCAGCTTATGGTGGTAAGCAGCGGCCGTGGTGTGGTCTTCTGTCCTTTGGCTTTTCCACCAGCCACCCACCAAATCCGAGCTCCTCTTCCACCGCGCTTTGCCTCATAGAGGGCAAGAGGCGCATTTGCAGCCCTTTTGCGGCTTCCTTGTGGGTCCCATTGAAGTTCAAAATCCTTAGAATTGAGTACCGTGTGGCCTAACAGGCTAGCCCTCTGCCTAAGTGGGTGGTCCCCCGGCGCAAAATCGCAGGCACACAGATAGAGGGATTCCATAGGCCGTCTTCTTTTGTCTCACTATGTTGGTTTAAGGAATAGACCCAGGGTGGGCACTGCTTAACCGAAGCAGACTGCTTACTATGATCAGCCACCAATGGGGAAAAAAATTCTCACACAAACCTTTTAAAAAACAAAAGCAACAAACTCCAACACAGGCTGGTGTGTTTGAGGTTTTATTTCATCACTTTCTCATTTTACTAGTGAGGAAAAATGGTTTGCATGAAGCGAATTGAACTGAACTGAGAATTAATTGCCAGAATGGTGGATCAAGTTCCTCTTATCCAGGCCTATGTATGACACTGGTTCTCTCTCAGAAGGATTTTGTTTCTGTTCGCCATTTGATTGCTGAGAAAGGCTGTCATTTTACTGCAGGAAGTTGAATTAGATTTTGTCAGAACTTGCTCTTTTGTTTTCTTTAGCTTTGTTTCATCTTCTTTTTTTTATTTAGTTGAACTGATGTTCATGCGATGCGAACTACCCTGCCACCCAGTTGCAGGATTCCAGCAGACCTAGTGATGGCCCCTGAAGCTGAGAGGAAAACAAACAGGCCCTGCTTTGGTGTGAACCACACATGCTTTGGAACAGTTTGAACAGGGAGCAATTCAAACGGTCACTCCTGTGGCCTGTGTTCAAACATCAAGTGGTAATGAGGACTGAGTGCCTGGTCCTGTTGCCCTGGCCTCATTTAAATCCTTTGACACATTCCTCTTCTCAGAGACACTTTCAGGCCTTTGGGTGTCTTTCACAGGTTGCCTAACCTTATTTTATCATTTTGAGATGTGCTTTGTCAAACTGATACTTGGAGATAACATTTCATGATGAGAAAGGGATTAATTTAAAAGAGTGACATAAAGAATCTTTTTATATGATCCAATGAAATCATACACACTTAAAAAACATGTTGATGGTGGGACATCAAGGCAGGTTGAAATATTTTGCCTTCTAAAAGAGAAAACATATTTTATGTGTGTGGGAATCATTTCCTTATTAACTTTGTGGTTTAAAGGCGGACATATTTCTAGAGTTTTTCTAATGTCATTATTGCTTTCCTTAACCTTTTCCTTTTGTGCTTTATTTTGTTTATGTAGCAAAAAATAGATTTTTTTCTACACAATTATTTTCCAACCTCACCTTATCCATTTAAATGTCTACTGTATACCTGATATATTCAAATGGGAACTGTTTTGATTGGCTCTTGTGTTAAGAGACTCATTCAAAAAGCATTCTAGACTGAAACTGTTGTATTGTTTTAGCGTTGTGGAACTAAACAGCTGAAGGCTTCATAGGTGGATACTGATAATTAAACTTGACATTAAAACCACCTGCCTAATGTTGGGTACCCCCTCCTTTGTGCAGCAGGGAGCAATGTTAGCAGCAGATCCTTTAAGGCCCTTACGTTGGAGTGTTGCCTCAGTGGATTGGTCTAGTTTGCCAAACACATCATGAGGACACTGGATTAAAATCTGGGGAATTTGGAGGTGTCAGTACCTTGAACTTCTGTCATCCCTGAGTATTTTTGCAGTGTGGTAGAGAGTATTGTCCAGCTGAAAGAGGCCGCTACTGTTTTTGTTGGAATTTTATAACTATGAAGCCGTGTACTTGGTATTCAGCAATGTTTAGGTAGAAGTTGACATCCACATGAACCAAGGTTTCCAAGCAGAACACTGCCTGGAGCATCACACTACCTCCAGCAGTTTTGGGGGCATAGCCAGCAACCTTGCAATTTGTGGTACAGTCACTCTTCTGTGGGACTGGACCAGAATGGCTAGCCTTTGCTTCCCCTGTCTGATTCACTTTGGACCACTTTTGGTAGGTGCAAGACCTGCTTTTTTGGAGATGCTATAAACCATTCACAGTTGTCTTTCGCTTGGCTATTTCCAACACATCAAAAAAGGTGAGATCTGACTGTTCATTTACTGCCTAATATATTACACCCCTTTAATGAGATAATCAGCATTCTTTACTTCTCTCACAAAAATCATAAATCCACAAAAGCTTTTTTTGCCACTTAGTTTTCTTTGGTGAACAATATGAACTGTGGAGTAAAAGGTGCATTTGAAAAATCAGTTTACCTGCTATATCAAACTTTATTTTAATTAAAAAAAGAGCAAAAGTCAGTGTTCATTGATATAAACTCTTCAAATAATAGGTCTGCATATAACCTAAGTAGATCTACATGAGGCTGTATTTACTGAAGAGGACATTCTCATGTGGATACTGTTTTACATCAGCTTCTCTCTAAATATTTGCGATGATGTACATCCCTGTGTGCACACAGCACCTCCTACATGCCTAAGCTTCCCACTGTGCCGGCAACTGTAGTGGAGAGCTGGCAATATTTATATGTCGGGCATATATATATATATATATATATTTAAAAAAAACACAAAGCTCATGCATTTCTTGATATTCTTCAGCTGAAAAAGAACCCTGGAACGTTCTAGAGTGTTGACTCTACAGCCTTGGCACTTCAGTTCCCTGCTGTTTAAAGCCGGTTTGTCTGAAGGACAGGTCGAAGCACATGCATCGTTCATCCTTTAGTGAGGGAAAAAAAGAAAGAGAGAGAGAAGCTCTGTTTGGATTCAGCGCTTGAGCGTCGCGAAAGTTCAACTTTGCAGTGCGTGTTGGAGAAAGGATTTTCAGAACAAAGGAAGATGTGTTTGCCGAGGATCCTTGCACCACTAGCTATGTGTGTGTTTTAGTGTTGGGCTCAAGGCGAGGTGGCATGCACAGTAATAAGGCTGGATTTGTAACCGTTTGACTATTGACTTCCAAAAGCAAGGTTCAATTTCATTCATACATTGCCTACACTGGGTTTGATGTGACCAAATGGCACTAAAATCCTTCTTTGTACCTTCATCAGGCAGCCTTTATGTTTGAATCTGTTTCATTTGAGAGCAGTTTTAAGCCTGTGGCGTGGACTTGTTTGGTGAAACTCATAAGGTGATTGAAACAACAAGGAGGTGAGAGGGTGAAACTCTCAGTCGGAGTGTCTCTCGTAAGACAGCTGACCTTGAGTTGACTCCATCCCACAGCCCCACCTCTCCAGCTCGGCGTCTCTGAGATGACTAATAGCAGCTTCATGGCTTGTGCCACCACCTTGCACCTTTCACAACCTTACCTGCCACAATAAGGCTTTGTTTTCCCTAGTTTTATACTCTCAGGTTAAAATGCTTTTAATCTTGTGCTTTGAACTCGGATTTTTTTTGTTTGTAAAGGAGTGCCCTTCTTTTAGTTTGGCCATGGGGAGGGGGTTCACCATGTAAATCAAAATGCTAAGAATAGAGTTATAACGTCATGAGGCAGTTATGACAGTTTCGTAACTCTGTGAGACATAAATGATTGATTTACTAATGCAGCAATCGGTCACATGGTGGAAAAAAACCCATTCATGATGAATGCTCTTATGATAAAGGGCCCATACACTAAATTCTTTGCAGATTAAGTTTCTCTTTAAGCTACATGTGTTATGCTTGTGTGGTTTTATACACCAAAACCATCATACATTATTTTGCATGACCATTTTCCTTTTTTCTTTTGTAATGATTCCACATTGTAATATAGAATCATTTTAGTTTTAGATCAAACAATTTTACATAAGAAAATTTCAGTTTTCCATGATGGGCCCTTTAAGATTTTAGATAGCCTTTTGCTTATAAATATCTTTTATTATCATGATAGTACAGTTTATGCCTGGATTTGAGGATTCGGCCTGTTAGGATTCAAGTTTTAATAATGTTCTTACTGAAATGTACACAGAGATGTACTCTGTGTTATAAGGGACAATCATGAAAAGGTGACTTAATCAGAATAAATGTCTTTATTGCCTTCCTTTTGCTCCAGTAGCTTTACAGCATATGCCTTTGGAATAAGAGCGAGGCCTTTCACCCTCCTGTTTTTTTCCTTTAACAAGCTGCATTAAGCTCATCATCAAATAACTTCTCCTTCTCCCTCCGAAATATTAACCAATGCAAATCACAGCTTAGCCAGTATTTACAGAGCCAATTTTGAGGTTACCTTCAGCAGATAAAGTATAGGATCTCTGAATTATTTCCTCCTGACTTTAAAAAAAAGTTGGAAATTATATTTGTCAAAGTGCTTTAACCAAAACAAGTTTTTCCTTAAAGCTGTTATCATTATTTTTTCAGTTATGTTACATTTACTTGCTTGATGAAATGATGCACTTCCATAATTGAGATCTGTTACAAAATTAACAACTGGAAATATTTGTTCTATACCTGGTCAGATTGAGTACATTTGAGTTGCTTTAGTTTTAACTAACCATGAATTAGAACTAGATCTAAGAATTTTTTAAACAAGTCAAACCTGCTTCTATTGAGAAGCAATTTAATTTGAATACATTTCTTTTTGACAAGGCAAAGCACAAAACAAATACCATAGCTTACATGAGATCTGTGAAATTTTGTTTGATCAGTATACACTAAAACACATCCTTCAGTATTTTACATTGAAGTTTACATTGAAGGTTGAGTGGTGGGATTTAATCTGATGTCAGTTCGGGATAATTTTTTTTTGAGTAAAAATATGCGAATTCCATTTCCCAAATGGTAATGTATCACGAGCTACTGTAATAAAATAAAATGATAGTTTTGTCTCCCCAACACGCACTATGAATAAATAGACAATTCATTATGTGATATCGTGTCCAGTGTTGGTGTCTGTAAAATACTAAACTGGGATTTTAAAATGTTTATTCATTCTCATATCAAAGTGAGCCTCTGTGTCACTTGCTATATTGGATATAGTTACATGTGTTACAATTCAAATATTTCTGAGAGCATTAATAATAAGTCAATTAATCTGTTTATTGGCTTGAAGTGAGTTTGTTGCCTTTTTTATTTTGATCATGATCTGCTTACTAACAGTTTAAGTGCTTTTTGTTGTCTGTGTTTTGAATGTTGTTTTAGTGCACTTGTTTGTACAACTGCAGTTCGCTCAAGTCAGCAGTGGCTTTACGGCACACTCAGATGTTCAGTTTCAGGGCTTGGCGATGTAGAATCCTTTTGGAGGATCATTTTCTTCACACAACTCACTCTCAGGCTGTCGTGTTTTAGTGCTGTGGCAGGGGATAGAAGTGCTTCCTGCCTCTCCATACAGCTCATGGCTTTCCCACACCCAAATTAACTGGAACTCGGGAAAATGAGGCACTCATCCTGGTAGATTTGGCAGGTCATTCCGCCTCCCCTCTTAATGCCTGGGGATCAGTGAATCTCGGCCTGTTAGATGCCTCCAAGCTGGATCCATCAAGGGGATCTGAGACGGCACTGCTTCCTCATTTTCCCCCCAATCTCAATTCAATTACTGCCACGCCTGCCCTGAGAATGAGATTAGGCCTGCAAGACACGTTTCCCCATCACATAGAACCCACTCTGCCTATTAGATATTTCAATCATGCAGGAAACAAAGGGCTATGCACTCCATTCAGAAGCACACTATGAAGTTAGAGACAGTCATTATGAACTTATGAAGGTCTTTGGGCTGATTTGCAACCCAAAAATATTAACTCTGCTTTGGACATCATAAATGATGTAATTAACCACATTGTTGATGTACTGAACATGGGATAGGAACTAGGATTTGTAGGATTTTTATTCTCTCCCAGAACTGGTTAATCAGTTACTCAGCCAGATGGACATTTAGAATTTAGATAATGAGCGTTGGTGTGGTTGATGATTGTTTCAAATTTTTCTTAGAGACTTAGACAGTTCCGCTAAATTGTGTAAATGTCATCTATATCATTAACATCATACATTTTAATCACTGAATTTATTCAGATTTTTAGTACTAACCTAGTGTGAAAAAGGCAGTCAGTCAGTTGGAATGGAGTGTTAGCTTTGGATAAAGTGAATGACGCTACTAGACTCATCAAACATTTGTTGTTATTTTTGCCGTTTGCTGTCTCTGTTCAAGAGAGACCGGTAAACAGTCTTTGCATCTTCGGAACTTTTCAGTTTTGAGTCATTTGTGGTTTATTTAAATGTGAGAGTTTTTGACCACACTAACTGATAGACATCAGAGAACCATAAAAGTGTTGTGGTAGTGTTGTAAAAGACAGGTGTGCAGCCTGCGTACTGTAGCTGATTGATGAAACAGTATATTTGGCCATACAGGGCAGCGAGTCAATAATATCTTTTTGATCCGAGACAAGCCAGGTCCACTCAGTGCTGCACAACAACCCATGACAATCAAAGTACGCAGCAGGCTCTCCCCAGGTGCTGTGTGACCATCGTGTGAAAAGCGCCTGTTTATCCTTACCGAATCAATTCATGTCTGAGCTTTTGTTTCGAAATCACAGCCATGTTGTACAATTAAACCTTCTTTAAGTTTCTCTCTAGATTAATGTCCGTATCAAAATTCATAAAGAATCGGTAAGATGAGAAGCCTGAGCTCGCGGATTCACAGGGATTTTGTATGAAGCCCATTTAATCAGGATAACACTGTTATTAATATTCATAAAGTCAGCTGGAATACAAATGACAGACTGGGGAATCGGGAAACTTTTTACCGCAGAAATGTATTAAATGGAGCTTAAAAAATTAATGAAATTTGGTTTATATTAGACAAAAATGCAAAACCCCGTATTGGTTGATCGTAATTGGGCTTAGACTTTTCTTTTTGAAGACTTCCATCTTTGGCGGACATCAAAGGCATTTTCAATGAATGCAATGCATGAATGGTCATTTAAAAGGATTTAAAGACATTACGCTGCAATAATTGTACATGAATAATAAGTAGCCCACCGAGGCAATTAGCTTAAAGTCTACAAGACAGGAAAATGAAGATCATAGGGAGACAGCAGAGGACAAATTGAAATGAGAAAAGTTAGAAATAAAGGATGAAGAGGTTCTACGAAGGGGAAAATGTTTTGTTGATTTTGTTGTCTGCAGTGGCCATTGGTTTGAGGCCCTTAGATGTTTGCTATTGATACACTTAAACATTTTGGGCTTATTGATGAACTCTGCATTTTTTTAATTTAACATTTTTTCCAGTGGACTTACTGTCTTAAATCCCTATTTGAAATGATTGAAACAGCAGAGACATTGATGTTAATTTTTATGTTTTGAAACCAATAAAACTGGACCATACCACATAGCACATGTAAATGTGTCCATCATTATGAGCATGGTTTTCAGTTGTCCTCTGTGTGTGCGCCGATGCTAATCGCTCATTAATCTATCATGAGGAAGCCACAGATTATGTGGAAATGCAGATGTGATGCTAATTTACCATCTGGAAAGGCAACAGAAACTCAAAAGAATCAGGCCTCCCATCACACTCGGCTCAATTCAAACTTTCATTAAACCAGAGGGAGCTCTTTTCTATTTCACAGTATCAGTTTATTGCGGAATATCAATTTCATTAACTTCCTCACGGGTAATTCTCTGAGGAAACAGCGTCAATCAGTGAATCAATCCAAATTTATTTGGTAAAGCGCCCTTTGCAGAGCTCTTTGCAGTGTGCCTCACTGAAAATTATGTGACTATCAAAAGGTCAGGTTTGTATGCTCTGTGTTGTTTTTCCTTTTCTCTTTCTCCTCCCTAAAGCTACTTTCTCATGTACGCGATAAAGGATTATGCGACTCCTCAGCTATACCTACCAGCTGAAAAGTCCTCTCCACCTCCCCTGTCTCTGAAACTCCTGTGCACAGGGCCAGCTCCTGCCCAGAGTCTATCACTGAGATTAATGGAGCCCCGTGGTGTCTCGCACAAAAAGCCAGTTGTCCGTTCACGCCTGACTGTGCCTGAGCTGAATAGTGTGTGAGCTGTGTGTGCTGGCTTACAACACAGGGATAACGTTCCACTGGCATCTGCCCCGGGGGTCACCCCCCTCCTGTCTAGCAGCCAACCTCCCAAGATCGCAGACGCTTAGGTCTTTCCCTCCATTTTCTCTTTTTTTTTCTACTTCTCCTTTTAGTTGCCCTGTATTTTGTATGCTAATTCTTTCCATTTCCATTTTTTTCCCTTCACTTTAACCATAAGGCCTAAATGTAGTTTGGATTCTGGTCCTGTCTTCAGATATTTCGCTTTTCTGTAAGCGTCCCTTACTCCATCAGTCAAGTCTATATGAGTTGCTGTATGGGTGTAAGCTGTCCTACATGGGAAAGTGATGGGAGTGTGAGAAGCACGAGCAAACCTGTACATGTTCTCTGCAGTTCTGAAAAAGGATCGTAGTGTATCATGTCTAGTGTCTGACTTTATCCTGTTCGTTTTCAATTTTATTCTAGACTGGCAAATTACAACATGAGTTCTATGGGCTTGTTTGGAAAGTTCGGGGATGTCTTTCGGGGATAACAACACAACCTTTTTTGGCCAGGTACGAGCTGAAAGCTGAGCAGAGCTTCAGTGAAACCCTCATGTCAAGCATAATTAGCTTTTCTGTCTTATCAGCTTCTCCACTAGAGGGTAGCCCACTCCCGCTGCTGTGCTCGGTGGCACCCAGCAACAGGCTCCCTCTCTGAATGTCATCGCAGCTCCTAATTGCCTCCAGCCTATTTGTTGCTTGCTTTTGAATTAACTTGCATTTATGGAACGAAATTACCCACCATCAATTACCATGAATTACACCTGAGAAGCTGAACTTTAATTGGTGGTTCCTAACAAGGATCTGATGTGGCTTGAGCAGTATTAAATGAGTGTTTACTTTCCTGATAGCTAAAAGCATTAAAACGATTGCGCGATGGGATTACGATTTGTTAATTGCCCTCGTTCATTAGTCCTCCATAAACTGTTTGGCAGAGCTCTGGTACACAGTGGAGGGGATAAAGCAAAATCTTGAAGCACAATTTCACTCTGCAAATTAAAGCTGCCTGTCTTGTTTTGCTGTCTATGCTCCAGAGGTTATTAAAGATCGCTCTCCACCCAGCACCCCTGAGATCATATTGACAGGCTATAATTAATACTAACCTTTCTAAGTCTAATGGAAAGAGACTGAGTGCCTGTGCCTGTGATGAAAAGCATTTTTTTCTCTGAGAAATTAATCATACCTTCTATATATTTCCAGCTAATCCTAAAGTCAATGAGGAACTGAAACAAAGGCTGCCGTCCCCTGTAAAGCGCCATTGTTCAGAGACCACACCACAACTTGGGTAAAGATGCCTCTCATTGCCTCTCATTTTACATTGTTTGTCAATGGCTTTCTCCCACATGTGACAATTAAGGACGAGTTTTTAATATGTGGGAATGTTTATCAGTGTACATTGCTGCCAGTGATTACCCACCGTAATGATATCTTGGCGAAGATATGTTTTCTAAATCCAAAATGATGTTACAATGTTTAAAAATCACCTGTTAGTTTAGTTTGTTCATCTTTAGTGGGATGCATTTTAAAATCGGATCCAAACACAATTTCTTTCGAGAGTTGCTGGAGCTATGGGATGCATCTGTGTAACATGTTTTCCATAACAGAGCCAATACCATTGCAGTATATTGAACAGCATATATTTTTTTTGTGATGCGCAGGTCATTTTTATTATGTATTGCCTCTCACCTAAGCCTCTAAAACAATTACGTTTTTTTGTTTTTTGATTAATGGGCCAAAACTGCACCATCAGTCAAAAAGGGGAAAAAATAACAATGAGAGAAATACAATACTCATAGCATGACATTATGACTTGGTAATTTTCCCCCTTTTTTTGATTAAAAACACACACACATTGTAATTAAAACCTCATACACCAGAGATTAATATAATTTATTATTTTCCTATTGTAATATTTAGATGAATTAATGAATAATGTGAAAACCACAGTTTAGAAAAACACATAAGTTCGACCGATAAACGTTTTTGTAATTCCTAGTCTTATTATTTTAATACACCGATAAGTGCATCATGTTCTGTCAGCCATGTCACATCCCCTGTCCTTGTTGGGTCAGAACTCCCTCTCTTAAGATCTTTGATATTTACCTTATGTTCTCTGTTTGGGGCTTTGAAAAACAAGGCCATATTCATCAAAGACTTCAGAGTGATGTCTAGTTTATCAGTATTCTTCATACTCCATTCTTGCAGTGCAGATACTTCCTATTTTATGTGTTCCGCATTTAGCACCATGCTTATCTTTATATGTATTATATGTGTTTTCAGATTTTCTGGTCCAGACTCCAGCACAGATATCACTCAAAGTACATCAGAGTCAGAGGCTCTTGAGGAAAAAGGTATTCTGTGTAAAAAAAAAAAACAACCCAAAAAACCAACCAAACAAATAATCAGTTATATATATATGTGTGTGTATATATATTTATATATATATTATATATAAATATGTATTAATTTTTACTTTTTTTGTCTATATGTATATATTGTTATTAGATGTTAACATATTTGTATATATATATATATTTGTATATATGTATATATATATATATATATATGTATATGTATATGTATATATATATATATATATATGTATGTGTGTGTGTGTGTGTGTGTATATATATAATTATTTAATTGTTAACATATATATATATATATTTTTTTTTTGTATATGTATATATTGTTATTAGATGTTAACTGTTGTTGTCCTAAATCAAATGTAAAAAAATCTGTTCTAATTCTGAAATTGCTGCTTAGCTTTATTTAAACTGTGTTATGTGTTCTCTATCCGGACTCTCTATTGTGTTTGAGTATTTGTGCTGCTCTGTGATTCTTGATTCTATCCCTTTTCCCACTTAAGCGTTTGTCTGTTTTGAGCAAATGGTTCAAGATTTTAAAAAGAGCTTCTTTGTTTGCTCGCTTGCTGTCCCATGTGATACATAAACATTTATTTACAAGTGTAAATCACCTTCAGCCGTCCTGTCAGTCTGCCGCCTAATAACTTTGCCTATGCCATAATGCAGTAGCAGAACCACTATTTAGATAAACTGGTTGGAATGAAGATGAGATAAACACCGTATTTACCCACTCTTCACCAAACGCTCCTGATACGCAAATTTATTCTGATGCTCTGCTCAAATATACATTTGGGATGTTGCTGAACCACTTCAAGCCCCTGCCCACCACCCACGTTTTCTCACACAACAAGACGATTACCACTGATGGAACAACAGTTGCCTTTTCATTGTTTTATTCTGTTTATTCATTTGCTTGTTTATTCCTATTGTTTTCTTTGGCGTTTAGTGTGCTAATGAAAATAGACAGGCTTTTAATCAAATACGGCAATTTAATGACCTTTTGTACTATTTATTGTGTGAAAAACGTATTACTCCTCACACTCTGGGTTGAATTGCCTTTTGGTCAGTTCCCATAGGAAATAACCCCGGGCTTCTACACAGTTAGATTAAATGCCTGCTCATCCGTTTGTGGCGAAATGCTATTTTACACATACACTTGTGCTTGGGTGCAGCTACCTTTGTGAGAACCGCCCAGAGAGGAGAGAAAAAAATTAAGAAGTAACCCAGGTTAAAGAACAATGTATCGAGAACTTGCATGTTTGCCGTGTGACAAAGGGCTTATATAAATGTGTTTGGCGTTATTATTCATGGTTGAATTTGATGTTTGCACTGGTGAGTCTTACGGAGAATACTAATAACTGTCACCAGCAATCCTGAGACCAGAGCCCTAGCAACAAAGCTATGAGGCAGACCTCCCTGATCTCGACTTCAAAACCTGACCTTTTGCTAAATAATTGTGGCTGCTAAGCTGGAGCTTTTTGGACATCGTGGTTGCAAGGCTGTGGCTCCTGCATCACATTGCATTTATTAATGCGAATGACTCCCCCTTTTTTCTTTCCTTTTTTTTTCTAGAGAGCCCGCGCTTTTGAAGCACTGATATGCTTTAAGTAGTCCATGTTTGAATTTGACTCAATTTGAATTGCATTGATGTCGAAACGATTTATGTATATTTTATTATCGTGGAGAGACGGGCCTTTTTTTTTTTTCATGTGAAGCACTTGACCTGAGCATCCCCATCAATTGTCCTATGATTTGAAATGGGCATGAAGAGATTTTAAAAATTCATATATGATTGTAGGTTGATAACTAAACAGAAATCTATACGCAGTGTGTTTTGCTCACTGCTTTTACATCACCTGTACCAGAGTGCTGACTGCTTTGATGATTACAGCAAGCGAATTTGATTCGGATGTGATAATGGCTGCTGTATTGGTTTTAGTGAGTGTGAATAGTGAGAAGGTTTTGGTGGAGCAGCACTGAAAAACAGAGGGAGAGAGAGAGGGGGCCGGCCCTCACCGGGGAACAGAGTGAGTGCTCAGAAAGGCTGCCAGCGAGACAGGCCTCGGTGTTTGTCTCGTAGCCTGCGACTCTGGCCCTGAGCGCTACAGAAACATTGACAGAGGACCATGCTTCCCCCTCCTGCCTGTCACTCAGCCTGGCTCGCCACATTCCCCAGTGAAAGATGGCCAGACCCAGTTTCCTTTTCAGAGAGCTGACGCAAAGCAGCCGAAAACCAACAGAGCTGCTTTTCAACTGTCAGACCTTCTTCTCGAAACAGGAGAATAGAAGTCTTACATGTTGCATTTGGCTGGGATGTTTCTCTCTGTGCAGTTTTGCTTTTTAATGGTTGACACTTTTCCCAAAACTTCTCAAAAATTTCCTTAATGTTGCAATTGAGAGGAAATGAATTGTTTTTATTTAAACAAATCCTTTTCCCAAATATTATTACTGTTATTTTTATTGGTACACTTACAGGCTTTTTTTTCACATAGGACTTAAGACACCAACACCTAGAGAAGTCCCAGTGTCTGGACCACCGCCACCACCACCCCCACTCCCACCCCCACCAGGCCCAGTTAGCAGAATGGAGGAGGGAAGGCTCTCACCCCAAAGAGCCCTTACACAGCCAGGACAGGACAGCAGTGCCGTTAACAAACCTCAGAGCAGTACTCCTGAGCCCACTTCTCCCAAGTCAGTTTGTGTACCGTGCAGAATCTACTGTCATTTCATGATTGCAGATGGAGGACAATCGGGGATCTTGGATTTGTATCATGCAAATCAGTATCTGCAATTGTTTGTAAAAATTATAAACGTCTGAATAATGCAAATATAAGAAAGAGAGTTAAACCTTAAGGTGATGCTGGGCTAGTGTGCTGAAATGGACGATTTTCATGAATTTTACAGCAAAGCTTACTGCTGCCATGTGAACTTTCTCATGGTTTTGTTCAGCCCAAGATGCACAGAAAAATCACTTTTATTTTATAACATAAACAAGTTTATTTATGTGTTGTGTGGCCTGCCCTAGACCAGTGGTAGAGATTACAAAGACTGTACATGGGCAGATGCGGAATGGGGCCAAGGCTCAAAGTGGGTGGGAGCTGGTGGGGATGATGTTTGGTTGAAGCCAGCAGGGCGAGAATGACAGTAGATTTTGTGGGCACAGGTCAACACTATATGTGGTCAAAGCTCTCTGCCTGTCCAGGACATTGGACTTTTCTCTCTCTCTCTCACACACACACACACACACACACACAGGTTCAGGCAATCACTTGCCACTCATGTGAGCAATAATGATTGAGAAGCACCTATAATCAGCTTTTGCAAATTTACCAGTCTCATTTCTGACGACAAAAACTTTGGAACATCTTAAATGAGTTTTGGTTTCACCTATCCGTATCATTATTGTTTAAATGGCTAAGACAAAAAGTGCCAGTATTCTTTTGTCCATTGTGAGATCATTATAATTAGACCCCACGGTAAACATTCCTTAATGAATATATAAAGCATTGCATTTTTAGTGTCTTTTTATTAAGAACTGAATCAAATTCCTGGTTGCAAGAGGGAAGTAATTTACCTTCCAATACACTGCAGTAATACTTTAATATTACTTTAAAGGTCAACTGTATGATTTGCGTAATATCTCAGAGTAAATAAGGCACAGTAATATTCTTGAAAGTTTGAAATTGCATCCCTTGTGTATTTGATAATTGCATGTCAGAATGTGACCAGGATTCATTTGTGATGATCGAATGGGAGTCTAATAAGAGCTTTTCTAATGAATTGTCTTTTTCAGAAGAAGTACAGATGAGGACCGTGGGAACTCCAAAGTTAGCAGTGAAACCAAAAGGCAAATCCCTGTCCTAGAAAAAGAGAAGAACATTGCATTCCTGTTGAAGGAGCTGGACTCCCTCAGAGACCTAAATAAGAAGGTAAAGGTATATTTTTAGTCCAAATTGACTCCACAGACTTTTGAAAATATCAAATATAGTTCTCATTTTGAAGCATATATATCAACCACTCAACCTCTTAGTATGAGTATAGTAGGACTAGCTGGACCCAAGGATTCAGGTAGTTTTGTGTGTGTGTGAGAAATGGAATCTACATAATTCTCTATTCACCAGCTTAGTCCAGCTGATAGGGGCACATTGCCTATGCATCTCCCGTTGTGATTGTTATGCTTTTTGATGAACGTTTTTTAATTAATAAAGTGTATGTATTGCATAAACATTTTTATAATTTTAAACATAGAATTTATCCCACTGTTTACATTAGGGCTGAAAGATATATATTTATCATATCTATATCGAGATATGAACTTTCAAGATATTAATATCGAAAAAAGCAACGATATCGCTGACGTTGATGACTGGCAGTGAATTTATGTTAATGTTGATGACTGGCAGTGAATTTGTTTGTATTATGATGTTTTATTTTTCTGAGAAATGCTTGGTTTTCACCGAACCCATAGTCATATCGTACCGTACCGATATCGAGATATCTGGCATGAAAATCGAGATATGAAAATTCGTCCATATCGTTCAGCCCTAGTTTACATGGTCTGTGTAGTCTACAGCAATTTTGTCCTACCCATTAAAAAATGTGTTTTTGTTCATACTGCTTTTTTAAAAATGAAACTCTTTACATATGGGATATGGGAACAAACGTTATAATTATTTCTGGAAAATTATCATGTAAAAATAAAGAAAGCAGTATATGAAATGTAACTGTTATTCATTAATAAACTCACATAAATATATTATAAATGTCACAAAAAACAAAAAAAAATTTTGTGTTATGTTTTTGTTTTGTTGTGGATTTGTTAATTGTTTTGTCAAGTCTCCTCTGTCATGTTAATAGAAAGAACTGCTATGATTTCAATAAGTAGATAAGAGGAGTATAGCACAGGGCCTGCATGTCAGTTTGTTGGGGTATGTGTGCTGATGCTATCACTCTATGTCACTCTATCTTTGCTCATCTGGAGCTCCTCTCACAATGGGTACGACGATTGTAATTGATGTCCTGGCTTTGCACGTAGCTGTGACTACTGACAGAGAGGCAGGAACATGTCCCAAGTGTGTGTTTGTGCTGGCATGGCAGTGAGAGAACCTTTTGAGGACTCCAGCCCAGCCCGACAAATTTTCAAAGTGATGGGTGGACAAAAACAAACTGGGAACAAAATATTCTGGACAGGGGGTTACATTTATAATTTCAGACCTTGTAAAGTATCAATGCCAGGTCTGGATTTATTACCACGACACAGAACTGTCTTTTTTTCAGCGATGGAGATGCTTGTGCTATAATTACCAAAGAGTGAGAAACCTCTGAATGGCGGTATAGTGTTCTCTCGGTTAAAATAATTGCTGAATCTGGCTGGGTTGTTTCAAATAGAGATGCTGACACAGAGAGCAATATTTCACTCAATCAGTTCTTCTTTTCCTATTCAAGGACAGTCAGAAGGAGAGATGACAGTTTGCATGTTTTTGTCTGTAGCTACAGGAGAAACTGATGCTGAAGGAGAAGGAGCTGGAGACTAAGCGACTGGACAGCCAGCTCCAAGAAACGGAAATGGAGGCCTGTGCCTGTGAGAGGGCTGCAGGTATGACAGTGGAGAGCACTGAAGAGGAAAGGAACGAATGTTTAACCCGAGCAAACGGACGAGCTGCAGTATTTTGAAACTTCACACACACTCAGACTTTTTTTTTATAATGTCTGACCTTTAAGAATACAACAGAAGGATTTATCCTAAAAGAGGCTGTTTCATTCATGGTTTTGCACTGTATTTCATGTTCTGTGTTGACGCCTCACTGAGTCATTCATGCCTATAGGAATTCATTATTGTAAACAATCAGACATTTGTTTTATATACACACAAGACTCCGAGCAAATTAAGCTACAATGTAGCTAATTATTTTGTTAATGGAATTTACTTGCTCCTCACCTTTGCTGAACTAATATTGAAATTTGTTCATGCTCCTTTTTTTTCCTTAACCATCCAGAAAGCCCCCTCTCCTGCTTTTGATAATTAAAAGAATACACAAGGCATATATAGAGCACAATTTAAGCAGCTGGTTGTTCATTTAATAATGAGATGAACATGCATGCATTTGCCACCCTCATTTTAATACGATTTGCATGGTTCAGGGAGGCTGTGTTTAATGAGCAAATTCTAGCTAAAATGCAATATTGATTTTCTTACTGAACTTTGTCATGGCTTAGCAGGAGGCTGTCTGTTTATCATTAAGCCATCTCAGCACAAGCACAGGAATTAGTCGTTGATGGATCTTGGTGCTACTTCCTCCTGGCTTAAGCACGGAGCCCAGGACAGTTTGATATTCCTAAAATCTTGTGGATATTACAGAATTATCTAGCTGTGATCATGATGAGAACTAGATGTCCTGAAGTCATAAGGAATCTAAAAGAGGATCCTAAAACATGGGTGACCGTGCCTTGCTTTGTGTAAGATCTGAATTCTTTACACGAGAGACTTCAGACCACCCTGATGAGGAAGCTGTTTCTGAGTGCAAGCTAATGACATCACTTACTCATTAAGGGTCAGGTGTGCTTTGATTATCTCAGAAACCTTTAGATATATTGAATATAGCAATATTGGATATGAGGACTATTTTATTTTAGCAAAAATATTGTTTTCCATTTGAGTCCTATTTCTTGTTCTACGAGACTTGTCCAATTGAGCCCTGCTGGTCAAACACTCCATGATTCTGCCCTGCATGGGGACTATGAGATGGTTTCTGACATCTATGAGTCACATGTAATTGCTTGCTCTTCCTTTATAGTAGTGATAAACCAGGGTATTTTGATGCTGAAATTTTCCATATAAAATGCCACGTCTAGATGTGACTCTGGTTGCAGGGCATAGCTGCTGTTTTTATTACTCCGGGCACACACATGTCAAACCTGAGTGGAGGCAGTCATCTCAAAATGAGGCTCACTTATAGTTATTAATACCTTTGCCACAGTGTTTCAGTAGCAATAACCTCTTTCCCGAGGAGCTTAGCCTTGTTATTGTGCAGCTGGAACGTTGGTTTCAGCAATACAAGAGTAATAACCACCCATCTCTCTTTCTCTCTCTCTCTCTCTCTCTCTCTCTCTCTCTCTTTCTCTTTACCTCTCCTCTATCCTCTCTCTCAGCGCTGGTGGAGGAGATTTATAAAGCTCAGAGGGAAAGAGACCAGGCTGTGATGGCCAGACTGCGGCTAGCTAATGAGGAGAGGGACGAAGCTCTCCTCCGAGCCAAGAAGCTTCAAGAGGCAGCACTGGAGTAAGTCCTTCAGTTACAGGGATCCAACCCAGCCCCTTTTAGCGTCTTACCTGTTTGAGGACCTGAGGCCTGGATGTTCTGTGAAGTTCTGACTGGTGAAAATAAGGATAGTTTTGATAATATTGATTTTAGTAACTGATGTAGAATGCCACAAATAAAGATCTGACCATGTGTGTTCTAGTTGTAATAAACACACAACAGTAATATAATGATGGTTTCTTATTTGTGAGAATTTGTAATTATTTTGGGATTTTTTTAACCAGATTTAAACAGGCTACAGAAATACTGGCTTAACAAGTAATTTTGAGTGCAAAGCACTGTCATGGTTAAAATAGGATGTGATTATCATTATTGATTAAAATAGTATTTGAGTATTCGTGCAATATTTTATTTTTTTACAAATAATCAACTGTAAAGACAATTTAGAACAGTAAGCATTGAATTTTACCTCACATACATGACACTTGTAATCACAATATTTACGTTAGTTGGGTGCTGCTGGTGTAGGTTCTTTCTCTTTCACAAAAGTGACTTAACGATTTATTTAAAAATGCTGACCATACCTTTAAAATGACTTGCAAAGACAACATTTTCCATTTCCTTGATAATTGCAGTAGTAGTTGATTGTGAATATCAATTTTAATAAGACATTTTTTAATTAATTGATTTATAATTGTGTGTGGGTTACAGCTGTAGTAACATAAAAAATAGCTATAATATAATAGCTATAATAGATGTGTAAGAGATAGGATATGAAAAGTAATATATGGAAAGGTCAGTAAATTGAAATCATAATACAAAATTATTGATGCTAATTTTTTGCATTTTCCTAACCATTGCAAAACAGTGCTGTGCCCTGAAGAGTATTTCCTGGGTTTTTTTTTTTTTAGAATTCTCCATAGAGTTTGACTGTTGGCTGGAACAAAGTCCCTGAGGGCAATTGTTGCACCATAAAACTGAACTCTCTGTTCTCTAAGGTTCTAATCTTGTATTTGTGATCCGACAACAGAGGCACCAGCCAGAGCTCTCCACATCAAAGAAGTTTAAGTGTATGAAAGTGTGAGTCAGGCGAAGGAATCAGCAACTTCTGTAGGCTATATGAAATCCTAAATTAGAGTTTTTCTATTATATCTCTCCCTTCAAAAGTTTCAGGTCTTCTGCAGCAGTACTTTAGGGCTTGTGAACCGCGCCCAAGGTGTGGGTTTGCTCGCCAGCTCTGCAGGAGGCTGCTTTGTTGGTGTCGTTACATGGCAAGCTGGATAAATGGACTGGAGAGAAGGGGGTGTGAAGGGAAAAATCCAATATCGACTGGTTTGGAAATATATCAGAGAGGTGTGACATTTCATAAGAGTCCCCCTGCCCTGGTACTGGCTTGTCAGTCAAAAGAGTTGCAGTGCATAGGAAATCAATCAAGTCCTTCAGCTCAGCAGATATTTACCGTTAACACCCTGCCTCAACTGCCCTAATTAATTTGATCTTCTATTCCTGTTTGTTTAGTGTGCTGATAATGCTGGCTGTAGGTAGTTATGGGGTGAGAATTCTGTTCTTAAGTACTGGACCCGTTTAAATACGAAAGCCCTTCTATGCACCTGCAAGGGATGACAATCAATATGTCCCTGTGCAGTAATTACAATTTTACATAGGGGAATACGGCTTTATGCATTGAGCGCTATGCTTTAAGAGGCCCGCATGCACATGCGCTCGCACACATTTTGTGTGTGTGTGTGTGTGTGTGGTATATTACATGTAAATATGATACAGACACATAGATATAATATTAAACTTTAAGTTGACATAAAATCTGATAAGTAGATCACTAAAACATCTCTGACTTAGACTCCACTAGACCTGAAAATGTTCAGTGATATCTGGCAGCAACACAAGTCCTGTAAGTTGCAAAGTTGAGCCTTCAAGGATTGTTGGAAATTTTGTGTGTTACTGCACAATCTGCAAACTGTGAAATTTTGTTAACAATTTTTCAAAGTAACATCCACATGTATGCTGGCTCCCAAAACTTTCCCAGCATCACATTTGGCCAGCGCATCACACTTCCTCCACCGGATCGCCTTTTTGTCATAGATAGACGACACACCCGCACCAGATCTTACACATGATGTGAAAGAAAACCTGATTTATCAGACCATCAGATCTTTAATTACTCCATGGTTCAGTTCTGATGCTCACATGACCATTATAGGTGCTTTTGACAGGGGTCAGCACCGTGTGCAACAAACTGCAATGCACTGTGTTCTCACAGCTTGCTGCATTTTTCTTTAATTTGTGCTACAGTAGCTCCCCACTCATGTCTTGTTGCTGGAAACATCTAACATGGCCAGTCAATCTGGAGCTTTGATTTAGTCATCTAACCATCAGTTTTAAACTGATATTTATTCTTGCCCATCAGAACTTTATCCTTTCCCATTCCAGCTTCCAAAACATTTAAATATATGTAGAATAAATAAAAACCACCTGGTGCATGCTTAATAAAAATTCTTTCATTTATAAATTTTTTCTCAGTTAATATTTTTTTGAAGTTGTTTGTCCTGTTCATATGGTTCAGTATTTAATATTTAATTCTCTCATTATTTATTGATAATTACCCAAGTAGGTCAGGTGAACTGCAATTATTAAGAGGTATGCAATGCATTTCCTGTGATTCCAATGCATACCAGATCACTTTAAAATCTAATTATGAAAATTCTCTCAGCTGTATTGCAGTGCTTATCTGAGCCTCCCTCTAAAAAATGGTAATTGATAGCCACATACGTAGAATCCCATTATCTTTGGTAGAATGGGAGAGCGTGTCCTAAACCCTTATTTTCAGAGGTCACTCCAGAGTCCAGTGTGTGAATGAGTATGTACCTTTATAATGGGAGGTGATCCTTGTAATGCCTTTGTAAATGAGATGAGAAGTTTTTGTTTTTTCTGCCAAAGACAACCCAGAACATCCAGATCCATTCTCAAAGGAGGGCAGTATTTCTGCAGTTTTTTTAGCCTGTTTTCAGAATGAATAGATTATTATGAAGCTTAATTGAGATGGTAAAACAATGTGGGGAACTCATATTATCTGTTGATAAAGGTGTTTTAGGATATCTTTCATTTGATTAAAAGGGTAAAGTGTTGTAACCGTTGCTATGGAGTGGATTGTTACCACACAATATTTTATTGAATCATAAGAGAATAAAGAATCCTTTATTTTTTTCAAGACTGGGATATCAGTATATCAAAGAGCACTGACCTCCGTCTTTACTACCATAAAAAGGCTCAGTGCCACTTTTCTCCTCTTTTCAGCACATATGAACAATTGATCCCAGTGGTCATATCGGGTAGTAAACATTAATATCTTAACAGTTAACTGTCAGTGAGGAATGGACTTTCTTGTGGAATAATGGAGAGGTGTGGTGGTACTTTTAATATGTCGGAGTGTCTTCTGCCCCTCACCAAAAAATCAACAGAATGCTATTGCTGGCTCTGTGAAGTGATCTCATTTTGCCAAGTGGAGGAAAGGAAACTGATGGAAGCTCACTACAATTCATTTCTCTCTTTGTCTCACTCTGTCACTCCCTCGCTCCCTCCCTCCCTTCCTCACTCTCTCCCTCTGCAGGCTGGAGAATATTAACCCAGAGGAAAGTGACATGGTAAGCCCTTCAGAGAATTTCATGCGGTCTACAATTTTTCTGTGTACCGTTTTCACGAGGCCGTCTTATATGAGAAAACGGCCCTAGAAAGCAAAGGATTGTGAGGGCCTCATAGGCAGCAAAATTCACATTTGCTAAGACTAACTTTTAAATGAGTGTGTCAGACCTGACAGGCCTTATAAATCAGAAATGATTGCTAAAACAGAATTATAATGGACTGGAATCTGCGCTATTTGTTCATGTCCAATCAGGGAATCCACAGAAAAGAATAACAGGCTTGATGTGACTGTACCATAACCTAAAGTCCTGTCTCATTTCTATGTGCCTGTTTACTTGATAGTTATGGGGAAACTCTTTGTGAGAGATCCTGGATAAAACTCACAGTATGCATCAGTCTGATCATGATTATTATATGTAGAATTTCACAATATATATTTTGTCACGTTACCTGGGTAACATTACTTGCATTCTTTTATAGTGTAGTTTAACATGGTCCTTTAAGGGTTTTTTGTCTCCTTCAACTTTTCAAATCAAAAAAATGATATATTGTGACTTGCCTTTTAATATGAAAATGTGCCACAGTGTTCAGTTGTTTAAAAATGCATTGAAAGATCATGATATGTGCCAGTGCACCATGTGACAATTCACCATGGAGCCATTCTGTTAATTAGTTGTTCACATCACACACCGGCCTCCTCCAACCTTCCTTCCAGCTCTAGTTATGTTAGTAAATTGAGCCGCAGTTTAATACAGTTATAAGTATTCTTCATTCAGATTTTATTCTAAATATTGTAAAAGTATTATATTGTTCTCAGTCTTGGATTTTTGACTGTATGTTGTGTATATCAAACTGTGAGCCCAAAATTATTTATTGAATCGAATTGTGAATAAACTATATCGTTACATAACTGGTGTGTATTTTGGCTCTGTTGCCAGCTCCTACCCATTAAAAAGTAATTTACAGAACCAAAATGTTGTGCTCTTTGCCATCACCCTAAAAGAGCTCTTTTTCTAAGCATGTGTATTTACCCCATGTCTTTACAAATGATATAAACTGTATTCTGTATGTGTCAGGACCTGGAGGAGCTGCTGAACAGGGTGAGCAGTGCAGACTCTGCCCTGAGCATTGAGCGCAGTGGCATGGCCATCATGGAGCGCATCCAGAGGGCCAGAGAGCGCCGCTCTAAAATCACCTCAGAAGAGATGAAAGCTGTGATAGAGGAGAGAGACAATGCCCTAATCAGGGTAGGAACCAGTGTTACAATCACCTGTATGCTGATACACACTCTCTCACATCACATGCACTGTGCTAACGTCCAGTCTTAACACACATCAGTTCTAAACACTTTACACGCAGTGGTTGTGTAGTAAGTCATAAGCCTTGATACCTATAAAATAAATCAAACATTTCTCTCTAACCAGTGACACTCTCTCTCTTTCCTGTTTTAACCACCTCTGCAATTTGCATTTGATTATCAGTCTATTAAACCACATAGATCTGTTTATTCACTGATTCAACCCTGATTTAAAAATCAACACACCAACTACATAATTCACAGGTAGTAACAAATATTGCTGCTTATCATCAAATATTTGATATACCATTCCTACACACATTTTTCAATCAAATGAAAACAAACATGCAGGTAGCCAAATATTGACATCGAGATATTTTACTCCATCATGGAGTTGCGGGCCAGCATATTTGCTCAGATTTCTCTTGTTAAATATTGGCCATATTGCATAATGGTGTCATATTGAAGTCCATTTCATTGTTGGAATCATCAGTTGCATCTTTATGTGGTGCCTACTGGTGGTTAATGTTCTTCATGAAAGGACATTGATAGGCAGAATAGTTTTATTTCTGAATCATGACTTCTACATACACAGATAATCAATGTATGGTGTGTACAATACTATAACAATCTAGCTGAAAAGTCACTGATAACACTCTATTCAGCATTTTAACTGGCATGAATGCTTTAGGTTACCCAGATTGTGATGAAACTTCAAGGGCTGAGAGGGCGCTCTAAATGTGGTCAGAAATGTGTCCGTGTAGGGGGTCGCAGACTGAGGTCTGAACAGTGTTCCTCTGCTCTGATATTCCTGGGCCTGCATTTGCAGGAATATTTATGATTGGGATCCTTTCTGCAGCATTCCCTGTGGGCGACCTGCTTGGATTCTTTCCGGTTCTGCCCAACAGGACAGAAAGGCAGGCATAAGACATGTGGAGAAGAAAGGCAATACAACAGACTGGGTGTATGCTGAACAAATGCAGCTACATGGAACACTTGCTGTGCTGCTGCTGCACCTCCATGGAAGACAGACTAGCTCTTTTTTTCACAAACAGCAACTCTCTATGTGTGGAAACACATATATGGACGAATAGAGAGCGTGGAGTACAAGAAAACTCAGCAGTTCAGTTACTTGGTTCTTTCAAAGTCCAAATTCATGCTTTAGCCTTACAACTTTTAAGGGATTTTTGGTCTTCCTCACATAATCACCAGGAAAACTGGACAATTTTGACAGTTGCTCATTTTAAATGGAGTTTAATTTATTTAATGTACTTTGGTATTAATGTACTTTTTATCCATTCATTATGAAATGTGCAAAAAATGTAAAAAGCAGTTTTAAGTTACAAACACAAGCTTCGAGATTTTTACATTTCAGAAAATATACAGTTGGCTCCACAAGGCCTCCCTTGCAAGAAATTTTTTTTAGGCTTTCAAATATTCTTCAGGTTGCAAAACCTGATACGTTAGGTCAGTCCATATTTGATGGCAGTAGAGAATATTGAATGACACTAAACACTGGAAACATTCTTATTTTTGTACAAGGATGAAGGATTGTTAGGACCTGCTATGTGTGACAATGGCGCTGTGTTCAGTTTATGTACAGCGTGTTTGTCCATCCAACAGCCTTGAGATTGTGTCCTTCAATTTTCAAAACAAGTGAACTTCATAAAAACGAATCACTGCCTCTCTGCTCATCCAGATGTGTTGGACTGTGAAAAACAGTGTCAACTTCTCCAGTACAAACGCAAGGCCAGGTGTAACCTGCCTAACTCCACCCAGACCCCACCACTATATTGCTGCAATCCCCATCCTGTCTCTGATTCTCATGAAATGGTGCCCTGATTTTTCAGTGAGGCCAAAACCCATCTATGGGGCAATTTCAGAAGTATGTTGCAAACGCCGGCCTAATCCCTCTGAGGCAGAGATAGGTCCCCTCTCTATCCTTAAGGATTTCTCCCTCCCCTGCCGCTTCTCCTATCCCCTTCTTCATCTCACAGGGATTAGCCGGCAGCAGCAGGCAGAGGACCGCCACATCCCTCTGGCCTGCTGGAATATGAAAAGCTGGATAAGTGTTGGGAGAAATAAATCTTATTCTCCCTTCTTTCCACTCCTTTCGGCAAGCGGAGAATGAGATCTGCTTCGTTATGTCCCCACGCCTCGTGCGTTTATTGAATTTCGACTGATCTTGATAGAGTGCTGATGTTAAAGTGAGAGAGGAAATGAAGTCGCCCCTCTAGATGATTTTAGGCCAGCCTCGTTGTCGCCAAGATTTTACGCAGTGGATTCTTCCTCTCCCTGAACAGAATATTATGTGGCTTTAAGCCCTTCAAGTGTCATAATTAGATAGAATCTCCAGTACACCTGGCACTTTGGTGTATAGGTGTGACATAAAGAGCATAATTAGAGTAATGTGTCTGTTCGTATGCCCCATTTCCACTTTGCCTGGGGTTATTTTTGGGCCACTAGCAGCAGGGACAGGCCTTTGCGTCAGAACAGAGGTGCATTCTGATTTAAATACGTTTCCCCTGCAAAAAACATCTGTTGCCCGGGAGCCATAACTCAGGCTGACACTAAAGAGGAGCTGTGTGTTTTGTCTGGCCGGCAGCAGTATTATTTTAGTCTGCAGAGGAAAGGGCCGGGAGTGGGCTCGGAGGCTGAGCGGCTTGTTTGCGCGGGCACTGGGCTTTGAGGCAGCTGGATATTGAAACATTGGGACTTGTCAGGCAGTGAGGATGGTTTACATTCCTGGTAAGTGTCCTTCGCTCTTGGAATGTGCACACGGAGAAGAGCACATATGGACGGGTCTAAAACAACCCGGCTTACAATAATACTCAGCATAGGGCCTGTCGCATTGCGCTGTTTATACTGTCTGTCTGTCTGTTGCTGCGTCAGACTGCCAGCGCCGCCCTCCATCCTATAGCAGTGGAGAGAGCGGAGGAGAGACTGATCTGTGTGAATAGATGACAGCACTGAGTTTAGACAACTGTTCCTATATCGTGACTTTGATGATAGAGCTTCCATTACTGCTCTTCAGACATGGACCATATAGCAGGAACGTTTACACGCCCAGAAGGCGAATTGTGTGCATTCCCACATAATAAAGGTTTTTATTTTATTTTGAAATATACCGTAGATGAATCTGCCCCTCCAAGGATTACAGACAGGCAGCGAGAGTAATATCTGTGGTGTGTGCTTTTACCGTAAATGTAATAACAACTGAGTTTGAGGGCTAGTATCCTGCAGAGATTTCACCTTTCATCCTCATAGAGCAGCTGAAGTTACACACTGTTTCACTGCAACAGGTTCTTACCAGGTCTGTGAACCACACTGTAAATATTAGTTCAACTGTGGGTTAAATAATAATGAAGAGTGTAATCTGTATACAAGTGTGCATAGTTTATTTATACTACCCCAAAAAAACAAACATTAGTACAACAGAAGACCATATTTGCTGACGACCTGTCTGAGATTTTTTTTGTTGTTGTTGAGCATCACCCACCTTTTGATTTCCTTTGTTTAATGTGTGGGTGGGTGCATGCATGCATCATAACAGACAGAAGCATCAACGTGAATGAGGGACAAAAGGAAAGGCTAACCCTTAAGAGATATGTGATGATGTAGAGACATACATGAGATCATGAGAGAGCTGACATCAGTGCTGTCTGTCTCTCCACAGTGCAAACGCCTCGAGCAAGAGCTCCTACAGCCCAACGAGCCCGGGCAGACAAACAGCATCCGCCAGCTGACCATGCTAAACAACCAGGAACGTCTGCGCAAGGTGAAAACAACCACACAGACATCCTCATCCCTCCTCAGGCATGGGGCTTTCTTTGTATACAGAGTAGGTTTTTCTTAAATAATAAGTTGAATACTCATGAAAGCACAAATTTCTCCAGTGTTGGCTTAGGATTATTATATATAAGTATATATTTTGCTTGCTCTGGGTTTAAAACAAGCATTTTTTATTTGACAATTTAGTAGAGCTAAACACATTACAGGGAACTTCCACCAGTATTAAAATTCCATATAATTTTTTTTTTAATGTGAAATAGGCCAGTTTAGAGAAACCAACCTAGTCAGAATTGTTTGTAGCAGAGGTGCTTGGAGAAGACATCTGAAGAGTTTACCGTCTGTTAAAGCTAATCAGAAAGTTATTTCACCAAATGGTTGCCATTTTGGCCTAAAGCACATTTTTGCAGGTACATTCACAGCAGAGAGGGATATAAAGAACTTTCTAATGTAGAACAGGACCCAAAGACAATAAAATGTGTAATATGTTATAAACTGTTAAATATATAATATTACCCATGCCTTTCATCCCTGGTCATCTCAGTACTCAAACATTTTGTTTTAACCACCATGTTTGTCCATTGTTTGTACTTTTTTGCTTTTTTGTGTATTTTGAGGGTTAAGAAGCAGTATGTGCTTAATCACCTAACAATAAAATCATTCAGGCAAAATCTGCTCTTTATGCCAAGAAGGTTAATTTGAAAAAGAAACTGAATGTCTTGTCATGTGTTTTTTTCCCCGTTAAAATAGCCATATCAAGAATTTGCAGTGAAAATCAGACATTAAAATTAGAAGAAGGTACTGTGTGCCCATACATTTGATATGCAGTGCATGCACAATACAGTGCACCTGTTATAAAAGCACAGTGGGAATGTTTGCCTACAGTCCTGCTTTAAAGGTGGTCCCCTGTAACAAAGATTCACCCACAAACACTGACCCCTCAATCATCAGCCCATTAACCAATCAAACCTATCATTTATTAACTTGTATTGACTCGGAGTCAGTCCTGCAGTGATTAGGGGCAGCAGAGTGTTGGCATGAGGCCCCGTCACACATGGTTTGAAGATGACACGGCCGGTCATCAGGCCACGATGCCTCGCCGCAAGCCTGTCGGGGAGGAGCAGGGCAAACACAGGTCTGTTTGATTTGCTGTATTTATCTGATGCAGCCGGAGCCCTTGAGTTTAATGCAGAGTGCTGTAAAAGGGCCGTCATTAGATAGAGCTGAGTAAACACGCTCTCAGAGAGAGAGAAAGAGAGAGAGGACACTTTAGCCAGGGAGCTGAGTCAGGGCCATGACCTGAGCCCCACACACACATGCACATGCACACCCAGCTCATTTTCACACTAACACCCAAGTACACGCACACACATTTTCAGATGTATCTGTCACATTCTCCCAAAGCATACAATATAAAACAATTGTCAAACTTTTCATAAAATTCGGGTTTCCAGTTTACACTGTATTACTGAATGTATTAAATTAATAGATTTCTCAGCATATGGATACACTACCAGTCCAAACCACACACTGAGATTTTCATGAAACTCATTTGTTTATCAGCAAATAATTTTTCATGTTATCAAAAATACACTGTATACTTTACTGACAAATATATTTAATATGCACCACAACACCACCAGTTAACAGGATGTCAGACATACATATGTCCATGTTATATAGGAAACGTGTTATATTTGACCTATTTTCATGTATAGTAGTTAACAACGTTCCGATGCTTAACAGGAATACAAATATCTAGTTTTTTAAGTAAATGGATCAGAGGTAAAGGCCTGTTGTGGGCAAAAACATATGACTGGTAATGTATAAGTAAACATTGATGCTTAATTGGTTTAAAACTAAAATGTTATCATTCATTTTTTGGCAATGTTTTTTGAGCTGGGACAGTTATATTGATTTCATAATGCATCATGCATTTGATTTACTGTGCATTTTGTATTTGCTCATAAATGTTAAGTTATAACTTGCTTGTAATATTCTGAATTTGTTCAAATTGGAAGTCATTGATGTAAATAATTGCAGCATATTTGTTCAGAATGATCAAACTAGCACCCTCAAGACTTCTATTGCTGAAAACATGCATAAAACGCTGATTATGTTGCAGTTTTAGTTTCCCATCAAAGCTTTCCACAGACTTCCATCACTTTCTGTTCTACAATTTAGACAGTTTGACTGATAGCTTATTAGGAAATATATTAAATTTTGTTATTAATGTAGCACTTGGATTTTTTTCTATAAATCCCCTTAATTACAGATTGGCTCCTGGGATTACAGAGTGGGGTTTTTAATTTAAAACGAAATGGGAACAGCTGTTGAAAAATTACTCAACAGTGCTGGGAACACATCCACAAAACAATTAAAAAATGAACAGGACTTCCATTTATCGACTGACATTTAACTTTAAAGAAATCGCAGTAAAGCTGTAGGAAGAAATGAATCGAGTAAAATGTTGTACAAAAAGCTAATTCCTAAATCTTTATATCAAACTTGGAGCGCATAAGCTTTTAGAGATTTATTCAGGGGGAAAATTAATTGCTAGGCTTTAACTGCCACTCAGATTTTTGGGACTTTAAATACTAATTTTTTTTCAATCATTAGGCGAGATGAATTTGGACGTATGCCACTGAGAGCATTTTTATGGTATAGATTATACCATGCTTCATAAAAAGTAAAAAAGAACATTCACTGTTTAATAGTCTGTGCTATTGGCTTGAGATGTTTCATCAGAAAGCCTGAGGCTTTTTGATTCTTTATCACTTCAGTCCATCTGTACTTCACCTGAGTCCTGGAACAAGAACCTGTTCAGCAGCCATTTCCTACATCTTCCGCAAATGGTTGTTTGTGTGTCTTTGTGTATATTTGTGTGTCTTTGTGTGTCTTTGTGTGTCTTTGTGTGCCTTTGTGTGTGCTCTGTGTGTGTGTGCCTGTGTGTATTAGATGTGTGTGGGTGCCTGTGTGTATTGGGTGTGTGTGGGTGCCTGTGTGTATTGGATGTGTGTGGGTGCTTGTGTGTGGGTGCCTGTGTGTATGTGCACTTGTGTG
>JBBKCR010000001.1:27913703-27949123 GCA_037577295.1 Ladigesia roloffi
TGTGTGTGGGTGCCTGTGTGTATTGGATGTGTGTGGGTGCTTGTGTGTGGGTGCCTGTGTGTATGTGCACTTGTGTGTGGGTGCCTGTGTGTATTAGATGTGTGCGTGTCTGTGAGTTGGTGTGTGTGCCTGTGTGTATTAGATTTTAGGGCGCTCCTGGGCTCCTTGGTGTGGGGGTTGAGTAAGGGGTTAGGCTGTAGAGGTCAGTTGAAGCAGGCTGTTGTTGAGGGCTCTTGCCCTAGCCCTGAACCACCTGTGTTTGCTCTGCAGCTTTTCTCTCTGAGTACTGACGGCCACATAGTGATCACACATGCCTGCCCCTGTTCCCAAGCTGCTAACACACTAAATCGTTATTGCTGCTTCCTCTAACCCCTCTAAAACTGACCACCCGCCCTTCTGAACTGGACCTTTCTGCTAGGCACACGTGATTACACACACAAAGCACACTTGTTTTATTAAAGCTGTTGTTACCAAATATAATAATGATTGAGTAAATTGCAGATTATTGTAACGTTTACTCAGTAATTGTTGCTTTTAAAAATGAAACAGAAAAAAACTCACATTGATGAACAAAAAAATGGCTTTGTAAAGGTCTGAAAGGAAAAGGTTTCAAAAAGATTCAAACTGTATATATGAAAATGGACAGGGCCATGATGATCTGTTTGTTACTATACAAGAGACCAGCAGGAGAACGTAGTATTTGCCTTATATTCATACCTAATGGCAGGTAGAGTACAAGTTTTTTAGGAGAAAATTAGATTATTCCGTTTACTGAGATAGCCTTTAATCTTACAAAATAAATTGAATATTTTCTATGTAGAGAGGCTTTAGTGAGTATTTATTTTGGACATTGCTTTGTTAGCTCAGGTTTTCCATCCATTATTTTACAGTGACCGTGTAAATCTGCACTTGTCCTTTATGAAAGAGATGCCAGACTCTGTTCCTGGTGGGCTACCTCTCTGCAGAATTCTTTTTTCCCTTGTGTGAATTTAGTGAATAAAGGCTTTTTTGGCTATTTTGCCTTACAACAACAGGATTAAAAATGTTTAAAAGGTTTTAAAAATGAGCATTATTTCAAAACCTAATTTCAAAAACTAAAGTTAAATAATGTTTCAGGCATTACAAAATTAATGTGTAACAAATTTCTTTAACTTGCAGCAGCTTTAATCATTTGACATCAGTCATTACACATACAATTACTCAGAAAGCACATTTGAACATTTGAAAAACAAATAAATGGTATTCATGAATGAGCTGCTTCAAATGCTGTGGGAATGTTGCATGATTTGTTGACCCTGTAGTTTTCAGTTTCAGAGTGTTGCTAGTCATGACTTTTCTCAAACTGCTGTATTTTCTCAGTGACCTTTTCACTTATGATGCAACAAACCGATACCCCAAACCGATACCCCAAACCGATACCCCAAACCGATACCCCAAACCGATACCCCAAACCAATACCCAGAGTAACCTCAGTACTTGAGTACGGGCACCTGGCACAGCTGAGCATTTGATTATCCTTGTACCGCTCTAGTTGTCAGTTCTGTTGTAAGACACCTTGATTATGCCTGAGCTCTGTTGAGAATGAGCAGTGTGGTGGGGAAGATGCTGCCAAACTGAAACACTTTAATGAAGGGCAAAATGTTATTTTATCAAAGGACAATCCTTAGACACTAGAAAATGCCTCATGTGGGTTATACTTGCAACCATATCACATTAAAGTTACATGGTTTTGCTTGGAATCAAAACCTTTTGTGATTTGTTTAGTGAATGAGCGTAGGATTGATGCTCCTCTTTGTATGTGTGTGTGTGTGTGTGTGTTACATGCGTGTGCATGTGTGTCACTGCTTTTTCTCCCCACTGGGGCAGAAAGGCCATGCTTTGGCGGCCTGCCGCCACTCAGCCCGGCACTGCCCTACCCAGCACTCTCTCCTAAAGGTCGAGGCAGTCGCTCTCCTTTCCATGGCTTAATCTCTCCAGGTTAATGCGCCACTCGATGGACCTCATTTGGATAATATTATAATGAATGCTGATAAAATACATATGATTAAAGACTCAGGCTTTGAAGTCGAGCTCCGCTCCCTGTTGGAGAAAAGTACATATTGACTTTAGAGGTTAGCCTCTTTTTGATGTTCTCTTTGACTTGTGAGTCCTGCACTCCAGTAATTAGAATGATTGGGCTGCAACAGCGGAAGCCAAAAGCACTTAGGGCAAAGGTGTTTATAGCAGTCACTGTACAGCAGCCAAGCTGAAACTCAAACACAGCACGTGTCTGCTTTTGCCTGCTTTGCAGTGGAAGTGTGCGGAAAAATAAACAAACATCTTGATTGTATTTATACTGAAATGGGATGTAATTGCATGATATTCAGAAAGAATGTAGTTAAAACCTGGGAGGCATATTAAACCCCAACACTGCTTAATCAATAATCTGACCAATAGCAATGGTCAAAAATGGCGCTAAAATTTCTGACATTAATTTGGTGGTTTTCATTGTATGGTTAATTTTATGTGTTTTTGGCAAGTATTACTGGCTAATATTGTCTTAATATTGGTATGATTGTCTTATGGGGTTAAGTTCTAGCAAAGAATTTGCAAGTTAAGCCCAATATTGTGATATTGTGTAGCTCTGCAGTGCAAGATACAGTCCTTATTAGAGTGAAGATATGGCACCGGCAGCCTGATTTACCTTTTCACATCACAGGGAGCCTTTATAGCTCAGCTCTATTAAATAACAATACACCTCTCACTCCAACCCCATAAAGCCATAAAAAGTTTTAAACAATTCCAACACTTACACTGGAGCAAAACTGATCTGTGATTGTGACCACAGCTTTATCAGTGTAAATGTAATCACCCCTTTAATATTGCTCTCCCTTACAATAAACCTCCCCCTGCCTGTCCCTGTCTCTATTCCACTCACATGGCAGAGTTAGGGAATTGATTGCAGGCTCTTACAGTAGGCCAGGTTGTTGTGTTTGTTTAGATGACCTCCATTGTCTGTGTGTCCCATCCCAGCTGTTGAAAGGGTGACACCAACAATAGATCTGTTTCAACGGCTGGTCATTAGCAGAAGCTTTACTGCTGCTCAGGTTTAAGCACAGATAGGCAGGGGACTGTGTTTACCCAGCCTTGCCTGCAACACACTGGAGCCTAGGCTTGCCTCTATCACCCAACAGGCTGCTTCTGCGTAGGTGCTGAGTGTGAAGACAATAGAGTGAATTAGATCCCCTTTGGAGTTCGGTCCTCGCTGTGTGTGAGAGGAAGAGAGTGAATGAGAGACTCACTGTGTTTGTTGGTGTGGGGTGGAGGGGGTTTGTAGGAGGAGCGTGGTGCAGCTCAGCTGATTTCTAGCGTCCTGACACAATAAGCATTCAAAATGAGCTGTTGAGATAAGAGTCACGTGAATGTAATCAAATTACACACTCATAAACATAAAATGGTGTCTGTTATCAATCAGTTTATTTATTTTTTTACACATAGGTCAGTCTTCATCAAATTATAGAGTATTTATAGTAGTTAGTTATACTTTGGGCCTGTTATTAATGATAACAGCAGAATCTTATAATACCATTGTATTACATAAGTGTGACCTGATGACCGTGCTGTGTTATATCACCTCGGGTTGATTTAATTTACAACAGAAACAGCAATTAGGTTCATTCATAATGCAAGTGATTTGAAAGTCATTTCATTATTTTGAAGTCTGGGGTCTGGTGTGGCCAACTTATTTTGTCTTGAAAACTAAAACTTTCTTTTAATAAAACGAAAACTAAAACTTTCTTTTTAAAAACTTTAAAAAGTTTTTAATACACTTCTTTTTTAGATTTAAAATGTTGTTTCATCACTTTTGAAGGACGAATACAATCACCTGCACATGTTGTTTAGCTCGAAACCTAGATTTTCTCTTAGAGATGAACGTTTTAGGCACTGTTTATCTGATGTTGTCTGTGCTGGTGCTTTCCTTTAACTTACATTAGTTAAATGGGTCTGTATTTTCTCTTTATTTTCAGGGGAAACTCCTGTTTTTTCACCTATTTCCCCAGTGTCTTTCACATATGTATGTGTATTATCGTGCATCTCAGAGATATAAATAAAGGAAGGGTCTCTGGTCTTTGACTTTGCACAGGACTGTATGCATGATTTGTAAATGTCAACTGTGTAACACTTCTATACATAGTATTAAATAGTGCCCTGATGTTCTGTGTGTAGATCCAGATGGAGTTGGAAGCCGCCCAGAGAGAGCGGGATATGGTTGTGGAGCTCAATAGCAAACTAGAGGCGGAGCTCCAGTCCCTACGCAGGTACCACAGGCCATCCCAAATTACAGTTCACACACACACACAGGTCAAACAGTCAGCTTACAGCACACTTCCTTCACAAACCCTGTGTGGCTGATTTAGTAGATTTAAACTAATTCCATAAAACAAACCACTTGATGGAGCAAGCTTGTTACCCAAACAAACTTGGCTTTTAATGCTTCTGCAGTTTTTACTAAAGGAACATAAAACCTTTTACATTAGATAAAAATCCTACTTGCATAGAATGATCTTTTTTTAAATACACATCTCTCAAACTATTTTCCCAGTGGAAATAAAGTTACATATACCTGTGACTTCCCTCTCTATTACACTTGCTTGCTCTTCCTTTTATTCTGAGATTTTTGTTTGTTCACTCTCTCTCTTGTGCGTTCGCCTTCTCTCACTCTCACTCTGTTTCTCCCACTCTTGTATGCTCTTGCGCTCTCTTGCTCTCTCTGTTTTTCCCCTCACTGTCTCTCTCTCTCTCTCCCCCTCTCTCTCTTGCTCTCACTCCTAAAAGAGTCATATCGTCAAGTGCTCCCCATTTTAACTTCTTAATAAAGAGCCCCTCATGGCACATCCCATCATCACCATGCTCCTTATTAAAGCAGGCAGGAAACATTTATTGAGCTAGCTCAGCATTCCCATCTAAGAACAGATATTAAATGCTAAAACTAGTTCTCATATGCATTGTGTACTTTGGATTGATAGGAAACACATCTAAAATAGGTGAGGAAAGTCACTGCCATGAAATTCATTATTTGGAAATTGGAAATTGGAAGTAGTCAAGCTGTCTCTCTTCTCCACTCCTAAAAATAAAGGTCTCTAAATGGTTCTTGTCTTGGAAGCATTATTTTGGGGGGAAAAAGCTTTAACTGCCATGGCACTTTCGTATCTTTTTGACAAAGATGTTTCACTCACAGCAAGTATCTTCAGGGAACCATGTAACACTTTTCAAAAACTTTTTAGAAAATGCATTGCAGCACCTCCCATGTTCTCTTGCGGACTGTCTGGCCATTTTAAGGGCTGGGATTATTATTATTGTTTTTGCTGGGGTGTTGGAAACTCCTGAGGTATTGACCACAGACATTTCACCACCGCCTAATGTCAGATTGTTTTGGCCCCTGATGCAACCCAGTGCTTATTTAAGACTTCTGTGCGGGAAGATAGTACATCTCTACAACAGAGCCTAGCGATTCTTGTCCAGAATGGGTGTGGTGGAGTGCAGTGGACACTCGCATGCCAAGCTTTTCTGTCAATAAACGCAGGCGCTATGTATGATAAACTGTATATCCGTGGTTTATCTGTCAGTCAGTTGGAGCTCAGTGGAAGATGCTGTATAAATACATTTGGCCAATAAACTGGTCTTTCTGGTTTGGGAAGCCGTATCCTGTTACAGATGGAGGAGACGTCCGTCTTCTTCAAGGATCCTGCATTCGTTGTTGCCTTTGTGTGCATGTATGTGTTTGTGTCTTCTTGCATGCATATGTAGGTGTGGTTGTGTGTGACTATCCCTTGGCACATGGGGCAAAACCCTCTGGGGGAAGTGTGAAGGGGGGACACCAGTTCCCGCAGTCTGTCCGTGCTCGAGGAGGAGAAGGCAGACATTGTATTCGTCCAAACAATCTGCATTGTGTGAGAGACAGGGGGTGCAGTCCTGCTCCCAGTTCCTATCAATGTGGCTTTGGAGCTGAACCTTTAAAGGGGAGAATCCTCTAGGCCCAACAAAGGCCAGAATATGGCTGTGTGTTTGCTCTCAGGATTGCCTGGCCAGCTCCATTGTGTCTTCTAGGATGACAGACAGTCTGAGTCAGATGAAAGGCCAGCGAACAGACGAGCATCAGCGAAACGGACAGGACCGACAGAACAGAATGGCTCTGCTTTAGCTGTGCAACAATAGCTGTTGGATTTTATTTACTCAAAAAAAAGAATCCATTCCAAATTATCCATTACTTCTTTTAGGTATTAATGTAATAAATTTACTTATGAACTCCTAGAAAAATAATCTCACTGGCCATTTATTTATTTCAACATTACTCTTAAAATCCACACAGGTTTAAATAACCTAGAAAGTACAAGGGAAAAACTTTCAGTACAAATTTCAGTTCTTAGGAGGAAATATTTCATTACATCATCATTTGAAAGGATGTCCTGCATGCCTCTGCAGGCAGTTATGCTTAAAGTGAATGCCTGGTGCTGTATGAACATAAAAAATAGATAGTAGAAACAGTTAGAAACAACTGTCTGCAAAAAAAATTAGGTTTAAATAAAACATTACGATAACTGGACTTTTTCTTAATCATTCTTCAGTGCAGGCTTTTTTGGATTATTCTACATATTTGTTGTTGAGTTACAATATACACTTATGTAAATCATGCATTGAGTGTTACATCATCTGCAAATTATATACAATGACAGACACAAATCTAATATTTACATATATACAACTATTTAACTATTTAACTATGTGTTATTTTATATCACATAACTTGCATACATTACAACCTCTGGAAATGATATGCAACGTCAAGGAAAAAAGCCAAACTGTAATTTTAGCAATTGTGTGTTTTAAATTTTTAAATAATGGTTTTAGAGTGTTGAATTGTAATAGATCTGTAGGGTCAATCAGATGGGGAAAAGAATCAGATGGACACAACCCATTATGTTAAACCTTAATATGTGTTCCTAAATTAATATTTCCTGTTTTAATATTTAGAATGTGATTGAGGTGCTCGGTCTGGTTTATTCCTGTGCTCTCTTTTTTGTTTTTTGATTTTTTTATTTGAATACATTTTCCCCCATAACACCTTTACTGTGCCGTAAACCCTGGGCTGTGGCCACTCCGGCTCCTAAAATCGGCTCCCTGCAGGTTAAGGACGGCGCTGAGGTCAGGGCGAGTTGCTTTAATGGGTTGTCGTTGGCAGGCCTGTGCAGAGGAGGGCAGACTTTGTGTAAGTATAAGGTGCTTTGTTTGAGTGTAAGCCAGTTGCAAAGGGAATCCAAGCTGGGAAGGACATGGATTAACACCCTAGTCCCCATACAGCCCCGCTCCCCAGAGATCACTCATTATCAGAGAGAGAAACAGCTTTGCCTGTCAACACCTCAGCACAGCAGACATTATCCAATATGGTGGATGTTGTAATACTCTGACATAAGATAAAAATGGGGGACAAGGTATTATATGGAGGCTTGCAGGCACACAAGAGTGACTGTGGCAAAGTCTCTGATTTGTTTAACTTAAGCTCTCTGCTCAGAAGGCTGATTAGCTATGGCAGTTATTTAAACTCCACTATCCATTTTATTCAAAGCTCTGAATTTGAATGTTATCACAACCGTAAAGAAAGTCTCAGACTTATTACACACTGTTAATAATTACATGTCGTATTGGTCGGTATCTGTAGCAGTTAGTTATGGTAGAAATTGGCTGGTGATTTTATGTATGGTTGAGAAGGTGTGGTCTGAACATACATAGCTGTAGTCTCTCGCACCTCTGGATTTGTTTTTGTCTGACATTCTGTGCTGCAAAATACATTTTGTGGATTGTCTGCAATGCTTCTCAGCAAGTGAGCGCCGCTGAGGAGGAAAATATCAGGAAACTAATTCAAAACGCACAGCAGTGCCTCTGCCTTTCCCCCCACCCCAAAACGATCAGTCCCCTATATTTCATTAGCAGGTGGAACTCCAGCAGAGAGCACGACTCTAAGTTTGGGTTACATGTGTGCGAGAAAGCGCTCTGTGGCCTTTATCAAAGATCTTCAGCACAGTAGATTGATGTATTGCAGATGAGGAGGGGCTGAAGATGGGGTATGGTTGCTTGTTGATTTCTGTCCAGTGTAGGTTGCTGTGGATACCTGGCTTCCTCTCGCCGCCTGCATGCGTTTGTTTTGTTGCCGCAGGTACGTTTCTGTTGAAAGGATATTTTACATATCCACTTTGATAGCATGCTGCAGTAAAGTTAATGGTTAACTCCTCTGCGCAGGTAGAGAGGCAGGTTCATTGGGATCCAGCCTCTGTGATTAGTTATCTTATGATTCTGGTTAATGTTTTGCAGAGTGCTCAGACCTGATGTCTTCTGGGCCTTCCAGAAACTAGAGCAACACACAGACACATAAACACACACACACACACACACACACCACACTCTGGTGTAGCAGGCACACAATATCACATTAAATGTCAGTACAAAACAGAAGTTGTAAATTGGTCCTATCTGTGAATTGAAATCTGAAAACTGTTGTAAGGGGCCCTCATGTCTGAAACTGTTGTAAGGGGCCCTCATGTCCGAGCTTGTGCCTTATGTCATAAAAGTCGTGCTAGTTAGGAAAAATATCTGTCATTACTGTAAGGGTAGATGAAAGTCTTTATTTTAAAGTTAGAAGGGAAATACAGGTAGAATGTCAATATTTCTGTCACCAAGTGTATCTCTCTAGTCCTATGTGGGCCATCAGTGTTTGTGCTTCTCACTGAGACTTCCTTAATAATAAACCAAACACACTTGGGTATATTTAAGTGCTATTTAGTTAGTGTGTGTGTGTGTGTGTCTGTGTGTGTGTCTGTGTGTGTGTGTGTGCACGAGTGTGTGTGCGTGCGTGCGAGTGTGTGCGCGCGATAGTGTGCGTGCGCGCGAGTGTGTGTGTGTGTGCCCGCGAGTGTGGGGGGGTTTAAGATAAGATAATCCATAGTAAGGCATTGCTCCTCTGCCCTTGTTTGTCACTGTCATTGGACCTTCGTACCCAATATGTTTGCATTTAATTAAACAAAGCACACAACTTTACATCACTTCCTTGGCTATCAATATCACATCAGAATCGATTGTCTCTTGTTTTCAAAAAAAAAGAAAGAAAAAAAAAAAGCAAAGGGAGAAGCATGACATGGAAACCTCCCTGAAACTAATTAGAAGGACATATCAGAATGAGTAATATGACATTAAGGCAAAAACACACACAATGATTGGTCTAAGAGACAAAGACCAGTGGCAATCAATCTAGCTTATTCTGTCAGTAAAAGCACAGCAGCCCATCTCTGTAGCAGCGGTAAAAAAGCAGAGGCTTAGTTAGTATTGTTGTATTATTGTGGCCCATTATTTGGTATATTGTTTCCTAGGCTAATATCTAATATGGTGAGTTTTTGTGTGGGGTCTCACCTGACCAGAGTCCACCTGGCTGGTTATTAATGGCATGTACCTGATCATAAAAGACCTTTGAATGGACATGAATAGCAGATGCTGTTTGGACCCTTGACTTTAAAGCAACGTGCTATTGCGGTCATTTAATACACTAGCATCTCCTTTATATTTCAGCATACATGACCGTTTCTATTAACAGTGCATCTGAATTTTTTTTATCTGACAAATCTCTATGACATTTTTGGTTTTTGTTGTTTTGTCCATGACACTACGTAATGATCAGTGTGGTGTAATATGTGGACCAGGTAACTGGTTCAAAGTTGCCCCCACAGCCAACCACCCCACCCTCCCCACTCCAAGCAGTTCCATTACTGGTTCCTCTCTAATTAAAAATGCATATTCTTTGTGAGTAGGGTTCACTTTTTCAGCTCACCCTTTCTCATTTCCACGTATTCTTCTGTCCTTTCCATCTCCTTGAAAACTACTTGTGTGGATCTCACCTGGAGGCAGCTGTGGCGCGTACTGAATCGTAATGTATTCCACTGGCATTCTGCTGCATTATTACCCCCAGATATTGTCTCATGTACTGACATTCCATTTCAATATTAGATCTGTCTGTTGGCACAGGGTGTTGATATAGAGTTGCCATTTCTCACCTGCAGGTAAACTGGGAGCGTGCTCTCATTGTATGGGTCAAGTTGTGTGTTTGTGTAAGGAACTTGGCCATTGATATTTCCCTTTTTTTTGCAGTGAAAGTAGAGGCAGGGCAAACCTGTTGGCATGCTGTTAGTCAAATATAACTGCTTATGCTTTGATTTACCCTTCTTTTCTCTTTTTTTGTGGAATATTTTACTCGCTCTGCTTCAACTGCACTGATTGAATGAACTGAATCCTTAGCTGAGCTCTTGAATGATAATGGCTCATTCTTGTTATTTTAACAGCAAAATTGGCCAGTATTTATTTATTTTTTTTATTTTAACATGAAGCACACATTTTAGGTTAAATCAACACAATAAGCCCCCTATCATATTTCCAATATGTTCCAATTAGCCAAAGCTGCAACATAAATAACATTATTTGCTCTTTAATGGGCCAGGTGTATGTACGACTGAGTGTTTAGCCCAATGAATCATGCTATAGCATTTAGCATACAGATAAAGCACTTCAAATACGATGTAAGGCCTCTTTCCTGCCTCACGTTGTTTGTCATAAAGTTCACGTAATACATATACGTATAATAATAAAATTCAAGTTTTTTATTCTATGTTTGGAGCATGCATCTCTAACTATAATAATACATATTTTGATGGATTTTCAGTGATTTTCAGTGTGTTAAATGATTTAATGTATGAATCCTAATATACTACTTGCAGCAATTTTACATTACAGCTTTTTCCCCATTTTCTGCCCAAAAAGAAATATCAACTCTGATTCTAATCCTTAAATTAGTCACTGTTTCTGTGTTTTTCTGATGTGACGTAATAGTGAATTAATTGATCAATTGGCCATAATAGGGTAAGGGATTTATTATCTATATATTTTGCTATACTGCTTTAAACATTTATTTGAAATTTTATTAGATTTTATACTGCATTCATACTGTATTAAAGTGATAATTACGTAAATCTACATCCATGCATCGCAGGGTCTTAGTGGGCTTAGTGTGTTCCTCTTTCTTAGTTCCGATGTTTGAATGATGCTCGACTAAAAGGGATCTGAGGGAAAAATGTAGTCTGAGCTCTTTCAAAGCAAATCATTTTATTCTTTTAGTGCACAACAGAAACATGAACTAAGCTGGAAGGAGCAGGCCAGGCCATTCTCTCCTACCTGTGATACTGATCGCTGTGCAGCTCCACCCCAAACCCTGATGAGCCGCCTGCAGCAGCTGACCTCAGAGCTCCAGAGCACGCAGACCCAGCTGCATCTGGCTCAGGAAGCTGAGAGCGACGCCACTATGAAAGTGCAGAAGTAAGTAGAGCCATTAGTGCACCAAGAAGTTCATAATGAGAATGTGTTTTTTTTTTTTTTTAATCAGCCACGGTAGAAGAGCCTCTGCCTCAAATTAATTTGTGCTGTTGGTAATCTCCTAATAGTTTATTAGATAAAGTAAATGAATCTGAGATTTATTAGGGTTCCAATTTGCCAGCATAACAGTAACACAAAAACACATTTTTGTAACTGTGCTGAACATTATTGATGAATATTTTCTTTTTAGTAGCTTCTATCTAATGTGGCAGTTAGGGTTGTTTTAGTATAAATAATGTGTACATGAATTTAAATGATTAACTCTGATGTGGAACTCATTTAGAACTGTTTACTGTTGGCTTACTTCTGTTTCCTAAAATAACTTTTTACTGCACCTGTAAACTGCTCTGGCTTCCAACTAGCTTCTGGCAGCCCATCCCATGACATGGCCCTCTCTCTTTCTCTTTCACACTCCTCTCCCGCACACCAGTGCTTCCTTCGCAAAGCAAACACGTCTTGGCCTGCTGATCTATTTACATGATGAATTAACTAACCAGGGGGTGGGGATGCAAAGCTGAGGGGGTGCTCAAAACCTTGAGAGAAACCCAGTGTCCCACCATCAGTATGAGAGGCCAGAAAAAGCGGGAAAGTTACCATTGTGTTTGAAAGAGGAGGTCCTGAAATTGTTCTCTTTTTCTCCGACAACATCAGACAGAGGAGGTTCAGTAATGTGGGACTTTAGACCCCTTGATTTCCTCTGTCGTGCCCAACCCCAGAGTCCCATTTTCAGGATGAATTCACTGATCTGCAGTATTATTGTTCGTGTTGATCAGTTTCTGAAATGATGTTTGAAAGCGTTGCGCAAGAACATTCGCAGCAGTATCTTTGAGTCTTTAGGCTGCATATTGCTTGCACATACTAGTGGTTCACCACAACATCAAATTAGAAAGTACTTTTCCCGCTGTTGAAAAGAAAGGCAGTGATCCTTATAGTGCTTTCCACTCTCCACACACAGTAGCGTAGATTTTACATGTTTACAAACTATGAACTACGCAGTATCCTACTGGAGTAGTTTTTATTTTATTACTCTGAACCTCTTGCCTGTTTGCATTAACACACTGATTGTAAGGCATGACCCTGCCATGTCCACAGTGCAAGGTTCAGCCGTGTGTGAATCACATTTGCTGCAATGAGAGGAACATCTATCTCACCACTGTGCTGTGCCATGTTCCTGGAAGTAGAAACAAGTGAGTTCCTCGCATTCTGAGAGCCGTCATGTTATTTATTTCCCTGAAGCCTGAATCAGCGCCAGCATTGAGGCTTAAGCCTTCTCTGTGCCAGACGCTGTGTAGTGGCCACACTTGGGACCAGACCCTTCCCCCTTTATTTTTCCAACCACAGTTTGTTTGCCAGAGATGGGGCCAGAGGGTGGGGGTTCGGCTGTAGCAGTACTGTCGCAGGGTGGAGGTAAAGGCTTTTTTGGAAAAGAGAATCAGAGACAGACAGGAGCAGCATTAGTGTGCAGGGCAGACAGTGGGATAGGGCAGGGTATATGAACTGCTCACACCTGAACGCTAGCTGACACTCAGATGGATACCCCGCGGTCACTGGACTGTGGGCGGCTGTGGGAAGAAGCTCTGACGTGGGCCTCGTCACACAGCAGTGAGAAGAATGCAGGGCTGAGGCGGGTGGGCCTCAGCCCCTTCGGCACGTTATGATGGGAGGAGGAAGCCCTGAGCGGCCCAGAATGTGGCACCTGAGTGTTGGGCCTACAGCCCCCATTGATGGAGGGGCTGAGCTGAAAGTCTAATGACCTACTGAATCAAACTTGGCCATGAGAAACACACAAAGGCCCCTTTCATCAGCCAGGCGGCCCACAAATGGACTATAGCCGATTCTTCCCATCAACCCTTGGGCTTGCAAGCTGCTGTGTGGGCCTACCTCTGCCTGGCATGACTGGTGCTGACCCTCCATTGGCCTGTTGTTGCCATCTCTTTGCTTACTCTGCTTCTGATCTCCCACAATGCCTACACCCCTCTGTGTTACTGAAGTGCTGTGAGTGTTTTGTTGTTCAGGTAGCAGTAAGAACATCTCTGTAGAAACTCTGTTGCTTCCATGCACTACAGAAAAAAAACAATGCTGTTTTAAGATTTATGCAAGGTCGCTGTTTACTCGGTCAATTTTGAGCTGTAATTGTTGGTTTTGCGACTCTGTGAATTCTTAATCAGGATTTATGTTTTTTTCTGGATCTTCCCTGGCGTGTATGTTTGGGTTTACTGGCTACTCTATGCAAACAGTCTTCCCAAATCCCCAACACCACATCAGTACACCTTGGACATCCTGCTGCAGGAGCCTAGACCCTCTAATTGTGCAAACGTGCCTGAGAGACTAACAGACACATTTAAAACTAAAACAAATTTAAATATACAAAAGTTTGCGTGCGTGTGCTCACGCGCAGGTTTTCAGGGGCAGGAGAGAAAGTGTGTGTCATTTAGTTTGCCTGTGTGTAAATGTGCATGTATGCATGGCTCCAGGGTTTAGCTACACTGACCTTTCATAAATATTAGTCATTGTTTTATCCCTGTTTTCCCTCCTTCAGCCTCAGATTGATGTGACGCATCTCGTGGTCCCATTTGTTTGTCTGTGTATACAGACATGCATGCGGAGTGTATACTCATGAAGTATCTCCGTGTGCGTGAAATACATATGGCCCCGCAGTTGTGCTCAAATCTCTGAGCGCAGGGAAACAGGTGGAGGCTGCTGAGGAAACAAGTCTTGGGTCAGACCACTCCCATATGCTCCCTGATAAGCAAGAGCAGGGTGGGAAGACAAAGCCCAAGCACAGCACTCAACCGTAGCTCATTTCATTCCAAGATTATGCTTGTGTTGATGTTTCTAGTGGTGATGGGGCTCTTGCAGTGTCATAATGCAGTGAATAAACTTTAATAGGTTTATGCTATATTATATATATATAATATGTGAATTATGTGAAATATATGTGAATTTTTTTTTGTTTTGCATTGCCAGTTTTCATCTGCAAACTTTTGGCATTATTAATATGACATGTAGAACAACTGGCCTTTTTGGGGAATGTTTTTAAGCACCTATATCCTACATTCTGTTCTTTTTTTTCCACCTTGGGTGCCACTAAACATTCATTTGATTGAAATCATTTTATTATTTTTTTTTTTACACCACCATGTTACAACCCTCCTTTATCCTTTACAATTAAACAGGCAGTTTCGTTTGCTGCACCTTTAGGACCGATATATGTAACTTTGTTTTGTTCTTATTGGCTGAGTTTTGTCATTGAAAATGTGAAACAAGCTAAAATACTTTATAACTTCAGTGAGTGGTTGGAACTAAACTGTTGTTTGCAAAATAAGTTCCATGTATGGACTAGCAAATGAATGCTTTGCATCCAGTGTCAGATTTGAATTTCCATGATCATGGTGACTTATAAAAAAATGGGTGGTAGTAGGAGAATTATTCCAATATTCCAGTTACTTTCTACTCACATTTTGTTATACTAATGTATATTATGTACCCATGGAATACAGTTATATATAATTCTGGTATAAATTCTTGTATAAATGATGGGCTGTATAAAAAAATATGGATCCCCTCCCCCTTGGACACAGTCACACTTCCCATATGCAGCACTAAGCCACTGGCCTTTCTGCACACTCTTCAGCCCAGGTTTCTTTGCACAAAACAGTCTTGTTTGCCAAAGAAGGAGGGGAAAAAGTACAGTGGTGGATATTTTAGGATTTGATTTTAGTGTGAACAATGGTTTTGCTGCTTGAGAACTGTCTTCATGTTTTGACTTAGTTTTTTATACCCTTGTGTCAGAGCAAAGAACTAAACTAGGTGACACTTTGTCACCCCCCTCTCTTTCTCTCTCTCTCTCTTTCTCTTTCTCACTCTCTTTCTCTCTTACGCTCTCACTCTTACTTTCTTTTTCACTCTCTCTCTCTGGCTCTCTCTCTGTCTCTGTCTCTCTCTCTGCCTCTCTCTCTCCTCAGGCTGGAGCGGTTGGTAGAAGTGTTGCGGAAGAAGGTGGGCACAGGCAGTGTCCGTACTGTGATCTGACTGGCCAGTGGCTGACCGGAGCAGACGGACACATCTGGTCACCAGGCTGCCATGTTTAACTCTGAGCAAACAGCCGAAGCCTGGCCTGGGCAAACACAGTCTGGAAGTGCCGCTCACACTCTCACCCTCAGCCCTGCACTCATTCCCAACCAGGCTCCATCGTAAATGTTTAACCGCTCCTCAGTGCTGCAGATTATTGGTGTCTGATACTGCTGCAACAATCCATTTCACCCACAGTGTTAGGTCTTTATTTTTTTAGCAGTGTGTTATGTGTAAGTGTGGCAGAATAAGGGAAATTACAAGTCGATGCATATATATTTTTTAAAGATAAACATGCCTTCGTATGATGTCATGGATCGAGCTGGTCTTTGATGTTAAAGTACTAGCTGCTCAGTCTAATTTCACTTGTATCTTGGCAGTGTTGTGTATTGATTTCAAGGTTAACTGATAATTAAAAACCATAAAATCCTAAGATTTGTTTTTAAATAGCTTTTCATTTCAAATTAAAATCCGGCCTTCTGGGATCTGTTGGTATTTTGTGTATTTCTCAGACCATTGGGTAAGATTTAAGCAAATAAATGTCCTGGAATTTGATGATGGATTTACTTGGATTTATTATATTTACTGTCAGCAAAATGTGGTTTCACTGATATATAAATAAAAGAATGATTTAATTTGTTTATAAATTATATATATTGCATGTTTTAACAGATTGATTCAAAAGATTGTTTGGTCTAACATCAATATAATTTCACATTTCCCATGTAGTCTTCAGTTTTAGAAAACCAAAGGTGTTGAGAAAAGTGAATTTTAAATGAGTGTTTGGTTTTCTTGATTTTATTTGTGTTTTTGTTTTTGTTTTTTTTTACTGCAAAATGAAGTGACCATAAGTTAGATCAGTTCACTGTTGTTTTTTGTTTGTTTGTTTGTTTGTTTTTTACAATCATAATTATAAACCCTTCGTAAGAAAGACCTTAGAGACCCACATAGAAACCTTAGCCTGCTGGTAATTCACCATCTGACTTTCAGTCAGATCTTAATACCCAGAAATTATGTCTCTTTCTCTTTTCTACTCTGACCGACATGACTACCTTCCTGTACTTGAAGTGGGTCGGAACTGCGTTCCGGAACTTCTGTATTTTCGTCTTTTGGGTTCCGCCACTTTTTTCTGCGTTCCGGTACTTACTGAAACGGATGCAGCGACAGTGGCCCGAGAATATGTCGGAAAATTTGAGTTCCTGAACTTATTTTTTCCCACTTCAAGCACTGCGACCTACTCTCATGTGAGGTGGGCATTGTAGCCACACTTGTGTTCTTCGGTGTGATCGATTATGTACTCAGAGTTGTGTTGAAGGCACCGTTGCCCTGGAGTGGCTGAATAAAGAAAGGAGGGGTAGTTGAAGGCGGGTCATGCTGCTCACTTGCCCTCCCCTCTAATCAGCCCAGGTCCTCTCTGCTGTAACTCTGTGCCGCTGCACTGGCCGGGTGTCCCTTACCTCCCTCTCTGGTCCACCATCAGACTGTCCAGCTTTTTTCTTAATCAGCAAACTGAGGGGAGGTACAGAGTGTCTGTCGGATGTGAGAGCCGAGGGCCACGGTAGCCGAAGGCGTTTTCCCCTGTCTGTGTGGAGGCCCGCGCCTGTGTTTGCTGGGCCGTGACAAAAGGCAAAATCCCGATTATCCCCCTGAAAATCGGCAGCATGATGACCAGACTACAAAACAACTTTTTATACGCTTTAATTAAAACCGTGTTTCGACAGCCTCCGCTCAATGACCCTCAAAGAAAAGCGTGACTGATCCCGTTGCTATAACGACCCCAACTATTTCGTGGCTCTCTTATTTTCTCTCTCTCGCCCTCAATTCTTCTTTCTTTCTCCATTTTTCTCTCACCCTCAACTCTTCTTTCTCTATCTTTCACTCTCAACTCCTCTCTCTCTCTCTTTCTGTCGCACTCAATTTTTTTCTCCTCCGTCTCTCTGCCGATCTATCCCTCTCGTCTCTCTCACCCTCAAATCTTTGCTTTATTTATCTCATTTTATCTCTGTCACTCACCCAACTCATCTCTTATTTCTCTCTCTCTTTATTTCTCTATATTTCTTTTAGCCAACTCTTCTCTTTTCAGTGCCTCATTAATATCTTTTCATACCAGATATAGGCCTAATACTGATATTTAGTTGCTCCAGTCACTATGTTTTTGTTTTACAAACGTGACCTCATTCATTCATTTGTTCATTCATTCTTTCTTTCATAAATCCGTAGATAAATAGAGAATCAAGTGGTACATAAAATAAATTGTAAATCAATGCTTCATATGCAGCTTTATCCTGACTAATGTCCCGCACGCTCCTCTTCAGCTTCTCGCACTTGATGTGTCTCGTTTGGCTCTTTGAATTGTGCTAGTTATTCTTCTACGTTGTTTAACATATTTTTCTTTTCTGTTCTCCTCACAACGAGGCGTCTGAAGAATTGCAGACCCCAAAGCAGCTCCAATTGGCTCTTTGAGTGAATTTCAGAGGAGCTAATGAAGACTGGGAAGCTCGGAGACCACCAACCTCACATGGCCGATGCCTATGGGGGCGGGGTGGGGGGCCGAGAGCCCTAATAAACTTCTCCCGTATCATTTTTAATGGAAAAGCAGCTGCTTCTAAAGCTGATTTCGGATAGAGAGATCTCTCCCTCTTCTCCCTCGGCTTTTGAAAGCTCCTTTCTTCTGAGGGTGTGATTCTGGAGAGCTAATGCTTTGCTCTTTTCGTTGGCCAAGCACAATTGTGTTATTGGAGATAATTAATTCAATCCCCATCAAAAGGTATTAGGAGCGCCTTGGCCCTGTAGTGGCTTTTTTCTAAACTGGGAATGAAAGGCTGGGTCCGCTCGGGGCCGCTTTTGAAGTAAAGGGCCCTGCGCATTGTTCCGCACATTTCTGCCCATAAGGCCGAAGAAAGAGCCGCAGATTTTCTGATGGGGTGGCGAGAAAAACGCCACATAAGTTTGGAAAACAAGGCGCTGTTGAAGCCTCCAGCCTGGACACTGCCCGCTGCTGACATATGTTACACATTAATAAAGCCTGACCAGCCTGAGTGTGGAAGAGGAGGAGCAAGAATAACCTCACACCACGGCAGCTCTTGCACCAATAAAACTGAGTAGAACCATAACGTTGTCAAAAAAATAATAAATAATAATGCTTAATAATAGCAAATGATAATGCATGATATTATAAATTATAATGATGATGATTATGCTGATGACAACAATAATGATGATATGAAAATAGTAAAATAAATGAAGGTGACAATTAAGATTATAATGATGCTGCTGATAATGATAATAGTAATAATACTGTTGATTATGATAACGATGAAAATGATATTTTAATTATAAACCTGCCATTACTAGCACATGTTAAAATGGCATTAAATGCAATAAATAAACAGCAGTCATTTACAATAATGCGCTAATAATTCAGTTCTCCATAACAGTGTAAACATTTTTTCTATTAAAAATAAAACTAATCATTCTAATAATTCAATTCCCTTTGTAAGTGGTTTCACTTTCGACTCCAATGTTTCTGAGGAATAAAACTCTCTGGACTTTAAGAAGGACCCCCACCTTTATAAGCTGTACCCTCCTACATACACGCAGAATGTAAAGGCTTACATTTATGGCCAGAAACATGTAGGCTTTTAAACGTACATTTGTTTTTATTTATTTATAATATTATAATAGATGTAATATATTAGATACTAAAGCGGCTAAAGTTCTAAAGCCGTTGACTAACATCATTAAAGGGAACACAATTGTGAAATTGAATGCTGGAGGACTGCTTCTTATATTTATTTATTTATCTGTGTGTTTATATATTATAATTTAAATGCTGGGCAGCGATTTGCACTTGCTTTTCTTCACAGTTGCGTTTTAATTAAACAGGCAGTTGTATACAGTAAAACTGCCTGTTTTATTAAGAGTATATACAGTAAAAAGCTGCGCAAAATAAAAATATTTCCTTACATGAAAACGTGCAGAATCATATCAAGCAATCCAGCGCGCACTTTTACGCACGAGTCTAGTTTGCCTTAATTTGAGCCACTGCTGGGAGTCTTGATTACCTTTTTTATTTCAGAGTTAATCTGCTGCTCGGGTCTTGATGGTGTGAATTTCTGAACCCGTGGATGATTTTTGGGGCATATTTTGTCTGAAATGTGTGTAAAGTGCGTAACTAGATAGCTCGTAAGTGAAGTCTGAATGAGGGGAAATCGGTGCGTTCGTCTCCAGCCTGCCCGCGAGCTCGATTCCCCCCATTTTATTTACGCATCGGGGGGCAATTACATGATAATTAAATGAATTTCACGGTTAGTCAGCCAAAATCTGTGTCTACAAAACACCATGATCAAAGTAAAATCTGTTCAGGTTCACGTGGCCGTCGCGCGGGTTACGCTTCACAAAAAGGTGATTTGGCCTCCCTGTGATAGTGTTAAAAATCCCATTTAAAACAAGATCGGATCTCTTCTGGCGCGGGGCTTTGAGGCTAGACTTTGTGTTAGACTTGGATTTTCTCTTGGTCTTTTACCAAACAACGTGCTGAAAGCAGGCGGGCTCCTCTGCCTGCGCGCTGGGTGCGCCCCCCAATCACCCGCCAAAGACAACCGAGCCGCCCCTTTCCACACGCTGTCTGTTTTTGTTTCGTTTTTATGTTTAGTTTTCGTTATTTTATTTATTTATTTTTTTGTTCGAATTATTTATTTTTATTTTTGCTTTAATATGTAAGGAAAGGTGATGAGCAATCAAAGTCCAGAGCTGAATTACTCTTATATTGAATCACATTCCATTAAAGCTTTTAATATATATTTTTAATATAAATAAAATGTCAAATTAAAATAAGAAACATAAATAAAGCCGTACAGCTGAGCAGGGCCTCATCGAGGATTACTGGTCAGTTAAACACGGTCCAGTCCTGCACACCTGTAAGACGCACAAATGCCACGAACTCGACCTGGCGTGATTAAGAAATACTTGTTTTTATTCGTAATGCATTTCCACGATTTGATTAACTTAGTTCAGTACAAGAACGGGGAATGAAAGGTGTGTTGTATTTTTTCTCTTCTTTTCGGCAAAACGATGTCAAAGAAACTCCAAAAAGAACGAGTAAAAGGACAACATCCAAATACATCTGCAACAGACAGGTGCTTCGCATTTTCCTTTTTCTTTTTTTTATCTGCACAAGACCATAAGTGACCTTCATTCGTGCACATTGTAACACATGGACACATTATAACAGGGTGGTTACAAGATTATTTTTACAAGCTCAAAAATTCGCCTTAAATACACTCGCAAATGATTTATAAGTGGGATATACAGTCATCGAGGAGGAGGTGTGGGGGGCACTTTACAATAGTTTATTATACACATACACATCGTTTATAGTTTAAAGTAACAGTCCTTTATGCACCGGGTGCATGCAAGAATAAAATAAAGTGTATCTGTTCGGCAGTTGCTGAGAGAGGACTAAGATGTGTTAAGAACCGGCCTGGAATACACACCTTGGTAGTAAGACGCCTCTAAGGATGAGGGGTCCATGTTGCCTCTACCGGCCATGGAGGCGCTGCCCAGGGGCAGGCTGGAAGACATACCTGAGCCGTAGGAGGAATATTGCAACGCCTGCTCGTACGCTTTCAAGTCCAGTTTGTGCTGCTGCTCCGAGGAGGACATTAAGTTATTTATGGAGAACGGGTGGTTGAACGAGTAATGGGGATCTCCTTTTAGGTGTAGCTGGGATTCGTGGGCCATAGAGTGGGGGGGCAAGGGGAGCGAGGAGAGGGCCGTGGCTGGGCCGGACACGGGGTGGTGTATTGGAGGCGCGCCGCTCTTTGGCTCCGGATTGGCGGCGCTCCGGTGCTCCAGGCCGGGCGGGCTGGAAGCCTGGCTGGATCCGGAGTCCATATGCGTACTCTTGGTGTTCGTGCTGTCTGAGCCACTCTGCTCCTTTCTACCGTCCTGTCCTTTCCCTGCGCTCCCCGGTGCTTTCTTATCGCACTTGAAGCGCTTCTGCCTGCGCAGGTAGCAGCCGTTTTCGAACATATTCCCAGAGTCCGGGTGCAGGGTCCAGTAAGAGCCCTTGCCCGGTTTGTCCGGGGAGCGGGACACCTTGACGAAGCAGTCGTTGAAGGACAGCGAGTGGCGAATGGAGTTCTGCCACCTCTGCTGGTTCTGCCTGTAGTAGGGAAAGAGGTCCATGATCCACTGGTAGATCTCGCTGAGCGTCAACATCTTGCTGGGTGACTGCTGGATGGCCATGGTGATGAGGGAGATGTACGAGTATGGGGGCTTGGCGTGTGGGTAGCTCCTCCTGAATGTCTTGTTGTCCCGCGCCCTGTTCAGGCCGGGCTGGGCGTACGTGATGGGGCTCATGGCCGGGCTGATGCTCGAATAAGGATTCAGCGCGTTCATGGACGTGTGCTGGGCCGAGATGGCGTTCATGTTGCTGGGGCTCAGGGCCGTGCCCATGGACGAGACGCCCCCACTCATCCCGTTCATTGCAACGCCCGCGTTGGGCTGCATTCCGGCCATGGTGCCCGGACTCAGCCCCGCGCCCAGAGCAGGGTTCGCATAAGACATGTTGAAGGAGCCCGAGGTCATATTCCCACTGGTGGACATGCTCATATAACTGTTCATACTGTTCATTGAGCCCAGGCCTGCGTTCATACTGCTGTTCGTCATTGGGGAGTACACCTGGAATAGAGGAAACGCATCCTACATTTTATTTATGGCATGCCAAAATCATGTATACTAAATTCTGGCTTTAGTGTAGAAGCCATAAAGAAACGAAGGAATCATATTCCATGTGGTTTAATAATACTGTATATTTGGTCGTGAATAGTGCACAGTATCTGAACAATTATTTACTGTAATTCTACGTCTACAAAACACATCCTCAATATAGAGTAATTAATAATATTTATTTCCTTTACTGCATAATAATATTTGTGATATAACCTACATGTCAAGACTGGAATTTCATAAATATTCAACCGAAAACATCAAACATTACATCAAAATCATTTTACTGGCTACTTTTCTGTTGATTTATTTTCTTGGAAAATGGAGCAGCGTCAGAGTCTAGTTTGTGGTGGACAAAGCACAAAGTGTATCATTTATATTTTATATGAAATGTAAATTGTCGCACGCAAGCACATACATGCACGCACACACATACAGACAGACAGATAGATATGTAGATAAGTAGTGACACAATTCAGAATAACACGCTCACATATTTCAACACAAATGTAAAAATAAGAATCAGGTACAGAAAAAAAAATTCATACCGGAGGACACGGCGAGCCTTTTTTGAGCGTGTTGAATTATTTGTTTATGTTCAATTGGATTTTTACGGTATTTGTATTTTTAATATGTGTTACTCTTATTCTGAGGTTAATAATATAAAAAAACATTATATCAATAAATGCACGTTTTGGTAATACTATTTTACATTTATATGTTTTATTTAACACAAAACACATTTTAAAAAAGGTGTATTTTCTCTACATCATTTAAGTAAAAACTAGCTTTAATCTGTACGGTATAGATCACAATGGGATCTCTACCGCCACCAAGTGGGACGTCCAGCTCCAGGTAGAGTCTAATTAAAATACACGATCATAAAAAGATTGGTTTTTTTTGGCTCCTATTTGCTTTTAATGAAGTATCCAGAGAGAGAAAAATCCTTCTATACTACAGAGCGTGGTGAGTAAAATCCTTTTTATACTTGCTCTAAAACTATTTTCCCATTTTAAACAGCAGTGATCTCACTCAGCCTACCTCCTGCGCGTCGGTGTAGTAGCTACTCCAGTCTGGAGTTTCATGTCCTTCCATCTTCACTGCGCCCAGCATTATGGTGGGAATCTGCTGACGGTCAACATGCAGTTCTCAGACTGAAGTTTTCCAAAGTGCTCCGCGAATCAGCGCTGGGATGTCGTAGTGAGGAACTGGTGGGAGAGCAGTGAGCTGAGAGCTGTGTGGAGATCTTCCGTCCCCTCTCGTTACGTAGCGAGCGGTACAGCCCACTTCACTGGCTCATTTGCCTAGGTCTCTCTCCTCTCTCAGCTCACACCTGAGCATTCCTCTTGCTTCCCTGCATTTCACTCAAAGTACCCCAAAATCAAAAATATTACAGCGTCTTGCTTTAAAATTTTCAAATGGAATAAGACTCGTCCATTTTAGAAAAGTCTGTTTCTAAAGTATGACAAGCCCCCTGACGTTCTCGTAGCTAAACAGGGAAAGACCAAATCTAAATACAAGATCCCCTTCATTTCTAAAACAGGTAAACAGGAAAAGTCCAAATAAAAATATAATAAGAGCCCCTCACGTTATCATACATATAATGTCTTAATCAAAAATATAACAAGACCACCTCGTTTTTTCGTACCTAAACTTGGAAAGTCAAAATTCTAAATATAATAAGGTCCCCTCACTTTCTCGTACCTAAATGGCCCAGATCCAAAACATTACAAGAGACCCTCACTCTCGCACATATTTTATTTCTAAAAAGCCCAGATTCAAAATATGACAAGACCCCCACAGGCTTTGGTGTCTAAAAAGGAAAAGTCCAAATTCACGACATTACAAGAGGCCATCACTATATTGTAGCTAAAGATAAAATATGACAAGTCCCACTCACTTTCTCGTATCTAAATATTGACAGTCCAAATAAAATATGACAAGACCGCCTCACGTTCTTGTAGCAAAATAGAAAAGCCCGCATCTAAAATATAAGACTTCCTAATTTTCTCGAGTCTAAAATGTCAACTCTAAAATATGATAAGATACTTTCACATTTTAATACCTAAATAGACGTCCAAATCCAGTTTTCTCGCATAAGTTCTATATCCACATTTTAGACATACTTTAAAACACACACTAAGATCCTTCCCCTCAGAAAACAAGAAAGGTCGACGGTATTACATAAAATTTACCCTAAAAAAATATCGCCCTGTGAATTTAATGCGTTCCTCTGCTCTGTTGAGCGGCTGTAGCTCTGCACAAAAGTTGAAGCGTCTCCCACCACCCCGCCCCTAACCATGGAATAACAAGGCTTACATTCCCTTCTGTAGCTGCTCACCTGCTAATGAGCGAGTAACAGTGCTCATCACCCACTTACAGAGGATTATCTCCCAGTGATCTCCACACAATTACAGCACCAATCGATTTTCCACGGGGAATGAAACGGCTCTTGAACATTAAACCATGTTATCACTACCCCCGAGAGAGGGACTCCGCTTCAGTGAGGTTCAGATACACTATGGACCAAAGTATTGGGACACACCTGTTTTTCAGGCTTTGGGCGAGGTTCCTTACTTACAGTGAAGAGCTATCTTAATGCTTCAGCCTACAAAGATATTTTTGATCCCAACTTTGTTGACACAGCTTAAGGAAGTCCCAGTGCACAAAGCAAGCTCCATAAAGACATGGTTTGAAAAGTTCGGCGTGGAAGAACTTGTCTGGCTCACACATACCAGTGATTACAACCCAGTCCAACACGTTCGGAATGAAGTATAAGTCAGACCTTCTTCTCCACCATCAGTGCCTGATCTCATAAATACTTTACAGCATGAATGGGGGCAAATTCCAAAATCTTGTGGAAAGCACTCAGGAGTGGATGCTGTTACAGAGAGTGTCCAACCATGTCTTTATGGACCATGTTTTACGCACTGGGGCACAATCATGCTGGAATAGAAAACGTTCTTCCCCACCGAAAACATGCCGTTGCCTAAAATTATTTGGTTTGCTGCGGCATAAAGTGGTGTATTTATCTTGAAATAAGAGACCACCTGAATTCAGTAAGTAAGAGGTATGCCACAATACTTTTGTCCATAGAGTTTAGCAATTTAAACACTAAAAACACATAAAAATAGGGGCCGCAAAGTTTAATATCAGAGCAGAAACAGTGTGGCGCTGTGTCTCAGTTTACTGTTGCTAGGAGACGGAGCTGCTGCCCTGCACCGAGACAGAAGTTTCTTAAAGTAGCTTTACAAGTCATGAAGTTATTCGTGCGTTCATTTATCTCATATAGTTACACAGTGTTAAGAGAAGACCTGAGTTAAAAAGGTAGGAGCCGTGTTAATTAAAATTTTTAAAGCCTTAAAAGTGTCTCACTAAAGTTAACAATTATAGCTGCCTAGCTTGGTTGTGGCCGAGGCTGCACTACAGAACCTTAAACGATTATTTAGAGTAATAATATTCTGAATTTCACTACTGCTTAAGTGTGCTCGCTCTCTCTTCGAAGTAACATCTATATACATTCGTGTCTGTTCAGAAAAAAAAACAACAAAGATAAACAAAACATAAAAAATATGTAAGACTATATTACAATCGATTTAATACCAGCCCCTAATCGAAACTAGATATTTATAAGGACTTAGTGCCAAATTTGAAACAGGTGTACATGTACATTGCACATGTAATGCAGAACTCTTTTATAAATTTGTTTTATGGTATAATTAAAAATTTTGATCTAACTAATTACATGGTGTGGCGATTAATTCATCTAATTAAACGCATTCAATTACACATACATACAGACTTAAAAGAGGCAGTTTTTTTTTACTATTTATTATTGAATACAAGCCTATAACTTAGGCCACGATGATCATGTCATATTTATCACTGACTGAACCAAACCTAAGAATTAGGTTACAGAATATGACAGTTGTGAGTTTTGATGAACTCTCTCACACACTCCGGCCACAACGCTGAGACTCCGCCCCTCTGGAGGTCTGGATGGAGAAAGCTAATGCGCCGACTTCCAGCCCAATTTTCCCTCTCCTGCTGCCTCTAGCTCGACCTACACCTCTTCTACAGACACTACGACCAGGTTCACCACTTCCACACACTTTCCCGATTGGCAAAGTGTTAAAATAAACATGTGTTTGTGCTTCATGCTCACTCTCTCTTTGCATGGCCATGCAGCTGCGCTCCAAAATTGAACCGTAAGACGTGTCTTTTCCAAAAGGTAAATATTCCCCTTCAGAGTCAGAATCAGCAAAAAACATTCACAAGACATTATTTATTAACCATTTTTGCGTTTATTTTATTCCAAATCTCACTGAACTGAACTCCACTTTCTGGCTGTTCACGCCGCAGTGATCTGGGATCTGGGACACTTTGAACTAAAAGATGACCTAAAGTATTTACAAGTATAAGCAATCCTAATTGGTTGTAAAATTATAAAAATGGAAGCTGTTACTGTGCAAACCACTGGGATACTTGAAAGTTCACAATCAGTTAGCAGTAGGGCTGGGCCGATAAACGATATCATATCGAATCGCAATTTATTTTATTTTAATAACGATGATAAGCTCTCAACCTTTTTTGTTTGGTATGGATTAATCTAAGAGACTTATTAAACAACCACATCAACAACTTTAAACAAATCACACCTTATTATCCTCAACCCAAATTATTTTAAGTAAAGTCTCTGAGGCAATGAAGGGGTTATCAAAGTTTCCAGGGAAAAACAAATGTTCAGCCGAGTCCCCAGTTCGATTGAGAAGCACAGTTTTATCCTACCGCAACTTTGTGAAAAAAAAGTCCTCTCTTGAAAAAAAAGTCCAACAAACCGGTTTCCTAGTGGCTCGCCATCCCCCTGGTTAGGAAGAAAAATCCAGTCTCATTTCACAAAGTCCAGTGGAGTTTAAAAAATGTCCAGCACAGCAACCCACGTCCATAAGTCCATAGACACTCCGGTCGCCTCTCTGCCCTTTTCTCTAAATATGTTTAAAGCTTATTTACCCTATGTTGTCTCACTTCTGTTCTATATATATGGTTTTTAAACTTGTTCAACTTTGTATGTCTCATATCGGTAGCTTGTGTCTGCTAGGTGTGTTTTGTTTCTTTTTTTCCGCGCTGGTGCATGCGCTATCGATTTATATGGATTTTTTAGCTGAAAAGAAAATAAATGCATGCAGAAAGATATTTGAAGTCCTTTAAAATACAGCAGTAGACAGTTGGTGGCGATATTTGACCAGAAGATAAGAATATCTAGAAGAAAATTCCAAAGGAGCTTTGGACAGGCGAAGCGGGCAGAACATTTGCTGGTATTCCCCTCAAACTAAGCACTACTGATTCTTTTACACTTAGCTACAAGTCTCACATTGAGGGCTGGATCGTGATGAAACTGCTTTTGAATTGTTTTGGCGCTGTGTTTTGGCCTTTTGAGCGAGTTTCCTGCATCTCCGTGCCTCGTTTTAGTGGCGAGCTGTTGATTCGGACAGTGTAGCGCGAGCCGATACTTCCGAAGCTGCACCAAATTCAAATAGGTGCTTCGGAAACCGGCAGGGCGGGGGCGAGGCGGAGATTAGCGCGTGAATGATTTACAATTCTATTTTAAAAACAAGGCAATCCGGATGTCTCGAATGGTACTTGTTGCACTAAAATATGTATTATACGCTCATTTTTATTATTCTGAGCTCAGATTCTGCACATGAGTTGAAAAAGCCCGTGGCCACGGGGTTTGAGTGCTTTCAGCTCCATTCACAATACCAGGGCAATAAGACACTGCTGAATTCAAATATATTTAAATATAACTTCAAAATATAACTTAAATTTAAACAGCTAACAGGAATATTCCCCATTTAACAAGGGAATTTTTCTCCACTGGGTTACATAATCACACAGCAGAACATTATTTAATGTACCTCTTTCAGTTACTGTTCACAGACTAGTCTTCCTGGAGTTTTACAAATTGTGTGCACTTGCTAAAATGTAAATATTTTTGTTTACATTATGCACATTTAATGTAACTCTTAATGTCAGACACTGTTCACAGACTAGTTTTCCTGGCAAAAAATATATAAATAAGTAACATAATACTGTGAAAACATTACAAATTGTGTTCACTAGCTAAAAGTTATATAATTTTGTTTTGCACGAGGGGTGGAGACAAATACGGTATTAGAAGTATTCAAACAAATACTTACAAAAATATTTGTATTCGGGACACTCCCCCCTCCCTCTGTTACACACTGGCGTGGTTTGGGCACCCGCCCTGCCATCAGAAAGTCGTGGGTCGATTAGTGATGGGAAGTTCGGATCATTTTACCGACTTGGATCTTTGAGTCTCCTTCAGCAAAAATAACTTTTTTCAATTCATACGTGTCATTTTGTTCATTTTAGCAAAATATAATGAAAACGTTACGTTTTACTTCCCTAACATATCTTCTGCTTACACACTATAATTCTATAAGGAGCAGAAAAGTTTCATTCATTGTTTACCTGAGTTTGATTAGTTCTTATCTCGAGTCTTCGGGTGTGTCGTTGATTAGTTCATCTCTCGAGTCTTCCGGTTTGAGTCGTACGTTCATCACGTGACAAATAAACAATTTCCTTCGGGATAAATAAAGTTTTCTGATTCTGATTCTGATTCTGATCCCCGTAATGTTCATTTATGCAGGCTGAGCCGGATTAAGAATTGACTAGTTCATCTCTTAGGGTTTGAGTCGTACGTTCATCACGTGACAGACCCGTAACCTTAACCTATGCAGCGTGAGCTGTAAAGAGAATTGATTAGTTCATTTCTCGAGTCTCCGGGTTTGAGACTCAATAATTCCAATACAGAAACTATATAATGTAGCGCAAATGCACATGCGCGACTGAACAAATCACTCGTACAAGGTGACTCGTTGTTCTCGAGTCACATTAAAGATTCGTTCAAAATGAACGAATCGTTCAAGAACAACCCATCACAAGGGTCGATCTTCCAGACTGGAGGAACCTCTGAGGTACCCTGAGTAAATACCGTTACCACACACGCTGCTCCTCGAGAATGTCTCCACACACTTCTCCACGGGTGAAGAAATCATGGTTGCCCGCTCCTTCACTTGGTGAATGGGTTTAAATGCAGAGGAGGAATTTCCTGCTGTTCACACTGTATGCAATGGTGTGTTCACGTGACAGACAGTTCACTTTCACTTTTAGATATTCCGCTTCCCCGCCCCCTCCTCCAATCACACGCTCAAGTTCAGGAGGAGATATTGATGTTGTTTGCGCGCTGCACTATGAATTTTACCCGAATACAAATACAAACACGAATAATTTTCCCTTTTAACAAATACAAATACAGATACAAATAGCGGCAGAAGCGGAGCCAGACATAGTGAGCATCTGGGGCTTATGATGTTCTCCAGACACGTGACTGTGATCACGTGACCGCGCCATACTGGACGGCGGAAGTGAGAGTGGATGGACAGAAATGGACTAGTGACAAATAATAGACTTTTTCATTTGTTCACAGCTGTTTAAATATGTTAATTCCGTTATCAGTGAAAGTTGGCTACCTGGATATTGTCCACAAACATCGATAATTTGAAAAGCTTTCTATAGAGGACTTAAAAACCGAGCTGTATGCTCTCCCCCTTCACTTCACACGATTTGTCTATATACCAGAGATATCACATTTGAATTTAGCTGTTTTAATATTAAATAATATTTAAATCTTTATAAATGCTATTTTGTTGATTTCACGTATTATTCCTTTAAGCTCCTGTTTAAATGCCAGTATTCATTCAATATTGGTGTGTCTTGAACGGGGTTACAGTTAGAGACTTCCTGTAAATTAGAAACATTTTGGGCATTTTGAAGTTTGAAGTGCAGTTGGAAGTGTCTGGGTGCACCGCAAAGTTTTGCTGCTAGGAAGGTCCGTAGTGGTCAAAAGTAATGGGACATGGAAATTTGAACGGCTTTTGGCTAAAATTCTGGTGATATTATGGCAAACAAGGGGTCTTTGGAAAGGTCTCACTGAGCCCTCTCTAACTTTGAAATTTGACGGGAATTGGTGCTCGTCCGCGGCGTTATGCCGCTCATAATGTCCTTTGACTGCTTCAGACCCATTGACACCAGGCTCAATTCCAATGCTATTTACTGAAACTTTGAACAAGAAAATGACGTAATTTTGGTCTTAAATTCTTAAGTACTACATGTCTGCTAACTAGTGATAGGGAATACACACACTTTAATACATGATATTTGTAACTACAGTCTATTTTATTACCGATGTCGTCTTGTTTGGCGTACATAACGAATATTACACGTATGACAAAATGTGTTAAAACAGGAACAGCCCACCGAACAGCATAAAAATAACAGTTTTACTATGTCTGTGCATCCCTGTCATCTCTTTTTAGCTATTAAAACAATCACTCTCTTCTCCTTATAGGCGTGACGTCACATGCAGTAGATCAATAAGGGGGTCTGGGGGGCCTCCCCCATAAAATATTGAATTTCTTAGATGCAATTTCCTGCATTCTAGTCCACTTTAGGGTAGACATGGTAAAGTTCATTGAACGTGGATTTGTATGCAAGGCAAGCTGAAAATGGGCGAACTGCGCCCACTGCGCAGGGTCATTGATCTCTACAATATACTCTTTAGTGTTATGGAGTTGGCTACACGCTTTATCTAGGTGCCTTATAGATCAGGGCACTTGGCAGCTGGTCTGACAGCGATCCTGCAACGGGGTAGCTTTCTTACACGTTATGATATCTTTTTAAACGTGTTATCTAAAACATTAATAAAGTTTTAACAAAGTAAAGAATATGTCCAACATATTTTTCATATTTTCTTGGATTTTCAAGACTTGCTGCCTGGATCAAGGTAGCCAAACATTTTTATTAGATAATATAACTCTGTCAAATAAAGTAAAAAGGGAGATAATTACATTTGGAAAACAGATTTCTGACATTTAAACAATGCTGGTTATATGTTTTGTCTGCAGTCTAACCTAGCAAGCATAGCATAGCCGATGTAGTGCTGTACATTTCAGCCAAGTTGTGATTTGCATCAAATGTCAAAGACCGTTACAAATGATGTTTTTACAATAATTTTATGTTTACATTTTTTACATTTACTGATGTTCCATACTTTGCCACAACTTTTATTTATTTATTTATTTATTTATTTTAGTAAATATATTTAATTTTTAAAGCCAAATCTGTCATCTGGTTTTGTTAATAAACTATACTTTAAAATTAAATTAAATTAATCCTTTAATATTTGTGGCTTCAGTCATTGTTGGGATACTCTTTTAAAGCTGGCAGGATTAACAGCTTATATCGAAATATATATCGTTACCATTTAATATTGGGGAAAATTTATCAAGATTAAAATTTTTGCCATATCGCCCAGCCTTAATTAGCAGGAACAATGATTTTCTTTCAGTTATAGTTTTATTGGCTACCTGGCTAATAGACTGAAAGAGCCTTATTCAAACAGCCCAGGCATAGGTAAAAGACAAAGTTTTGCTATTGCCCTATAACTAAATGTTTGCCTTGACTAAACAGTCCATGTGAATATATCAATCAACAGGTAACAAATATAAGTCATTAAATAAATATAAGCAGTTGAAGCAACCTTGCAATGCGCGAGGTAGGATTTTCTCCTGACATCAAGAGCTGTTTAGTTCACACCAGTAAGAGCTGGTTTTGGAGTTATTCCATTTTCCAGATTGTTATATAAGCCCGATAAAAGAGATTTTCCCATTAATTAAATGATTATTTTGTCATGTGGTATCAAGTGTTTTATTTGCAAAATCATCCTGTTATTTAATTGCTGTTTTATTTTAATGGAAGCCATAGTTAATCAAATCAAATGTTGACATTTTATGCCTCAACATGTATTTTTCACTTGTGCACATTTATACAAGAAACATGGCAGGAACACTGAGGACATTGAAGTACAGTGAGGAGCTGAAGATGAAGAAATTGGTTGAGGAACTGCGTAAAAAATCACACATAGAGTCTTCAGTCAAACCTGAACTACCTAATCGAGTGAGTTCAGTGTCTGTTGATGTTCACCATGCATTAACTATGCCTGAGACCAAACACCGTCCTTCGTTGAATGTGCCACACAACTCAGCAGAACAAACAGGCCGGCCTTCCACCTCCTACCTCACACAAACTTCTCCTCCATTCAACATGTCAAAGACATTAAATAAGAGAAAAGGCCTACAACCAAATGTACTCGATAACACACTTATGAGTGCCAAATCTCCACCAAAGCATATAGCTTGCCAAGAAACAGCCATAAAGCCAGTCATAGCATCCCTTGCAGGAACAGCTCGATCAGTAACTATGTCTAAAAGGCCTCAGCCATCTTCTAAGCCCAGATCAGAGGGGCTTTTATCAGCAGGAATGACTTTCATGAATCACACTCATACACAGCTGAAGTCAGGGGAAAAAAAGAAATCTCCTTACACTCGGAATCAGCATTCGGCTGTTATGTGTAGAGGCCACTTGCTGACCTCCTCTAGCTCTAATGAAAGTGCAGTGTCTAGTGAGGAGTGTACTTCTGATGAGTTGGAACAGAATGGACAGAAGCAGAGGAAGGTGGGCAAGAAAAAGAAAAGACAGCTAAGGGAAATGCCAAAGGAACTAGCACCCTCTGAAAATTCCCACTCGGGGAGCCCCAGACACAACTCTGCCACCAGCACTGTTTTGAGTGTGAAGTCTGTTGCTCAACTACTAGAAGAAGCGAGAAATATTGCAGCAGAGCGACCCCCGGAAGTGGACCACCAGAGGGCGCCAGAGAAAAGAGAATCAGAGACTGAGCTCATCACCTCTCGGCAGAATCAAGTCCAAGACAAAGACACCTCTCTCTCTAAGCTGATGATTAAAGAACCAATGGAGAGAGAGCTTGTAGATGCTGATGTTTCTGATAAGGAGGTGAGTAGACCACATAGTCATGCAGTTTGTGTGATATGGGTTTAAATTAGTTATATTTTACTATCAAAACTAACAGACACATTTGTTGCACAAATACTTAAGATTCTTAAAGACAACAAATGTATCTATCAGTTAATTCCTAATGCATTGTTCATAGATTACAATAGAATACAACAGAATTGAATTAAATAGAAAAGAATAGAATACTCAACAAACCACATTACACATTTAAGTATAGGAAAATAAATGGATGCTGGAATAAAGGATTTATTGTATGGATTCTTTTGGTGTACAAGAGAGGGGAGCCTCTAATCTTTCAATTTAATATCCATTTATTTTCCTATGTCGTGTACAGCCTGTTAATGTTTAGTCTATTCTATTGTTTGTCAAGCTATCTTAACAACCCTAACTGTTTCCTGTACTTTGTGCTAAGATTACCTGATCTTGAAGTAATGTAGTATACAAGACTGCCGATTACTGAAAGAATGTATGTAAAGGATTCACACTTCAGTTTTCTGAGTATATTTTTGGTAAACTTATTTACAGTACAGTAAGACTGCTTGTAAAGCTCATAATAATTCACTATTGGTTTTATATGATTACAGGGTTTACAGTGTTTACTGGCTGCTTGCAAATAAGGAATACTAACACAGATTCAGATACATTAAGAAAAAGTTCCTTCATTTATTTACAATAATGTAGTAAAACACAGACCTAATCTAGAGTTGTCACACCATGTATAAAATACTGTGCATATATTTTAAGCACCTTATTAAAACGGAAAAGCTATTTGCATTTCATGTAGGTTTACGTATGATATATATGTTTATATATAATGTTTTATGTATGATTATATGTAAAGTCTCCTATCTTCAGAGAAGCCCAGTATTATTTTGAGTACCTGTCCAGTATCTCTTTAAGTTAAATCTGGCATGCTGCTGATAACAGCTTACTTCCCCAGGGCATCAAGAAAATTATGGAACAAAACATTTCTTTAAACTGGCTCCTAAGAAAACTTTTTGGTTTATTTGTATTTATTCTTTGTATGCGGTTTTATGGGAATAAATAAAAACACCTAATTGATAAAGAGTTTTTAAAAATGTTAGGTGCCTACAACTTTTGCACAGTATTTGGTAACAAGAAACCCTTGAAAGTTATTAAGAAGAATTTTACCCCAGAATTGATTTAGTCTGAATGAACAGCATGCATGTCAAATGTATCTCATTTTGTAATTAAATATATTCTGGTCTGGGGCATGAAGGAACTTCTGACAGTTGTAGGAGACATGAGAGAAGAGAAACGTCATTCAGGGATTATGCATCAAGAGCCTGTTTTATCGGGAATTTATAAGGCAGACATGCCAGTTTCACAGGAAGATTCGGAGCTCATTTCTGACATGGAAAGTCCCCAGGACCTCTCCTCTCAGGTACATTCATAATACATTAGAATTGTTTATTACATGTCAAGTTGTTGCTGTAAGAATCACAATACAATATATGAAGATGTTTTTATTGTGTAAACTTCATTTTTGCTGTATTTGTATGTTTTGAAGGTGACAGATGGGACCATATTAGAAGCTCGAGGTGGTAGTTTTACTCCTGTCCCAAGACCTCAAAGGGTGCCTCAGCAACCAAGAACCATTCAAGGCCTCTCTCTCCTTGCTACCTGCACTCCCAAAACAGAGTAAACTTTTCCTTAACACTATTAGGAAATGCTGTTTCAGACTTGCGGTGATGTGTTTCACAGAAAAAAAGCAGGCTGATAACGACCATTCCATGTTATCACAAATATTTGAGTTATCTTTTTTATTTTGGATCTACAAACCAAAATGTTAGTTGCTCTTTTGGCGTAAGTCTGAGCAGCAGACCTTTACTGTTTTTTCTCTTGCCCTTTACCAGGAGGCTTAATCATGAAGCAACTGCCACTTGGCTGTTTTAGACATGTTTTAATCCAACATTTCCCAAAGGCCCCCTTCACAGATAAATCCACTGTGCCCACTTTCCCCCAACCCCAAAAACATGACCCTTATCAATTTTGCTATATTTGTCTGCAGCTATTGCTGACCTAATTGTACAACAGACATGGTGCTGTTCTGTGACAGTACAGATAAACTGTTAAAAGGATAGTTCACCCTAAAATGAAAAGTTGATGTTTATTTGCTTGCCCCCAGGGCATCCAAGTCGAAGGTGACATTTTTTCCTCAGCAGAACACAAACGCAGATTTTTAGCTTTAGCCGTAG
>JBBKCR010000001.1:27974080-27988498 GCA_037577295.1 Ladigesia roloffi
CTAATAAAACAATAACAATTATTAATAACACAAAATATGAAGAATTACCATTAATAAATGCTCATTCTGCCACAACAACAGCAAACCTTGAAATAACCTCTTTTGCACTTTACACTATTATTATTACTTTACACTGATATTAACAGACCCTCTGATATTAGTCTGAATCTTGTATATGCTGTCATAAACCTTGTTTATGATGGAGGCAGCAGTTTAGGGCTATAGAATTATTAACACCCATGATATGCTCACAAATTATGTCATTTTTCATACAATAACATCACCTTATCATTCATTTCTATTATGTGAATGCCACTCAAAAGTCAAAGTTTTGTATAATTCCTAAAATAATGAGACACAGTATATTACACAACTGTCTCACCTAAACAATACTATAATTTCAGTTTAAGAGTTGGACTTTCCTTAATACAACATGAACATTATCCTCACTGAGGTGTCTGTCAGACTGATGAACAAGGCAGTGTTGAAGGCATAACACACCTATCTTCCCTTGTCTATCATGTATCAGTCACCCTTGTGTAGTTGTTATTGGAACGATGGGTTTACAGGTTGCTATTTTTGCCCAGTGAACATGTTCACCTCCACATGCAGAAAAAAACACATCTGTATTCCCTAAACCAAAAAAGAAAACAAAAATACATTACAGCTCATGTAACCAAGGCACTCCTTCTCCTTTTGTGTAAAACAAGAGACAGATGGTTACTATGGTTACAGTGTAAACCCAGTGCTAGTTTTCCACTGCATCTGCTCAAACAGTACAAAGACCTTAAACTGTGAAGTTGAAATCTGCTTTGGATTGCCATGTTTTACATTTAATTTGAATGTGAAGGGGTTTGATTATTAGAATCGGTCATTTGTACAGTCTGAGCAATTTGTACAGTGGATAAAATGGGAGGAATATCAGTGAACAGGTGGCATTGTAATAAGCAGGTCAGCCATTCATGAATGGAATAATTTCTCCTTTTTTGAACATTTTCAATTGCATGAGTTGTTTGTGTAATCAGTATATGCCATATCGTTGCAGAACTCTATACAGTTTATGTAGCAGTGAAATATATATCAAATCTGAAGTCAATTTTTAGGTACACCAGCACTTTTGAAATAAATTCTCAAAGTAAACACCATTTGTAGATGAGCTGACTGATATTAGGATGGTAATTTATGGTAATGTGTGGGGCAAATGAGTTTTAAATGGTCCCTCTTGTCCCTCCCTTTGCACAGAAAAGCACAATGTCCTGTTTCAGACCATAGTTACTCTGTATTTAGAAAATTACAAAGGAGAATTTGTTTTAATAGCTGTTGTAAGGTGTAGGCTACACGCATTCATGATGGTCTGTGTGGACAATAGTAAGGTAGAATGACAGTGAATGGAAGTATTGTGTTTGTGATACTAATTATAGTCTGTGTTTCAGTAATAGTAGGGATCTGCTTGTGATGACCAATAGATGATGCTATGTGCCTTTGTGTAGATTACACACACAATAATATTAAAAAGTGGTATTTCACCTATAAATCACTCTTGTGTTATAGCTCTGCAGCTTCAGTCTGATGATGCTCTGCTGTATAAGCTCAGGGCAGATGTACGTGGTCATCTAGGGCTGACCAAACAGGCCATCCAGGACTACAGAACTGCTGTGGAGCTCCAAGATGCTGCTCAACACCCTCAACCAAACCTTTTTAACTGGTGATGAAATCCCTGTAGTTTTCTGTGCTATTTGTGGTGTTTAGAAACCATTTGTGTACATAGTTTACCTCTTATAGCTGAGTAAGTAGTACAGATCAATAACTGACACTGAAAATATGCCATTAAAAGAAGCAGGTTAATGTAATTAAAGGGTGTATTCAATCGAAAATGATTTCTACAGTTGTACTTTAATCTGTATTGTATATGTCAACAGCAGCTTCCCTGTTTTTAATTTTGTCACTTAAAAAATCAAATCTTTTTAAAACATTTAATGTGTACAACATTGAAAATATATATAAAGTTGAATATCACTGTGTAATGTATTACACAAAAAATTATGAATAGAAGGAAGATGTGCAAGGAAATGTTGAGGGCAGGCATAATGCAGGAGAAGCAGCAGAGCACCTGCAGAATGCACTGGCTCCTTTCCACATTTCAGAGAGAGAGAGAGAGAGAGTATGAGAAAGAGTGTTAACACAGCCATCTGCTCTTCTTACCCACAAAGATGTGATGGCTACGCTTGGTACACTTGAAGGGCAACTTGATCTTCTCTCTCCATGGATACAAAACTCCAGCTCATTCTAGAGCCATATTTCTTATCTGAAGAAATTGGTATATTTAGTCATCATGAGCATCACATACCTTAAAATTGTGTGTGACAACCACAGAGTTACAGAAATTACAGGAATAATAATAATAATAAAAATAAGGACCATTGTAAGAACCAATGTATGAAAGATCATTTTCATATCATACATCTTGTGTCTTTTAAGGCTGTTTTTAAATTTACCTAAATTTCCCTGAATATCTGTGGCAGTACAACACTGTACTCCCACTCTGGTTTGTTATGATATTTAGTCCATCACCAGATGGTGCCAGAAATAAGCATGGGACACTTTTAATGTCTCAACTGTACAGCATATCAAGGTACTCGAAACAGAGTTACACTATTAGCTTTCAAATGACATCACAAGACTGAAATAAATCATCAGCATGGTGGGACATTTAAGAATGTTTTCTTGAGATTGTTTAGCTTATATTTTCACGATAACACTTTTCTTCGGACAAAAGTACCCGACTGCACAGTTGATAAAAGATGCTGAATCGGGTCTTGAATGCTGAGGGGTTAGGATGAGGTGGTTGCCACGCTTTCATAAAGGAACAGGTGAGGCACATCATTTGTCGTGACATACGCATAAAGAGAGGGGGAAAGTTGTCATGGTGTGACGTCCACAGTAAAGCTTCATCTGAAGAGATCCGAGGTCTTATTAGCCACGTCACCTTGCAGCGTCTGACGTTACGTCTCTACATTTAACGCGAGGAGATGTTTGGTGGAGTAACTCTCCATGGTGCTGAAACGCATCCCACGCTGCAGAGCGAGCGAGCCGAGGAAGAGGAGGATGCGCCTGTGGGGCTCCGGACCAGCCCAAACCGAGATCATCTGAGGTCACTTCTATGCTGTTTGACCCGGGGAGCTCGGTGAGGGTCGACATGCTGCCCAACAGCTCTTTCAGGAGTCTGGAGGACGGCGCGTTTCTCAATGTGTCTGGCAACGAGACGCACGGTGAGTCTCACGGCAGCGCGATCCTCATTTCGTTCGTATACTCGGTGGTCTGTCTGGTGGGGCTCTGCGGCAACTCCATGGTCATCTATGTGATCTTCCGATACGCAAAGATGAAGACAGCCACCAACATCTACATTCTGAACTTGGCCATCGCGGACGAGTTGCTGATGCTGAGTGTGCCGTTCCTCGTGACCTCCTCACTGCTGCACCACTGGCCATTCGGCTCCTTTCTGTGCCGCCTGGTCTTAAGCGTCGATGCAATCAACATGTTTACAAGCATTTACTGCCTGACTGTGCTGAGTATTGACCGCTATATCGCCGTGGTGCACCCCATCAAAGCCGCCCGGTATCGGAGACCTACCATCGCCAAGATGGTCAACTTTGGCGTGTGGATGTTCTCCATCCTGGTCATTCTGCCCATCATTATATTTTCCACTTCCACCCCGAACTCGGACGGCTCAGTGGCTTGCAACATGCAAATGCCTGAGCCGCAGCGCCGGTGGATGGCCGTGTTCGTCGTTTACGCATTTCTCATGGGCTTTCTATTCCCAGTCATTGCCATCTGCATGTGCTACATCCTCATCATAGTCAAACTGCGGGTGGTGGCCCTGAAAGCGGGCTGGCAACAGCGCAAAAAGTCCGAGAGGAAAATCACCCTCATGGTGATGATGGTGGTGACCGTGTTCGTGATCTGCTGGATGCCTTTTCACATTGTGCAGCTGATCAACGTGTTCGTGGAGCAGCACAACGCCACGTTCAGTCAGCTGGCCGTGGTTCTGGGCTACGCCAACAGCTGCGCCAACCCCATCCTGTACGGATTCCTGTCGGACAACTTCAAACGCTCCTTCCAAAGGATCCTCTGCCTTCGGTGGATGGACAGTGCCGCCGAGGAGCCTATTGACTACTACGCGACTGCCCTAAAAAGTCGGGGATACAGTGTGGACGAGTTTCAGCCGGACAACATGGAGTCGGACAGCGCGTACAGGAACGGGACCTGCACCTCCAGAACTACCACGCTGTAGCGGGCTGCGCCGTTCTGCTGACTCGAACAAATAACCACATCACACGTGTATTTATTTGTGTTTTATTATTTTATTGTTTGTTACATGTGTGCGCGCGTGTGTGTCTGTGACAGTAGGTGACCTTATTGAAGTTGTATGGTACGATAATGTTGCATTCTTAAAAACACACTGCCCACTGTAGAATTCATTACATCTAGCTATAATAAAAAGTGTGTGGGTGCTGCACTAAAGCTCTGAGGATGTGTTTGAATAGAAGTTATGAGAGTGCCTGGCCTAGATTTTTTAGCTTTCTGTGTGGGAACTTACGAAACAAGGGCAGTAGTGCCGTTTTTATGACACACAGTATTTACATTAAAAATACCAGTAAGATCTCATCATAAATAGGTTGGGTTTTTAGGGTTAGTACACGTTTCTCTTTGAGAGAGAAATAGTGGAGCTTTCAGATCATCTCTAGTTCCTTCCATAAAGATAAGGGAAATACCACAGAAGAGCGGTTTTATAGTTTCCCACTAAATCTTTCAGCAGATAGTTCTTAAAATAACTATGTTTGTAAATTAGATGTGAGAGTGAATAACCTTTTGAAAATTTCGGAAACATTTTATAAATTAATAAGGTTCTAAACGTATTCACAAACAGGGTACTATAAGAAACTATGATTTTTTTCTGTGGTACCAATCAAGAACCCTTTCGGTCGACCTTTGTTTCTAGAGTCTAGGCAAGCTAATGAGGCTGGTGGACTTAGTGCTGTAGCCCGTGAACTGTAATGTTCTGTTTAGTGTTGTGGTGTTTTCTCACCTACTGTACATTAAAGGAAACGCGTGCAGGAAAAACAGTGTCTTCCCTAATGTGCCATATTTGATCAGGTCAGCTTACTTGTGGCCTTCTTACCTCATGTTTATATACCCATGAATGAACATATTCTGAGATGTGCAGAATTCATATTTTATTTTAGGTATTCTTTAATTCTGCAAAAGAGTCATCACTTTTTATTTCTGTGTTTGATGCAACATGTTTGATGTCAATCTGGGTTTTAAGCTATCTCGATTTACAAATTATAACATCATATATGCGTTTATACTGACATTTGTGATGCATTTTTTTCCAATATATAGTCTAGTGCAACCCCCTGAGAGATTTCATACAAAAACATTAATATTGGGAATACATGAACCCCCACAATTTACAAGTCTGATAGAAAGTCCTTAGACATTTAAGTCTTTCCAGAACAATACATCATGCACCAGCACCCTGATTCAGACTGTCAAACATCATTAGAAGCATGATTAGGTTTTCAAAGTCACTGGATCACCAAGTCCTTAAAGAATGCTGCTTGTCTCCTCCAAGACACTCACTCAGTCTAAATCAAGCCTTTTTCATTCATCTTCTCCATGGAGTCTGCTCCATTCAAAGCCATTGACTCTTTAGAGGCCTTTGCTCGTTTCTGGGCCCGTTTCTTAGCGCGTCTTATGAGGCAGCATTTAACAATTCCCACAGCGATTACAACCAGCACCACAAAGATGAGCAAAGCTATGATCACAGGGATGATGATGTTTGACTGGTCTAGAGTGTCTACCTCAGTTGGGATGTCAGGTTGTGGAGATGGAGGATGGCTCTTCTCCATAGAAGTGGGTATCAGTTTATCCTGGAAAACAATGTCACCAGAGCTAGACGTGGAAAGGGAAAGATTTCCTACATCCTCACAATTTTTTGAGTCCTCCACCATGCTATCTGGGCAGTTACAAATGTATGAGCCCTCTGTATTATTGCAGTGATGTTTGCACATGTGGAGTTGTTTACATTTGTCTACATCCACACAGATTCCATGTCCATTCTTCCTGAAGCCCACTCGACAACCCTGGCAAAGTTGTGATATGTCTGTTTCTGTGCTGTTCACTAATGTCCATTTACGGCTGCTCTTGGAGCACGTCAGTGTGAAATTGTCAGTCCCATAATGCTGACAAGTTACTCGAAGAGTGTAGGGATCATTCATTTTCTGGATGATGTCATGAGGCCCGACTATTATGGGTTTGGGGCATGGCTTCTTCTCACTCTGTCCTTTATGTTTACAAATAAAGGGATATTGATACTTGCAGAGGCGAGAGTCCAACTGCCAGCTGTCAACTTTAGAGCTGCTGTACGTCACCGAGATTAATCCACAAAGTGTATTCGTGCAAGTATCAGGAGGTTCTGATTTCCACTTATTAGCCTCAAATTCAGTGCTTTTGTTTGAAATCCAAGAGAAACCCCTGAGCGGAAGATGTGTGTCACCACACTGTTCCTTGTTTTTCTTTAAGCCAATCCAGAACAAAGTTAAGCTTTTGTCTCCCTTGTCCTCAACTGCTTTCAGAATCTTTGAGGTTTCTTCTTGGTTGACCATGTCGGTGAGAAAACTGCCATCCGATGCACAGGAATGCTGAGCACTCTCAAACGAATATTTGTCCAAGTGTACCGTGTAGAATGTCTCAGGAGCATTCAAGACAACATTCAGAAAGTTCAGAAAATATAATCCAGCCCGATAATCCATTTTTCTCTCTTGTGCCTCTTGTCCGTGAGTGGTGCCTCTCTGTCAGCCTCCTGGCTTTCGCTATCTGAGGGTTAACTGAGCGTCCACTGTGTATGCACTTTCTTAGCCTCCCTGTGAGGTCCTCCCAAGACAACAAGCACAGGAAGTGTGCTCAGCCTTGATACGAATCCCTGCTTCCTCTAGGGTGGTGGTGCTGGTAGAGCAAAACAATGGAAACTCTGAAAGGAATTAGCTACTCGCATTACCAAAGCCTTCACAAACCAGCTCTCACATTCAAAATGATGGGAAAAGAGAGAGAACTGCAAGACTAATTCACTGTGCCCTGCCTTAGGTCAGATAAGCCTCAGCTTCAGGAGTTAACACCCCAAAACATCTATGAAACCTCAGGTTTCGCTTGATAATATAAATATGTCACTTTTCTAAAAAATATGTTCCAACACAGTAAAAGGCAGGATAACATAATATCTGTGTAAGGCATTATACTCAGACAAACTGGAGCTCTTAGTGAAGCCAGCGTCTTTCATCTTTGTGATCGGTCTGTAACTGGATGAATGGAACAGGAATTGGAAAAATAGATCACTCTACATGGGAATGCTCTCCACAGTAGCAGTTATGAACAACTTGCATTTTGCATTCACCACCAACAGATTCAAAGGAGTGCTGATTGACTTCTGGAGGTGTGTAAAATGCTTCTCTTGGGACCATAAGCAGTGTTACATATCCAGCAGCTGCTTTACCATTCTGTCAGTCTTATGGGTTATTTTGTGTGGGAGCACCAGATGCTTCCTGGAGGAAATGCCAATGAATGGCAGGAAGTGAAGTCACAATTAGGGGCTTGATTCTGTCCGGTAACAGAGGGAGGTGTGATACAAGCAAAAGAAGTGGAATTATGAGTGGTAGGAAATAAGAACCACCAGAAAGCCCAGAGCATGAAAAAACAGACTGAGCTCATGGCAACTAAGTAGTTTTTCTTCATAGTTTCCTGTTGCCCAAGAACAATAATCAAGCTGTATGGTAGCTTATGACTTCTTGTTTGGAATTGTTTTACAGCTTATTTGTGAAAGTCTTACATAAAATACCACAACATATTTTTTCACAAAATCTCTAATTATAGAGGTTAGAATATTGTATAGAAATAACATTCTCTCAGCGTACAAACACTGTAATGGTCATACAGTCCAGCTGTGTGTTTTAAATGTGTTTTTTTTTCCCAGGGAAAGAGAACCCATTTGCATTAAAATGTGATTCACTTCATCTGGTTCCAAAAGAAAGACAAACCTGTCTGTGAATGTAGTGGAGTGACAGATTTTGTACCCCAAATTCTTTTATTCTGAAAATTTACTGGTGAAGAAATGCTGAAATTATAACCTTGTTCGAACATCTTTCTGAAATACTAAATGCTCTTACATTTGTAAAATCCACCAAATCCACAGAATTTCTTTTTGGTCTCTGAGGTTAGGGTCAGGGTTTGGGTTATTTTGGCATAGCAGTTACTGATGCATTCAGTAACAAGAAGATCCACAGCAGTAGTATTTCATTGCATGGACTTTCACTGTTCATGAAGCATATTAGCTCTATTATGTGCAAATTCTAATTACTCTAGGCAACAATTGTACAAAAACATTACTGTACATGCATTGTTCTGATGTCAGTGGTAATAAGCAGTGAAATTGTGCTGAGATTGGATTCACTAACTGCCCAGGCATATTATAATAACGTACAAATTCCTTTATTCCACAGTGGAGCTAATCGCTGTGTGTTTAGTAATGGAGCTGTATGAACAGTGGGCACGCAGAATTCAACACAAGTCGTGTGACTGTATAATGAATGATGTCAGTATGTTCAGCATGTTCAGATGTGTAGGAGGAAGTGCCTGACTGGCTTAGTCATGGCACATGCATGGACACTGTCCATCTGCTGAGTCGTGTAGATCCACAGTTGGAGGAGAATATTTGTGCTCTTTGTAAATTGTGGAACAAAACCTTGTATGTCTATTTTTATCACATTTTTGACATAAGGAGCAGCTTCATTTCATGATGAACAAACCAAAAAGAATATATATACCAATATGTATATATATATATATATATATATATAAACATTTAGATATTCTCAGTGCCTTGTTTCGCATGGAAGACATAGTTGTATGCTGAATGTAGAGGCAGAAGTAAAACTCATTTTAATGTGATATAAATTAATTCACTATTTTGAAAAATGATTGAAAGGCAGTGTGCTTGTTGTTTTTACCTAGTTTACCTAGAATCGGCTATTTAAAACCCTAAAGACATAGTTCAGAGAAAACAGACCTTATTCAATTTAGAACTGTAGCTCAATTTATAACTCTAATTTTGCTTATAAACATTTGGTTCTTGGCAGAGGGAGTGGCCAGCTGTATTCTCTGTGAAAGATCAGATAAAAACAAAAACTATTTAAAAAATGTGCAGCTCCAGAAGAAAATAAGAGACTGCACTTTATTTTTAAATCATCATTTTTAGGAGTATGATAACTGTTCCATGCCAGTGTCTGTTAAATTCCTACACAAGCACCTCATTCTACTTTATTATGTACTGATTAGGTCACAGGTGTCAAACCAGTCCATGAAAAGGCCGCTGTGGGTGCAGGTTTTCGCTCCAACCCAGCAAGAGGCACACCTGATTCCACCTCTGTAATCGGTTGGTCTTGGTTTTCAGTTACTCAGGTGTGGCTTCTTCTTGGTTGGAAAAAAAACCTGCACGCACAGCGGCCATTTCATGGACTGGTTTGACACCTGTGGATTAGGTGATCACCTGAATCACATTTTATTTGATGAAGAATAGTAAAAAATAAAAAAAAACACTCACTGCTGTAATCAAAACTCTCCTCTTGCAATGTGACAATTTGAATAGTAAAACACTGCTAGAAGTGTAAACACTGCATCATTTGAAATTTCCCTTAAATATGCAAGAAAGAACAATATTTTTATTCGGAAATTAGGGTAAACATTGTCATCAGTTCTTAAATACTAAGGCAAAGGTGTTCAGTTCGGTACCTATAAAGGTTAAGCCTGCAAAAGAGAGAGAGAGAGAGAGATTATTTAAGCAAGTGTAACCACTGAAGTACAGACAGGAAAAAAGGGATGTTAAGATACAAAGTCACATAAACATCTTCTCATCCAAAAAATGTGTAAAAGAATAGGCTTTTATACCATTTTTATCCCGGATGTAACATTTTTGTGTTAAACAAATCCAAACAAGGAAGCTCTGATGTGAAACAGGGGAAGAACCTGAATAAGCAGTGCTGTGTGCAAGGTTGGGTTATGACGTGATAGAGTCAGGAACAGAATATAACTGGATTAGAAATAAACAGTTAACAACAATTCAGTAGTCCATAATCAAAGACATCACACAATCAGTCAAATTTCAATACATAGTCAAAACATTTTGTCTCTCTGAATATGGTTAAGGTGACAAGTTCACTTTGACTTTATCTTGATTTGAACATTAACCAGCTCTTTCTTTAGGTGGTAAAATTTAGGGCACTTTAAAAAGAACAAAACTTTACAGTGTAGTGCCTTTTTAAACAACAGGGTGTGTTTTCACAACTCACCTCATGTTTTAGTGATGTATTTTTGTGAGAATCATTTATATAAATGTGACTTCTAGACAAATCTCACAGAAGCGGAATTTGGACCCTAAACATAGAAGCGGAATTTGGACCCTAAACATGTTTTGGGTGATATATGATAAGTGAAAAAAAAATGTAAATTTGCTGATAAATAATAAACTACAGTAGACCTTTGGTTTATTTTATTTCATTTTACGGATATGTTCAGGGTCCAGTCATAGAGAGGTTTCCTGTTACTACTACTCAAGCCTCATATTTGACCAACAGAAAAACAGGAACAGGAAAGTCTGTGACCTTATGCGCTCAGAGAATACCACATTTTGCTTTACACATCCATTTCCAAAGGATTTCTCTTTAAAATTGCCAGACTTATCTGTAAATGTGCAAAAGTAAAAGAATTTTCTCTCTCCTGTTGTACGCTGTGCTCTGAGGATTTCTGTCTTCTCTTTTTGGACAGCAAATCCGTCAATTAGCTGTAACAAGGTGGCCTTAAGCTTGTTAAATTGTTTTGGGGTTTTTTGCTGTTTGAATGCACAGCTCCCAGTCAGGAATGCTCATTCTTGGCTAGACTCTGGTATACAGCTTGAGGTCTTCACTGTCTATTCATTGCCTTATTATTTTTTATTATGGTTAGTGGAATCTTGACCTTGGTGATCCTAAGGAGCCGTGACTTCATCAGCTGCACATTAGTAAAGAGCTGCCTACGTCTATTAAAACAGTAACAGAGCTAATTAGAGGACACACTGTCACTCCACATTCACGCAACACATGAATAAAATATGGTGACATTTAATGAACTGAGCACACACAAGGCAACCCTTGAGGAAACAGACAGTCTTTGAGATTTTGCAACTAGTGTAATTGTTGTTCTATCTTTTATGGAACAGTGTAAACTGATTAGTGCAGTATTAGTGAGTGAATGTGAAAGACAACATTTTTGCTTCAACAAAAACAAACTCACTCCTATAACAGAAGAATCACTCCGCTAGTTTGTACTGTTTCCTTGTATTTAGTAAATAATAACTTGTGTAATTATACTCCTGGGATTTTATCCATTTGAGGAGTGATTTCTTTTAAACAATACTGTATCCTGGAGAGTTTTTTCCCTGTTTTTTACCTGTCCTTCTAGAATGTGTTGACTGAAACAAATTTAGAATAGAAATAAACTTAGAATTATTGTATCATCATAATACTAAGCACTCTGTTCTAAACGTATATTTGGGATCCGACTCCAGAGGAACCAGCCAGAGCTCATCTTATATTGGTCATCCTGCTCCTCAATTTTTTAAAGGGATTAGGTCTTATTAGTCAATGACATCTTTAAATGATTCATTACCTGCCAGGAAATTGTGTGTCAGCTGTGCAGTCATGAAAGTAGTTTGGATTCTGTCCAAAAAATGTATGCCAAAGTTTTAGTGCACTGATTAACTAATTGGAAAAGGTGAAATATAAGATGTGCACTCATTTTTGCACAGGCCACATTTTATGGATTTATATCCCCAATATGTGAAATTAAGCCAGTAACTGTACATAAAAATGTACATAAATGGGTTCTCTGTAGAGTGCGTCATATTATTTTCACTACATATAATTTGACTAGTGGAGCCTAAAGGTTTGCTTTGACAGTAGTTTTGTTTTGTTTATTGCCTCACGAACAAGTTGGCTCTTATATTTATTTAGAGGACACTTGTATTAATAATGACGAGCTCTACAGAATTTCAAACAGTTATTTCAAGCAAGGCTGACTTTCCCATGAAGCGTTGTGCACTGTGGGTGTTTCAGAGGGTTCCAGATCATGGTACCATGTGTTTATATTAATGGAGTTCCTCTCTTCCTCAGCCTGATCACTCATGTCAGCACACCCACATGATGCATATACTGAATAGAATTACAGTGGGTGTGGGTTTCCATCACTTTCATTTCAAGTTGTTTACGGAGATGAGATTAAGCTCTGCTTCCCTTTGCTGTGTGACCTAAAAGTGTACTGGAAATTGATCGCTGCAGAGGTCCTTTAATGCTCTGGGGAGATAAACTATGGACAAATAATGGTTTACATAGTTCTTGTTGTCGTACAGGGGTATGCTGCAGGTCATTTGCTCAATTAATGTGCTTTTTGGCATGATTCCCAGGAGAATTTTTCTTTGGGTTGTTACTGTGCACAGATTCCACCCTAAAGGACAGAAGTGTTTACAACACTGCAGCCCTTATTAAGGTACAAATTCAGATGCATCTTGTGGTCGTGATATCTGATATAAGCTGTATACATAATGGCCCCAGTTAGCTGGCAGGTAGGACAGTGCTAAAGAGCACTCAGGGCACTGCATGTGTATTTGTGGAGGAAGAGATAACAACCCTCCATATCAGTAATGTCACATTTGTTCATTCCGGGGACACGAGGAAATGCTTTCAGACTCTGGAGATTTGCTCTCCTTGCAATAATGACACCTCCACCACCATCCTTGCTTTCTCAGCAAATGAGACAATTTCCAAGCTCCACAATTTCCAAGCTCCACAATTTCCAAGCAGACCTATTCATAGCACCCATCAATCCTATAAAGATTAGCACTGAATATTTAATTACAGCTCAGAGCTTTCTTGTTTCCCTCTGACGCACTGTTTGCTTGGTGAACAGTGGGCTGCAAGAGGTGATAAATCATTATCAGCACACAGAATCATGATATTTGCATTGATTAACAGCCCTCCTAAAAGTTGTGAAAGGAAACAGTTCCTGAAGTAAAAAAAAAAATACAAATTTCATCTGTAGATGCCACTCAAAAACAATAATATCGAGAGTAATTTGCCTTTTATCTTTCCTTTGATGGATGTTTGCTTATTCTCCTGTTATGAAAGTGAAAAGAAACTCAAGGAAAGAGTTTCCATGCATACTGCAGTCCTCTTGGTTGGTTCCTCATGGAGAGAAATTTTCTTATCCTATTTTACTAAATAAACAATCATGAGGTTATGTACCTGTACAATTTAAATTAATTTCGCTATTCTGTATGTTGGGTTGAGTTGGCCTATATGAGTATTAGAAGCCTACAAAGAAAGGATATCCAAAATCAATGGCTGATGGTTCTAAAAAGATATAACACAATTACATCCTACAGAAGGGCCTTCCTGACAAAAGTAGGTAATATTCTATATATTATTTTTCATATGTTTTAAATGTATTTTAAATGTTAATTATACAACCATCATGGGAAAGGATCATTTAATCCATTCAGGATTGTATATAGCAGACATTGCTGAAGAAACCCTTTACATGTGACCATTTTGAATGCCTTGTTATAAATAAAAAACAGATTTGATTTCTGATATTTTAACTAATTCAACAAAAGTAAAAGCTGAAGGCTGACAGATGAACTAAAAGTACTAAAACAAAAAAGTTGTTTCTTGTTTTTGTTTGGACATAAGACCTTTTCTCTTTAAGTGATTAGGCAGGATGTGGCACAAAGTTTATGAACAATCAAAACAATCACTCAGCCACTAATTCCCCAAATTAAATCTATTCTCACAGAGGTGAAGCCTTAGCTGTCAGTGTGGTATGTTAAGCTACTCTTAAACTAACTTTTTACTTGTTATTTCTTGTGAGCCAACTAATGTTAATATCTCACTTTTTAATTTGACACATGAACTGGTGTCAATTATGCACTGAAAATAACACAGGGACCCTTTATCACACAAAACGCAACATTAATAGATCCTAATGCCTAAGGTAGCTTGTCAGGATGCATGTGGTTTTAGACTAAACTCAACCCCTACTTATATATCCATCCTCTAACAGTTTTAAGCTGAAATCCTTGAAGGTTTGAGTTTAATTGAGGAGTTATCTAAGCACACATTTTCCTTGGGCCTTTTCATATTCCCTTTTTTCATTTCTGTCTCGTTTATATTACAGTAAACCACCTTTAAGGACAGATGTTTCTAGAGTAGCCTTAACCTATTCTGGGTGTAATCTGTATGTAACCTTGACTGCTATGACAACGAAAGTAAATGTAGC